>JASFXZ010000039.1:0-722543 GCA_032209605.1 Mactromeris polynyma | reverse complement strand
CAGATGGAGCAAGGTCATGGTCGACTTGATCTTCTTCAGCTTGTGATGTTGTACGTCGATGTTTCTTACTGCTCATTACTTTCTCCATAGCAATCAAAATCTGTATACATTTCTCATCCCATAGATAATGATCTTCATTAAGGATCTAAAACATAAATACATATTGAGTTAAGTTTAATGCTGTGTAATCTAAGCATTTTTTATAAAACCAAGAAGTCGTTGAAGTCAGATAGCATTATAAAAGCACTTGGTATATATATTATTTACTGAGACAAAGATAGATGGAAAATAAGCTGAAACATAGTAATGGGGTAACATAGTGTTTATGAAGTGCAGCACAATTTAAATCCTTTGCTCAATTTAAAACATAGCTCGAATGTAACGGAACCTAGTCACTTATTCGTTCCCTCTTGATTACAGCAATAAGCTGTACTGGCAGCTACTGAAGGACCATGTATGGCTGGTAATATAGCCTGAGACATGACCCAGATTGACCCTTCACCCTTACTAAGGCAAAAATCTATTAAAATGATTTGATACATTTACATTTCACTAAGTTATAACAACATGAGCTCTTATATATATTTAAATGGGTAAACTTACCCTGAGGTATGTGAGAACAGTATCACTGAGAACGTCGAATACTTCCCATTGCTCAAAGCCAAATGCATACTTCACTATCTTTATAGCACCTTCAATAGTTGCTCCATCTTCACCTATATTGTATTAGAAACATTTTTTAAACAAGCTCATTAAATACAAATCCATTATACATCCAAGTATCTTAGAAAGGAATGATAGAAATAGTTATGTACTACATGTATGTTGAAACCAAACATTGTGTTGAATATTTAGAATGCTTATTTCCAATCTGCTCACACACAGCTTGACCCCATGTAATTTTATATTAACATATCTTGAAAGAATATAGAGTATTCTATAATTTCTGTACCTTACATAGTTAAAATAAATTAACTACTTAAGTCAAAGTTTTATGTCTATGGATAAAATTTATCAAAGACTGGCAGGCATTAACTTAAATAATTTTGTTGAAGTGAGATAACTGTCAGTGTCATTCAGAATGGATAAATTTTGTTAATATACCTCTAGCAGCTAATTCCATTAGGGATTTACTTGGCACAATGCCAGCTAGACCTGGTACACCTACAGTGCTTGTTGGCTTAGCAACCGATCCTCTATGTCCGCCACCACCTGAAATTAACAAATTATACAATAAAACACAAAGCTTATCTAAAGAATATGTATGTAACCTCATACCACGTAGCAACCTGCAAAGACACTTTATTTCCTTGATTCTGTACTTCCTTGATATATTTCACAATTAATATCTAAATCACATAAAACAGAAATTTAATTTTTAATTCCAATAATAATGAATTTCATAATTTCAAGCTGCATATAGTTCATGAACGAGGATGATTTTCATCACAAATGAGACTAGCATAGGCTGATGATGTATTTCTCTTACCAGCAAGAATTTCTTGAGCTGCCATGAAAAGTTCAGCGTACACATCTAAAATTTCTACTTCCGAGTCTGGGGCAGGTGGGGAAGTGATGAGAATTCTACGATTGGTGTCATTCAATGCTTCCAGAATACACAATAGCTGGGTGGAACTACCCTCAAACATATCCTGCAATAACTTCTCACTAGGAGTTCTTGGCCATTGTAACTAAAAGAATGAAGAGAAAAGTAAAATAATGGAATCATTTTTTTATTCAAACATCATGTAATTGTCTGCCTAAATTGTCCTGCCATAAAATGGTTGGATCAGAATGTCCTGTTTTCAGTCTAGGTTATTTTTGCAAGCATAACTTGAAAAATATTTAGAATAATTTCAAAATAAGCAATCTATAAATTGTAAACTTGTTTCACAATCGATGTCCAATAAGTAAGTTTAAACTAACTAAAACAATAACTAAAGCTTTTAATATACTAAACTGATTTACATTAAAGTAATGACATCAACAAAATTGAAAAATGATATTTACAGCCATGTAAACAAGTCATATTCAGAAAATATTTAAAACTATGAAAACCTTCACGTACATTTTGAGCATCCTTCAAATTAGCTCTTGTTTTGGGTCTCAGTAAACCTTTTGGTCTTCGTCTTGTTTCATACACAGATCGTCGAAACACCATGATTGCCATCTACAATAGAGAAATACTTCATTATCTTCTAACACATGATAAGTTTCATTACCAAACATCAATCATATTCAAGTGACCCAAGCAGTGGTACAAATCACTTACAATTTTAGAAAAGAATTCGAAGTTCGAAAAATTGCTATTTTGTCACAAAGATTAGACAATGAATGTTCACAGGTGTGTCATAACAATTTATATATTGTCATAAAGCTTTACAAATGTATTTTAAGGCATTGCACCGAGGTGATAATATGCTCATATCACTAGATATTTACATAGCAAATGGAAAGCTCTCAAAATTATAAATGAAATTATTTTCCATTTGAGTCTTCACATTCAAATTTTCTGTAATAAAATCATGAAACAGGGAATTGTGAAATTGTAAGTATCATGACATTAAATATGTCAAATCATGAAAAATGTGCTAAGAAAAACAGGGCAATCTTTCCAGGGCAAAATTCTGTTAAGCTTAAACAATAACCTCTCTTTAACAACAGTATGCTATTTTTCAGTAGAAATAAGTTTCTATCAATTCAACCTCTTCAGAGCAAGAACCTCTCAACAACAGCCACTTGCTGTGTCCCTCAAAGCATGTTACTCTGGACAGGATCCGACAGGTTACACTGTACAATTACCTTGATTGTAGCTTGTCTGAATGCTGCTTCTCTCTCAGGAGAATCTTTAGCACTGCTCATTGATTCCAGCTGACTTAGTTCTTGTATCTTAGACAATCCTCTCCTTGCAAAACTCTACAAAAACAGAGTTATGATGGCATTAAATAAGTCTCTTAATACAGTGAAAAATATGTTTTTATTATCAGCATAATCCCTGGTGCTATCATGGCTCTAAACTGTATAGACTATAGAACATATTTAGAACAGACAAAGAGGATATCATTTAACGCGTAAATTAAAATATCATTTGTGGACGATCAAAATGAGACGTAATAGAGAACTTATATGGAGATTTTACAAATGAAGCATGTTTTAATTTCTAGAATTATGTAAACTTTAATAACTAATTTGCCCATGTAAATATATATGCTATCATCGGGCCCTCATTTGAATTGAGTTTGTCAGCCCTTGTAACTTAGGCCATGATCCAATTTTTCTGTCAAACTGGTCCTGAAAAATTCCAGGTCAGTCTGGACAGTTTATAAGCCAGAATTTTGGCCCAGTCTATAAAAATAGCAGCCCAACACATGCAATTCATAGATTTAACAGATCATTGTATATACCTCAGCCTGTTCTGTAGCCTTGCAGTCAAAATAACACTGACACACTGCTGTATACAAAGTGGATCTCCACGATAAATACTTCACTGTAAGCAGTGGAACAGATGTTTCCATACACAAACATGCCCATAGCAAATATTCCAAAACCTTGGCAGAATGTCCAAGTGACATCAGTGACCGAGATATACTGTAGATATGGACTGTACCTGGAATCATTAGTATTTACCAATGTAATTAATGACAAAAGACATGAATTCACTGAGCATACAAACATACCAAACAAGTTATTACACAGTGAATAAGACCACCATTGGTTCTGAAGAAAGTCAGGCTTAGTTGTCAGCTGGACATATTATAAAGTTAAAACATGGAAGAAAAGTTCAAATCTTATGAAAGTAGTGTTCTATTAATGAGAGGGGCTTAATTTTGAGGTGGTTTCTAAGTGAGGTTTTACTATAAACCCTACTGAAATGAAAGCAAATACACTGTTTAAGAAAAAATAATTCTTGCAATTACACAACATTGTTGGAGAATACTCAACTTAAGAACAAACTTCCTAAGTTAGTAAGTCATTCTTTTAAAAAATATGCTCTCATTATTTTAGAATTTTTTCAAGTTTTATCAAATTATAAGAAATTGTTAAACTGTTCACATAATTTCTGCAAACTGAATACTAGATGGTGAAAATTTATATATTTACCATTGAAGACCAACCAGCAGAGTTTTTCATTCGGAAGAATACATTGTGTGACAATTCTTAAAAATGTCAGAATCTTGACACAGTCTAATACATTCTGGCCATTTTGTAACTTGGGATCAGAAGATTTAACCACTTGATACATGCTGATACTCTTCCCCATCAGAGCACGGAACTGAAATAATGTATCAAAAAAACTGAAACAACTTGGAATGCATGCAATGTAAAAATATGAAAAATAAAAAACACATGCTAGTCCACTACACAATTACTTATACACTGTGGTATATATATATATATATGGTAGCCTGTCATCAATAGCTGAATCCAAGTTGCACATAGTATTTAAGCTTTGGCTAGAAAAAGAGACTCAAACATGAATAAACGCTAGGTCACAACTAAGCAGACCTACAAGATATTTTGTGATAAACTACCATACAGAGTGAACTTCATTCAATAGGTTTCATGGGAACAAACTAGTTTCAAAATGTTTCTTTTATAAGCATATGTTGACCTAATATGGCTCTTCCCACAGTGCTAATATATTTCAAAGTGGATTTATAGTGCATAACAACCTGCAATATGTCAATCTATTAAACAACTTACTGTCAAATCAGCACCATCACCATCAAAACCATTTGGAAAGAATATTGATTTGAATGTTTCAACATCGGAGATTTCTACCACATTGATATCACCAAAATGCATCAAGTATCTATCATAACATTGCCACAAGGCAAGGCTGTACTCCTGAAAACAGAACATTCAATAACAGTGAAGCAACTGTCATACTTGAAACTAAAACTCATGTATCACACAGTATTCATGTTTCATCATTAAACTTAAATCATTTTGTAATATAAAAAAATGATGTTAATAACAAACCGTTGCCATCCATTTAACATTGCATATTGTCATGTTCATTTTTTAATCACAGAAAGAGTCTTTACTTTCTAACAGACTTTATCAGTACATCAAGTACAATTTTATTCAAAAACAATTGTTCAAATACATGTGAAACCATATATTCAACAATAAGATCATAGTATCATCAGACTGACTAGCAAATATGAAATACCTTTGCAGACATAAGGAAATCTCCCAATTCCAGCAACTTCTGCTGATAGTATGTACGGGGCAATCTTGGTTCAAATTTGTTCCACAATTCAAACAATGTGTCAGCACTGGAAAAGTAATATTAATATAATAACATCAACATTAACAGAAACTTTAAGTTACATATAAATACTTTTTAATAGTTTTCATCTTAATGCAACATATGAGGATGTATAACTTGAATAGTTAATCTAACAGCTTATGTCATTTTTCATGGAGTAGACCATAAATGCTGGATGCATAGTGTTTGAGGGGTAGATCACCTAATGTTTGATCCAAGGGTCATGAGTTTGAATCCCATCTTGGTCTATGTTGATCTAAACCCAATGTGATCGAGTGTCCTCTTTACATGCAGGAGACCAGGGTTCAATCGGTGGTAGGGGCCTGTTAGTTTTTACCCCCTCCCTGTTGATTTACTATAATGGAGATGTGGATAGTTTGTTATAGGTACAGTTCCACCAGGAAAGCAGTAACAGGCTAGATAAGGCATTGATTGTGCAGTTGCCAGGTCCTACTGTTAAAGAAGGGAGAAGTGTGGTGATTAAGACAACTTTCAACAGCCTTGGGCTAGATCTTTATCAATATGATCGAGTGTCTGCTCTACATGCAGGAGACCATGGTACAATCCCAGGTAGGGGCATTTTGGTATTTTCTCCATGCTTTACTACAACACTACACTCAGCGGGCAATTTTTCAACTGAGCTGGCTTCAGACCCTCATACCCCACAGCACTAGCCATCTTACTCGTCTTAGGCGTTAGACCTTTTGGTTAAATTGAAGCAGTTTTTAAACAGAATGTATTGTGTTAAAGCAAACGAAATCAAGCTTACGGTCTAGACTGGGCTTCTTCGTCTGGCTTTCTGTATCCAGTTGCATTTCTCTTTTTTATAAATCCCATTAACTGTTTTATTTCTTTATCTAAAGATTGCAGCACTGGATTTGGCTTGTCTTTACTGTAAAATGTGCTGGGCATGCCTTTATTGTTCACAGCGGCAGCCGCATTCCTCAAAATCGAAGCCATTGTCAATATTTTTTCTGAAATCAATTAATGAAACTGCATGCACACTTTAAATCATTTAGAAGACAACATATTCAACATAATCCACAAAACTACATGGACGCTGCCATTAAACATTTCGTTGTCAGGCAGGTGCGAGAACGGTTATCATTTACCCGTACTTGAAAGTCGTCTGCTGTACTACTACCGTAAAGCAGTCTGGTGGAATAAACCGAAAGAAACTTATTCACGCAAAGATTATCAAACGTCGACAATGTTCAGCCGTTACATGAATCCTTGTTTTTTGAAATCATGGTTACTGTGTTTGGTTTACTTGTTCAATTTTAAAGATTTAACAAAATCCTCGAATAGAGAAATGATGATGTAAATAAATAATTTACCGGAATTTAATTGTTTTATTGATTTAAAATGACGGAAAAACTGAACTTATTTGGACAGAGTATGCATGTTTACTCGTAGCTAGAGCTACGATAAATCACGGACATACAATGGTTTATATGTCCGTCGATAAATATAAAGTTAAATTCAAGTTTGATATAAAGTTTGATATAACTAGTTTTCCCTTTTAAATACTATCGGGGACCTACATGTATATATACATGTTAAATGAGTGCAGAATATTCTTTGCGGCCCATTTTGTTATAGATCTGAGTGTAATGTGAGACCTGGGAGTAATTTTTAAGTCTGAGTGCGGAGTATGACACTCGAACCAAATAATTACTCATATCACGGACATATAAACCATGTCTGTGCTCATATATCTCATAATTACGATACAATCTCAAAGAAAATGGACCAACAGGGAAAAGTCCGCACTCATTTGCATTTTCCACACCATGATTCTCGATAGCAGACTAATTAGAGTAAATTTTGTTGAGATTTGAGTCCTGAGCGCAAGTATCCGTTGTAATCTCCTGCCTTGGTCAAGGTGAATGTAGTCATGTTTTCATTCATTATAAAGTAATTAATTCCTCCGCAGAAATGTAGTTTGAATAAGCAGCCATATTTTCTAGCTATAGAGTCTTTGGACGTTTACATTTATAAGTAATCAGGTCTGGTTACACGACAAAATACACTACCGTTTTGTATTCATAAGCTAACTGAACTCCTTTTTTAGACGGTCTGTTGGCTGTAGTTTATAACTCGCGACTGCTCCAGAAACAAATCGTCTTAAAACTACCACCAGGCACATTTATCTCCCTTTAACTTGTATACAACTACTCAGTATACCAACAGTGCCCAGTTCAAACATTTATGCCTCCGATTCCATCAAGGACACCGAATAAACCACGATAAATCAAACATGTTTATTGCCGAATTAATTTTATAAAAGTATTTACTCAACTGATACAGTTTTACGTAGGTTTACAAGTACGTACCTGTATACATATCATTTTTAGTAATTCTGAACGATACTTATAACTAAAAACCTTCATGAAGTTTTATTCGCAGTTGCACAACTCATCACCTTAAACGACATAGCTCTGTGTACACCCATGTCCATGATAATTTTTGTGTGTGTCGAAAATGCTCTTATACATATGCAATACTAATCACAAACACACTCAGCGTAATACCTTTTTTTTAAGAAAAACGTTTTAGCGATGTCTTGGCTGCAACACGGACAAATAAAATATTTTGCATCTTGAAACCCATTTTGAATTAGCATAACTGTTTATTGCAATGAAAAATGGCATACATGTTGCACAAACATGAAATGATATCATTTAAAAACTCTATATGCCCAGGGCTGTAAGTGGAACTACTCTAATAAACCCAATATATGTATATCACAATGTCTGCTCTAGAATGTGTCTATTTTTACTCATTTGCTTCCTGTGTCTTTTGTTACTCATTTTCAGGTCATCTGCTGTGTCTGCTGTTACTCATACTTGTATCAGTATTTATGCAGTCTGTGTGTCATTGCATCCATAAATAATCTACATCAAGTATATATAGAAACATGCATAAATTCAGACCTTCAAATACAATTGCCATTTATTGTGATTTATGCTTACTCGATTAGTACACATGTAACTGTGTAGCAAGTAATTGGTCCAGTTATAGCTTCCTATACAATTGTATACTATATATCCGAAACATCGGAACGCTCCAGAACCTGACTCTCCAGCCTTTATTCATTGTAAAGTAAAATTGGTTTCACCATTTTCTGGAATAATTCGATTTGTAGATCATAAGGTAACATAAGATTTTTATTTTTTTTAAGTAATGAAAATGTAGCTATATTTGCTTGCTCTGCTAGATGTTTTTTTGTTTTAAGAAAGGGACCTGATTTTGAATGTAAAATAAATCCATAAGTGTTTATATTCTTTAACAATTTCTATAATAGTTTCCCCTATTTTGAATTCGAGGTTATTTGGTAATCTTCCTTTACATATTATCATGATTTTTGTTTTATTTACATTAATATTTAGTTTCCATTTGTTACAATAATTTTTAAAGTTGTCAATTCCTGGTGATTTATTGTTTTTTAATTGTTTAACAGCTTTTCTCACTTCTTCTTCTGTGATAGATTTGTTTATTTCATCATTTATGTATTCATCATTATTCTTCAGTGTTGATTTCATCAGCGTGTTCATCTAAGTGATCATTTGGTTCATTTAATGTTTTAAAGTAATCGTAAAATTCACTTTCGATTTATTAATAGTTTTCCAAAATTTCTTTAGGTTTGTTCCTTTTAAATATTAATTTGAGCGTTTCTATTTTGTCTTTATTGTAATCATCGTGAGATCGTTTTAGAACATATTTATATTCCTTACTCACTTGTTTAAGTACAGTTTTTAACTCATTTGTTTTATATTTATTATATGCCTTTCTGATTTTGTGATATTTGTCTCTCATATTTTGACAGGTTATATTGTACCAGGGTTTCTTGTATGACTGTTTTTTGTTAAATGGTTTATTTGTCTTCATACCGAACGACTCTTTTGGCATTAGTGATAAAAATATTCTCAATGTCAGCTGTAATTTCGTCGATTGAAGTTTGATCTATATTAAAATTTAGGCCCAAAACATCTATTTTACTTTCTATTTCTGATGCTTTGTTAACGTCAAAATTCTGAACATAAAGGTTGTCCTTGTCGACGTTCCATAGTTTAGGTTTTGGTGGCATTTCGGGTATTTTATTAACGGAAGTATCTATAAATTTGGGTATCTGCTATTCGCAGTATAAGTTCTAGGGGACAGTGAGCATCCGAGAAAAGATGACAAAAATGCAAGACTTTTAAATGAGAAATATTTAAAAAAAATTAGTTGATGAGATGAAGTAGTCAACTGTACTCGCGTTTTTTTGCAGGTTAGTTTGGGTTCCGAGCAATCGGGGTTTATTCTTCCGTTCAGAATAAACAAGTTATTGTTTTTACAAAGATCAATTAATCGGTACCCATAGGTATTTACATTTGTATCAACATGTTTTCTTAACGTTGGGATGTTATATAAGTCAAAATGTATAAAGTCTTGCGTTTCTTCATCGAACAAATCTCTGAGATCAAATGAATCGGATAAAAAACTATCGATATGGGTAAAGTCATTTAGATTGCCACACCGTGAGTTAAAATCATCAAATAGAAGATTTTTTTTGCTATCTGCACAATATCTTATAAGTTCATGCTGAATTTCAGAGAATTGGTCAGCGGATGCGTGTCTCGACCCCGACGGTGGAATGTAAACAATACCACATTTAACATCACTTTCCGACTTAAACTGTTTATTTGATATGGTGACAAATTTTATTATATCGCATTTAGTGTATATGGCACCAAGAATTCTTTAATGAAAATAGCAATTCCACCCGATTTATATCGAGATAGTTTACGTCTATGAATCATATGTGTAACAAAACGTCTAATATGTACGTCAATTGTTTCATCGCTTTTAGTTTCTTGTAGACCAATTAGGTCATACTCATTCAAGAATGACACAAATCCAGGACACAGAAGCTTCGAGTTCAAACCGCATACATTCAGTGATTATAGTTTTAGTTCATTGTATTCTACACGTTTCCATCACACCGTTATGCTTGGGTATCTTCGTCGTCCATGTCATGTTGTGCACGAAAATGGTTTATGTCAACTATGTTCAATGTTTGTGATTGTTTCCTGGGGCGTATATATGAAGAACGATTATTGGTGACAAATGCACCACAAAGTAAGAGAGCGCTATTTGTAATTTACAGGACAATATATCACTCTTTCATGAACCATGAAGTGATATTCAATTAACGCATATCGTTGATGAATGGATATGTCTTTACTTCCTGCATATTAACCCGCTACCAAATGAATGACAATTAAATCGTAAAAAACGCGGCGAGCGAAAAAAAACGATCTAATTGGAGCACCGTTTACTCATTGATCCAATCAAATAATAGTATTTTATATATTGCCTGTCAATGATAACATATCGTAGTGTGTCAAGTTTGCTGAACGCGATACAGTCATACTGGGTTCAATTAACCGCACAGAATGAAACACTTACGATTTATCATGGAATGTCTCGCATAATTTTCCATTCATTATTATTATGATGATGATTTACCGCTTAGAACTTCATTGAAAGTTATGTCTAAACATAGGCTAGTAATCTTACATTGGTGCAGACTCGGAACTAGACCGACTATCTAAAAATTCATGCATGCCAGGAACCAGATCAACAATCTAACTTTGGTGCAGACTAGGAACCAGAGCGGCTATCTAAAATTCATGCATGCCAGGAACCAGATCAACAATATAACTTTGGTGCAGACTCGGAACCAGAGCGGCTATCTAAAATTGATGCATGCTCATTACCAGATCAACAAGTTATCATTGGTGCAAACTCGGAAGCAGACTGACAACTTAACATGAGTGCACACTCGGAACCAGACCGACAATCAACATTGTCAATGACACGGAACCAGTTGGACAATCGAACCTGAGCGGTCAGACAACAAACTGGCAATCACGGAGTTTTATATTTTGAAAGCCTAAAATATCTCACTAATAAACGATAGTTTACCTAAAGGAAACGAATATAGATTGACCATTGAGTGACTTACACATTATATATTTTTTTTAAACAAAAAACACCATGATAATGAAAAGGCGTTCAACGAAATTTTGAAAAACATCATTCAAGGTGCACGGTATAAATCCATTGTAATACATACACAACTATCACCAAATAGCATAACTTAATTTTCGAAGTAACCTTTATAAATCTCTTTCTTGCCTACTTGATAAACGGCACGACAGCATATGATGCAATGTATGATAGACGTAGGCTAACGTAAATTTGTTTCGGCACACCTCTGCATTAATTATGATCATTCGGTCTCTTCGCCCTTTATTTATTGATATTGTTTAAAATACACGTACATATTCATGCAATATAATGTGTAATGACGCCTGAGAAAATTAATGCCTCGCTTAAAAAAAGACATCAATTCATAAAAAATGACTACGTTAGAGTGAGATATACGTACAAGGATATGTGTGTAAATATGTATATTTCATTACATTACATTCACTCGACTTACAAACATAAGTACTTAAGGTATTGGTCCAAAGTTTAACAAACTATTAATGAGTATATGCGTAAGTCTGTTAGTGTCTCACGCATTAATTACCGGGTTTCCCTAACTTTCAAATGTTCAAATAGGAAACTATTAACATAACCGCTTTACTGAGCTCTGCGATAATTATTGCTATTGTAAACATCATAATGACTTTGACCACTTAAAGGCCTAGCCCTGACCTACTCTTTTGACCCACGAAGGCAGACTAATAATTATGACAGTTAAAAGGTTACAATAATCTCCCAAGATATTCTCAATACATGAGGCCAAGCATTAGGTTCATGAGGTTATGAATGGAGTCAGTTCCCCTATGTCTTATGTATGGCGAAATATCTTGTAATAATCATCTGAAAACTTTCATAATTTACAGCATAGAGAAGCTTTCTGTCATAATGACTTTAGCGCATATTTATAAGGAGTATTATTTTGAAGGCACCAGACGGTATAAGCGTGCAGATAAATTATCAACAAGACAAATTTACCCTTTTAGATTCTAAAACCAATTTAACGACATGCGGGGTACATGTCGGGGTCAACAAAAATGCCTATAAGTACCTACGTGTACATGGTGACTGATGACTTTATAAACAAAAACAAAATAACGAACGAAGAGGCACCAGACGGTAATTGTATGAATGGTACACAAACGCCAGTACCGTCTGCATCGTGGCATAGATGGAGGTATTTGACTCCCTGCACCTAGCATGCACACCGGGGTCATCTTCTATTGGAAAATAGATTATCTGTGGTAGTTAATGTAGGTTGCTTGAAACAAACGTTAGAGTTTGCTCAGAAAACCTGTTTATTTGTATGGGGATTATGTGTATCACAAGAAGCAATGTAGCCAATATGAGCACCAGATCCGTTTCTTGTAGTGATGACAGTTGACACAGTAATACTACATGCTCTCTTGTCCAGTATTTTGACAGTATCTGTCGATTTTCTTGAAAGTTTGGAGAAACTATCGTATAATTGTCCAGAATCACGTGACTATGGTAAACTTCTGCTCATGTTTGCTACATCAAATATTTAAGCATATATAATTTCAACAGAAATAAATGTAATTCCTATCACATGCGCAATCAGTCGTTTTTTGATAAATACCAACACCTAAAAGTGCCTTCCATAGACGGTGGTCGCGGATATGTTAGTGGCTGGGTTTTCATATTCCATTGCTACGTTCAATTTCTTATAGTGTGATTTTATTAACCGCGAACATATGCATATATTACTTGGACTATTCATGTTTGTCCGTAAGCTTGTCGGAGAAAGACCGCGGTTCTGTTTTGATAGAAAAGTAAACCAAACAGCAGTTATAGCTTTACGCACGAGAACATTTCCTTACATGAATTGACATGATCGGTCATGAAAGTTCATATACCTATTCGCAGTCAATCTAACAGCACTATATCTCATGCCGGAAGAAGTGATCACCTCTTCTGTTACATATCCATTGTATTTTTGTTCTGTGAGCCATCTATTTAATCTCGTAATGTAGCGTTGTTGAGCAACTGATTTTAATCAGTTTTCCCGGCACTGTGATCACCGCACAATACAAACAATTTTAATTTTAGTTCAGTCAGACGTTAAATACTGTCTTTGTTTTCATTGCGATTCGAGCACGAGCTTAACGGTATACTGTAGTTTGTACCGCAGGGTTAGAGTGAACACACACATATCTGTTCTGTTCTGTTCTGTTCTATAAACACGCGAATACAAAAATACAAATAGACTTCGGATTGAACCAATTAACTTAGGTCGTTCCGTTCTCCTTATCAATATACTTACTGAACATTTAGTACTGCTATAAGTAGCGACGGTATTGTGCAGTGGTAATGTAGGTCGCGTTACAATACAAAATATGTATATCCATTTCACCAAATTCACTGGACAAATGCATCAAGATTAGTATAATCACAGATCCCTGAATACTAAAGTGTGTGGTATTACTCGAACATACACCATTATAGCGTGGTATTACTCGAACATACACCATTATAGCGTGGTATTGAATAGGACAAATCAAGACGCGTAAGTAGCTACTTAATATATTCATCTATTAACACAACACACTTACTGAATACTTATTGTTCTATTTTATGGACACAGCAGTCATTATTTGTAATTTATGTTCTTTATGTCAACAGTCTCACATCAACTGAGTCAGATTTGAAACAATCATAGACAGATATATACGACCACCATGAGTTAGGTGGAATTTTATTTTTAATTTGTTTTTCATTTCAATAGGCGTCCAAACGATTATGCAAGGACCCCAGCCCCTCTTTTATGTGCAATGTCTCCGTCGTCCTGCATCATAATTATACATGTACATTGTGCCATATAGTTCTAGTCCCTGTTCAATAGATAAAATCTTGAATACGCTAAATATGAGTTACAACCTGAGGTACAAACAACATTTAAATTTAGATCCATTGAAGTTCAGTCAGAGGTTAAATCCCGTCGGTTTGAGCACGATTTTTAACGACATGTTGTTTGTATCGCAGGATTAGTGGGAAAAAGCCATATTTATAACAATCCGGAGTATAGATTGTCATTAGTAGCGGATCCGTAGTCCATGCAGTGGTAACGCGCTGGACTTGTAATCCAGGGATCGCAGGTTCGATTTCCCGCTCCATCACTGACCGTACTAACAGTCTTTCGAACGAGACTTTAAAAACCGAGGTCCCGTGTATGATGCTTTACATCGAGCACGTAAAAGAACCATGGCTGCTTCTGGAACTGGGGCATCTCCTGTATCATGCACTATCCTCCAAAAATCTAATATGACTAACATGTAGGCGTCGCCCATATGGGAAACCGGTGACGACGATAAATAAACGCAAGTACAAAGACAAAGATTGGCATTCATGAGGTCCGCTTTCTCAATTTATGCATCATCTTTCATCATAATATAAGCAAACGGTAGGCAAGAAAACAGGCTTACGACAGAGGAATACCCAAAATTTATTTTAAGATCATTTATTGTTTCACACTGTGCGGTTAGTACCGGGTATTTTAACACGTTGAGACACATTGTTATAAAAACATACATGTATAAATGATATCATGTGATACTAAGGACTGTCGAAACTAACAAATCCTACGTCATAGGAACCATCATCTGGTTCACAGGGGATTGATAGGAAATCGTTATTAATGGGGGGAAAACCGAAAGTGAATTTGAAATTTGGGAGCATGAATGTTTGGCAAACAATAATTCCCCTTCAACCACTTCAGTACTTAAGTGTCTCAATTATATTGAGGAGATAAGAGAAGCAGTCAATAATAACTTGATATTTTGATAGACATGCATTAAACAGATTGAGGATTAGATACAGATAGAATTTTGACTGTGAAGATACATGCAATTTATGTTGCATCTGATATACGAGTGTCCTTACGCTCACGTGTTATTTACAAGCATGATTCTATAAAAAACCTAGAGTGTGTTAAGTTTTCTTTAAACGAGATATGTATCAATATATACCAAGCATTTTTTTTATCAATATATTTATCTTCTTAGCAAATATTCAATAATGCTTTTTATTCTATTTTGGTAAAAGGGTTTAAGTCACATAAATAGTCAGGGTCATGTAGCGACTTTCCCAATTATTAGAGGATGGAGGAGGATCCAAAGTGACCCTTGATATGCCATTGAAGAAGTATAATTTAAAATGAGACAATATATAACCACATTTGTGGTTATAATTTTCACCTTTCTCCCAAGATGGCAAAATTGTGACATTTATCACTCTGATTTTCAGTTTTGGTCGAAAAGGCATGCGCCTACATATTTATTTCTTGTTTGTAATAGAACGTTATAGTGTTTACATTATTTGAACGGCTATAGACACAATATTATACATTAATTGAACGGATATGATCTCTCGGTCTTAAGTATATTTAACATACCGGAAATAACACAATAATACTTAAAAATAGCGTAATTTCCAATCCTGACTCTAACTAATTAAAATATGATGTACTTTTTATAGTTATTGATTAGAATTAAAACGTATATATTTTCTTTATCTGTGTATTAATAAACTAATACTTTTACACGAAACTGAACATTTCGTAGCCTGTTTTACTTGAATATATGCATTTTATTTCATTGTTGTTGTTTTGACCGTTTGACGTAATGTCGCTAAGAGTGGACGCCAAAAGTTCAAAGTCATAATCAATTAGTACCCACGTCGACAATCATATAATTCTGCCCATCTCGTATAATTCTGCCCATCTCGTATAATTCTGTCCATTACGTCTAATTCTGCCCATGTCGTCTAATTCTGCCCATTACGTCTAATTCTGCCCATGTCGTCTAATTCTGCCAATCTCGTATAATTCTGCCCATTACGTCTAATTCTGCCCATGTCGTCTAATTCTGCCAATCGCGTCTAATTCTGCCCATCTCCTGTCTAATTCTGCCCATCTCGTTTAATTCTGCCCATCTCGTTTAATTCTGCCCAACTCGTGTAGTTCTGCCCATCTCCTGTCTAATTCTGCCCATCTCGTCTAATTCTGCCCATATCCTGTCTAATTCTGCCCATCTCGTCTAATTCTGCCCATATCGTGTAATTCTGCCCGTCTCCTGTCTAATTCTGCCAATCTCCTGTCTAATTCTGCCCATCTCGTATAATTCTGCTCATCTCCTGTCTAATTCTGCCTATCTCGTCTAATTCTGCCCATCTTGTCTAATTCTGCCCATCTCGTCTAATTTTGCCCATCTCCTGTTTAAGTCTGCCAATCTCGTCTAATTCTGCCCATTACGTCTATTTCCGCCCATCTCGTCTAATCCTGCCCATTACGTCTTCTGCCCATCTCCTGTCTAAGTCTGCCAATCTCGTCTAATTCTGCCCATTACGTCTATTTCCGCCCATCTCGTCTAATTCTGCCCATTACGTCTAATTCTGCCCATCTCGTATAATTCTGCCCCTCTCCTTTCTAATTCTGCCCATCTCGTCTAATTCTGCCCATCTCGTCTTATTCTGCCCATCTCATGTCTAATTCTGCCCATCGCCTATAATTTTTCCCATCGAGTAAAATTCTGCCATTCAGGTGGTGGCTCAGTGGTTAACACTGCTGCCTATGACTACGAAAGTCGTGGGTTCGATCCCTCGTCTAGCCGGGTAAAGACAGAAATGCTTTTCAGTGTTTCCCACCTAACATAGTACTGACATGTAACCAGGAAAATACTGGGTAGATTCCAGGAAAGTACTGAGTAGATGCCAGGAAAATGCTAACTGTACAATGGGTCTCATTGGCACTGTGCAGTGACCGTCTTTGGCTTCAAAATTGTCTGTTTGACCTATACTGCTCTACTGGCAGGTAAACTTCCCCCTTCGGCTTCAAAAACCATAAAGTGTATTAGAAAAAATGTGTTCGGCGAGTGTCGACCTCATAAACACAGTAATTTGCGATTTGTTTCAATTCTGCCAATCGCGTTACTTCTGCCTGTCGTTATTGTTATTTTTGTCATTGCGACATTAAAGGAAATTCTGAAAGTAATGTTTACAAAATCATACAAAAACAGACGTTGATTTATGAATTCACACTACTATCATATGGAGTTCTTTTATACTGTACAGTAATTAGTTTGTCAAGCGATATGTTGATATTGTTTGATTCCACTTCCACTGCATCAACGTCAGACCGTCACAATCAAAGGTCAAGGTCAAACTATCAGGCCTACACTACAGATCTAATTTATCTTAAATCCAATATTTGCACAGAGTTTACTGATTTAAATGTTGTTTTGTAGAAATTATATATATGTATATAACATTTATTATTTCACGTCTTTACTCTGTATTGTTCGATACCTATAACAGATTGTACCGTTTCACCCGTTCGTAAATACTCGGCGGTATCCGGCGGTATCCGGCAGAGCTCGGAATATTTATGCTAATGTTCCGAGTGCCGTTTCACCTCGTCAAAATGGAGAATAACGGAATGGTATGAAAATACGCGATATGACAATCGCAACTTCTCGGCAAGTTCCGTAACTGTTCGGAAAGAGACCTCGAAGGTACATGTATGATTCGGGTTTCCTACAATGTTTAAGTATAAGACCTCAGGCCAGAGAAAACAATTTAACATGATCTAAATGTATCTGTGCATCGAATTCCTAATATTTAAAAGATTGCTGTCATACTTTCTAACGCTGTCAGTATAGCCAGGCGGAATACAATCACTTCGATTATCTGATTGGACAAGATGACCTTATGCGCGCGCATTTTCTTTATCCGGTATCTTGATCACGTGAAAAACTTCAGTCCTGATCAGCGCTGAAACATAGTCACGTGGATTCTATTACGCATGGCCTTACCGACTCGGAGCAATAGGAGGTTTGGCCAGGATTCCAGGCTACGAGGTATAAAAAATTGTTAAAAATCGCCGAGGTGATCCGACTGACGATGTGAAAGAATATTTAAAATATCTTTGGCACTCTGTTGCTATAAAAGTACGCAGTATGGAATTGAGTCCTTTTACATGCGTGGAAAATGGTATTCCATAAACAGATAATATGGTTTTAAATATAGCGAGAGTTGAAGAAAACACGTGAATGGACATCACGATGAAATATCGTCAAGTATGTGCGGGAGTATTAAGTATGTATTTCATTTAATATCTGTCTGAAATAAATAACAATAGTCACATCCGACTGGGAAAATCTACATTTTCTGCATTGTTATTCTGTGTTAAGTGTTGTTTCCGTCTCGTGAAAATACTCGTGAATATTTTCTTCACATGTTTTATGCTGTTCGTGCAAGGTTGAAAACTGCCGAACAATATATTTTTATTACTTTAACTAAATTATATCTCACCGCACTGTCTTTCAATAATGGACACGGACATATAAACCATACCATGGTTTATGTCCGTGTGTTAATATGTCCCCGGGTTGATATGTCCGGGAAAATGGACAGAATGGAAAACTTCCGGTGGCAAAAACTGGCATTACACAATACATGTATTGTGTCGTCAGCTTTTGCATACACTTTTATAAAGAACATGTCGTTACATTTACACATGGTGCCTCCCAGCAAACATGTCCATATGAGTCCCATATCTTTTCCATCCATTCCCCCCCCCCCTCCCATTCACTGTCCTCTTTGATTCTCCTAGTTATTCCTTATGGTCTGCCAAGCCATTCCTTGCGCATCTGTTCATTAACGTATGTACCGTTTAACCTCCTCAAGTGCCTTATGTTTTATGAATTGTTGTTTTCCCGGAGGTCTGTGTGGGGTGACACTGTCTATGTACATGTATGTGGCGTTCCCTGTCGCAACTTATTATCTCTCTTTTGTTAGGAAAATATTGAAATGAAAATGAAAGAATATCACGTATTTGTCATCCTAGATACATCTTCTGTTAACGAGTGATCAAATTGACAAATAACAGTATTTAAGCATACATGTATTTGCAAACGGCTTTCTGTCCAAAAGGGCCCCTTTAACTATACATGTATAGTAACTGTCTCCCATGGTCGATTGGTTAAGGCATCAGCCTTGGGAGCGGGAGGTCGAAGGTTCGAATCCCATTAGGGGTCCATTCTGATATGACCGGTTGGTGAGACGGCATATAGTTACATAATGGTTACCGTGTGCCAACCTGGCTGGTGCCTGGCATTAGAGGATATGAATCGGGAAGTAAATGTATCAGTAGGTAGGTGTCTCATAAGTCAGAACTGGTTGGCCCTTTAAGTAGGGGTGACACTATAATAAATAAACACTTTGTATGTATACAAGTGTGTACACGTATCAAGAGTTATGAAGCGCATGCGTTGTAAAGGATAATAATGTTATGCTGTATTCGCTTCTTAGTTAGCGAAATGTGTACATGTGCTTATTTGAACATATACTATAATGGTACATTTGAAAATTGTATCGTATATTGTGAAAAACTAACAACAATTAAGACATAAGTTGAATCATGCATAGTTTCTTCTGTATGACCATTTATAACATGGCTGTGTTCAGACATCCGGCAGAAAACCCCTTCGCACGGTCACGCCACAAACAAGAAGTTGAAACATCAAGGAAAATTAATTATTTATAATGATGCGTAAGTGAGTCAGTCATCAAAATTGCCTTGCAATGACATCGTTATAAAGATATTATACATGTACTTTATACCTTGTGATTGTATAGTTATTTATCTAAGGCCAAGTCATTTGACGGAAGTATTTGTAGTTTCTTATGAATATGTATGAAACAACTTTCACCAGTTTCTCATCAGGTGACTTTTGTCGCTAATTCAAAAAATAAAGTAAATACATATTTGGCCCGACCGGTTAGCATTGTTGGTAGAGCGCTTGTTTGTCACATGGCAGTCCGGGTTCTATTCCCGAGCACAGCAAGTCATGCCCTTCTGTGGCATTTGAGATCCGTCATTTGTCCGCCACCTATGATTCAAGTGGAGAAATTGTCGGTTGCTTCAAAGGGGCAAGTAAGAAATTGTTGATAACTGGTTAGATCCACTGACCGCCATGTCTAACTGAAACATGTTTAGAAATGGAGATGAACCCAATAATTAGATAGGAAAACGTGTTATGTGACTGAAGATGTTGATTATTGAGTCGTTTGAGGTGGGTACTGCCTAATTCAGTTCAATATCATACATACACTATACAATAGTGCAAAATACTCCGCTGACATATTAAGGATATTGCAATTAACTATGAATACTGTATAACAAATAGATATTTAATTCACAGATAGTCCAATATGTCTGTAATACTTTTACTAAATGTCAGCGCTTAATACAACCAATTCACTGAACTCAAAGAGAGATTAAGTAGTTACTACAAGGAACGTCACTTTCACTTGTAAAGCAATGCCTCCCCACACAGCCTCCCCACACAGCCTCCCCACACAGCCTCCCCACACAGCCTCCCCACACAGCCTCCCCACACAGACCCTCGGGAAAAACAACTGTCTTACAAAACATAAGGCACTCAGGAGGTGCTAGGGTAAACATGCGTGGGAAATGGGGCGCAAGCAGAATGGTCTGACCGACCATAAAATAACTAATGAAAATTTAAGGAGGGGGGGGGGGGCAACAAGGGTTAATCAATTACATACCGCCCCACATAAACAGTCACACTAACCGAATCGGTCATTATCGAGTGACCGGCGTTTGCCTATTTTCCGCTGATTGAGTTAATCCACCCCAGAACAGGCCCCAGAAGATATTAACAGAATTGGTAAATTTCCCCACCGATTTGTTTACGTAATTTCATGATGTTAATGAGCAGTAGATGCTGAGCCTTTGACAGTTTAAGGCTTATATTTGATTTCAATTACTGGTTTCTGTCGTCCAGTGTATTCGGCTACGCCCCGAGTCGGTCGGTATCACTTTATCCAGATCGATAAATCCTCAATAAAAGCAATGCTTGTATATGTATAATGTTTCATGGTGTCATTTTGATCCTGTCATGTGATTTATAGTATCCTATTACATGTGATATACATGTACTTTCGGTTTCATTAACAATATCATTACATATACATTTACAGAATTAACAACGTACACAGGTCACTGAGTTTAACATTTCCAGATTGTTAACAAAATGTGCAACAAGTCCGATATAAAATATAGAAGAAATTATTCTGATGCCATTTCCCCAACTGTGTTTACAAATATTTATCCTGTTCCTTCTGATTGATTGCTGCCACAATTTGCATACTACATGTATATATAAAACATATTTTGATACGAAGATGGCCGGTCATGTGTCATGTTAAGGATAATCACACTGAATTCTCCTTTAGAAACTGACGCAGATGTGAATACATGCATTTTTAACATCATATGCATTTCACATCAAACGCAATGTAGTTAAAACAATTCATTAGATATTTTAAAATACCATGCATGGATTTGAATGACCTACTGGCCTCGATAACTGTAAGGGGGAATTATATGATAATGTGGTGACGCCAATAAACATAGGTATTTGTAATACATCATACATATTCATTCATGAAATTTATGCAAATTAAAACATGTTTAAATACAACAAAAAGTCGTAAAATGTTCAGGTTCAATTCAATTAAACACTTAATTATGCACAAATTATCATAAACATTATAGTAAAGCTCTACATTCGAGTATATTGTGTCACGTTAATTACTTAGACAAATAATGAAGGTTTGGACGCCGTCCAGATTTAATATTCAAAAGTAATAAACGTTTCACTGCACATGTAGATTATATTATGTATTACTGAAATTAATACTATGTAGACATTTACAATCGAATTTAAAAGTAAAACAAAGTTTTATCGAGTAAGAATTTTACACAATCCAACTTTTATAAAAAGGTAAATTACTTTATATTTTCTCTTCTTTCAGAAGTAGCTTTCTATTTAGTTGCATTTTATGTTAATGAATTATTTCTTAATTAGTTTTGCCACATTAATTTCTAGGCTAAAATATCATTTTTTGTCGCCTGTATGAAAGTAAATGCTGTTATGGTTCTTGCGCAAAATCCGCCATTTTAATTTAAACAAAATGTTAATCTCTGAAATGTAATTTCAGAGATTTAAGTTTAAGTAGTATTTTGTTAATTAATATCGATATTTTAGCATGGTTTTACTATAATCATAATCACATCATATATATGTGTATATCTTACAGGTCACTTCAGCAGGAGGTATGTGGAAAAACATTGATCAGGCAGAGCGAGATTCCCAGCATTTATACGAGCTGTGCTGCGATGTCGGAATATCGTTAGAGGACATTAAGCTTCGTAATTGGTTAAGTGATTATACTAATTCTTTATTCAGTCTGGAAGGTATAGCAAATTACGGTTCTGATGTTGACTACATGTTTCATGCCATCAATGTGGGCAGCAGCGCTGAAGGACTCGCTCTTGAGAGACTCGGATCAGATTGTAATGTCATGATGACAGTTTCAGGAACACGAATAGCACCACAGCGACTGAGTGAAAGTCAAGGTGACGTCCACCTTTTCAAAGTAATTCAAACATATCACCCGTCGTATGTTCGATTACAATGTGTTTTTATGGGAACTAGTCCAAGCAGGTCCATCATGTCTACACCAAGTTGTTGTATTGCAGACGAACAAGGCCGAATGATTTTGGCGGGAAAGTTGTTAACCGACGCATACAGTAATAACACAAACGGCACCATAAGCGCACCAGCAGTCTCTGGTGTGATGCGTAGTCCGGTAAATCCAATAGTGTGTATACATTCACCAGTTTGGCCACTGGCAGCTCGAGAATGGGCCTTTCGAGTCCGAAGATACATTTGGCCGACAGTCGAACTGAAAAAGTTCATTCTTCAACATGGATGTCACGTGGTACCAATAGGAAATCCTCAGAGTCCAAATAGGCACATCGAATGGAGATGGTCTTTTTCATTGGCTGAGAAGTTACTCATTCGCACATTTAATGTCATCCAAGTAAAATGCTACTTCTTGTTGAAGTTGTTAGTTACATACGTGATAAATCCAATGGTCCTAGAAGGTGTGTCATCGTACCACGTGAAAACGTTAATGTTGCATATGGTTGAAAGCACACACCCGGCCGAATGGACCAAAGATAAGCTTGCACTTTGTTTCACCGGATGCCTTCAAAAACTGCTACAAAGTCTCGAAGATGGCAGCTTACCACACTATTTCATACCAAGCCACAATCTATTCATTCCTCGTCTCCAAGGAGACTCACGCATTCGACTGATTACCGTTGTGACTGGATTGTTGGATAAAGGTTGGCAGTGTATTCTTCAATGTCTTCCGCCAAATATGAACATGTTACTGGCTAGACATAAGGTGCAAGTAAGATGTGATTGCTATGATACTCACTGGGGTTCGGAAGGTTGTGAGTGGCGCGTTTCGATGGTGGAAAGGTGCTATACCATGTTTAATGCCACTATCCGTGTGATATTACGTCTAACAGAACGACCGGATCTACAAGGAACAATTGATGCAATGACAATGTTTGTAGACTATCCTACATTGAGGGATACTGTCCATTTTCCAGACGTCCCAACCACTGGAATTGTCAAACGTGTGATAAACAGCCATCTCGGGTTACATTTCTATGGTTTGTCGAAATCTTATCCTTACAATCGCAAAGGCGGGTCGCATTCGCTTCTTCCAAAAGGTCAAAAGAATTTAGAAGATGCCATTGGCGTGGATGCTGCTTCCACGAAACTAAAGTTGGCAACCTTTAATTACATGACGGAAAATTATGATGAAAGTATCAAAATCCTTATGCAGTTACTGAGACAGTACAATGAGTACATAGTTAGTACAACGGGAGACAAGACACGCCGATTGAAGTCTTGCAAGCGACCACTAGCGCTTAGGAAGCATCGCTCTGTGACGTCACTTTTATGTAACGCCCCATCTTTAATGGAATGGGCCTCGCTTGAGTTATGCTTTTCCCCATGGGAAGTTGCCTTTGCACCGGAAGCCATCCAAATGTTGAAAGATCGTGAATCTATAACAGACGACGACACCGATCATAAAGGATTTGTATTCGTCGATTGTATTGTATATGCTTATTTCCTCTTGGCTTTGTGTTACAACAGTATGCACAGGCCAGTACACAGGCAGCAAGCGATTGAGAATTTACAGCTTCTTCTCAACAATGGTGTGAATAGTGATCTTCATTACCCTGAGGTCGCTAGGTTTCTACTTCCGTACGTAAAAGAAAGAAAACACAAAAACTGTCTTCTATGTCACGTAAGGATTTATTAATCAACTGGATATGGCCATCATATTTTTGATCGATTGTTGTATTGAAAGTGACTATTGACGTTCGAAATTAAAAACAGAGGATGGACAATCTTTCTGAACAATTAAATGTATTTTAGTTAATTAACGAGCCGTTGCAATCTTGCGGTTATATGTAGGCTGTGTTGTAAGCTGACAACATTTGTCGTCTGCTTTAATAGATACCAAAAAAGCCGAAGGAAATTTTAAATCTAGAATTCCATTCATAACAAGCATATCAGAATGACAGTTTTATGCGTGTACATTAAAATTTATTTACAAATAATGCGATATGCTTCCGCATTTGATAGCAATGAACAAATCAAACACATTGTGGCTTGGTCACTCGGTGCACATAGCGTCCAGATGGGAAAAACGACAACAGCTATGTGGCATTCAATTTTTGTTGTTGAATACAACTGACAACGACAGTGACATAAGTTGAAATGTTTCTTCATTTTATTAAATAAAATTTAAGGTACCATTCGTTCAGTCGAAGACTGGTAGGACTGGGTAAATATGTGGTACGGGATTAAGTTATCGGTGTGACGTTTGAACGAGTTCCGACTGTATTTGTATACATTGAAGTTGTATGACATATATAGCTACATAAATAGGTTACATGTTATATTAATGGACGTAATGGTCTGTTATTGTTTTTTTGTTCGATTGTCGATTTTATTGTTTTTCATGTAATTCATTTTGTCTGAAATTATGAATCTATTATGTTATTCTCATTATCGAGTCTATGTTTTGATTCGAATACCTATCCAATACATAATCAACAACAAGAATTGAGTGTGAAATATTTTGATTTATTGTTATTTTAGACGCATACACATCTTAAAAAGCTACTATAAAACTAACACGAGCTTCGTAAAATGAAAACAACAGACATTCTTTGTTGTAACTGAGGTCATTTTATTAACCTTTCACCAGCTTTTTGCATTTGGTAATAACCAACTAAACATTCTTTTAAAATTTGCGAACATAGAGCGGCACAGTTTGTGATAAAAAAAGATTGGCGATAGAAGTCAATTCTGTTATCTTCATTATTCAAACGATATTCGATAATTTTGGGAACATTAAGTTAGAAAGCACAGATACTTCACTGACATATTTGATAAAACATAGGTGGGTCTTTGTACATCCACTGATAATTCAGACTGGACGTAATGCCAGAAACAGAACTTCCCGTGAAGAAAACTATTGTTTAGCTTGTAATACTACTGATATTGAAGATAAATTCCATTTTACTTGTATTTGCCCATGTTATACAAATCTTAGAAACAAATATTTAAAACGTTGTTACTACATGCATGCGTCTGTGTACAAATTTTTGCAACTTTTGAAATCGGATAATAGAAATCGAAATGATTAAACTTGCATTATAAAAGTAAAAGTAAAGTAAAGTGTTTATTTATTATAGTGTCACCCCTATTTAAAGGGCCAGCCAATTCTGACTTATGAGACACCTACTTTCTGAGCACATTCACTTCCCCATTCCTATCATTTTAATGCCAGGCACCAGGCAGGTAGGCACACCGTAACCATTATTTAACTAGCTGGCGGCTCACGAACCGGTCATATCAGTACGGACCCATGCCGGGATTCGAACCTTCGACCTACCGCTCCCAAAGCGGGTGCCTCAACCACTCGGCCAAGGGAGACGGTATATGTTTATACATGTATGTTAAAAAAGCTCTACTAGTAAGAAATACTTTATCACGTGATTAGGCTTTCTTATGGTGTTGTCATTGTGCATGTCATTGCAATGCTTCTGTCATGATTGATTTATTATTGTCGTTGATTCGCAAGTTTCTTTTGATTTTATCTTTGCTTCGGTTACCGCCTTCATTCCCTTTGTATTTGTTAATGGAAAAGAAGTGTTTTGTCTGTGTTTTATATTTGGATAAAAGTGCATAGTTTGCTTTGAACTTGTTATTTATTTACCCGCCTACATATATCCCTACTGAGATAGTGCTGGCTGATCATTGTAAACTATTTCATTAACGCTTTTCCTTTTAATATTATTGTTTTTACTCATTTCTCAATGTACTTGTTGAAAGAGTTTATGCAATTAATGAAGTTATTTTGGTTACTTTAATGTTACATTTGTTTCTTTATTTAGTTTTATATTGCAGACGCTTTGTTAATTTTCACTGTCTATGTCAAAATCACATTGAAAGGTTTTCTGTAGTGATAATGAGAATTTGTAACTTTGGTATCCAAAGACGAACTTCTATGCTACAATATCACCGACTAACTATGTAGCTGATTTGTATAACTTGCAACACAAACAATCAGAAGTGTGTAGTCAATTTAAGCATAGATGACTTCCGTAAGTAAAACATTTGACGTTTTGCGAAACGTTGAAAAAATGTGCTTTTTGGCGTGTTCTGATCGACATCAGAGAACGTTTTGATAACCCCAAACGCGTTACACTTTGCTAACGTCGGGAACGTATTGGAAACGCTTAAGTTTTTCTCTAATAAAACATGCTGTCAATCCTTTATTTATGGAAGGTAATACGTTTTGAATTCACACACACAGACAGAACATAGATTGTATTTGAATTTGAGCCCGGCTTATCATCCATACAACATATGTACAACATTGTGTCAAAGTACAATGCAAAAATGGTAAAGTAACGATAAAATATTCAGGAAAACATTAATGTAATATGAAGAGAGTAACTTAATAAGTTAAAGATCACATGTAAAAAAAACATCTCATATAAAATAAAACATCACATATAAACTATAGATAAATGTATTTATATAATGATTGATCTATATTAAGAATAACCACTTATTTCGATGACAGTAAATCCTATTTTAATGTGACCTGCAATTACAGTAGGCCCTATATACTATCTGTAAATAACATTAATTGAGAACACCATTAAATGTTTCGCAAAACATGTTTGGCTAATCCCCTCAAGGTTTGTTTACAACCGTTTTTCAATCATTGTTACACCATCCATTACATGTAATAGGCAAAAAAGAAAATACTAACGAGACACATTTTAACATCTATTAACACACAGTTTAACAATTGAAGTTGTATTTGACCCATGCTACAATATGAATTGCGAAATAATATTTGGGTGGTCTAATGCCAAAAGTGAACTAAACCTCACAAAGGTCATTTTGAGAAAATTCACTTTAAAGTATTTTGAATTCCCCGTAATTTTAAGACAACATAATTATTCATGCTGTTATATGGCGATATAGCAATACATTTTTATTTAGTTCCAAATGATATTTATTTGTAGTTTTTCAAAAAAGGATTTTGTGGGATAATTCAATTTGGCATGCATACTTCACTTCAAAACTTGAAATAATGCCAACGTGAACTACTCATTCCTAGTCCAGTCAGGCTTAGTAACTAACGTGGAAGAATCTATAGTAGATGTGGGTTAGTACACCTATTCAAAATCTCCTGCTGTAGACGTCTTAGAAAGTTGGAAACTAGACCAAAATAAAAAATCCTTTTAAGACCAGTAACACGGAGTAGATAACCCAATCTTCATGAGCATGTGGGTTAGTTCACTTTGGCATCAGACTACCCATGTACAATAGTTCAATTGAAAAGTCTGTAAAAGACATTTTGAGTGATTGAAGGTTGGAAATGTTTCTTACATGTGCAGTGTCATAGATTATACAATTCCAAGCATTAATACTATTATAAGTGAAACTTCCTTCAAAATAATTCCTTTGTATATATACGATTTGATACGTTTTTAATTTGTCCGTCGTTATTCTCACAGAATGTTGGTAAGTAAGGTGAATATACAATTGTACTTGTCAATATAGTTCCTTTTAATAACAGTCTGGTAGGTACAACGGAAACAAGTCAAAGAATCCATATAAATGAATAGGTTAGTCTATCATTCACGCCAGATTAAATACAGAATGCTTCAGTTTTATGGTTTCTCATAAGTCAGAGATGTGATATAAACAGGGAACAACGGCTGATGTGCGAGCTATTGTGCATGGTGAGGCATATCGCACACATATTAAACTAACAATATCATAATTACTAGAGTATACTATATATATATACTTGTATTAGGCCTACCTCCAATAACTGTAGAGCATATCTACATTTAAAACAAAAACGATAGAGAATAAGTTGCAACTGGGAACGCCACATACATTAGACAGTGCCTCCCCTCACAGACCTCCGGGAAAACAACAATGCATTACACATAAAGCATTTGAGGAGGCTCAATGGTACATACCTAAGGGGATAAAGAAATAAACATATATATATGCAAAATACGACACATACAATCTGTGAAAATATTATTCCAAGTATCGAATGATATACACAAATTCAGAGTAAAGCAATACTGTAATCTTACAATAAAGAGAGATATAACAAAATACTAAGATCTATGCTTAGTCATGATTCAAGTTTTACATTAATATAAATCGTTTTAAACAATATTTAATGTTAAAAGTACAGGAAATCACATGATGAAACGGGCGTGATTACATCCGTGTGGGCGTAAACCTATACCAAAATAGAAGATATTAAATGAATACTAGCCATTTGTTTAATTTTGTACGTACTCATGACGATCGATTTATGTTAATGATTGCACACAGAGGATATTGCTATAATCGTTGTAATATATTACGATATAAGCTATTTAAAGAAATGAACAGTAATAAATAATCCGGGCTGAAACTTTTGATTGATAATTTGTGTGGGAGAAGCTATGAGAAGCATTAAACGTCGAGTAAGCGTTTAATATTTACCGTAAGTTACACGTTGTAATAATCCCCACCGCTGGCCTATCCCTACGTACAGGTCGCTTTTTCATTGGTATACAAATCCGCACTCCTCGTTAACTTGACCAAACCTCAAATATGTTTCACTTTGATCATCAATCAACGTACAACTTACGACAGAAAAAAAACAGTACCCACGAATCCTGGTCATCTCTGGCTGTTTTATTTCAGTTTGCGTTGTTTTACGTCATACAACGTACCGAATACAACTTTTGTCGCATTCTTACTACATGAATTTACACGCGTGTGCATATTTCTCATAAAACCCACATTTTTATGTTGTCAAGTTGTCTTTTTTTGCAGTTCACTGTGTCCTTTAAGGTTAGATGTCACATAAATGAAAACGCATTGCACAAAACAGACTGATACAACATGCGGGCAAAATTCCGGATGAAATTTAGGGGCTAGTACTAGATCATGTTTTATTGAAGTAACTGAACAAGATTGTGTTTCAAAATGAATATATACGTCAATGTTTCATGGTAATATAGCTTAACATCTTTATTGACTTAATCCCCATGAATTGGCACAATTTAATTAAAAAACATGAAGAAATAAACAAAATATACACAGTCCAGATATTCAAGTAATTGTTGTTTTCTTAACAGCTATGGTAACACGATTTTTATGACGCGAAAAGAAGCTTCGAGGTTATGATATTAACATATGCGTCATTAATGTAGAGACGTCATTTTCCTGCAATTGTTAACTGCGTCAGTTGTAAAATGTGTTGTAGTCACACGAATTTTGCACCTCGCCTGTTTTTTGATTTTGATTTAAAAACGGCGTCTTTTGGCGTTGAAGAAGAGGGGACTATTACTAAAGTGTGCGTTTCATTGGCTAAAACACCAACAGACACGATGAAAACATTAAAGAGAGGCACAGTATATTCCTAAGTTTCCTGATCGCTTTTATATAAGTGGCATACCATTTTTCAAGCGGACATTTATCAAAGAAGGACCTTGTTAAGTCGGGAAGGCCGAAGACAGTTAAAGCCAAAGTCATTGCGTTGGTTGGGAAACTCGTTATGGAAGACCGTCGGGTGTTTGTCCGCGATATTAGTGAACGCCTTGAACTTAGTCACTAGACAGTGCTTAATGTACATGTACTTAAGGACTGCCTTGGAATGAACAAGGATGCACTCGCTGGGTCCCTTAATTTCTGCGCATTTTTATGAATAACGTATCACAAATGGTTTGTGATTAAAGAGATATATTTATCTTTTTTTTATCCGCGTTATTTTTCTTAAAATAAAAGTTGTCCACGAACTTTTTGAACACATCTCGTATATATGTTTCTATATATAGTAACATATTTGTACGCAATTTCACGCAATTATCGCATGAGTGGGGCTATTATCATTGTTCAGCATAGGTCGATCATGGACAAAGTTCCAGAAGCCAATGAAATATACACAAAGTTAAGGTAAGCCATCAATCATTGGTTACGGTACTCCATCCATAACGTTGGATAATTTCCCTTTAATATAGCTCTATGTATGTTAAATACACACAATAAAAATAAATTTCTAAATTGTATACATGTTAAATTTAATTTCACAAAATTGCAAGTTATTTAATATTCTTGTCAGTCATTCACTATATTTTTTTTAAAAGGTGTTTTATTGCACAAAAGTATTCAATTATTAATAAAGGGAGGTAATTCACTGAACTACTTCAAAATATTTAAAAAAATATTAGTTTAAGTCTTGAAAGAGACATAATGTGGCAACAATGTCAATTTTCTTATGTTTTATAACCACAATGAACTTCATTTGCCATAAATAAATAATATTTTTGAAAGAAATAAGCAAAATTGCAAATTCCAGTTTCATCATGCGTTGGTAAAATGTTAGTAACATTCTGTTTTAAAATTAAATATTGCAAAAACTAGTCTGTAAATGTCTCTGAAAGTTGGACTTAGTTCATTGTATATGTTACAAATAATTTGCATTTAAGAAAATTCGATGCCCAACTGAGATTTGGGCTTTCTAACATAGTCAACATTTGTATGTTCAAATTAAATATTCCCATTTTTCAATATTTTATGACACAAATTCCCGCCCTAAAATATTTTTTTTTTATTTTCAAATATTTCTGACTTTTCTTAAATTTACAAATCTGTTTAGTACACAGGTGGTTTCACTACATGAAAATATGAAGAACTAAAAAAATATATTTATCGGTTTATTTTTAAAGACTAAGTTTTTTTCAGAGGAGAAAAAGGGACATTTCTTTTTTTGGAACGATAAAAAATTATAAACTTTTCAAACACACGTGAATTACCATAAAATGGTATTACTTCATTAAGTCATCTCACATTTAATAATTACTTGGCGCGGGATTTTTTTGTGAAATAATTTACATACATTTTGTTGACTTCTGAACACACCAGTTTATAATACCGATGCGTATTTGCACAAACAGAAATTCACAGAAAAAAAGGGCAACCAATTAAGTATTTATATACAATGCTCCGAAAAACAGCATGGTGATTGGACGTGGAAGACGTGTTCTTGTGCTAGCTGTTATGAAACAAATACAGTAAACCTCATTTAAATACCACCTCAATAATAAGACCAACATTTTCAAGTCCATTTTCACTGCTTTGCTCTGTATTCAACCTCGATATTAAGACCAACTCTATAAGAAGACTAGTTTTCAAGGGTCCCAAAGGTGGTCTTATTATTGAGGTTTTACGGTATTGCTTTGGTAAATGTTGGTAGTCATTTGAATAGTGTCATCGTTATACAAGGAAAGCTCGAAGTTTCGGAGTGAAACTGTAAAATAAGCATTAACGTTTCTATTGAACATTTCAATAATGAAGGGGCACAACATAACATTGGTATCCAACACGTGCGTGTAAGTACTTTCGGACCTCGTTCATTCGAATTCATCGGGCCCGAAATTTTATTTCGAATAATAAATTGTTTCGTATAGCCAATTTCAATTCGATGTGCCTAAGAAGACACATCAGGAATTGATATTTGTTTCGGATGATACCAAGTATTCGGATAAAGGGTTGTCGCCATATTGTGACTACTTTTGTTCCTATTTTCCTCCAAGGGGAGGTAATGTAAGACATTGGAATATTCTTCCGGTTATTTTTCATTCTGAGATGAAAGTGTTGTTCGACTTTCTATATATCTACATGTAGGTCTAAAAGTATCCTTTGACTTTTTATTACTGACCATTATTTATCTCTTTGTTTCTGAATACGTATGTTGACGTGAAGTTAGCAGTAGTAGCAGTTATAGCAGCCACAGCAATATTGATGCAGCCAACTTTTGCAAAACTACTTCAAGAAATAACCTATACATATAACTGTCTAATTAGAAATTAAAACAGCGATTTATCAAATTTGATTTCAAATTGGTTACTTATACCTAAATACGAGAACACAAATAAACAGCTAAGCTACTTTTTGATGGTAAATACAATCTTATTACGAAATACTGCTGAAAAGATAGAAAAAATCCAAAATAGAAGTGTTAATGATGGTCATAATATTGTATAAATAATATCGCTTAGAGAATGACTTGTTCAGTAGCGGATCCGTGGTCCAGTGGTAAAACGCTGGACTTGTAATCCAGGGATCGCTGGTTCGATTCCCCGTTCCATCACTGACCGTACTAACAGTCTTTCGGACGAGACTTTAAAAATCGAGGTCCCGTGTACGATGCTTTACATCGAGCACGTAAAAGAACCAGGGGTGCTTCTGGAACTGGGGCATTATCTGTATCATGCACTATACTCCAAAAATCTTATATGACTAACATTGTTCTGGACGCGTCGCCCATATGGGAAACCGGTGGCGACGATAAATAAACGCAAATACAAAATGACTCGTTCATTTGTACGAACCTGGTCCAATTAGTAAGAGACATGCTTATATTATTAAGAGTTGAAAGTACTATATACTTGACATTTATAGACATCTTATGATTACTTTATAACAATATATACTTGTAATTGGTCATACCATGTAATACAATGGTCATACGTGTTTTCGGCTTGATCAAACAATTGTAAAAACCAACCAATGCTTAGTTTCGGTATGCTGGACACATACATTTGTATGTATTTCGATTTATTTTCATCATCAATTACATCCTGATTTATGATTTTACTAATGAGTTAGTGTTGGATTAATTGTGAAATATCGCTGGTGTATTAGTCAATGTTGTTGTAAACCACTTAATGTGCCACTTTGATAGATATTGATTTGTAATATCCGGTTATCATTTGCCAGTGATTAGAGTATGCATGTGCTCAGTTTCTGTGTACAGAGAACAACTAAAGTTATGCATTTGTCTGAAAATACTGCACGCGCTTTACACGACAGTCGTGAACTAAAATGCGCTGTATATAGAAGATAGCGCGTTGAATTAATGATCATTAACTTCAATGTGAGTAGTTTTCACTGTGATACATTTTATTAAAGTACGAACGTTAAATTGTCGCGCATGCGTAGTCACGCAAAGGAGGGTCGGTCGGTGTTTTTTCAGAAAACTTTTTAACCGGATATGGCTTGGATTATCCTTTGAAGTAAGGCTATTTTTAGAATAATGATATCATGACCGACTGTATATAAAGACGCGAATTTATTTGTAATCGAACAATTTCACGAGTAGACACATTCAATCATATTGTTAACTACAAGTATATTTAAGATAATGACACAATCTAATAATTTCAACGTATCTATTAAAAATAGTAAGTAAATTTGATATTTTAAATGAATGAAATATAATAATTCAATAGAAATAAGAGTTTGTATATTATACTTATCCAATATATTTTGTTAATTCATTTCAGAATCATTAGTTTTGTCGAAATGTAAAGTTAGAAATTGTATTAATTGATAATAGATTAGTGAATTAGATTTTAGACTTGATGTATGTTTTTAGTGATGTATTTCATATAGCTGTAACACACATATTCACAGTTCATATAATATTAATTAAACTAACTGAAAACAATGTATAGCAAACAAGTTGGAGTAATATACAGCGCTTGCATTTATTTTCTCTGATAGTAGAAGCGACGCTCCAAGCTAGTTATTGGATATGAAATTGTATAGAGAATTATGTGAGATGCTGCTTAGCGTATGAAACCGAAAGTACGTAATTCACGCGGTTATGGAAATAGGTACATGTATTTCATAGTGGCAGTGTCTTGAATCTCAGAGTTGGACTTGTATATGAGATATGACTTGGGTATATAAATTTGGTAAATCAAAAGATCTATACGTATGTATTCTTTCAGGACATGGATGTTTCTCATGTGAAACGATTGGAATGTTGATTTGCGTATTGATAGCTACAGCGGGAGCAAACCCAGTCACAGTGGAAGTACCTTGCAACCATGTTGGGGAAATAAATGGAGAAATTCTAGAGGAGCATAGGACAATATCCAGCTTAAATAGCCGTGTCCTCTCCGTTATTAGCCTTGTGAAGGCCACAAAAGACAATACTGTAAGTAAAATTATTTAATTTGGTAATGTTTTTGAATTCGTCATGATAGATATTAGTGATGGACATTTGTGATTCCGATTCAGTTACTGTTGACATGCGTTAGTCTTGTACGAATGGAACCGGGCCTGTGGAGTGACAGTCCTTTAACAACACACTTGAAGTACCCGTACTATAATTGTATTTCAGACTAATCATTGTTTGTAGACCTTCTTGACCCAAATCCCCTGTTTCACAATGTTAATATAGAACTAAATGTATAGTGTTCTTGTTTTGATACAGCTTCAGACTGGCGGATGTTTAGTTTGACAAGTCCATTCTCGTCCAAGTTCATTTTTCGGTTCGGTTTAATCGTTCAGCTAATATATAAATCCCTGTTTGTACGTAAAATATTGTCAAACAAGATATGTGTTTGGCAGACGACAATTATCAACATTTGCGTGTGCATGTATATGTCGCAATGTTTGTGCAACACCGGTTCATGTATAACCTAGATTATAATGGTACTTCCCATAAGTTAACATTGCCTTGCATTTTTCCCATATGACTCAAATAATTGACATAATTACAGCATACGTTTATATTCAGTCTTTTCCTCGTTAATGTAAATCACTATGTGAGTTTTGTGTCGTAAAATATGACAAGCAACGCATGGTATCATGTAAAGCTAACAAATATTTCATTCACCAATTTAGATTTAGCCGTATATTCGAATTCGTAAATTATCGTCCTAGCGTCTCATTAATAAATGTATGTGTTTATTTAATGCACATTGTGACATGTGTAGTTAATTAGTAATTGTGTAATTATTAATCTTGTGACAAACGGCGGAGTTAAGAATGCGGTAGTGAAGTCTTTCCTGATTCGCGTTATCAATCAATTATGGACAATTCAGAATGTAATATGTTGCTCTGTGAGATTATTAATCATTGTAACAAGTCGAAGATGGGTTTATTTAATTCATATTCATATCCTCATTCATAGTAATGGCTGATGTGATGTTAATGCCTGTTTCAGAATACAGCCTAACATAAACTGGAATCTGTATATGTAGTTTGACCACTCTGTTCGTCTGTCCGATCGTGATTTATGCGTTAAATGAGTTTGGACTTTAATGACATCACCATTTTGAGTTTTAGAATGCAAATGCATGACTGACACTTTATGCTATTTGTTATTGTACGCACACGCCCCCTTGTTTGAAGCAAATTAAACACATGTACCATCCCGTGAATTGTGACATATTGTTATTTATGCCAAATTTTATCTCCACAGATACCAAAAATGTTGTCACCATCTGAAATACCGAGTGGTTATCATTTTCTGCCAGATGAACAATACTCTACAACTGGAGGCAACTTTTCAACAGATTCTCTTGACGTAAGTATTTTTATGTTAGAATTAATTAATTAGCAATTAGAACATTTTGCCAGAAGCACACAGACAGGCGATAAATATCATTTAGACTGTTTTAGGATCAACGTTTCTTTAAACAGTGTCATGTATGAGACTAATATATACTTTAATTGTTTTATAAATATATCATATTCAGTGATATATATAAAAAACACACAATGCAATTGTTGGAGATTGAAATGACGAAACAGAACACGATAGAGATTTCAGACATGACTTAGACATGCACAAAATAAAAAGGCAACATTTTGATATGCACATTTGTTGCACAACAGAACTTGAGCATAAACATATGTTCCGAACAAGCAGCCGTTGTAATTAATCTCTGTGTTATGAACTCTTTTTGGAATTTGCTATAAATTAGTTTGTTGGTCTGGAAGTTAAGTTATAGAGGGAAAATTATGTTAGCATGCGTTGTTTTTTTTTGTTCAGTACTAATGGACTCTATATATATAATGTATACGTTTAATAAGGTACATGTAGATAGCGCTCGAGAAATAAAGGAATTTTACGTTTGAAAGATAGAATAAATTTGACTAAATTTTAGTTCTATGCTGTGTTCATAATCCTAATTTCCCTTTCCTCTGTATTCCAGGCTGCAGGACAGTTCAAGTATTTCTACGAAGAAATCTTCAAATTAAAAACTTACATTGATGAAGCAGCTACATTTACTGTGCGTCTAGGAGAGAACAGTATCAAAGGTGATTTGAAGAGGATATCTTCAAAGATACAAGAAATCTTATGTGATACTTATATAGAGTTCAGATACCAGGATGGAGATAATCGTACTTTGCCGACGTCACACGATCTGTCCCCGCAGTTTGTGATCCCTGCTGGAATGAATAATCTATACAATGAATCGCGGAGAGCATATATTTTGCTGAACGACTGTGAAAGTTTGATGAGTACTTTTCTTACATTGGTGAGAAGCTATACTCAATAAGACACAACGCTCAAGCCAAACTCTTAGTGATTATTTTAAAGCAAATACGCGGCTCGAAAGTAAAATGACTCTGATCAGGATTACGTTAAAACCGGAGATCAAAGTCAAATATGAGGATCAACTTTCGTGTGAAGTTTTTTCACACGTCGTGTTTCTGGTGGTAACAACACAGTCACGTGACTTTAAATATTGTGTTGGAATGTTTCATATGATGCGGAAATGTCATGGAGAATTTCATTTTTTGACCGCAATATATATCATTCTTGCCAAATTTGGTATATTCAATGTGATTTGTCAGTGCAATAATTTCTATTTTTTACATTATTTATTTGTGTAACGTAATAATGTTGATTTGTTTGACTTCCGTCCAAATGAGATTTAAAACTGATCACTGTAATTATGTAGTATGTTTCTTTGCTTTTGTACAGGTACATTTATTATATTTCTCCATCCATCAAATCGTGTAACAAGAGCTTTCAGTCAATGATTGACGTGAGTCATATGGGATTGACAGTTGACTTGCCTGCTTTCCCTTCATTGATTTAACCTTATGGCTTCATCTGACATTTTTCGGCGGCAAGGTTGAAGCCCACTGACACACATTTCGTTGAGGCAAATATTAATAAAGGCCAGTACCATTTAAAGAATGCGGATCTTTTCAGACGTCAAATATGTCTTCAATTCATAGGTAACTATTTCCGCTATAAATTATTGTTAGAGCATAGAATAGTCTGGTTCAGTGAGTGCGCATGCGCAAGAAAAATCTTTTATTCAGTCTATTGCAAGTGATACCTCCCATATAGTTAACATAACTTGCATTAAACATCTCAATCAAACGATGGTTCTTCCTTATGTAGATGAAAAAAGAAACATATAATATGTATCAGTTTAGTAAATGATTCATGATGACGAATTCATTCCGTGACAAACGTACTATATTCATCATTAACTTGCCCTGATCCATGTTTCTGTATTTCCGTTTAAATCAAATTGGTTTACTTAAGAATTCCTCTCGTTCTGTCTGATGTAGAACATTTCGTTCGTCTTCCGCCTTAAGGTTAATATGACAATTAGTAATGCCACGTGATAGTTTTAAATGATGGCGAACCCGGAAACCGAAGTTTTTTTGGCACAATGCAGTAGCGAGGGCAAAACAATTTAACACCATCCTTTAAAATTGTTAATTGTAGTTGTGTACCTAACTTATACAAAATACTTCATGTTGCGGTTCGATGTCTACATATACATCTATTTGTAAACATGTTTTTTGAATTGATATCATTACAAAGTTGCTTTATTTCTCATTCTCATTACGTGTTCCTCTGTGTTGTTTAAATCACTCCCATTTTATACAAAGCGGGTCTTTAAATCATTAATATTTTACATTATGTTTTTGTTTTGCATTGTTGAATTTATTGTTATTCTGTAATATTTTTTTCGATTGAAAGCGACTAGTGCTCTCTGTGTGATTGTGACTGTATTTAATGCATGTTTGAACATATTTGGAGATATTAAAGCGGCACTTTTTTCTCTTCTAAGATGGCGATATGATAATATACGTAATATTTTCTTGCAAGTCTGAGAGGATTTTGTAATGTATCGTTTTGATCACGAACGTTAGGTGCCATCATATCAAATCATTTTTCATACGTGTTTTTTAACGTGTGGTTTAATAGCTTATGTATAAAGTTCTTCATGGCTAGCAAAGTGTCTTTGAAGACAGTTTAGAATATTAAATGCTTTATTTCTTGCGACATTCAGCGAAAAGAATAGTATTTTTCTCGACAAGGATATTATTACAGTCGCATATGTAAAAAATATTTTCATATAAATTGATAGCATTACGCCGCTTTAATATTTTTCATAATAGAATAATAGTGATATGAGAAACACACTTATGTGGTCAGTAAATACTGGACATTATGTGAGTGTCCGATTTATTTTATTTACATGTATATTTATCTAGTCATCCATTTTTATACATTCATTGATTTTATTTATTATTCATTTATTTATTAATGAAGTATCCAAAGCCTGTCATCTATTTATTAACATGATAGCATTGTGTTCATTTATTTATTTGTTGCTGATTCGCCGGTACCGACACGTTCTCTTGACACGGATTTCGTTTACGTTTTTTTTCTTCCATTGTTTTTTGTTTGTTTTATAATAAAAACCTATTCAAGTATTTCTGTGTTTGACATCGTTTTTTATCTGTCATGTATCGCTGTAATTTTATATGGTATGAACAAGATGGATTTGCGGTTGGTCATGTATGTGTCAATCACGATTGTAGGCCAAACAAATGAGTCAAAATATATTTTGGACACATGTACTGTCCGTGCCTTATTCTTTTCTTCTACAAAACACTCAGACGAAAAGGTTTTGTTCTAATGAAGAATCTAGCGTGGTGTGTCTTTTGTGAGAAATTGATAGGTTGAAAAGACTAATTAAGAGTTAGTCATCTCTAAAACTCATGATTCTGCTCGTCCCAAAGTTTAAAAAGGCGTCCCTTAGCTGTTGTTTTAGAAGTAAAACACAAGGACAGCTATTAATAGAATATTTCTACAATTTTGGGTTTGTGATTTACGTTACTTATTTAAAAAAAAAATTGATGCAGGAATATGCAACATTTAAACATTATTAAACAATATTGCAAGAATAAAAAAAACATAATATAAAATACATGCTTGGTGTAACGGTCATGTATAACAAATAAACGCCTGGTCTCCACGGCCGGGTGGTTATGGTCGCTAACTTCAATCACTTACCCCTCGTCGCGGCGGGTTCGAATCCCTCCCGGGGATGTATAATTTGTATGTTAGGAAGCTCTCCAGCTAACTTGCTGAATGTCGGTGGTTTTACCCAGGTGCCCGCTTATACTAAAATAAGGGGTCTTCCTTCACTCTAATTGTTTGCAGTCTCTACATGACTATGTCGGTTTATGGGACTTAAAGCCCGATTACAAACAAAACAACAATGATGTACTAGTAGTAAGTAACTCCCACTGTCTTTAAGGACTTTTGTGTTGTTGGTAAGTTGGTACATATCCCGCGATCAGAAATGGTTTTTTTCAAATAAATCTAAAATGATGAATGTCCTGCTTTAAAGCTGATGTGGGAGTGTGTTCATTTTCAAACGTTCCGTAGTTTCTGATTCATTATAAAAGTATGATTTACTTATCCTTCATGTAATAAATATTGAGTTGAAAATGAATTATATGGTTGTGACAACAAGGTTACATAAATTAGTATTCATTTATTTATCTCACATTGCTATGTACGTATCTATTACGTGTGGTTGATAAGAAGACAACTGTTGTGGCGGCGGTTGCCCTGTGTCTAACACAGATAAATTACAATAATTACTGACTGGTATCCAGAAGTGTCCGAACTCCGACATAGGGTTCACCATTAACGTGTCTTGGTAAAATAATAAAATAGCACTCAAGTCCACTGTTGAAACTCACCCATATTTATATACAATAAAACCCCACTTAAAGACCACTTCAATAATAAGACCACCTCAAAATGTAGAAGACAATGTTCAAGTCCATTTCCCTTGTTTTGCTCTTTATTAAACCTCAATGTTAAGACCACCTCAATAAAAGACCAATTTTCAAGAGTCCCAATGGTGGTCTTATCATTGAGGTGTTACTGTACTGTGAAACCTGAATAACAAGATCACCGTTGGTTCTGTAGAAAGTCGGTCATAGTCATGAGGTGGTCTGATTATCGACTTCAAATATGGAGGAAAAAATAAAAATTGGTTCATTGAAATATGGTCTTACTGATGAGATGGTTTTAATTTCGAGGTAGTCTTTAAGTATGGTTTACCATATAATAGTTTGACACATATCGTGGGAGATGATCACTTATAGTCAATGCAACAATGCTATTTGAATAAATTGGATAAAATGAATAAGATGTCATTATTTCATTAGCATGTTAAGACGAATATATTACGCGCCTATGAATTTATAGATTTAGAAATATACTACGTCAGCTCACGACGATACAATTAAATAAATGCGTTCTAAATACATGCATGAACAAATAATTACTTTTGGAAGATTTTTTCCCTAATGTAACGAAGTGCACAGTCACCACAAATCCGTTTTTTATAATTACTGAAAAATCCAATTATAGAAATAATAGGTAGGACAATTTAGAATTTACTGCTCACTAGTTACATATGATTTTTCCACGAATAAATTGTTGATTTGAAGTGAACATTTATTTCAATAAATGAAAGTTTTAATGTTGTTTTTATGACGTTATCTGCCTCAAAGCTGTGCTTGGCGGTGACAGATGTACTAAGTTGAAAAGACACATTAATCTAGATTACGTTTGTGTGTGGCTCAGCGCGTCAATCGCGATTCGAAAGCGATTTCAAGAACTGTCGTATGCGAGGTTAATCATACGATTATTAAACGCATAATAACCGGTCTAGCCAGACCGGGACGTTATAATCGCTGCTCGCGTTATGCGTAATGTCCGGTATGAGCTATTATAGTCATAGCATTCGCACGATTATTATTTAGAGTTTCTTAATAGAGTTTCAATTAACACTAACTCATATGGTGCCATGTGTAGTATGAATTGGTCAGATTTGTAGCAATAAGGCATTCAGTATTAAATTAAATTCTTAGGAAATATATTGAAATAATAAAATTCCTGATACGGTTTGCGGGTAAATTTTATATAAATAACGCAATTATTTGCACTAGTGTTTAGCACAGAATTCTCCGAAGACTAAAAATTTCATTCATTAAACAACAAAAGTCGAATGACGTATAATCATTACTGTAAGGCTTTTCATTTACAGTACTTGTGCTTCATCTGGTTCCCAGTAATAAGGCTTCGTCTGTGACTGGTTTCCTATCTGTGCCAGTTTTTATGCCAAGTATATGTCTTGATTGTCAAGCACTAGAGATGCGGATGATGTCGTCGGTCAGGATGACTCTCAATATTTCATATTCAGAATATTTCTGACTACAACACGACCAGTTGTGTGCATAATCTTTACACGCATCACCTTTTTAATACAGACCGAATCTAGACATGATATTTGTGCAATAGACTGACTGGTCCATATTTACGATTCGACGTAAGTGTCCGTATTGACCAACATTTTTTGGACAGAAAGTAAAAGACGCATCGTCCTAAATCTTTAAATTAGACTACTAAACGTGAAATGTTAGAATTTTGAGTTGAACAATTAGACTACTAAACGTGAAATGTTAGAATTTTGAGTTGAACAATTAGACTACTAAACGTGAAATGTTAGAATTTTGAGTTGAACAATTAGACTACTAAACGTGAAATGTTAGAATTTTGAGTTGAACAATTAGACTACTTAACGTGAAATGTTAGAATTTTGAGTTGAACAATTAGACTACTAAACGTGAAATGTTAGAATTTTGAGTTGAACAATTAGACTACTAAACGTGAAATGTTAGAATTTTGAGTTGAACAATTAGACTACTAAACGTGAAATGTTAGAATTTTGAGTTGAACAATTAGACTACTAAACGTGAAATGTTAGAATTTTGAGTTGAACAATTAGACTACTAAACGTGAAATGTTAGAATTTTGAGTTGAACAATTAGACTACTAAACGTGAAATGTTAGAATTTTGAGTTGAACAATTAGACTACTAAACGTGAAATGTTAGAATTTTGAGTTGAACAATTAGACTACTAAACGTGAAATGTTATAATTTTGAGTTGAACAATTAGACTACTAAACGTGAAATGTTATAATTTTGAGTTGAACAATTAGACTACTAAACGTGAAATATTTGAATTTTGAGTTGAACAATTAGACTACTAAACGTGAAATGTTTGAATATTTGAGTTGAACAAGGAGATCAATATATTCTTACTGTGTTTAACACAAAACTATCATCAAATTTATTGGTTACATTAAATGTCCGGACATGCGTTTTGCAATCAAAGTAGTGAGGTCAAATATGGATACGTAGTAAGATTATCCCAATATATATTTCTACTGGCCTGACCCATTGAAAAACCAAAAATACAAATGATTACAAGTAAACGTGTGAAATCAATACCACGAAATGTCGTCTGTCCCTGGGAAGATCTTTTTGTGTCTGTGCAGATATTAATTGGACGGAAAATGGACAAAAACGGTGTGCAGTTTATGCATTTTTTGTTCTTTCTCTGTGAAATTTTCATTAAATGCAGCACTGGAGATGGGTTCGTTATTCAGAAACGTACGTACATATATGTATCATAATTAATATTTTAATGATGATAATACATTGTGATTAGCATCAATGGTTATTTCAATTTTGATATATTTGTTAACATAACATATAGTCAGCATATACACTATGTTAATGGTGTATAACATTCATGTTTTACAATTTCCCGTTTTTTCAATTTGTTCGCTGATGAGTATAATTTATCAAACATGGCAGAATGACATATAAATAGCTTTAATAATTAAATTTCTTCAACTTCTCGTCAAATAACTTTCCTTTAAGCTTGAATAAAACAAATATCTCAGTCTCTGTGAAACGATTTTTCCTTAGAGCTTATTCGTTGTCATTAAATTTTGCATTGTTTTTATCCAAATGATACCATGTACTGTCATTTTCGTTTCAATACAGATTTTATCCACATACGGCAAATTAACAGTAGTCATCCAAATGAGTTGTACCCTGAACGAATGTGTATCTCGTTACACAAATCTGCAGATGTAAATAAGAACTCATTCCTTGAACTCAAGCTAGATAAGTATTTGGACAACAACGAAGGCGAAGACACACATGAAAGCAACGTAATCTATGATATATCTGAAAGGAAAACCTTGCATAGATATCGTGTAAATGGTGGACAAAAATTGATAAATCTGCATAGGACCGTGGACAATGACTTTCTAATTAATGGGAAGTTTTGTGCTGATGGCAATCTGGTAATTATAAAACCGTTGGGAGGGAAAGCAAATATGGATTACAAAGATGTCAAACACTACATAACTTTTCATGATCAAACAGAATCTGAGTCGGAATGTTTGCATGAATATCGTGATGAAAGCGAAGAATATAGCATTGATGAAAACAATAATACTGAATTCGACAACCTAGTTCCACAAGAAGAGATGGAGATTGTTGATGATTTTCTCGATACAGATACCGTATTCAACGACGTGGAGGAGTCTGGAGCTGCCCAATATTCTTTATCAAATGCCTTCGGTAAATATGTTATACATGGTAACGATAGGGTTCGAAGAACGCAACATCTTACAATAGAACTATTAATGGTGATTGATTACGCCGCCTACAGTTGGTGGCAGTCTGTCGTAGAAGATGACCCAACAGACAATAGCACAGACGCCATGGCGTTAATACGTCAATTCTATGCATTCATATTTCAAGGAATCGATGGTAGATTTATGTCGATTGAGACCCAACCTTATATGATCGATCTTGCTTTTTCTGGATTATTTGTTGCCAAAACAGAACAAGAGTCGTACTGGACGACTGAAAGTATAATTGGTGACAATGTTGACAATGCTCGTGTAATGGTCAACTCATCTGAAGCGTTAGATAAATTTCAAAAATGGCTTGACAACGCAGACTTTCTACCTTCATATGATCACGCTATATTATTCACAGGAACAAACCTAACTTACGCTGGGAGCCCAGGAAATACTGGTTTGGCCTTTGAATCATCCATGTGTCGAAATATATCAAACGCTTCTATCGTAGAAGACATTTTTGATTTTCGAACGGTCACATACAGTACACAACAAATTGCACGAAGTCTTGGATCTAGAGACGATATGGATAACAACAATTGTCTTGAATTTTTTAACCATATTATGGCACCTAAGTTTAAACTTCCCATTCGATCATTCGTGTCCAACAGATGGAAATTCTCTAGTTGTTCGGAGCAATACTTCCTAGAATACACATCAGAGCTGAACGAGCTTGGACTTACATGTCTTAATGATCAGTTTGGTGTTGAAAGATATCCTCCGGATTTGGCTAAATTAGTTAAAGAGCTTCCTGGTAAGGATTACACCGGAAGGAAACAATGTGAGAATAGATTCGGGCTGCAGTCAGACATTTGTCGCGAAAATATTGGAACGAGCTATGCTGATATATGTGCAGGTCTATTATGCACCCTTCCTAGACAGGATCACTGCGACTACATCTTGCCAGCAGATGGTACTCCATGTGGCAACAAGAAATATTGTTGGCATGGAAGTTGCTTAGAGTTTGAAGATGCTGTTGAGTCGTCAGACACCTGTGTCTTTGGAAATGACCCGGAAACGAACTGTGAGACTACAATTTTAAAAGAACGGACTCAATGCTACAATGAATCGGTACGATACAAGTGTTGCAATACTTGTGAATCATTGCATACCGGTATATCGGCATGTGAGTACGGCGATAGATCGGACGATTGTAGTATGAGTGGATGTATTAATGGCAATGATACGTATAAAACATTTGCATGTTGTTTGACCTGTTCTGATGGCCCTACTCCGTATTCTCCACCAGGTGAAAACGGGGTCACAGATATGTTCCCGCTTCAACAGACCCCTACTCCCCTTAGTTTTGAGATTTCAGAAACATCTGCCGTGCCAATTTCAACAGCAATAACACCTTCGTCTATTTTACATGCAATTAGCTCACTTGCTGCATTCGTCGAAGCTTCAGTAGGAGATATTTTGTCTTCCACAGTCTCAGTTTCCACAAAATCGCCTATAAAACCATGGGTGGACGATTTAGATACACAAACTACCGATGTATTTGCTGAAACCATGGCTACTACAACAGAATCTTTTCAAGGCAAGTTTGGGGAATATAGTGCCGACGAAAGTAGTAAACATTCGATTGCAAAAACAGCAGCTACGTCAGAATCATCGATGGTTGCGCAATCACCAGAAAGTCACAGTGGGCACACATCAACGTCGGACCAGTCGATGAGTGGCAGTGAATCACAAGGCACTTCTGAAGATACCAAGGAGCATATAACAACGTCGGAACAAATCAAGAGAGACAGTAAAAATAGCAATCCACAAACAACTAATGACGGTCGATGTAACTGTACCAGCACCTTACCAGGAACTTCCGAGCAATTCACGCGATGTGAACCAACCAAACCTATAGGTAACTGTATACATACTCATAATTTACCGTTCACTGTAAGGCATATATGGAGAATGTGTATGCTTCGAATAAGCTATTAATCACAAAATGATTACCTCGCATATTGTTCTTCATGATGTGACTAAGCATGCAAATCCTTCGTCTCACATGTTTGTGAACAATTACTTAGTACGAACACTGAGATGATATGATAAACATCGTTTCATATAATAAATTTCATTATATGTTATACTTACAATAGTCGGGAACGAAGAAATGTTGTCGAATGTTTGTTATTTTACTTTACTTCAGGAAACGGATCTTTATACGACCGTATATTTTTCAAAGACTTGGCGCGATCGATGCAGAACAACCAGAGATATATAAAACGGAATCTTCGCAGGAATATTCAATCACTGTACATGTCTGTAACCATGAAGCTAAGGGGAGGTAATCATGAATATGAAACAGAAAACGAATCTGGCCGCGAGGGAGGTGAAGATGAAGATTTGAACAGGAAGTTGTTACCAATATGGCGACAGAATTATCATGATATGATGAAAGGCATAGAAAGCAATGTACGAGAAATGCGATACAGAGTACTAGCTTTACTGAACCGTCATTTCAAATACAGAAATTATCGGCACTGGTAGTATGAGTATGCGGTATGTTTTGGCGATATGCGATTAGTTGTGTTAGTTCTGCTATGCCAAATTCTTAAATATAGAAACTGCTTATATTGGTAGGGTTAGTGTACTACAAATTAATATTACAGTAGTGGTATTGTGTTTGACGCCATTATATCAATGTACCGCGATGCATCTAGAAATATATTCATTGAATTAATTCAAAATTCTTTAAGTTATTATCATGTATGTTTTACTCAGAGTTACATAGAACAATTTTAGTATGATGCTAAATGGAACAAAATAACTGACTCGTCATTGCATCATTGTGTTTTCCCGACATTATGACCAAGCGTCAAATATGAAACGTTGAATCAAACTTTGAAATTCCCAAGTTCAAATCATTGTTGTCACAATCGTTAGATATAACATGTTTATAACAGTATCCTGTAGGTTAGGATAGTGAGTGAACTAAAACTGGTAGGTTATTTCCCTTGACAAGCAATATAAGCATACATGTACGTATATGATGTGTTCACATTGTTTATGAGTAGTTGAATATATCTGATCGTAGATATTCAGGAGTCCATTTTTGTGAAGTCTACTTGATGAAGATGTTTGTATACATACTTGGGGCTCGTACATGTACATTTCAAATATAACACGATACAAATCAATAGTTCATGACGAGGTTATGTTGCTATGGTGATGTTTTTGTTACATTTGTTCCGGGATAATATTTCATTTTGACTTATTGTTTGAAAGATTGTCGATGGGTGTGGCTGTTGTAGATCGCAAAGTTATTGGGCCGAATAAAGACACGTTATTCCTACATATAATCAGTACATTTAATAACGCATAATGTGGGATTTCTAAATTTGTATTGACTGGCATAAGGATACAAGAAAAGAACTTGACACGATATTGTTACATGTATATGCAACATGTATGCTAAATTTCATGACAACCAACAAGTATTTTAATAAAAAATGAGTTTCAAAAGTACTAAAATGAAATTTAAAGAAGTATGGTTCAGGGTCAGAACTGATTGTGCGTCAGTTTGAATGTACTGAGTATATACATGTATATGTCATCGTTGGTTTAATACAAATAAATTTAAATCCATTACAATTTGAATACACTTTATTATTAGATTTGTTTTGTCATTAGTGTACGTAAGCGATGTTCATAACGTTGTGTCAAAAATAAAGATGGATATGTTGCCTAAATTAACACGGATTAACGAATTATGACAATACAATCGTGAGAATTGGTCGAGATTAAGTTCAAGTATTTATGTACGTCATATGGGTGCATTAGAGTTTGTTGTTGATATAAATCATAATAAAATGTATTCTCGTAACATGACAAGTGTCGTATCGCCAACAGCGCACCTAGGTATATGTGTCCTTGGTAATTTAGTCAGTCGATGAAATGAACTTTTAGTTAAGTTGATCCTTTACAAATATTTCAGGTAATCACGCTTGTGGCTTTTGGTAGCTAATTAAAATACGGTATTTACGTCAACAATGTATCATCAGTCATTTTTGTTCATAATTTGATATTTTATGAAATTTCGTTATTTTATAATTAGAATATTCGTGTAAGATGCGCGGTCCTCTGCGTCATTGTAATGCATGAACATTAGACAGATTCCCCATGGTTCCGTCGTGAAATTGAAATATATAATGCAAATTCTGTCAGCAAAGTCATGACTATATCTATTTAAATCATATACATTTTATGGAAAACAATACCTGTGTTACAAGAGAAACGTTATTGCTTATATATATCCGTCATATATCGTGAGTATCTTATTAAACCCTTTCATGTTTTCACTGCTTCCTTATACTTTCAAATAAAATAAGAACGTGTCTCTTATGTACAACCTACAATACATTGAAAGATGTAATTTTACCAAAAACATTTAATCAGCTTCTGTAAGGAATATGATTTACTCTTCATCACAAAGACGCTCTCATACGTCACGTATTTTGAAGACTCGGTGAGGTGGCGTACTTGGCAGAAACAATAACAGCAATACTATTGTTTTTACTGTTAACAATACTAGCAGTATAACGGATATCATTTTTCTACACCCATCACCGTCTCAGTATTGTTGTTCTCACAGGAGATTGTCACGAGTTAACTCCCTTTATCCCTTCTAGAGCTATCTCCCTTTATCCCTTCTATAGTATATGCATGTGACAATCTCCTAAGGTTGTGCTATGCAGTCAAAGCCATTCCTGTTAGAATGATAAACTATTATTGTTTTCTATAATTTATTTATGCTTTTGCGAACTTTTGAATGAAAATGTAATCATTTACTTTTCCTAAAGTGTATGTAAATTTCCATTTAAGACATTTTAGAAATTCATACACTTCAGTACCTATGTATATGTTTACTGCTGATACAAAGTCAGTATTGTTACTGTTCTTACTGCATGCTGGCAGTATTATAAATATGTTCTATTTAATTAGCAATATCAGTGCAAGTGTCGCTAGCAGTGGTAGGTGGCAGTAATTCTATTGCCCTATTGTCCCTACTATTATTGCTATGACTGCATACTACATACACCGATATTTGAGGTAATACTGCTATAATTGCTATGACTGCATACTACATACACCGATATTTGAAGTAATACAGCTATAATTGCTATGACTGCATACTACGTACACCGATATTTGAAGTAATACTGCTATAATTGCTATGACTGCATACTACATACACCGATATTTGAAGTAATACAGCTATAATTGCTATGACTGCATACTACGTACACCGATATTTGAAGTAATACAGCTATAATTGCTATGACTGCATACTACGTACACCGATATTTGAAGTAATACTGCTATAATTACTATGACTGCATACTACATACACCGATATTTGAAGTAATACAGCTATAATTGCTATGACTGCATACTACGTACACCGATATTTGAAGTAATACTGCTATAATTGCTATGACTGCATACTACGTACACCGATATTTGAAGTAATACAGCTATAATTGCTATGACTGCATACTACGTACACCGATATTTGAAGTAATAGAGCTATAATTGCTATGACTGCATACTACGTACACCGATATTTGAAGTAATACTGCTATAATTGTTATGACTGCATACTACGTACACCGATATTTGAAGTAATACAGCTATAATTGCTATGACTGCATACTACGTACACCGATATTTGAAGTAATACTGCTATAATTGCTATGACTGCATACTACGTACACCGATATTTGAAGTAATACAGCTATAATTGCTATGACTGCATACTACATACACCGATATTTGAAGTAATACTGCTATAATTGCTATGACTGCATACTACATACACCGATATTTGAAGTAATACTGCTATAATTGCTATAACTGCATACTACATACACCGATATTTGAAGTAATACTGCTATAATTGCTATGACTGCATACTACATACACCGATATTTGAAGTAATACTGCTATAATTGCTATGACTGCACACTACATACACCGATATTTGAAGTAATACTGCTATAATTGCTATGACTGCATACTACATACACCGATATTTGAAGTAATACTGCTATAATTGCTACGACTGCTAACTGTGCACCGACTATTGAAGTAATACTGCTATTATTGCTATAATTGCTACGACTGCTAACTGTGCACCGACTATTGAAGTAATACTGCTATTATTGCTATAATTGCTCTAACTGTGCACCGACTTTTGAAGTAATACTGCTATTATTGCTACTACTGCTAACTGTGCACCGACTTTTGAAGTAATACTGCTATTATTGCTGCTACTGCTAACTGTGCACCGACTATTGAAGCAATACTACTATTATTGCTACGAATACTAACTGTGCACCGACTATTGAAGTAATACTGCTATTATTGCTTCTACATCTAACTGTGCACCGACTTTTGAAGTAATACTGCTATTATTGCTACTTCTGCTAACTGTGCACCGACTATTGAAGTAATACTGCTATTATTGCTTCTACTGCTAACTGTGCACCGACTATTGAAGTAATACTGCTATTATTGCTACTACTGCTAACTGTGAACCGACTATTGAAGTAATACTGCTATTATTGATACTACTGCTAACTGTGCACCGACTTTTGAACGAATACTGCTATTATTGCTTCTACATCTAACTATACACCATTTGAAGAGCAGATATTTTTGCACACCGTGATTTATTCAACGATTTCAAGACAGGGGAGATAATCCTAAATCAGCGATATATATACACACACATGATTAACTGTCATTTCTGGTTTCCCTTTCTATGTGCCTATTCACATATTTTTTCCGATTGTATTCTTATAAACTTTTCATAAGGAAAGAGTCAAATGACAAGGAAGTTGATCTGGATGAGCAAGTTTCATTTACTTAAATGAAATGACAAATTATCTTGTGGTAATTGCGAGAGTTTTCGACGTACATTAATAATCTGAAGACGTGATCTGTCGAATTCACGGTCATGTTGTGGATGATAGGGGAAGTAAATAACATAGGAAGACATTTGTTGGCGTTGATAACCATGATGCATTTGTTTGTTAAAAATAAAAGGATGTCCGCTTTTTGTCTTCTCATATTTTGCCGATTGGACACATTTCGTTGTCTGTGTCCATATATAGTAATGAAATGTGTATAAGTGTTTTAGCTTCCTTATGAGAACAATTCGATGACATGGAAGAAGAGTTTATCATCTTAGGAAATACCGCGATGCATTAAAATTAATGTTTATCAGAGTGAACAGAAAACGTCATAATCTATAACACAAAATATCTTTCATTCCAAAGTTTAATTTTTGATCAATGGATGTTAAGTCAGACGTTATATCCTGTCCTTGTTTTATTGCGATTCGAGAAAGAATTTAGTGGTAGATTGTTCTTCGTACAGCAGCATTAGATGGAAATCGCTAATTTGACACCAGCAAATAAGAAAACTTCATTTAACATAGCATGTTCCATAAAAACCAAACTTTCGAACAGAACTTCTTTTACACACTATTGAATTACAGTTAATCCTCTTTATGTAAAGCAACGTGATTCACAAAATAAGAGCACCTAAAATACGACATGTTTGTTCTTGCGCTTATGAGAATGTCGCATTGGCGCAATTATTTTGTCATTCTGGCGTGTTGACGTGTTTGTGCGGCACCAACACGACACCAGGACAAATTCTTGACTTGGACGTTGGCGTTCCCGCCAGAACGACACATTAGTCATTATTAACTGAGCCTAACAGTATACGTATGATGCTAAAAGTATTTCCCTTTATTATTTCAGTCAACCAATGATAAATTCTACCTGTACAGTCACAGCACACACAAAACGACCTGAGTGGCAAATATATATAAAAGAAATAAAAAAAACTAAATTAATTAACATATATACAGTGTGTTGCTATTTTCGCGTTACTTCCGGTGTCTCGGTATTTTTTTGACAACAACACCTACGTTGAAGCAATAGGACATATCAGGAACAATATGAAAATGAAATGATATTGTCAGCATTGATTTATTTTAACAAATTTGAAAAAAGAAACTGAACACAGAGGAAGGTTTTTTTCCATTACGTTATTTCGTTAGTGCCGCGAAAATACAAACAAACAGTATAATACAAAAGAAAAAAAATACAAATCACGAAATAAAACAATTTCTAACAAAAGGTCAAAACAAACATCACAGTTGATGAATTAGTACACCTATAGTTTATTTCGTCACAATACAGTCCGACATAATGTACTGCTTATTTAGTGTACATATGAACAAACTGAACCCATGATATATATACGCCACAAACCAAGTAGGCCTACATTCCATGGCACTGTTTCCAATATCAACTCTTGTCAACAATAACTGATGTATTTCACATTTGTGGTCTATAGAGACTCATACGACGGAGGGGCCGTCGCGGGGGATGAGCCGCCGGCGCCTACGGAATGATTGAGATGACCCCTGAAACGGCCCCTGTGGCCCTTTAGATGGTACCGGGGGTGCTGCACCAGGCACGTCAACTCTGCCCACAATCAAACGTTGGAGAAACATCATATACCGCTGATGGACTACCGGAGGGAATGAAGTATCTGTTTTTGTGTCGGGGGTCCGCAGTATTCGAACAACCTGCCAACCATTGCTTCCATAATGGTCCATCAAGGGATCCCAATCTGTTTTGGCTGTGGCTGAACAACTACCAAAGCCGATACTTACTGACACAGTAACTTGAGTCTCGACCTTAGTACACTCGTAATATGGTGTATTATCATGCATTCTCGAAACTGGCTTTTCAAAAATCCATAAACAATTATTCTGCTTGGTTTGCTGTTTACCGAAACTACCAACGGTGTCGGTTTTTACTGAAGAAGAATCCTCAACCTCAAATATTTCTACAAGCTTCCACCCTGTACCTAGATATTGCGACATGACACCCTCCCAGTCAATAGTGGTGCTCCAAAGTGTACTTTGTCTCCCTTCAAAAGAAGTACAGATCATCGGACAACTAACAACCTGGTATGTGTACAGCTCGCTTGATGGGTGACGGGGAACTTCGTAGAATATATCGACAGGAACCTCTGAATCACACGAACCCAGTCAAATTACGATACATGCAACCTCTTGAGCAACAACCTCTTAACAACAATATTATCAATGGACCCATAGTACCCCTTTACCACCAATTTAATGTCTCTAGAATGAGAGAGATTAAGTTGTCACAGTGAACGCCACAGACAATGCCTACACGCACAACTGCTGAACAACTGCCGAAATTTTCATTCCCCATGAGAAGTTTCTCTCAAGATGTTGCACTGTAATTTATTTATAGAGTATAAATCAGCACACAATATAGTGTTGGTCAATTGGAAATAACTATCCTCTGATTTGTCTCCATTGCCTACCATTTAAATGAGCTCCGTTAACAAAGATTCATTTGAGTCATCGGAAGACAAAAAACTTGAAAAACAGTTTAGTACTACGGACAAATAACTAATCATAAAGCTAGAATTTTCTGAATTCAAAGTACTATGTACATGCTTGATTGTATCAATACGTCTAATAACGATCCGTATGCAGGATAATTATTAAGAATGGAAAAAAAACTTACATAATTATTTCAGAAGTAAAATAGGTTTTTTTAACTTACGCATTTGTGGCACCATTCCCATCGATGCATTTTGTTGTTGACGTTGTTCTCCTCCTGCTTGTTGAATTGTTGCTGGCTGCCCACCCATTTGTGATACTTCAATCGCTATCAGTCTTCCACCTCTTTGTGTGATCATATTCAATTTACTACGTATATTATCAGTGTCTGTGACACTAGACGATTGTGTTGTGGAGTTCCATGTTTTCCCGGAATTCCATTGTGAAAACGTATTGCTGACCAGGACTGATTTGTCCGTCTGCAGTTCCCATACCTGCCCCTCCTCTTCGGGTAGAAGCTTACGGAATGTAGCTTGGAATTTTCCAGTCTTTTGTCGATGACCGCCTTCCATGTCAATGGTGTAACTGCTTTTTATCCGAATTATGTAGGCTAAAGAATAGCTCCATCTTGTAACCTTGGTGATACATTGCTGCCATATGGGGGAAGTACTGATCAATATTTGCCGCATTTATTGCTTGGCTTCTCTCTTCAAATCGCATGTTTGGGTTGAGGTTTAATGAGATGATAAATACCAAATGTTTATAAACTATCTGATGTCCACTGTACGGTGGTAGTGTAGGCAGGTTGAGATACGATGCTTTAGCCTTGCTAGGTAAGCTACCCATCTTGAAGATGAACGATGTGGATAATTATTCAATGTCAGATCTGAAAAACATTTATTTTAATTCATCTAAAGGCATATAGATTCAAACAGACAGTTGATTTTTTATGTTTTTCGATAGCTTTACCCTCAGCCGCCAAATATTCCTATTTTGATATTTACAATGTACTTAATTTCTTTTGAATCTTTCACCATTTAACTATTGTACAGTTAGTATATTGGAAACGTTGAATAAGTTACTATACGAATGTTAAGAAAGGAATAGTAAAACAGTAGCTAGCTCCATATACTTTTCTCCTTATACTTTGTCCGACTGCTAAGAGGAAAGCATAACTTCACCTAGGCCAGAAAAATGATTACTTATATACAAGATGAACCGCCTGTCCAAACTCACCGAAGCATTCGAGCTTAATGCTAGTAGTAACAGACATGTGTACATTGTATATATTTTATAGGATATTGTGATATAGAAAATTCTCCAGCGCCCATATTCAGAAAAAAATATGGACGGTAATCGGAAGAGCATGGGTTAAAATCTCAATGGGAAGTAATCATCAATCATAATACAGTAAAACATTATCAACACAGATTCTAATACCATCAGGCGATTACATAAAGTGAATAACACAGCCTGTTAAAACCTTATTGTTGCAAGCGGTTAATTAAGGAGTTATAATTAGAAAAAACAGGTTGCAGCGCTGTTTAGATCTTCAATGAAAACGAATATTTGAAGGGTTTGTTTTCCAAAGTGTTTGTATTGTAATTGAATAGTTCCATTCCTGCTCATGCATTTTTAATGTAGCAATCGTGTCATCATATTACACGAGAAGCGTCGTCGATTTTGTATCGATGGCTGAAATCAGTTGACTGTAGACCATGGTTGAAATTCTCTGCTCGCATAAATATTGGCTGAATTTCTATTCCAAATCAATGCGCTGACTGCACTAAGGCCCAACGCTATATAATAAGATTTGTTACGTGCGCGTTTTGCCGAAAGTACTTGTTTGTTTGTACATCATACTTATATTGTATGATTGTATAGACACGTAGAAGTTAAATGCTGTAAAATAAGAGGATTGTTTTGACAACTGACCGCATGACACAGGAGAGCCAAACATGTCCGTGATAATTCGTTGGATAAATAATCAGATAACATTGGTGAGGTCAGTGTTCAGAGTTCAGCCTATCGTGCCATGAACTGTATGAAGTTTGAAAGATTCGAACCACTTGCCGTCCAGCTCTCATGTATTTTTCCACTGATGATTCCCAATCTGAGTTCCTGTGATGTTGAGCCCCACCAAGGCCCTTGACACTTACGCTCTTAGTGACATGACTTTCTACCATTGTATCTTCACAATTCTGTGAAAAGTCGACGACGGTTTTCAAAAATCCACAATAAATTTCCTCTCTATGCGTCTATTGCAGTGGTCTCCCCTGCACAGCCCTCGTATACTGACGGAAATGTTTTCATCGCGTACCTAATACTGTGACATGACAACTTTACATGGAGTAAATGGTTGAGATCCTTTATGGACCAGACATGCCATTCCTGATCATTGAACATTTGACTTTCTGATATTTGTATAGTTCCCCGTAAGATCGAAGCATCTCATAGAAAATGTCAACAACTAATTCCGTAAGGGCATTAAACATAATTACAAAGTAATAATAAAGCATCAGCTAATCAAGATCGCCCGACAAATTAATGTCCGCGAATAGACAATCTACACGTAAATGTATAGTGTATAATGTGATACAACGCATTGTAGTGTGAAATTACAAATGTAATATTTGTAATTGTAATCTATATGTAATTAATACGTATTACATACGTTTATGCAAGGTACATCCTGATCATTTTTCTCAGAATTAAAAATGCCTACTTTATATATAATCGCTATATATAAAGAACAAATCATCGTTACAAGTTCACTATACATTTTTAGTATTGAATGCAATGCAGCATTGTGTGTGGCGACAGTATTGATCATAAAACAGGAAGTAGAAATTTTTCAGTTGATATTACATTATAAATGGTGTAGTCCAATCATTAGGTAAGAGTGATGAAACGTTTCACTTACTCATTAGTGATATCACTTCTTTTGTTCACTTAGCGTTAGGATTGAACAGATCAAACTGAGGCTGCTGACCAATCATTTGTCGTCGTATAGCCGTTAGTTCAACAATCATCAATCTTTCTCCTCTTTTCTGGAAATCTGTTTTTACGAATGTCTGATCAGCGTCTGGGACATTGTGTCAAAAGTTTTCATTTTTTTGCGAGTGTTCCAGTTCGAAAATATTTTCGTATCAATCAATCCCCCTGAAGTGTTGTCCCTCCTCTCAGACAGGAATTGGCTGAATACGCCATGGAATTCACTGTACACTCTCCAAATATGATTAGCGAGTCCATTTCCTGCTTTACGACACTGGCTTGTCGTGTGTCAATACCATATATTAAGTGTGTTTATTTAATATAGTGTCACCCCTATTTAAAGGGCAAGCCATTTCTGACTTATGAGACACCTACTTTCTGATAACATTTTCTTCACGATTCTTCTAATATCCAGGCACCAGTCAGACAGGCAGGCGCACGGATACCATTATTTAACTAGCTGGCGGCTAACCAACCGGCCATATCAGAACGGATCCCTATCGGGATTCTAACCTTCGATCTCCCGCTCCCAAAGCGGATGCCTTAACCACTCGACCACGTGAGACGGTCATATGATATCATATGTTATCCAGTCATAATATGATGATATAATACTGTATATATGTACTGTTATAAATATGAATTGTTTGAACTTGTTTATGATTGAATTGTTATGCTATAGTAGTGAAGGCCGTATGAAATAAGATATTTATAGTTGTTGTTTACCATTACTGTATATGTCTTATATATGTAACCTTCAGGAAATAAAGTTTTTTTTTAAATTTTATTTTATAAAATTGGGTGACAATTGTTTTGAGCAAGGTCCCGGGAGTTAATGCCTGTGGCCCAGGTAAGCTGGATGAGCATCCCATGAAACAAATATCAAGAATGATCTCCTTTGATTAGCGGCTTTGTTCAAGTGATTTCCTTTAAATTGGATTGTCTCCTTTCTACAAGCTTGTTAATATTTGGGACAATTATACTTGATTTCCTGTCCAGGGAGTCGCCATTGGCTTTAGCTGTGGAACGACTGAAGCAGGCGCGTAGGGAGGTATTGAGCATTGGGGCCGCGGGTGGGGTCAGTGCGGGAGGGATATCTCCTTCGGATGAGAAAAGCTTTAGGAAATCACATTTCACAGGCGCAAAACCCATCACTTTTAAAATGATATTTTACGGAAATGTGTTTGCTGCTTGTAAGTTATAACATTTATTCATACATATGTGTAATTTTGTAAAAGGACACGGGACTGTTCGGGATATATTTTGAAACAGTTCAGTCCGCTGTGGATGTATTCATTAAGGTATACATGAAAGCAAAATAAACAACGATATTAATATCATCATCATTATCAAATGTGAAATCACGAAAACAATACAATAGTTCACAAAACACAAGTGCAACAGATGTGTTATCCACAAGGTTAGAAAATAACAAATGAGTTAATTAGCACGTGTCGTATTTAATTATACACACACATTTTATCACATTCGGTGATAATTAAATAGTCCCGTATCTTGGCTGAATGCCAATAAAATGTGTGGCTGGTTTTTATTGCACGGCGTGTCAACGCCGTGCATATTGAGTTCTGTTAGCGTCGTTTTGCAATGGACTCGGTTAAGAACAAAATTGGGCGAAAAATCGAACAGAGCCTAGGGTGGGACTAAAATCCGGGACTTTAAAAAAATCCGGGACTTTGGTGGGAAAATCCGGGATCGATATTTTGGACTATATCGTAGGTATCAACGGTCAATAACGGATAGAGGAACATTCGTTCACACCCTTCAGTTAACATATGTTCCACTCGAACAATTTTTAAAAATCGATCCCGGAGAATCCCGGATCACGGATAACGGGTTTCAGTCCCACCCCAGAGCATATTGTGCGCCTGCGCAGACCGGCGGGAATATATGTCGGGAAGCGAACGATTGTGCGTTGTAACGTCATTATTGATTTTGTAGGCTACAAAAGCTAAAATAAGGTATGTGATTTTGTTGTATATTATGATTGATGTCATTAACTAATATTTTCAACTGTATAATTATTAAATTTATCGTTTCAACATTGTGGTTGACCCATCGCGTGGTTGACCTACATTTTATTTGTTATTGTTATGATGCAGCCAGCATTCGTCTCTGTGCTCTGTTTAATATTTTGCAGTATTTTCCCTCATTCATAAGTCATGTATCGTTCAAACATGCGTGATAATTAACATGTAAACGTTTAAACTCGCAGGTTGTATTAAATACACTGATCATATGTTCTAACCTTACAGCGATTTTCCGAAAATGTACTTTCAGTTTCAACTTTCAATTTCATTATTACATGCAGACTGAATGTGTCTAAGTACATAAGCGTCGACTCGATTTAGCATATTCCTGTATGACCTCCAATACTTGGAAATGACCCTGGCCTCGGATATGAAATTGCAATGACTTTCAATTTTAAAAGTCCACGGAAAACACTGCCAATGATAGATGGAGAATCTCAATTAAGATAATTGTCTGATGACATCTTCAAATTGATGTCTTCAGATACACGATCAGCAAATGAATGGCTGTTCTAAAACATTATTTGAGATGAAAGGCAAAATGCATTATTATCCATTGGAAAGTCTAATGCAGTATTTTATTGATTTACCTTTTATTGCAGCAAGAAGCTGTATGTGAGGTACTGAGAATGTCAAAATAAAGAACATATATTTTGAAGATGCAACAAACAAATGTTAGGTGGCCTTATGGTGCAAATGTGTGAATGAAACCTTTCAACCTGGAGACTTGTCATAACAGACAGTGTTTCAAATACCTACAGAAATGAAGTTTCCCTTTCAACAACATCCCAGACCTTAGTCACGGTATGTCACATGGTTCTCCTACTGTATAATAAACTCACGTTAAACAGATAAAAAATAGTGACTTTGAAAGCCTTGGAAAACTCGCGTTGAAGTGAGTGTAACATTTCCTTGTATATAAGTTCATAATTTGAAGTTTAATACTTAAATGTTCATGGAAAAAGTTAATTTGAAAGACATGTTGAATGAATAAAATAGCAGTACAAAACAAATGCTGTTTTGGTCCTTGAATTTTGTGAAAATACCCTTTGAAGAGTCCTTGAATTTTTTTTGGGAATGGTGGGAAATCTGATTTGTGTTGTGTCTTGAACAACAGACAAATTGTGAGGCTAATTATTGCAATTATAGGAAATGATACATTGATATTCTGCTATACAAATTTAAATAGCAAGTTCAAATTATTGCAATCCTGTCGCCTGTTACCTTAAGCTAAAATAAGATATTGCAAAAAAATTCTGAATGTACTTTAGTACAGTAGTTATATCATCAAAAAGGCATAAAGTTTTTTTTGTCCATTCAGATAGTTTTAGTTTAATAATTTTAGCAGCTGTCAACTGATACTTTTGAAATACATTGTTATTGGCTAATACTTTTTAATACCATTAAATTTTACATGGAGACATTAATATGTCATGGTTATAATAAACATGTAACTAAATCCATTGTTAAAGCAGAAAAGTAAAGAAATACACAATTAAAGAACAACAAACCGTCAAAGATTATATGCAGCAGCAAGATCAAAGTAATACATTTTTTTTATCATAAACATGATTGGGTCACTTATCCTCACACTCCATCAAAAAGAGCTTTAACACTAGGCGAAAGGTTCAACACCTAAATATAGCAAAAATTGTTCAGATATTTCTTAAATATGTTTCATTAATACCCTTACAATATACCTATACTATTGTATTTTAACAGAAAACAGAATTTCCAGTAGAAGACGTAATTGATGAGGTGGATAGTGTTTGTCAGGAAGAAGATGAGTTCTCCTTCTTAACAATAGATGACAAAGTAGTTGTGGTACCTGTAGGAATGGTGAAGCAGATGTTCCCAGATATGCAAGATGAACATTAGAGCTTCATATTGTTGCCTTGTGTAAACCTTAAATAAGTGTCACTTGCACTTACAAGGACAGTGATCCCTTATCTATTCGGAACAACTGACACTGCAATCAAAGTTATGCGAAAAACTAGATACTTCCATTTCTGATATCATTCGGTATTTATTCATATCCCGGTATTGAAGGTGCTAATTTTTTTTAATTTGAAGACATGATTCCCTGTGGCATATTCAAAGTACACACCAATTTTGATAAAAAGCATGAACAATTATGCAATTGCTTACAAGTATAATTTCTTTTGGAATATTGTTGTTGCCAAAATTGAAAACCTGTTGCCAAATTATTGTCTTTTTCACATTTGATGTTATTGGCGAATGACAGAGGGAACCCTAGAAACAAAAAATGTGGATTTCATTCTTGATTTACGACTGTTTCAGAGAGAGAAAAAAAACTCCCCTCAACAACCTCTAACACACCACTTTATTATTTTCTTCATTTGTGGCTTTTAAAAATTGAAATTTACCATTAGCAGCAACTTTATTTCTGTAGGTAATGGGGTTAATATATTGCATCCTGTGGAGTGCAGTATTTTCCGGCCCTTTATTCTTAAATGTATAAAATCAGCTTGTTAGTGCAATGAAATTTACTTCAGGGACAATATTTATAATATTTGTGCATACGCCTTGGCATGTAACCAGGAAAGTACTGGGTAGATTCCAGGAAAGTACTGGTTAGATGCCAGGAAAATGGTAACTGTACGATGGGTCTCATTGGCACTATGCAGTGACCGTATTTGGCTTCAAAAATTGTCTGTTTGACCTATACTCCTCTACTGGCATCAAAAAAGTATATTTATGGTGTGCGGCAGACATACCGGGTCGACCAAATTACCATAATGTGCATTATAAAATGTGCGCGGCGACGGGCGACCTCATAAACACAGTAATACTATACATACATACCTTTTTACTGTATGGCAAAAGTTAAGTATTTCAAAAAACCACATGTAAAAAAACCCAGTCAGCACTCAAAAGTTTTAAAAAAACCAAGCCCTCCCTTATTTTGATTTAATTTTTGCTTGGGCCTCTTATTTGAATATATTGTACTGTGTTTTGATAGTTGACTTTGCTTATCTTTGATACTTGTAACAGTTCTTACATTAATGTGCTTTTGCAATATTCATGTCTTGCCTCAGTCTTCAGGTGTTTTATTGCTGTTTGTTTCACTTTGATATTTTTTAATTATTTAACTCATTCGAGATTTGTTCATTGCATTATTGCCTTCAAATATTGTGTCACACAGCCCCACTCAGCCCCACTCGAATTCCAAAATAGCCACTTGGGCTTCTGATTGCCAGACATTTTTTCTAAAAAAAATCTATTTACCCTTTGGCTGATTTGCTATGAACATGGCACATGATTGTACTGTACCAAAATTACATCCAACATCTGATTCGCTGACATATTTTGGATATTATATCTAAAGCTGCTAGAGCAGTTTAAACCGAACCGGGTAAAAATGTTCCTTGAGTAGCCCTATGCTGTGTCTGCAGTCTACTTTCAACTTTTGATACAACTGGTCTAACATACTTTTTGTTACCTGACTAAGCTCAAAGTAGTTTCCTTTAAAACAAAGCTTGGATGATTGGACCTGGATAATCGATTCATGTATAAACTATATAAAAGATGATGTTTTTGCAATTAAGCTGCATTTGAAGTAAACAGTTTAGTACTAATATTTAACTACAATGTATAATTATATAAACTTTGTTATTGCTTGTACAGATGTGTTCATCATCTTGTATTTATTATGTCTCCACATGTTGTATGTTTGTCTGTCCAGTCTGCCTTGTTCTCCCTTTATCTCCAAAATCCAGTGATAGATTTTCATCAACTTGCTGGGAAGTATCAGTATGAAGTCTAGTAGTTCATATTGTAATTTGGGGTCATAATGTTAAAAGTCAAGGTCACAGGTGTCAGAAACTTGAAAACCTTGTCTGCTGTTCATCTCTAAAAAAACCTGTTACATTTTCATCAAAGTTGTGCTTTGAAAATTAATTGGAAAATACCCCACTGCAACAAGATTACTCATAACCTATGGCAAGCTAGTGTTATCATAACTTTATGCCTGGCCATACTGATTTTACTCTAATTTAGCGAGGATAGAATTTAATATGTCATTTCATAATTAAATATTCACAAACGTTACATAAAGGGTCTAATATCTTTGTATTTCATTTATTTACAATCGTGACAAACATTTCACTTGTTTTACAGTCTTAAGGTTCTACCATTATTACTGACCATTTTTCTTTATTTTGGATTGAAAATCTAGCATTTCTAGAACAAGTCGGATTTTGGAAAAAATGTTTATTCTTTCTTCAATAATTTTTTATTCTTTTTCACATTTATGTCTTATGTTTTTGTTTTATTCCATATTCCATGCAAACCTTCTTACCTAGTTACACAAACTTTGATATTATAAAACTGTTTACAGTCAAACCTGTCTGTAAAGACCACCCATGGGAACAGCAAAATGTGGTCTTTGTTTACAGGTGGTCTCTATTAACATATTAAATATCATTTAAAATGGTCTGATGGGAGATAAAATTGATGGTCTTTGCAGACAGGTTTTGCAATAGTGGTCTTTGTTCGCAGGTGGTCTTTAACACAGGTTTGACTATAGTTACAAAACAGAAACTTATATGCAACGAGTTGCCAGCTTGGCTACATAGACAAGTGGTACTGTCCCACACCCCATTTGTTTGCTTTGATTGTATTGAGTAATCGTTTTTGCTTTTTGGTCATTATTGCATTATTTCTTTCTACTGTTAATATGTTTGTGATATATGTAAATACGTTTATATTTCTCTTTGCTATGTTCTTTTTGTTTACTTCTCTAGTTATTCATATACTAAGTCTGCTAAATCCGTCTGTGTACACCTCCTATCACTTTTGTAGATTCAGGTATCATTTACAGTTTTCATTTACATATACAATTTCACCATTATCCAGTCCTCCACAAAGTTTATACTCATTATACATTCACACTGCTTGATAACTTATCCAGTGTGTGATGCTAGCATGGGGTTGTTACATACTGAAGTGATATCATATTTTGACAAGGTGCTATATCATTTAGTGATTAATGTTTTTGTATTGCGTTATTGTGTTGCATTTTGGTCACTTTTGCATTATTTCTTTCCACTGTAAATATGTTTGAGATATAAGTAAATACGGTTTTATTTCTCTTAGCTATGTTCTTTGCCTTATTATAATAGTCATTCATATACTACGGCCTGCTTTCACTTCCTACCACTTGTTCATTCAGGAAGCATTTTATAGTTCTCTCATGTGTCACTTTTTAGCTATCATTTACATTAAATTACACTATTTTTCTAACTTTCAAAATGTCTAAACTCATTTTACATTCACACATTGCTTGATTAATTCAGTGTGTGATGCTGGGTGTCTGTTTGTCCACTGACATGTTGTTAATTAAACTGTAGTGCTCTCACATTTTGACAGGATATGCAATATCATTTAGTGATTATCGTTCTTCTTTTTAATATTTAGTAAATACTAATTATGTAAATTTGTCGTTATTTCATTATTTATTTCTACCGTGATAATGATTGTGATTTATGTTAATATGTTTCAATCAATGTTTTGCATTTTGAGATGTATAATGTTGTCTTAATTTACATGCATGATGTTCATTATCATGAAAGTTTTCCGCACTATCAATTTCTATTTCTGTTTAACTGTCCATACAAAAACTAGTCTGTTCCTTAATAAATTCCTACTACTAAAACTACAAATGTACTTTTTATACATTAATATATAGTTACACATTAAAGCATAATAAACACATACTGTTAGTTCAAATTGCAGTTGTTCTATTTCATTTTGTTTACGCCGTGCACCCACCTTTGCTGCATCAGGCAGCAATTTTTTACTTGTTAGTTTAAGATACTGATGAAAAGTATGGGTCATAAAATGTCGGTGGCCCCATTGCCGTTGCGAACCAAACTATTGGGACCGCGACCGCGGCTCCTGCGACCCCAGCTCCTACGCGCATGTGAAGTGAGTGCCTCATGTTCAGTCATGACGGTTATCAGCACTCAAATTTCTAATACGGATCACACAATCATTAACACAGATGCTTAGTGTCAAATATTTAATATTGAATAATTGTTGGTTCGCAATCACTGTTTGAGATATTTGATAGCGTTGAATTACATTAACCAGACAGCTTGTATATTAATATTCTATTGAAGTGACATACACTGCCATATCCAACAATCTGTCTTCTCACATAATACCCGATAAATTTAATCGATAATGGAAGCAATCGATCGCTACTGTTCCGTATCTTTCGGCAAAAAAACATAAATACAAGTTATATACATTATAATTCGATAACAAATTATAACAAAAACATTAACAAAAACATTAACAAAAACTTTAAAAAATCCTCGCATACGATGTCGTGATCGTCATATCGATCCCAGAGAGCATGGATACGAGCATCCATGCTCTCGTAAACCTGTCGCCTGTTTCTTCCAACAGTTTCATCCGCAACAAGCTGTACTTGTATCTTCACAAGCTTAGATTCCTGTAATAGTAACCTCAATAACACATGAAATTGAAGGCTTCCCCTTCCAGCCTTAGCATTCAGTCTGCGATGCCATCCTGAAAAAATACCAAGAAATTGTTCAAATACCAATGCAGTAACCAAGTCATTAAAATCAGGCAGGTGGGAAAAACCAATAGCCATTCCTATAAATGAACGAAAATGTCAAAAATGCAACATTTTGGAAGATGAATATCATTTTGTACTAGAATGTCAGTTATTCAAAGATTTAAGAAAAACATATATATACCATCAGAATATCGGAATCACCCAAATATGTTTAAATTTATACAATTAATGCAAAATGAGAATGAAACTGTTTTGAAAAAAATAAGCCTGTTTACATACCATGCATTTAAGCTTAGAAATGAAATGTTGTATTTGAATTGATTGTCTTTTGTGTACGTTTTACTATTGTTCTTCTCCACAAAATAATGAATATGCTTTTTATCATGTTATTATATACATGTACTGTACCACTGTTCTGTCAGTATGCTTTGTATTGTCCTCATGGGCTATCAGCCTTTTGGAAATTAAATTAAATATATCTATATCTATCTATGGAAATCCGTATAATAACGCGATCAAAAAACAATACTCACCGGTGTTGCATATTCGGTGCTGCCACTTGTCACACACATCACACGTTATTCCGTGCTGCCGGGCACGCACGGGCTCACAACAATCAATACACAAATCCGACATGTTAAGATAAAATAACACTTTTATTCAAGTAAAATTAATTAATCCTTTTGTATATAGGTAATTAAACTTTTAACATGAATTTGATTTAAATATAGCACAGCGTCCACATCCAATTATAAGGTCTCTCAGATATTAATTAGATTAACGTAAACTATAAAATATATGACCGTTTGGAATTGATGTTTATTTTATATACATAACGTACACCAAAGTCCAGTGAACAAATTGCAAAGTATTCATATTGATCAAATTCCTACAATTGTTTAAGAAAAACAACATCACAAACAATGCCATCATTATAGCAAACTGTCGCTAACATCCGTGTCTTTTAATTGCTAGAAACAAATTTAAAGCATCATAATTGGCAATTTACATAAAAATGCCATCATTAAGGCAAACTGTCGCTAACATCAAAAGCCCGTGTCTTTTGATTGCTGGATAAAGTTTTAACGCGTCATAATTTGCCAAATATTTTACAGAATAATCAATTTCTTGATTTCATTAAGTGGGCCAGTTAATTGATAATTAACGTGTTTGAAGCAAACATTCTCATTACTTATATGTTTATGCATGCCGTACAATAGAGATGAAATAAAAAGTATATAACACCTGCAATACAACGGAATTGGTAGATTCAATTAGTTTATCAATGTACATTTAAAAGTCTAAATTTGTACAGTTATTACTTAATTTATTTAATTTAAAACACCAAAATGCCTTAAGAATACACAAAAACTAACCCAAAAACTAACAGTTTTAATACTTTTATTTCGATTTTATATTACAACATATGTCATATTCGGCGTTTAAAATCACCAAAATGCCTTAAGAATATACACAAACTATCACAAAAACTAACAGTTTTAATACTTTTATTTCGATTTATATTACAACATATGTCATATTCGGCATAATTGACGTACATTAATTAAAATATTTTCATATCATCTGAGGGGTCGAATTGACATGCCGAAAAATCGGAAAGTAGGGGTCGAATTGGTTAGGGGTCGAATTGACTTTGTTTATTTTCGGGGGTCGAATTGGTTAGGGGTCGAGTCATCTTGATACCATTTTAATGACTATCAAAATACATTTATATTTTACGGCCCACACAAACCGATATTAAAGTGTGACGTTATATATTTAACTTCCCTACTCCTGCATATTTTAGTTTATTCCACTTTTAATTTTAATTCATAACGCTCTTCAGTAAATCAATTATTTTTTCTTGCTTTCTTAATTTTGTGCTGGCTCCCTTCTTTTTCAATAAAATCTTAATTTCCTGTTCGGTCAAAGTTTACACTAGAACATATATTTCTTGTTGGTGATTTTCATGCGCGATTTCAATTTCCCTATTTATCCTAAGTTTTTTGGCCGATCTTGACATGTAAATTCTACTTTCCCTATAGTCACTATTGTCTTTATTATATGTTCTTTTTTTGTCGTTCAATCATGCTTGTTCGATTTCATTTGATGAATTTGCTTCAATATATCATTAGTTTTCTCGACACCTTGTCCAGAAAACTTGATTAAACTACCTAGTCTGGATACAAACATTTTATTATTTTAACATTTCCATCTATCATTTTGCTTGGTGGTAAATATCTTACTGCAGTACTATGCGCTAATTATCCTTGTTTAATGACCCTTGAAACTTTGACCATCGTTTTTATAAGCCCGAGGCATTGATAACTACGGATTAACTTTAATACCTTTAATTATTGTCGTCTATGACATTGCGGCAATATATGTGCCAAATAGACCGTGCATGGGTTTAAGCCGAATAGTATACGTAATTGTATTTCAACATTTATGTATGTAAATATTGCTTATATGTATTGATGTGATATTGTATTTAAGATTTTAGAAAGTGTCAATTGTCTCTTATAATTCAAAGTTGAATGGTTATGTACATTTTATTGGTTTTGATATTTGTAAATGTTTTATGCATGTACATAAATGAGACTGAAATAAAGAATATGATTTATCATCGTTAAAAATTAATAAATAATACTATAGAGAAACATGAAAACATCATATAGCTTCAGTCTTAGGAATCTTGGTCACTTTCACAGAATTTCTAGGTTTTGCTGCCCAGCATGTTATGTCATTATCAATAACAAGCTAACTGACCACCGTGAATTTATGGCCCAGCTCTCGAAATCTGAGCTAATGCAGAACATCGTGGAAGATTTTATCCAAGATGCCATTGCAACTTTTTCGGTACTTGCTTTCAGTTGAATATTCAGTTTAGTCAAAATACAGAAATACCGTGTCTTTTAGAGAAAAAAAATTGATATCGAAATTTACCGTACTCATTAATGAAAAATATACCGTTTTAATTGGATAACATAAACATCTTCTCACTTACCTAAGTATATTAGTGTTAATCCACAATTGTTCTAATTAAATCTAACTATTCCTTAAAATATGTCCACTACTTATGTTACTATCCAAGTATTAATATTTATACACATGTATATTTGAATGAATGACTGAATGACGGAAGGAAGGAAGGACTTGAATGGCTGAAGGAAGGACTGAAGGAGGGTATGAAGGACTGAAGGACGGGAGGAAGGAAGGACTTGAATGACTGAAGGAAGGACTGAAGGAGGGTATGAAGGACTGAAGGACGGAAGGAAGGAAGGAAGGACTGAATGACTGAAGGAAGGAAGGACTGAAGGACTTGAATGACTGAAGGAAGGAAGGACTGAATGACTGAAGGAATGAAGGAAGGACTGAATGACTGAAGGAAGGAAGGAATGACTGAAGGACTGAATGACTGAATGAAGGAAGGAAGGATTGAATTACTGAAGGAAGGAAGAACTTGAAGGACTGAATGAAGGAAGAGGGGAAGGAAGGAAGGAAAGAATGAAGGATTATTGTGTGTTTGATTGATTTGTAAGAATTTTTCAGGCTTTCTCCATCTATTTCTTTTACTATTTTGTCCTTTCCTTTTAACCATCTGAATCAATTGCTGCATTTTTGCTGCATTTTCATTAACACAATTTATGTAGAACATTGTCTAGAAACATGTTTTACTGTATTATTTTTCTTGGTGGAAAGAACTGAATTTATTACAGCATCCTATAAATAACTTTGATCAACAAAATTGAACGCAAAGCATTCAAATTAGTTCAATAATAATATTCCAAAAATGAATATGATAATCAAATAAACCTTACCCAATTCATTTTTGTTCTTCAAGTATTATACATACTTCCTCACTAATGTATATTATGTTATCAATAAATATGTTATCTTTTGCTGTAAAATACTCCCCATTGTAATTGATTCTGAAAAAAATGCAGCAATTACAATAACGTTTTAAATGAAATTTAATCACATTACACCATGAAATTGTCTCCCTAGTTTAAAGATTAAAAATACTTTTGTTTTATTCGAGGAAACAATATCTTGACATACTAAGTTATAGAAAATGAATGTGTGTTATACTAATTTTTTTCTGCATTTTTATCAGTGCAATATTGCTGTATAAAATAAGCTCATTGGCTCTATTTATCAGTGTATGGCTTCTGGAGTGTACTCACGATCCTTATCAATCTCACTGTAGCCCCTTAATCATTGACCACCGGCTAGTTGTCATGGTACATCAGATCAAAGGGCCTATAGTGTAATTATAACTGTATTCCTGCTGAGGTGTTACTGCTCAGATCTGAGCAATTTTCTACCAAGATTCCTAAGACTGATATAGCTTTAAAAGTATCACTTTTATACATGTATAACAGTTAATGGTATGTGTATAAAATGCTGAAACTATAGAACGTAATCATTATATTCCTTGATAGCATCGAATCTCGGACTGCATAGTCACGCATATGGATGACTATATATGGTACAATTACATAACAGCATACCGTAAAAAAGTAACTTCAAGTAACTATTCCCGGTACTTCAATATTTTACTAAGTGCATTAGAGAGTCATATAAAGTGTATACGAACTTTTCCTGAATAAATACAAATGTACATATAAAATATTACTTCTAGTAAAATATGCATATGACCACTTTCGCTAAATATACTTAAAGCTTTTTGATAATAACTTAAATTAATACTTACATTTGTTCTCCTTTTTTAAGGTACAGGTGTGACAATAATTATTTTGGTGTGAAATTTGAAAACTTGACAAAGTAAGAAGAAACCCCTTTTTGCAATAAAATAAATTTCATACATATACATTATTTAGCTGATACAAATGACTAATACACAAAGTGTTTTTTTTTCAATTTCAATACCTTTTTAGATAACATGTAATTCAGGATATTAACAATTTATAATATAATTCAACAATATTTCTATTATTACCCAGAACCTGTTCGAAAGGCTTTATAACTTTAATCATTCATTGTCAAGATTTCTATAATCCGCACTGAAGGGAGTTTTATTGCCGTGCTATAAAAACATAATCGGACCGCAAACCCGATTAACTTCGTTAGTTTCCGCTACTGTTTAACGGACTTAACCGAACATATAAATAATTACAGGTGGTTTGACATAAGTATTAATTCCCCCGCCTAATTTTTTTTCAATTTCACATTTTAAAACATCATTGTTTCAAAAAATGTATATTTTATATGAAAGTGAATGCGAACCTCAAAAAAGTTTTAAAGGGAAAAAGTTATAGCTAATTAAACAACACAATTTGATGGATTTTTCAGTGAAATTACCGACTTTGTACGTAATTCAATAGGAATATAGGGTCACTCTATGTTTGTATGAATTCCCCCACCTAAATTCTGTCTCTTATTATTTATTTTTATATAAGTAAGTAAGTAAAGTATTTATTTAAGTGACATGTGCTATATTACAAAGAACATACATAATATTAAATAACATGATTACAGCACCCGGCCCGATGGGCCTACAAGTCACTGACAATTAAACATAAACAAATTACAGAATGTCATCAATTATACATGTATACTGCATACAATATACTAAATTTCATGTATAAATAAGTGTTATGTATAGACACAGTAAATAACAGACGCAGGAACGAGTATATGCTATACAAACACAGTATAGTTTATAAATAACAAAGATTATTGTATTTATGACAGGTTTATGAGTTTATCTATTATACATGTGATATTGTCTTTTCATGTACGCTCTAACTAGATATTTAGCAGTTTTTCTAGGAACGACAGTTATTAAAAACGTACTTTTATCACTATCACTCATCAAGATGAAGTCATTTAGCAAATATTGTTCCCTGAAAACATCATTTCGAATAGTTGAATAAAATGTACATTTGACAAGAAAATGAACCTCAGTCTCGGTTTCGCATGAATCACAGAATAAACATAGTCTTTCTGAATCTGAATGTTTACGTCGAAGTAACCAATACTGGCTTTTATACGACGGGTGTGTGCGCGGATATTTTAGACTGATAGTGCACTTTTGAAACTAGCGACAGTTTGTTGATTTATAATGTTGTCGTCTAATTTATTCCAGTCTATGACTGTTCTAGGGAAGAAAGAGTTTTTGTAATTGTCACTTTTTGCCTGGATTAGTTGGAAACACTTAGTATTATTATTCACTAGATTTTCAACAATGTTTTTGTGAATATAATCCTCGTATTGTTTTGCTCGGATAGTTCTTTTAGGCCTAAGAGGTTTTAAATAGTGTTCAATATTGATGGCTGGTACGTGCCCTTCCACCACCTTGTACAAGAACGTCAGCCTCTGGTGGCGTCGTCTCTCTTGTAGTGGGGCCAGTTCTAGATCCTTCAGCATGGCTGTCACACATCCATCTTGTCTGGATTTGTAATCCTTCTTGATAAAGCGGGCTGAGGATCTCTGTATCCGTTCAAGCTTGTCGATTTCTCCTTGCTGGTAGGGGTCCCAGATGACACATCCATATTCCAGTTTGGAGCGAATCAGTCCTAGGTAGGCATTCTTTCGGCAGCTGGAAGGACAGTGCCTCAGGTTCCTTCTCATAAATCCGAGGGTGGAGTTGGCCCGTTTGGTGACTTTGGATATATGCGAGGTCCATTTCATGTCATCAGAGAATGTTATTCCTAGGTACGGGTTTTCCTGGACTTGTTTCAGAATTTCGCCGTTAATGGTGTAGAAATAGCTGGATTTCTGCTTAGTGCTTAGGAGATAGCATTTCTTGGCGTTGAAGCTCATACCCCAGTCTTGTGCCCATTGTTGTAGATCCTTTAGGTCTTGTTGGAGGAGTTCGTGATCTCTGATGGATTTGATAGCTCTGTATAGGAGACAGTCATCCGCAAATAGGCGTATATCAGATTTGACTCTCTCGGGCATGTCGTTAATGTGGCAGAGGAACAGCAGGGGCCCTAACACAGTACCTTGGGGTACGCCGGATCCTACTGGGACATGTCTAGACTTCTCACCTTCTACAACCACGCACATTTCTCGTTGTTGGAGGAAGTTGGCAATCCAGTCAAGTAGGGGTCCACGAATACCATAATTCTCTAGCTTCAGGAGTAGTCGTTTGTGGGGTACTGTGTCAAATGCCTTGCTGAAGTCAAGGATCATAGTGTCGACCTGTTGATTTCTGTCGTAGTAGCCGAGTAGATCATGAGCAGTGACGACTAGCTGTGTCTCGCATGAATAGCCTGAGCGGAAGCCATGGTTTAGGTCGGTGAGTACCTTGTGCCTGTCTAGGTGGTCGAGCATATGGTGGGATATGATGTGTTCGAGCAGTTTGGACAAGACACAAGTCAGGGACACTGGGCGGTAGTTCTCTGGGGTGTGACGATCCCCTTTCTTGAATACTGGTGCAATGTTAGCGCTTCTCCAGTCTTTGGGTAGCTCCCCACTGTCGACTGACTTTTGGAAGATGGCGGTAATAGCTGGGGTTATTTCTGCCGCACACGTCTGGAGAACTCTGTTTGGTATCTCGTCAGGGCCTGTTGCCTTCCTGATGTTCATGTTCTTCAGAAGCTTTAGCACCCCTTCCTCCCCTATGTGTAGTGGGGGTATGTTCTCGTCTACATGGTTTGAGAGTGGCGGGGATGGTTGGTTGTTGTTGTCCTTCGTGAAGACCGACTGAAATTGGTTTACCAGTATCTCAGCTTTGCCTTTACAGTCGCTGACAAGGTGGCCATGGTTTCGTAGTGGAGCTACGCCTATGTTATCCTCCTTCTTGGACTTTATGTAGTTGTAGAAGGGTTTGGTGTTGTTGCTTTCTAGACCTTCGTTGATGACTTTGTTGATATGGTCCCATTCAGCTTTCCGGATGAGGCGTTTCGTTTCCTTCTGACATTTTCGGTAGTTTGTCCAGATGTTGGTTTTCTTAGCCTTTTTGAAGATTCTAGCTTTCCGCTTAAGCTGTTTTTTCACTTCTTTTGTGATCCATGGTGTTGAGTTTCTTGAGGTCTTCATTTTGGATGGGATGTTTTCTTGAATGGTTATGTTGAGTTTTTCTTTAAAGATGTCCCAGAGTTGGTGTACATTAGTGTTGTTTCGGTATAAATGAAGGATTTTTGTTGAGATGGCTGATACGTCTTTCTTTAAGTTTTCCCAGTTGGCCTTGGAGAATGTGTAACATTTCCTGGGTTTCTGTTTGGCATAATATGGCTTGGTAATGGAGTCAGCAACTACGATGTCATGGTCGGAGATACCAGGTGCGTTTGAAGTCGATTTGATGAGGGTTGGATTTGTAGTGAATATGAGGTCAAGGATGTTGTTTTCTCTGGTTGGCTTGTCATGCACTTGGGTGAGGTTGAAGTCAATGGACAGGTCAAGTAGAGCTTGTTGAACTTCCTTGTCTTGAGCATCTCTTCGCACTGAAAGGTTCTGCCAATCTATGTCAGGGCAGTTAAAGTCGCCGGCTATAATGGTGAGGCGTTCTTTGTCTTTCATCGCCAGATCAATTGACTTCCGCAGTTCATTTACATTAGCCGTGCTTCGTTGGGGCATGTAGAATGAGGAGACTAGAAGGTTCTTCATACCCTTGAGTTTAACTTGGACCCATTCTACTTCGCATTTCGTGACCAGTTCAGGTTGTTCCTCAGCTATCAGATCTTCATGTATTAGGACAAAGACTCCCCCTCCGAGTGTTCCCCTGTCGTTTCTGTAGGCCCTGTAGTGGGCTGGGAATACTTCGCTTGACTGAATGGCGTCAGGAGTAGGAGATTTGCCTGGTTGGATTCCCTTTAACCACGATTCTGTGCCGCATACTATGTCAGGTTTTATGTAGTGGAGGGCTGCTTGTAATTCTGCACTCTTCCCACCGCCAATGCTCCGACAGTTGACATTCATTATCCGAAGGTTCTGTTTTTCTGAAACACAGAACAGTGAAGAGGTGTTGGTAGGGGACTGGGTCGATGAGGAGAACCTTTGTTGACGTGATCTACTGTGTCTTTCAGCCGGGCTACTGACATGCAGGGGGCTGAATGCTGAACTAGATGTAAATGAGTCTATTGTTGAGTCAATGAACGATAACGGATGAAAAATGTTAGAAGTACTCAATTCAAAGCTTCGAAATGTAAAACTGGAAATGTTGATACTATCACACTTACAGCATAACCACTGTACATGGGAGTGTTTAGCAAGTAGGTCGTAATCTGCAGAACATAATTCGAGGCAGGAGCGGTGGTGCCATATATCACAACCATCACAACAGAGGCCATCCTTATGATCCCAAGTGACGGGTTGTTCACATAGACCGCATGGGTATACCTGTGCATTTCGTGTTGGTCCTGGGTTAGATTCGATGTCGCCACAGAGCAGGAGAATACTAACTAGCAGTGTTCTTCCCTTATGTGGGTGGTGGGGTTCACCAAATAACCAGAGTCTGTGCTTCAGGGTATTGACTGATATTCCAGTGAGGAAAGATGGTAGGTGGTTGTGAGGAGATGAGATTCGTGTCTGGGTGTTGCTGATAACGAGTAGTGTACAGAGTACAACTCCAAGAGTCATGGTAAAACTCAGCTGATTTCTTCGTAGCATAGCTTGGTGGGTGGGGTATGGCCAAAATATACAAGGTGGTTTTCAGACACGTACTCAGCAGGGGAGAACACTATTTAGACATAATCATACAAAGCAAACCTGGTTATACACTTTTATGCACTTTTAAATCGAAATATGCAATTAGAAAACACTGTATTATATTAATAAACTGGGAGTTTTTTCCCTTTTTAAAATACGCGACATTTTCCTCGCGCATGCGCACACACACTTTGTTCCGGTATTTCGCCAACGTAACGCCCTGTTTCCAACCTCAGTGGGAGAATTCCACATCTAAATTGTGCCAGTAGGGAACGTTCATTTCTTGCTAAGTTTAAAGTTGTATAGTTCTCTTGTGTGAAAACCTGTTTAAAAGTGATAAAGTATCGTAATTTTGATACGTTTATAACGCTTTCCTTCCAGATATTGTTATAGAATTGTACAATTGCTGATTTCATAGCAGGAAGGTTAACAACTGTTTTATTATTGAAGTGGTTCTGTAGATGAAGTTTTGAAAGTATATCTTTTACATCACAACACCAGTTGTTACGGCACAGATCGTAATCCATAATAAAGACGGATTTGGTTATTCTGTCTTCATTCATGGATATTAGTCTATTCCAATAACGAATTATTACGAGCCACCGTCTATATTGAACCGGAAGCCATCCCATATCACTCGTTATTGCAAGAACGGGTGCAAAGCGGTGGACTCCTAGAAAGTATCGTATTGCTCTATTTTGAACATTGTCTGTAGATTGGAATTTCCGATAACCCCACACACCTGCGCCGTATTCTAATACAGGGATGACACATGACTCGTACAGCCGTTCAAATGTTTTGATACCGAACTCCTTCAAACCATGTATTTTTGATATTATTCCTCCTAGGGCTCGTCCCGCACTTTTTGAGAGAATATCTGAGTTTGTAGTGAAATCACCGTTGAAACGAAATATAACTCCCAAGTATTTATATTGATCTACAAGATCAATAACATTTTCACCTATTCTGAAAATGCGTTCTGATTCACGTGTTCTACCTTTCCGGAAATGGATGCATTTTGATTTTTCAGTGTTTATGAGGACACGCCATTTTTTACACCATTCATGCATTGTATTAAGCATAGTTTGTAGATCGTTCTCTGACTTGGCAAGTAAAACAAAATCATCTGCATACAGCAGAATAGACAACTTACGGGTTCCAAGATCAAATCCAAGGTTGAGACTATTCACTTCATTTACAAGATCGTTTATAAAAATCGAAAACAGTGTTGGTGACAGATTATCGCCTTGTTTTACTCCCGTTTTACAATTAAACCAATCGGTAAGTTTGCCATTCACTCGAACACAAGCAGTTGTATGGTCATATATAGACTTAATTGAATTGTATATTTTTCCATCAATATGATTTAACAGTAATTTGTAAAGCATCATATCTCTGTTAATAAAGTCAAAGCATTTTTTTAGGTCGATAAACGCGGCAAACACAGATGGGTTATTCTTGACAATACTGTTAAGCGTAAATATATGGTCATCACATGATCTATTAGCCCTAAAGCCATTTTGTTCATCCGCGAGTAAATCATTATTCTCTAGGTAACTAGTTAGACGTCCATTTATAAATGCACTATAAAGTTTGCTTACACATGATAATAAACTGACACCTCTGTAGTTCATTGGTACGCGTTGATCGCTAAGCCTGTCTTTCAGTATAGGGCAAATAACAGCCCTTCTCCACAACGACGGAATAATGCTGCAGTCAAATATCAATTGAAACAGTTCTTGTAGAACGGCAATTACGGGTGGATACTTTAAAACACAATATGGTATCTCATCATAACCGCACGCTGACCGAGATTTTGTCTTCATCACAATACGAGTAATTTCTTCTATAGAAACATTCATATTTAAAGAAATATTAGATGTATATAATGGATCGTCCATATTCTGTTCCAATAAAGTTTTATGTATTTTCGTTTGAGTGAAATGGTGGTCGTCAAACTCATTATTCCCTTCTCCGTTATATAATTTCTCGAAGTCAACCTGCCAACGTTTCAACACTTCACTATCCGAGCGTATAATATTTCCAAGACTATCTTCAACTTCCATGGGTATCGTTTTTTCGTTCCTGGGACCCAGTGTTTTTATCTTATTCCAGAATTCCGTTGGGTTAGTTGAAGTCATACTTTCGATTTCTATAGCTTTGGCTTTCCTATATGTCCGTTCTGCCTGTCGAAGTACTTTGTCAAAATTACTACGCCAGATTTTATAATCCTGGTGAAGAACATTTCTAACACGTCTTGGTCCATCGCACTTAAGGAACAGTTTTTCTTTTGTTCGCATGATATGCCATAATTTGCGAAGATCGTCATTCCAGTACGGCTTTGTATTTTTAAAACGTTTTGTTGTGTTCTTACTATCACTATATTTCGGAATTTGATTATTCATCTCTTGGAATATAGTGTTGCACAAATTATCATACACTTTGTCAATGTCGTTTTGTGTTTCCCTGCAGATTTCAATTTGGGATATAATTTCTATCATGGCTAATCTCGATAATTCACTGTTCATGAAATCCGTCGGTATCTTATTCAACTCATACCGGGTCCGTTTGTTATTATAACGCTCAGTTGTTGAACGATCAATGTTCTCTATTTGGGTTATCGCAAAGTCCGTGATTAGCATTGAATGATCCGGTAATCTTGATCGCTCACTAAGAAGACCGTGCAAGTTATAATCGTCAACAATGGATTGTGCTGATTTCACTTCAAAGTTTGTACAGTTATTGTATAAGTCATGTGGTACACATATATAATCCACTACTGCTCTCCCTTTACTCGATACGGACGTGAAATTGTCATCATTACCAAACCGACCGTTCAATACACAACATTTTGAGTCATTTAGGAAATCCGTGAATTCCTTTCCGTGTTGATTAATTGTAGTATCAATAGAAATTCTATTGGGTATCAAGTCAATGTCTTCCGAAGTATCCGATAAATTACCGATTCGTGAATTAAAGTCACCCGCAATGATCAGAGCATCGCATTCACTGTGTAAATAAATTTGTGATAGAATATGAGCGAAAAAACTTTGAGCGTTACGTCCCCTTGTGGAATATTCGGGTGGAAGATAACAACTATACGTGATAAGTTCATATTCACTTAGTTTGTGTACTAACTTCAAACCTAAAATACCATCCACGGATTTGTCTACGATAGATATACAGAAATCATTCACAAGCCAGTTTTTCACTAAGAAGCCAACGCCTCCAGATGCTTTTGGTGCTCGACGGTGGATATCTGGTCTATTAAATCCAAACCAAGTGTATCCCTGGACGTTTATTGTTCCGTCTTTGTTTAAATGCGTTTCACAGATTGAAATGATATCACTATTTGTTGATATTACGAAAGAAGTTCTAAGTTCATTATTTTCATTTGTCCATCCACATACATTCATATGTGCTATACGGATTGACTCATTGAGCCGGGGTACATCCTATTCTTGATTGTCATGTTGTTCTTGCTGATGTTGATACTGTTGTTGCTGTTGCTGCTGCTGCTGATTACGCGGTTGAATTCTTCCCCTCCCATCTACTCTGTAGTTGCGTCCGTCTGGAAGTTGTCGAAGGATAGCACGTGTATTATTCTCAATCAACCTTTCTGTAAACGATTTGCAACTGTTAATATACACAGTTTTGTAAGGGTGTATGTCTTTAAGAAGAGATTTATTCCGTAGCACGGTGATCTTTTCGTTTCTATTTCGAAATTGAACTTTCACTGATCCCGGTTTGTTTTTTCTATAGGATTTGAATCGCTCCGCTTTATCTATTGTAACACTCGATGATACTTCGTGGGGTAAAACGTTAATTAAATCTCGTGATTTTTGTAGAACATCCTCATTTTCCTCGTACTGTAGACCAGAAACAATAACCGATATGTCTGAGTCATCAATATTTTGTGTATTAGAGATGTTTTCATCCCCTATCCCGTTACTTGTGTTGGTCGGAGGAATTTGCTCTACTTTATCCATTCTATTTTGTAGCGACTGTATCGTGGTCAACACACTGTCAATACGAGATGCTTCTCGACCTATCTCCAGCGCTATATCATTGCGAATCACTTTGATTTTTGTATCAATATTTGCCATTAGTTCGTTTCGCATTTTATCCAGCTTACTCTCCAGCATCTGCTTTGTGCTATCTTGGCTGATTTTTAGTTCCTGTACAGCTGTAAGAAGAGCGTCAATTTTGGAGTCTGTGGATTGAGTAGCCATTTTTGTTGTTTTTACACTTGATTGGTCACGAGGTATTGGGCTATCAAATACGCTAGGAAGTTTACCTGTCTCTAAATCTTCATTAATTGTATAGTTTTCCTCGTATAATACACTATTTGTTTCACTTAATATGTCACTTAGATGTATATTATCGACATCACATTTGTTCAAAGTGCAATACCTGTTGGCGCCAAATTTGCTTTGTTTGGCACGGTGATCTTCTTCAATATCCGATTCACTACTCTTTTTCCGTTTATTTCGTTTGTTTTTCCCCATTAGATTACATAGAAGGTAGTATGTCCATCATATACACATTTATATCCATTTATATTCATTTATATTCATTTATAATCGAACAATTTCACAATTTTTTGTCCAAATTTTTAGGAGCGAAAAATTAGACGTCCATACTTTTTCACGCATGCGCACACTATATATTTGAAATCCTAAGATTTTGTTCTTTCCAAATCTGAATGCGAACTTGAAATATGTTAATAAATAAGAAAGTTATTCCCTAATTTGTTAAACGTCCCTTCTTATTTCTATATAGCCGATTATCGATTTTTTAGTTTTCGACAGAAGACAAATTGTTGCATATGGCAATGCTGTATTAGTTCTTTTACAGAACATAAACATCAGCTATGAGCGAGAAACCATTATGTTATTTCAGTTATGTAATGTGGTCAGTTGACAGAATGTACCAGTGTTCCTACGTGTTTCGTCAGTAATACTTGTACTGTTCTTCCGTAAAAAGCCCTGACAAATCCCACTGGAAAATTGTTATGAAAGTTGTATTTAACTGAACATCTTTCCTGACAGGCTTAGGGTTGACAGAAGATCGTTTTAAAATTAAGAAAAACAGTAAAACAATATTCTACTTTTAAAAATTGGGTTGATACAGGGATTTTCATATTTTCCATCATTTGAATCTATTTTAAACCTTTTAAAAGTTGTTTCCAGCGCTATGTTTAGTTATACTTGGTCTAGAAGTACTGAATAAAGGGAGACAATCCATTTTATATATTAAATTCCAATGTGTATGGATCGAACACCGCGACTGTCTTACAATCACAATAAATGCTGGATCCTTCCTTGTGATAACATGTATTGATTATCTCCCTTTGTTAGGTTTAGGGCGAGTTTTGTATTATTTAAACGGTCCGCCTGTCTGCTGTTCTCTTTTACTTTGTTTTATCATGCCAAACGGTCATCGAAATTTGTCATTTTTGTTAAATAGTTTACGTATCTACAGTATCATGATGGACTGTGGCTGTGCCACGGTTAAGTGTGGTACCTTCTCCAATTCAAGTCAAGTTTGAAGTGTATTGACACAAACTAATAAGTTCGTCTCCAAGTAAATATATCGGCGTACTCAATCAATTGCATAAGCGAAGAACATTGTCATAATAACTTATACGTTCCAATAAATTAATAATTGCCTTTACACATTTATAAGCAAAAAATATAATTTGATATTCTGAACAGCAGACGTATCCTGGGACCAAAGACCTAAATGGTATTTAGGTCTTTGCTGGGACCTATACGTATTGGGACGAGGCGTAACTTGTTAAATCATCAGAAACCTGATACGTTCTGTATGTTTGCATGTAATAGCATTTGAATAAATTACCATTTCAGTAGGCGATTATTTGTATTACATCAATACACCTGCTTTCAAATTATTTAAATTGAGTCTCAACCCTATTTATATCTTATTATGTATGTGCAGTCAGATTTGAATAGGAATGCTAGCTACCTCTATGTTTTAATAGTATACATATCTTTGTGTTGATGCATAAAATATCTTTGTACGAAAGCAAAGATTATTTGATTCATTAATTTTGGTCTATATCTTTGACCAATTTTGTATATTGACACGGACCTATATATAGGTCCGTGATATTGATCATTTCTTCATACGTACGTCTGCAGAACGGTCAGTACTGGGTTTTTGTCACGTAAATCTAACGGCTCCTGGTTGGGTTTTATTAATTGTATACAATATGGCGGCTCCTTGGTAACGAAGTACGCAATCTTAATGTCATTTAGGTTAAACAGTAAAATATGTGATTGACACTGACTTTAGCGATTTGAAGATGGCTGCTGCATGTGTATCCAATGGGAAAGCTTAAAGACCATGCCGTAGGAGAAAGGAATTCCGTTCCACGCATAAGCTCCACGAGCCGAAAGATTGCTGCACAACGTTTTGAGCAAGCTGTCGCCTCGGATGGGATACCTCAATTTATGAGCGAAATTAAATGTCAGTCAAGAGCTCCTTTAGGGCCCATATCTTGTGATGAAAGCTCACAAAATAGTCAAAAGACTTTGGATAAACAAGAATCGGATGAAATATTTACACACTCGAGAAGTTCGGGAAGAGAAATCTTGAAACCAATGGCAATGAGCAAACAAGGATCAGTAATGTTGGATGATAATGTTTTCACTTTTCGTCCGAAGTTAAGCACAACAAGTGCTAAAATTGTTGAGAACATGGGCACAGATTTTATGTCTCGGCAACAACAACATCTTGAGAAACAGAAGAAACTAGTAAGTTCATGTTTATGTTGGTTTGCTTGGCGAGTTCACAATCACATGTTGATCAATTTAACAGCAATCAAAATAAACAAATTATCAGCGCATAACTGGAAGATGATATGTACACTAAATATGACTAGTGACAGCCCCAATAAAGTTTTCGGGTTGTCATTGCACAAGTAATTTCAAATAAATATGGTTAATTTTTGTGTAAACATTGACTTAAAATGTACTTATGGCATAATATTTATCCCACATTTAAATATGATGACTGCATCCTGGCTTTATATCTGATGTGGTTTCCTAGGAATTGACATTATCTTATCTGTCACACATTATTTCCTGAAGCTTTCTAGGTTGGGTTTATTTTTAATGTACAAACTTTTACATAATCTGTATTAACCATTGGTTTCAGGTATTTAGTTCAAATTCAGTTTAGTAAAATTAATTGTAGCAGTGTGAGCTATCTGGTTACCTCAGTACCTCAGTAAATAAAGCACCATACCAAAGTTGAAGGAGTACATTGCATTCAGAGCACTTTCCCCCTTACTGTACTGTATTACCAGCAAAGAGTTAGGTTGCTTCAAGTTGTAAAACTAGACAACCATATTGATCATCCAGGTATTTCCCTGACGCAGAAATCTTGAGTCCCTGACTCCCTTTTCTTTCTAGGGACTCCCATTTTCAACTTATTGTGCATCCCTTGGACCCCTAACATAAACTTTTGTCAAGTATAAACTGCATATATCAGGGACCCTACACATTTACTACTAAAGGACCCCCAATTTGACAAACACAAGGTTCCAAGGACCCATAGCTGAAAAGTCCTAGGGAAAACCCTGATTGATCTAAATAAATGATATCATGTTTGTTTAGAAAGATTCTGAATCTAGAAACAGTGATATCATATAGATTTAAATCTTTATCTATTGTTCAGTTTTGTATTGAAATTGTATACATCATACCATATACGCAAAATTGATTTGAGCTATCACTTTCATTCTGTTGTGTTGGATCGTAGAAAATAATATGACAGTCTATTCCTATCAAAAATTGATTATAAATACATTGTAGTAGATACTTACTAAACGACAATGATTGAAAGAGACAATTCAATGCCATGTAAACAAAACAGTTCAACAACAAAGAAGCATGTTAATATGTATGCATATATGCACAAGCACTGTCAACTTTGACCAAGAATGATCATTGTCGATTACATGTATAGACTCGATCAATTGGCCTCTAAATCTTAGTTGTCACAGATGTAAACATGCAGTTGAATTTCATATGTTTTTGTAGAATGATTACAGGACTTTAAATTATAAATGTTGTCTTTCTATTATTTAGATCGAAAAAGCAGGTTATTCATATCACAACACACCTGGTAGATTATCTCCCTTGAGTCAGTACAAGAGGTTAAAAGAAAGAGGTTTTAGGGTAAGCAGTTTATAATTTTCAATACAAAATTCAATATCTGTTAGAGATATTAATTTTTGATTGTCACATTTTTTTTCCCGAAAATGCACATAATATGAAGTAAATCGGCTGAATTTTATACTCTAAACTGTCTCATAACTACAATTACAGCTTTCATATCATCACCTGTTAAAACAGTTTTATGTGACATATTAACCTTCATAAAGGCCAGAGCATTTTGCAAATTGTTCTATTTTGTTTCAGGTTCATTTGTCTTTGTATACGGTATATATAAAAGTTTTATCTATGTTAGTATTAGAAATAATGTTAGTGACGGGCAAAACTGTCAGATTTTCCAAACAATTGATTGGCATAATTGGATAACCCAACCGATGATTAATCAACATTATCGGACAATCTGTTATGTCCTTTGATGATTTAGAAGTGTACCTGGTGTAACTGTTGCTTCTTACAACATGCAAAGAAATCTGACTAGTTGCTTGTCAGTGAAAGAAAATAATTTTTTACATCTTTCAAGATATTCATATTACCAGTAAAGTTTCAAGTTTGAACTCATTATTTTCCCATTCAAACCCAAGTAAATAACTCGCAAAAAATGAAGTCATCAATCGCAATCGCAAAGTCACTGATTGTCAGCTCGTCACTAATTAACATCTCAATTATCTTGGACATAAGGTGTCCATCATCTTTATTATGCTGCCTTCTGTTTTTTTAGTTTGGTTGTTAATTTGTTGCCAGGTTGGGTTATATAATATTATATATACCGGGGGTAGATGTTTCTATATTTTAATATTTGATGTATTAAACATGAAACTTTCTTCTCTTCTAATAATATTTTAGTATAAAACAGTACTTTGTGGCAGGGACTGGCACATAGAGCCATATTTGTTTTTATGGGTACATTTGTATTAGAAACAACTTAAAAATACTATTAAAACCAACTTTCATTCTCTGAATTTTGATAGGTAGACAATAAGCAAGTAAGATAGTCTACTTTTTTCACTCAACACTCTTAGACATTGTGTAATCAAAATAAGGAGTTTCTGAATGAACCAACACACCCTGTTAAAGTTGTTTATCAGTTTATTCTAATAGCGGGGAATTATTTAATATTTACAATATTTCAGTTATATTCAGACTCCCTAGTGTTTGCAAGTTCAGTAGTGTAAGGATATTTACTAATTCTCACATTTTTCAATTTGAAAATTAATGCAAATACACAGCTTGACTTGTGTTAAATCAATTTTATAAGTATGTATTAAATCAATTTGATAAGTATGTATTAATTTAATTTTGTAAGTATGTAAAACTATAAATGGTATTAAAATATACACAGTTGAATATTCAGTAATTTTGATAATCATGAGATTATTACTTTAAGCTATCCCAGGTGTCATTACACGTTTTAAGGCTAATTGTGTATCCACTTATATGCACACACTTGTATATTGATTGTTACATGTGCGAGAAAAAATATAATAGAAAAAAACAACAATGACGTAGTTGTCTATTCGGAATAACTGCTCATACCAAACTTTTTTTAATCCATGTGTTTTTATGCAAGTTTCAAGTTTATTTACATATTCTGCAAAAGGCCTGAATGGGGCAGCATTAGCAACAATACATTTTTACATACATTGAATGCAGAGTGTCCCATAACAACTGAAACTGACTGATTAAATCATATTTAAAGTTCCAAACAAACGTCACAATCACGTCACCATGTACTGACGGTAAGCAATATTTGCCCCATATGGCAATAAATACTAAGTAACCATATGGAGTAAATATTGTTTCCTACTTGCAAATAATGACATCAAATGTGGTGTTGTCTTGAATTGACGTCACTTGCAGAAGAGGTTGACCCATAGCAGGGCTCATTTAGTAAACCGTTTAAAATCACAGTTCCCTTGACATAGCACCTCCAATAGACTTAATAACAAATACAATAAACAACACAATTGTAATTTGGTAATAGCGCCTTGGACACATCGACCGACCGTACCATATATTTTATATATAAGTTTCAAATTTTTTACAACTGACATAATATCATATTATACATGTAATAAATGTACATATTGCATAACGATTCACTACAATCATACAATCATCATTAATTCACTATAATCATACAATCATCATTATATAGCAACATGCCTATCACTGTCTGTGATTCGTCATCACTCTTATTCTTGTATTATTCATACAGTATTTATAAGATATATTTTGGATCCGAGATGACATCATTAACGCTGTGATATACTTATAAACATTGAACACACTATAGCTTTTTTATATAAACGTATATTAACAACTGAAATATTGTACAGTCAAATTAAATTATTTTCATATAATTTATATGAACAAAAACAAATGAAATGTTTATTTTAATTTGTTTTTGGTTTATAACGTGTCCTATCGGTCGACTGTCTATACGCTGAATGACTGAATCCACGTATTCACTCAAAAATCTCGTGCTAACCTACCGCGACACCTATTGGAGCAATCAGGCCAAGGGAAATTATTTTTCGTCTAATTCTCTCTCGATCAATCAACGAAAATTATATTTCCCTTGACATAGCACCTCCAATAGACTTAATAACAAATACAATAAACAACACAATTGTAATTTGGTAATAGCGCCTTGGACACATCGACCGACTGAACTTAAAAGAACGGGAATTCGGCTATAGTTTATCATGATGCCATTTCAGATCCTAAATCACAATTCACAATATTTAATTAACGAACAATTCATTATACATGTGTATATAAATACATAATTATATACATAATTCATAATCCTAACGACTGTGACACTTTGAGTCGTTCTTCCAATGAATCTTTCACATATCCGTCTTTTGCGGAATCACTGAGCCATCTCCCATGGCGTTTAAATAGTCTATCTGTTATTCCATTATTAGCTGCGGCTGTAGCCCCGCCAGATCTCAATGAATGCAAGCAATACTGACTAATATCTGATACATGTGGCTTAAAAGCTTCTATGAAAATTGATCTTAGCATGCTATATGAAATATGCTTGTCTTCTTGCCTAAGCTTAAAACCATTTTTGATGGCACTTATTCGGCGAAATATATAACAATTCGAATCTGATTTGATATCTGCCCAATTAAAAAACCTTTCTAAATTAAACACGGGACATATCAATGTCCCTGTTCTTGCTATAATAATCCATGCCCCATCTCGATATTTATCTGTTTTGCTTGACTCAATAAAAACACTCATATACACACTGTTTATGATAACATCACTACTTCGTAATTTAAGAAGTTCGTTACTTCTAAGAAACCCACCGTATGCCAGCAAACAAGCCGCAATAGTTCTCTGGTTTTTCACATTCCCTTCTACATATAACGATTTATACACTAGAGTTAATAACTCTATAGTTACAGGTTCTTTCTTCCGAATTGGTTTGCTAAGTTTACGCTTAGCCGCTTCCACTATATTGCTAACAAGTTTAGAATTTGTAGGTGAATTTAAGTCTAAAATGTCATGCATCCATTTAATACTATAAAAGGCCTGTATAACTGGGCCTGGTGTATTTGCAGTTTGTATAATGGACACAAGATAAAGAGCCACGTGAAGCGCCTTTGCGGGCAAGATATCCTTACTTTTTATATTGTTACTCAAAGCCCATCGTTTCCATCTGAGGAACGCACTGTTGTAACTAGAACATGTCGTCTCTGCCCTGGATCCTTTGAGTATTTCTGGTAGTAAAGGAATCTTGTCCACTAAGACGTCAGGTAGCTCTTCAATATCATTTGCATATACCTGAAAAAACATATGTGTTATAGAAATTCGTCATTAATACATGTACTACATGGATTTTGTGTACTAAATATATATTGTACTCAAACACATGTTAATTTATTTTATATTGAACTGATCCTGGTTCAAACTTTCCACAATATTGTGTTGTCTATAGGCAATCGCCACGAAACAGTCTTCACACTGTTCCAGCATTTCTAATTGGCAGCCACGCCAGGTAGACAACTCGTATAGGTACATATACTTCTCTGACAGTGTTGTCTCCCTTGCCAAACATTACAGTTTACTATAATCAATATATAAGGCTAGCATTCTAAATCTCAAATCTTCATTTCCGAAAATTCCCTTCCCATTCTTACACGGAACATAAAATTCCTTTCTTGTTGGGAGATCTATGACACCCTTAACATTATGTATAAAATTGTCATCTTCGTTACTAGTACATAACAACGGCCAAAAATTTGCCGATTTCCATAATGGTACAATTAATATACCCTTTGCTTCACAACTCTCTAGCTGTCGCAAAACTCTAGATACCAAAATAACAGGAGGTACAAATAACCCTAACTGTTTACTCCAATCATATGTGAATGCATCAACGCCCCTAGAACCTATATTCCAAAATCTAGAATAAAACATTGGCAACTTTGCGTTATGTTCTGATGCAAAATAATCTACTTCTAAATAGCCCCACTTTTCTTGAATGATGTTAAGAATTTCTGTTGAAATACCCCAATCATCAGTTTCGACTATGTTTGAAAGATAATCAGCCCTATCGTTAAGCTCTCTGGGAATCCATTCTACTTCTAGATTTATAGAATGTATGCAACAAAATGAAAATATACTCATAGCTAATTCTTGAAGATCAGTTTTCATGGAACCTTTCTTAACAATGCTACTTACACCCATGTTATCTGTGAACCATTTAACTTGTTGATTATCTAAAATATGCCTCAGAGAAATCAATACTCTATGCACAGCACATAACTCCCTCCATGTGGAGGATCTCATTTGTTCTATTGGTGACCATACCCCATGCGAAATGCCGTTTATGGTATTTACCTCAAATCCTGCATACCCAATACTGCTTGCGTCACTATACATTATCTTTGAAATTTTATTTACTCCCTTAATATGTTTCAAATTTATGTACGATAAATTTCTTTGCCAAAACAGTAACTGTTGCAAACTCTCATTTTCTATACTTATGTATGAATTCCACGAGGGTGCTTTACTTATATCTATGCTTAAGCTTCTGGTCATAATCTGGGATACGCCCCCAATAACAGTGCTCATAGAAATAATTTGCCCAACTAAACTTGCCACCTTTCTGACATGAACTTTACGATCTGAAATGCATATTTCTTTTATATGACTGATTGTAGCAAGAGCTTTGTCAATCCTAGATTGGCTTATACTAACAGTAAATTCCAAACTATTCAATATAGCACCTAACCACTGCAATATTTGCACTGGAACCCACAGCGATTTTTCCGCTTTGGGTATGAATCCCGATTTTAACAAATCGCCTTTTATTTCATTTGACATTTTTTGTGTACTTTGCAAAGTATGATTACAACCAAACCCATCATCTAAAAACATGATAATACGTTTCCCTTCTCCTCGCCACTTTGCTACCAGGGGGCGTGTTACCTTAGTAAAGATATAACAAGCTGAACTTAGCCCAAATGGTAATACCTGAAATTTGTAATACTGAATTGAATTACTATCATCTGTCCAAGAAAATCCTAAATATTCAGTATGAGGCAAATACATATTTATAAAATGATAAGCACTGTGTATATCAAATTTTATCATCCAATAATTTTTCTGTAAATACATCAAAGCTAACCTAAGATCTTCAAATTTCACGGACTGTTTCCAAATATGTTTATTAACCACTCTGAGGTCAAGAATTAATCTCTTTTTGCCGTTACTTTGCACGGACACTGTCAGCGGATTTACTACTAAAGGTATATACTCGCATTTTAAAATTAATCCTCTCTCTAACAAATTAGATATTGCTTGTGTAACAAAATTCGCCTCTTTTACAGCAGATTTGTTGTTCTTTAATATACACCCAGGTGGTTCTGAATAAAATGGAATTTTGTATCCATTTAATATTGTATCTAATATGAATTCACTAGCACCTATACAACGCCAAAATTCTATATGATCTTTAAGTCTATCTCTAACAATAATGTCTTTTTCTCCAGACTCATATTCGTAATAGTCATTAGTAAACTTATCGTCTTGATACAAATACTTTGAATAAGAATACTCATCTTTAATAGTCGTGTTCTGTCTCTCATCGTTTGGTTTGTCTTTATTTCCTCGTGTCTGTTTCTGTTCTGGTAGCCATTGTTGTGTATGGGCACGACCTCCTGTAGTGATCGAATTCTCCACATGCGTAACAAGATCCTCTGCTCTGTTGTCTGAAGTTGTTGTTTGTTGAGCCACGAAAAGAACTCTGTCTGGGCCCATACTGTGTCGTAAACTGTGGTTGTGATGAACTCCCATATCCTGAACTTCCCCATGGTCTATTATTCGACTCCATATCCCTGGGACCCGCAGTATTTCTGTGGTAAGGTTTTGCTTTCCCTCTTTTGCTGCTTTTCTTCTTTCGAATGGCTCGAGCTTCCGCTCGGTTTATTCTTGATTCATCGTCTGAGTCGCTAGCAACAGGGTTTACTTCATATTGTCTTACTGTCTCCCATCCTGCCTCGGATGTGTCGGCAATGCGTACATGTTTATTCCTAGTTTTCAATTTTTCTCGTGACTCTTGCAAATTCTCAATTGCATGCTCTATTTTTCCATTATTTATTGCCCACATGGCCTGCTTCAAATGTTCATCCATTTCAGAATTAAATTTATATTGTACCTTATTTCCTTCGTATCTCCATTTTAAGTCTTTCTCAGTTTTCAACTTTTTTACTTCAGACGAAAGAGCCTGCGACTTTCCTCTCACTTCGTCCTTCAGCGAATTTATTTCTTCTTTTTGTCCTTTTATTTCTACCAACAGCTCTTTTAAACTTCTGTTAATATCATCTCGTGGTATCTCTGCCGCGTGAAATGACTCGCCCTCCATTGACATAACTAATCTAACCGGTTTATAACGTGTCCTATCGGTCGACTGTCTATACGCTGAATGACTGAATCCACGTATTCACTCAAAAATCTCGTGCTAACCTACCGCGACACCTATTGGAGCAATCAGGCCAAGGGAAATTATTTTTCGTCTAATTCTCTCTCGATCAATCAACGAAAATTATATTCATATTGTTAAAAACTGTCCTGAATATTACATTGATTAAATAATAAAATAATGAAGGTATCATTATCAACTCATTTCAAGAAACGTATCATGTGTCAATGTACAGAGTTCACCAAATGACACTGTAGGATCCCTGACATGTCTGGTAAAAAAAACAAAAATACAATAAACAAACTAGGATTTTTTTTATCGGGTAAAAATGGCTGTATTTGTCCAACTCTGGTAGTGCACTCCTTTGGCCATTTTTGGACCGTTTATGGGTAAGCAAAGGGTATGTAAACCCCCTAAAATTCCCCTTAGAAGAGAGAAAGTTCTTGTAAGATTAGTTGGGGTTGATTCAGATTTCTTAAAGTTTTATGTATTAGTATTTTTGTAAAATAAATGTTGTATATTTATCATGATGATTGAAATCAGTATAAGAAGTCTAAAATTGATTATATTAATTTGACTCAAATTTCTCCTTTTTGTAATTTTGAAAGAGGGGAAATTCCCCTACTTGCGGGTATGGATATGAGTCCCCACAAGCTGCCCCGTCTGTTGTCAGGTGTTCTATATTCAAGGACAATATCATAAACTATTTTAGAGAAAACTTACATCAATTGATTTGGATTGCTATGCTGATAAGCAAACATTTTGTTTCAGCTTTTTAATGGATTTTAGCATTTTTCTTCGGGGATTCTGTCGAAATTTGAAGGCCAGTTTAGTAGATTGGTAAATGAGAACTCTGTATTAATGATTCCAATATAAGTATAAAGTCATTACATTACCTACTAGGCTGTTGATTTACAACCATTATTATATTGACCTACTTTGATTTTACAAATACCAGATGACAATAGTCATGTATTATGTTTCAACAAATGATTAAAGTTGTAACTAAATGTTCGTATTGTAAAGAAATTCAGACTGTATGACAATTTGCCAATTTTTATCAGCTTTTTCAGTTAAATTAATCACATTTTCTTCAGGTTTGATGGTCAGTCCTAATATATCAATACAATCTATGTACACAAGGTTATTACCCTTTGAAAGATTGTTGCAAGAATTATGTAACTGTACAAAGGATTAAGTAAACAGTTAATACAGTTTTACATCGTTCCGTCAATTTATGTCAATACAGGAGTTTTCTCACCTGATTTACAATGTACAGTTATAAATGAAAAAATCTATAAGAAAACAAAATGTACGTACAATGGTATTGTAATCTTTTTTTGATATGGCCAGAAGGAATACCTGCAGTTTGAAAGGAATTATTTCCTCTAACCACTATCGATTTTACTTATATAGACGAAATCCATACACTAGCTAGGTGTTAAAACAGTTGAATCCAATGCATTTTGAGATTGTATGCACTCAGCAGTATGCAGTTTAGGGGGTTATTAATTATATTGATATAGGATATCCTAGTCATATCAGTGTTAAAATACAAATAAGATTTACCTTGCATGAAAGGTACTGCTTGTGTTATCATTGGCAATGCAAACTGAAACATGTCAAAATAAAGCATTGTGTCCAACCCTTTAAGTAAAAAATGCTCCATGCCAAGCATTAATATTAATTATTTAATTAATTAATTAATCCTCCATTATTGGGGCCAAATATCGGTCCAATCCCCCCACCAAAAAATACATCCTTCCCCATTAAAATTTAGTTGTCTCCCTTGGAGCCAAAAACACAAAGAAAAGTACACTTTTCTGACCAAGCAGACACAATATCTGATACATTTCTGTTTTTTGGTTGGATTATTGTAATCCTCACCGATTTGACCTGGACCAGAAAGATATGTCATAATTCCCCCAGTTTGCTTGAAATTCCCCTTACTTAGTAAGGTCCGTTACCCCCTTCCCCCTATGTAGAGTGAGGCCCTTCAATTAATATTTTACAAAAGTTATCTCTACCCACAAAAAATTGTATCTTGCAGTAACATTTTCTTTTTCAGAAGGTGTCATATTGATTGATTCAACCAAAGTAATTGACAAATTCTCCTTTAGAAATCTAACCCATACCGCTCAGTATTATTGACGATGTATAACTATTATCGATATGTCTTCATGTCATTTCCATTCACATGTGACCGGATCAGAGCACATTTTCATTTGATGTGCTATTACTTCATGAATGAAGAGTATCATGATGTGTTAATGAGATTTCCAAGTAATTACTCATCGAGGATGCTCCTTTTTTGAAACTTTTGAATCTAAATTCTTGAACATAAATGGGGGTACAATGTTGTATAACCGTATATAATTTATGTAGCCCTCAGTATTGCTTATGGATGAATTTTGTTACTTGTTTGTGCTAATATTGTTGACATGGAGTCAGTTTATTGTATATGATTATAATTTAAAAGTTATGAACTAGAATTTTGATTATAATAAATCTTGAATCCAATCCATCAAAAGTTTGATATGAAATTCAGAAGTAAACATTAATTTGAACTGTATGAAAGGTAAAAGCACAGATTGTTGTCAGTGTGTTTCAAAATATTATAGTTCTTCCTGAGATTTGTTGACAAACCAGTTAAAACCCGGTTTATAAGTTCTAAAGGATCTCTATTTTAGTGTTCTAGCATGTTCATGGTGTGACCACATTATCTTCAGATCAGGAACTACTTTCAGTGTTGAGTTTCTCTGTCTTATCCGAGTTACAAGTGACAATTTCATTTTCTTAGATTGCAAAAACAGTAAAATCTTTATAATAAGACCACCATTGGGACCCTTGAAAACTGGTCTTAATATTGAGATTGGATTTAAAAGAGCAAAACAGTGAAAATAGACTCGAAAATTGAGTACTAAATTTTGAGGCGGTCTTATTATTGAGGTTGTCTTTAAGTGAGGTCTAACTGTAACAGAACTACTGGTATGTACAAGATGCTTTAACTAGAGATATGTTCTGGTTTTCCTAATTGCATTATAAATAGATTTTGAGGGTTTGATAGTATTGCGTTGAACACTCAACTTCGTTTTCATTTATTTGAAATTACTAACATTTGATTGTTTTTATGTTTCAGCTTGATGATACAGAAAATACTGGTAACACAAATGCCAATGCTCAGGTAACAGAAGGTGATAGTCCTAATTCCCCTAAATCAGAAGACCAAAGTGACACAATGCCAGCTATACAACGTAATGGCTCGGGTCTCTCGCAAGGCTTACAAAGAGTTCTTGATGGTAAGACAATTGTACTGTCTGTTAATTCTTGGTGTTGAAACTTGCTTACCTTTTCAGAGTTAAGCGAAACTTAACACTAAGTATGGATAAGATGTTCAGATTTTCAAAACTTCTTTCATTCAGCAAATGAATTTACACAAAGCTTGCTCATTAAATGTTCCAAGTTTTCCAAAAAATATATGTGTTGTCTTAACTATATCTGTATTATGATGAATTTGCCCACATTCATTCTTAGTGTTTACAACTTATCATTTTATGTTATCATAAAATTCAAAATATTTCTTGCTGGAGGTAACATATTTCAGTGAATGATTCAAGTTAATTTTAGACTTATGAATATATTATCCTGCAGATGTTTGTAATCTGTTGATCACATCAGCTGCCTGATTAAATGGTTGCTACCTTGACCAGATATAATGTTCTTTCCTGGTCATAGGTTAAACTGATTACCAAATACTACTGATTAATAAAACCAACTGTTCTTTTTGAGGGTGAAAGCAATTTAACCAGTCCATCTGCATATATATATGTAACAAATAAACTTGCTTCACTTTCACTCCTCAATTTGCTGGTTGTGTTCCTTTGTGTTTATGGATACAGGGGTGTCAATAAATGCAGGTAAATGTTCCCAGTGTCTTAAGCATCATCACCTGGCTACTTTTCTTGTATGAATGATGATAATTAAGGGATTACCCCCAGACCCCCACTTTGTATCGGTGATTTCACTGCTACTTCAAGAATTAGTGACAGCCCTATGGATACATTTGTTTGAAAATTGATTTGCTGGCGTTCTCTTACAAATGTGATAATAAAACACATCATAAACCATTAAAATACAAATATTTCTTTGTAACATATGATATGAAATGGACTATAGTAAATCAGTACTGTGTTATGAACACGTTCTATAGTTGCTTAAAATTAATCATTTAGATGATTAGCAAAACCTGTTTGCGTTTTTGAAGGATGAAAGCAAAACCAGTCTGTTGGCTTCTTTATTCATATGCAGGTAGACTGGTTTTGCTTTCAACTCTGGTTATGAAGCACTTCTATTATTTGCCATCATGTTTCAGTTTGTAATACCATCTCAAAACATTTTTAATTGGATTGATAAAATTGTCAATAGAAGCTTATTAAGTTTGTATTGATTTTTTCCTATTATGCTGTATTGAGTTCTCGCTTTATGAAGGGTATGTAACAAAACATGGAATTATTTCATGTTGAGGGTTGATCATTTTATACAGAATTACCTAATTAAATGAAAAAATATTAATTAAATATATCTCAGTTCTTCAGAAATTTTGCTGGTCAGTTTAAGTGTTGACAAGAGTATGTTTAAAGTTGCATCCTGTAAGAAAAAATTGTCATTTTTTTGTGATTTAAAGTGATAAATGTGTTAGTTGGTCAATGCAGTATCGTTATTAAATGAAGACTGTTTTCAAAGTGACAATAATCTGCACTAAGCATTCATTGTTTGCTATTTCCAATTTTCCACAACATGTCAATTTGTTAATACAAATGTATGCTTTATATATATGTCAAACTTGTGCTTTGAGTCAACGAAATTCATTTAGAAAGTCAAAAACTGTTTTGTTATAACAAATGAAACTGAACCATTATTCACATGGTGTGGGTTGCAAGTTTTGTTATATAATAATTCATGCCTTAAGTGTAGCCGGCTGTTAGAACTGTTTTTGCTGTTGTGATATTTTATAATTTCTATATGTCTACTTGCCAACGGCTACAGAGCTTATGTCATGGTGATATGTCTGTCATGCGTGTGTGCGTGCAATTGCATCAGTCTGTGAACTTATCATTCAAATGACATCTCCTCCTAAATTGCTTGGCTAATGTTGACTAAACTGCTCAGGAATGTTTTCTGTGAGTGGTCCTCTTTCAAAACTGTTCAAATGCTTATGGTCTGTCACATAAATAGGTCACAGGAGCTAAAATTGAAAACTTTAAAAATCTTATTGTCCAGAACCATCATTCCCAGTATGTATACTATTATTAGTATGTATAATCTTTAGTATGTAACGTCGTTTAGTGTTCCCCTACCAAGATTTTCAAATCAAGTCCCTTGGTTCAGTATTGACATCACCACAGGGGTCACATGTTTCACATAAACTTAGATAGGAATATCTTTGTCCAGTACAAGAAGACCCAGTGGTTTGATATTTAAGCATTGTCCCATACCAAGATTGTTCAAATTATTCCTCTGGGGTCAAAATTGGCCCTGCCCTGGCTGTCATATGTTTTCAACAGACTTCTATGGAGAAATCTTCGAAAATCTTCTTCTCCAAAGGTTATGTTTGGTATGTAGCATGGTTTAGTAGTCTCCTTCCAAGATTGTTCAAATTATGCCTCTTGAGTCAAAACTTGCCCTGTTCAGGGGTCACATGTTTTCTATAGAGTTATGTAGGAAATATCTTCGACAATTGTTGTGTCCAGAAAAATGCTTATCAAAGGTCCCTGTGCACAATGTAGCCAGTAGAGCCTCTGACCCTCATGGGCCTCTTGTTACTGCACTTTAAGTTTATGTACTTGCGGCTCTAGCATTAATGTTTTTTATTGCCTCACTTTAGATAGTACTTTCGAAAAAACTTTATTTGTGTTTACAAAAGTAATAAGCTGAACAGCAAAATTTAATGCACAAAGTCTAAATATTGAAAGTTTTACACCATTTTATACAAGTGTGTTGTGTAAGAACATCTGCCTAGTGTTCACAATTAGTGTGTTCAAAGTAATATTGTTTAGTTTGTTTAAACTGGCGATTAGAAATTATGAAATATTCAGCTGGAATCCGGGACACCGTTGTCTATTGAATGGTTTCATGTATCAATATCTTTGTGATTTAAGTTTCTATTTTGAATGTAAATATCAAATTTCTAAAATTAGTGTATTCATATTTGTTTAAGAAGAGTGTTTAAGTAATTTCAGAATGTAATAGAAAGGTGGTTGAATGTCGAGTCAATATCTCCCTGCTGTGTTTGTTAAGTAAACGTGGCGCAAACACTGGCATGGAGCAGTTCCTTTTATTAGAGGGACCGCAGATAAATATCGAGGCGAATATTTACTAGTTTAATTTTTTTTTAATTTTACCTTTGTGTGAAATGGAGTTGTTTGTCATACTTAAAGCTTTGTCAGAGTATGGAAATATATTATTTGGTATGACACCAAAAGTTGTCAACCAATGTTGGATGACTTGTATGCTTAAAATTGTAAGTGATTCCTGGATTATGATAAATGATGTGTTGAGAAAATAAAACTTATTTCACTTACTGGGAATCCTACTTATCATCATACAAGCTGTTTGATGTGCACTGTTTAAGTTGCCATACTGGTTTGTGAACTGATATGTAAGTATTAAGCTTATAGTCTTATGAAAAAAATGAATACAAAGTTGTTTGGTTCTTGATTAAAAATGTCAGAAATTTAACATACTAATGGATGTACATTGTTTGCTAAAAACCAGAGAATTATGGTTGTCATAGATTAGTATTTATTATTCTGATTGCTGCCATTATTCCAGATGTCTCGAACATTTTGTGCTCATGTTTAAATGTGTTCCTTTGTATTTCGATTCATTTTACAACATGTACTGGTTTGCGAAATTGGTTTTTTAACATGGACACTGGAACATAAAAGTTTGTGAAATTGGTTTTTAAAATCAATACATGAATGTATGTACAATAAATTGGATCAATTATTGTGCAGACGTTATTTAAATGTGCTTGCTTTTAGCTCACCTGGGCCTGAAGGATCTTGAGGTGAGGTATCTAGATCATGTGGTGTTGTTACTCTGTCAAATACCCCTTCAATGATCCCTTTTTCTCCAGAACCATGTTAGGATGAAAGCATTTTCAAGTTGTAGATGTTCACTATTGTATGGTTCTTATAATCCTCCTACTGGTCACTGACTCCCATGTTGTATTGATAGGAAATTGATTGCCCAGAACCTTGCAAGGGGCAGATTTTGGGCCCTTTCAGCCTATTTTTAGGAATTTTCTAAAAATGCTAGATGGGCTATAAAGGCTCTTTTGGTTTCTTGTTAAATTTATTTTGAAGACTGAATGGCTGTCAAAAATTGATATATTGACTTCCATTCAGTTTAGCCTACGTTTTGACAGGTAAGTGTTTGTTATATAGGAAAAGAATTAAAATGACATGTAACTATGTGTTAGCCAGCTTACAGTATTGAATATTAAGTTCAGGATTTGGATGTGATTTATAGTGTATGAATCAATGTTGGGGATTATGTCAAAGTAAAGATATATATATATATATATATTTGAAGTATTGCTATTTTGACCTTATCGTCTGTATGTAGCAATACTCGGTGATATTATCTTATTAAAGTGTACATGTTTTGTTTTGGATGTAACTATAATATTGCAGTACATCTGTTGCGTAAAACCATAATTGCTTCTGAATATAGGACATTAATATTTGTTACTTAGCTTAATAGTATCTGGATTATCAACTGAAAAGGGGACGGGCTGTAATGGCCAAATGTGTTATACATGTCTAATTGGGATCTACTGGTAAATTTTTATTCAGTCTTGAATAGCTTTCTCTAAAAAGGGATTAGAGTAACAGTTTGGGTTGTTTTACTAGCAAACTTCTTGTCTGGTCTGAACATAAGTTTCAATAACAATTACACATGAAGATCACATTCTGTTAACAGAGCAATTCTTGCTAAACATATTATGCTTGCTTGATTGGTGAAATGTTCTGTGGGCAGTATAGTTTTGTATTTCTCACTTTTCTACTTTTTGATCCTGTTTTGCTGTAGTGATGTTACTTTTGGCATACAATTTAATTAAATTAAGTCAATATTAAGTCAATCACTTTTCTACTTTAAATTCTACTTTTGTTTTAAAAATACAATTTTATTCCTCTCTAGTCAGTTTACAATACAAGGCCAATCAATCAGCATTGAATCATAATGAAGGTCTGTTTCTGCATGCTGGCTATGTATGAGTAATATAAAATTATCTCTTTTCTACTCCTTATGGCAATTCATTGGTTAATATTTAATGATATCTTACTTACTATATCTGAACTGAGCCATGTACATCGTTTGTTTATCCAATTAAGTCCAATTTCTTATTTATAAGTGTCTGTGGTTGCAAGGTTGTTGAACTGTCTTTGTTATGAATTCATTTCCAGGGTAATTCTTGGATTGTTCTGTATTTTGTTGGTGTAAGTTTTTGTTCCACATGATTTGATTCTGTATTGGGTGATGTTAAGTATTTTGTATAAGTTCTTTGTTCATGACATGACTGCCCTGGTTTCGTGTTGTTCTGTTTCTTTGTGTTCGTTTGTACTCCTCTTGAGATTATCTTCATAAACACTCTTCTACACTTTGACTGGTTTCAAATTGTTCATTTTGTCTTTGTTGTAACTGTCAGTGTCCAAGTTTTATGCTGGTTTCCAACAGAATTTCAGACATATACAGAGGTCAATCAACCAAACCAGTGTTCCATGGTTATCAGCCAGTGCTAGCATTTCCTACCCCAAGCCACTGGCATCTACCATGTGAACCAGAGGTGGAGGACAACGTGACTTTTGATATAATATGTTCAGTGAGATTGTCATGAAGGGTGTACACCTCACTCAAGGTTTCTGAAACCTATTACTCCCAGATTGGAGTCTGTGGTTACTGACTGAGCCATCCAGAACGGCTCTTTGTTGTAACATCTTCTGCTTTAAAAAATACATATAGACAAGGCCAGTGTTAGAAGTCCAAAACATGTGTGGTGTGTTTTCTGGTTTCTGAATTTTTATTGTGCTGCTTTATGCTCTTGTTCTCTCTTATCTCTTTCGAATATTTGAATGGTTTATTTAAAAGTGTGATCATTTCACTCCAAATTTTCTTCTATCAAATATGATAGTTGTAACAGTAAGCAAAGTATTTGTGGAATTATAGGCATATCTTGTGCATAGATAAGTGTTTTTCCTTACAGGACCATATGCTAACAGCAATCCGGACATGGTGTTAAAACGGCACAAGACTAGAATTCGTGCCCACCATATGAAAGGCAACAAGTCTGTTGGTGACAATGATGTTGATGATTATAAAGGTAATTGCAAAAAGGGTAGTGCAGCTTTGATATATGTATACAAATATATACAAGCACTAACTTAACAATGGTGTTTCTTTGTCGCTTATTGTTTGGCACTTTCTTTCTTTGGTTCACAACTTCCCATCATACTTTACTTGTGTTGTTTCTGTTGTTCACTTTGTATATTCGCCACTTATTTCATATCTTGATTGGTTTAATGGTTTATACCATATTTTATTTATTTGTTATTTTTATTTTGTATTCTTGTTTTTTTCGTATTTATACATTCTTCTATCATAGTCTGGTTTGATTCCTCAAACATTTCACTGGTGTTTGGTACATATCTTCTGCTTCTGCTTCTGCTTCTTTACGGTGTAGGGCCTTTTACAGCGTTGTGACACCGGGGGGAGTGCGCAAGTGTAATTAATAAGTACACCTAGGGAGGGCGGATTTGAAACCCTCGACTGTCTTAGCGCCAACCACTAAATTATCTAGATGATTCCAATCTATAGTGGTGTTTACAAAGAATGAGTTTTTATACTGCTCTGTTTTAGCGTGTATTACTGAAAGTCCACGGTTATTGTTCACAGTGTATTTATCTACGATGTTCGTAGTGTTAAAGTTAGAGTTTGTACTTGATTTTATATGTCGTTTGCTTCGTACCGGTTTGACAAATTTGTCATGAGGTATAGCTGGTACCAACCCCTCGACCACTTTATATAGGAAGATGAGACGGATAGTTCTACGGCGATCTTGTAGAGTTGGCAGATCAAGGTCATGTAACATTCTTGTCATGCATCCTTCACTTTTGGTTTTATAATCATTGGTGATGAAGCGTGCTGCTTGACGTTGCACTCTTTCAAGTTTGGTAGTGTCTTTTTGCAGATAGGGGTCCCATATTATGGCTCCATATTCCATTAATGATCTAACCAGAGATATATACGCCGTTTTCCTGCAGTCTATGGCACAATTTCTGAGATTTCTACGTAGAACTGCCATGGTAGAGTTGGCCTTCTTGGCTACCTTATTAATGTGGGTTGACCAAGTTAAGTCTTGACTGAGAGTAAGTCCCAGGTATGGATTATCAGGGACCTGTTTTAGGATTTCACCACACAGTGTATAGAAGTGTGAAGATTTATTATTAACGCTTAGAATATAGCACTTTTTGGCATTAAAACGCATGCCCCATTTGTCTGCCCATTTTTCAAGTTCTAGTAGATCGTTTTGTAATATTTGGTGGTCTTCTTGCGAGCGGATGCTTCTGTACAACAGACAGTCGTCCGCGAATAGTCTGACCTGGGATTTTACAGAACGAGGAAGATCGTTGATATGACAAAGGAATAATAGGGGGCCCATGACTGTACCCTGTGGTACACCTGAGTCGACTGTGGTTTTCTTGGAGTTTTCACCATCGATGACTACCTGCATGTGTCTAGTAGTTAGGAAATTTCTTATCCATGTGTGTGTAGATCCTACTATTCCATAGCTTTTTAGTTTATGAAGTAATTCTTCGTGTGGTACGGTGTCGAAAGCTTTTGAGAAGTCTAGTATCATTACATCAGTTTGGTATCCTGCATCATGGTTCTGCAGTAGGTCTTCCATGGTTACGAGGAGTTGTGTTTCACATGAGTATCCAGATCGAAAGCCGTGGTTAAGATTTGTCAATATGTTATTTCTCTCTAGATGATTTAATAGGTGTTTACACACAATATGTTCCAACAACTTACATGTTACGGATGTCAGAGACACAGGACGGTAGTTTTCAGCAAGGTGAACATCACCTTTCTTGTATACTGGTGATATATTAGCGTTTACCCAGTCGTCTGGCAGGTCTCCAGAATTTACAGAATTTTGGAAGATCGTCGTGATGGCAGGAGCCAATTGTTTGGCACAATTTTTGAGAATAGCATTAGATATATTGTCCGGTCCCACAGCTTTAGAGATCTTAATTTTTGACAGTAGTTTTTCTACACCTTGTGTAGTGATGGTGAGGTCAGGTAGTGGCCTTTTATATTCCTTAGGTAGATTAGGTAGGGTGTTGGTCATTCGCTTAGTAAACACTGAGCTGAATTGGTCTATTAGGATCTCGGCCTTGTCCTTACTATCACTGAGGAGGTTCCCGTTACGTTTAAGCGGTGCAGTACCAACAAAGTCTTTGAGTTTAGATTTGACATATCGCCAGAATGGTTTACAGTTGTTCTCGTCGAAGCCTTTTTGGATCGTTTCATTGATGTAGTTCACCTCAGCTTTTTTGAATTCCCGTTTACACAATTTTTGGTATTGCTTAAATTCGGTCCATTGTTTGGATTTCTTAGCGTGTGAGTATAGGCGTGCCTTCCTTCTTGTCATACGTTTAAGGTTCCTGTTAAACCATGGGACTGTGTTTCTCTTTTTGAAGATTTTGGATGGGATGTGTTTGTCCATTGTGGATTGTATGTTAGTTTTCAGAAGGTCCCAGGTTTCTTGGATATGGTTTCCTTCCATGTTGACAATCTTATCGGAGAGTTCTTCACATTCCTTGTATATATCAGTCCAATTGGCCTTGGAGAATAGGTATATTTTCCTTGGTTTTTGTACATTGTAGATCGGTTTAATATCAGAGTCGGTTACCACCATGGCGTGATCGCTTATACCCGGTATACTAGTCGAGGTCTTCACAAGCGAAGGGTTATTTGTGAATACCAGGTCAAGGATATTGTCTTGGCGGGTAGGTTGGTCATGTACCTGGGTGAGTCCATGTTTGATTGAGATATCAATGAGTGCTTGTTGCACAGCTCTATCCGGTGCATTATTCATGACCCGGAGGTTAGTCCAATCTATGTCGGGGCAGTTGAAATCGCCACCAATAAGAATATGTTTGTTTTTGCCTGTAGTAGACAGTTTATCAAGTGAGGCGTCTAGTTGAGTTAGGTCGTTCATATTTCTATGTGGCATGTAAAACGACGATATGTATAAGTCTTTATTACCTTTTATTTTTACCTTTGTCCATTCAATTTCACAGTTTGTAACTAGATGCACTTGTTCGTCTGATATCAGCTCCTTTTTAACACCGATGAATACCCCCCCTCCTCTAGATATACGATCGTTTCTGTAGAATGTATAGTTGTCCGGAAGAACTTCACATGATTTGATGGCATTATTAGCTGGGCCCTTCCCTGGTGTGACACCTTTTAACCACGACTCTGTGCCGCAAATTAAATCTGGTTTTGTGTAATCTACGCAGGCAGTAAATTCCTGTTTGTTTTCACGGATACTACAACAGTTTACTGTTAATAATCTTAGATTTGTTTTCTTCGGCAAAGAAGTAAAGTCGCTAGTACTAGGTCTAGATGATCCAATAGATGAACGGATGGATCTAGTATGCGATGATGTAAGCCGCGATGTACGTTGCGGTCCGGCCTTAGGGCTACTATAGTGTAGCGGACTAAATGGTTCGGTTGACAATATCGAGTCAATAGTGTTCTCGTTCTCTGATAATGGTGTGAAGACATTGGATGTTCTCAATTCATAACTGTTAAAAGTAAAGCTATCAATGTTTATACTATTACAAATACAGCAGTGCCAAACAACTGACGAGTGCCCTAAATGTTCATATTCCTTAGTATCAACATCTTCACATGACTTGTGGTTCCAAACACCACATTCGTCACAACACATACCTCTCTGGGTCCAGTCAACTGGAAGATCACAGTGGCCACATGGAAATATCGATGCATTCCCCGGTCCAGGGTTCAATTGTACATCACCACATAGTAATATTGCGAGTATAAATAGGTGTTTACTATTAATATTGTTGGTAGAAAAGTTCAGTAGTGTATGTCTATGGAGTTTGGCTTTCCGGTCTGCCGATATATCGACGAAGTTGATTTTATTATATTTCATGTTAGTGAAAAAGGCAAGTCCAAGCCTTTGAGTTTCAATAGTATTTGGGTTATTTACGTTGATGATAAATCCAAATAGTGTCAGTAGAGACAGGAGCATACAATGTCCCGACGACAAACTTCTGGAGGCAGCCATCTTGGATTTGGAGACGCCTCGTGGTCGAGGGAGAAGGAAACCAGCTATTTGGCTTTAAAGAAGCATAATTGACATTTTATACAGAGCAGTATTGGAATAGGGGTGGATACAAACCACTATACACACATAAAATTATCTAAAAACGATTTTAACACTTGTAAAATTAATATTAAATGGAGATTTTTCTCCGAGCCTAAAATATCACTTTTGTTACATTCATATTCCATTTATGCTTCAAGCTCTGATTATACACCTTTGGCTTGACTTCAAATATATAATCTCATATATTGTTCTACTTTTTACTATGTAAAATGTAATTATAAGATTGCATTGCTTCTTTGAAAGTATTATGTTGATCTTACTCAAAGTCCTGGCAATTTTGTAGCTGTTTTTATAGAACCTAGATTTCTGTCGTTAAGCATTTAATACATGTACAATGTTGAAAATAGTATCACAGGAAATAATTACTGGTAGTATAAAACAATTCAGTTATATGTCATATTCAGTTATTATCTTTTTCTAGGTTCAAACTAAATCAAATTTATAATTACAGTAAAAAATAGAAAATAACTGACCAGCGATTTGTGTTTATACTCTATAATCTTGTAGGAAAAATAGTTGTTATGTATTCTACATGCATACAATAACATGCATACAATTTCCGTGATTAATGTTCAGTGTGTTCATATAAGCTGCCTTTGTATGTGTTACATGAACTATTACTGATTATATGGAATGACTGACTTGGTAGAACGGGAAAATCTGTCAATAATTGTTCATACTAAATACTGCCTATTATGGAATGGCGTTTTAATATAAGTCATATGAACAAAATTGTGTCATTGTTTCAATTTCCATGAAGGTCTATGTGTCTGTTTTGAAGTATTGTGACCATAATAAAGTATGTGAGTATGTGTTATAGTGTAATGGTTGGTATTTCAGACAAGGAGTGTACAATAGAAGAAGAAGGTAATATTAGACTGTATAACCATGAATTAAATTTCATTTGTTACCATGGTGATGTGTTTATATCCATAGAGTTGTTATAGTGATTGTTATAGTAACCTCATTGATACTCAGAGCACACGTTACCATACAAACTCACAGATTGATTTGATACATACCCTGTGTTTTGTGGCTTATGTAATGGATAAAAAATATTAAAACCCTAGCTTTATTACATCACTTACCTCTTTGTCAATCAGGTGTTTGTCAATCCTCATGTTTCTTTACTTAGAAGCTGGTTCCTTTATGCTACCTTGTGTAGTATGTGTACCATTAGTTGTTGATCTGTCAATCCTCATGTTTCTTGACTTAGAAGCTGGTTCCTTTATGTTACCTTGTGTAGTATGTGTACCATTAGTTGTTGATCTGTCACTTGTCATGTAGTTCAGTAGGTTTGGTAACTCTTGTTGCCCTATTACCTGTATGTAATTAAAGCTACAGTGCCTTATGTTGTTCTGTTTGGAGTCTATTATCATTTGCATTTTGTTGCTACGTGGGTTCATGTACCTTCTGTTGTCCTTTGTTGACATTATGTAGTTCCTGTGTCACTTGCTTCATTATAAATACATAAATGTTCATTAATCATACTCTAGTTTTGTGTTGGGTACCTTGTGATCATATACTATAGAAGTAGCCAAGGGAGAGAACTGTAGATTAGATAAAGGGAAAGTGCTTCTGTATATATATGTTTTAAGTACCGTCTTATGATCTGTCATGAACAATAGTTAACTGTTTTTGTACCTACAAAGATTCCAGCATGTTCAAAATATAGTTACACATACGTGTCATAATGTTTCCTTTCCATAATTTCACTAGTAATTGTTTTAAGTAATTTATTTTGCATACATTTGTCCTATCACTTGCATTATGCTGAATCTTGTGTCAATTGTCAACATCCTATGGTCCTTTTAAAAAAATCCTATTGATCCTATTATATTTTCAATGTATACTCTAATTATAGCTATAGAGCCATCATTGATTTGGCAAAATGCTTCCATTTTTGTTTTGGGTGAATTTTCGTCGTTTCCAGGCATGTATTTATTATTCATAAGTATCCATTTTAAAATATATGTATTGATAATAGATTGACAAAAAAATATCAATGATACAATGATAATCATACCAGGTGTCTGTCGATGACAGCTCTACCGATAGCCAATACTTTGCTATAAATAATTCCATTTTTGTGTACCTGCTATTCTCGCATTATTACCCTGGGTTATTTGTCATTATACATTCTTATACCTGGTAGTGATAGTTATTCAACTTTTGCATTTTGGACAAAGTTTTATTCTTACTTGGAATCAGTCGTATAATTTGTATGTTTATCATCAAAGTCTTCCTTATACTAACGGCCAATTTCACAGCATTTAATCAGTGTTGAACATTCACAGTGTGTCTTATTATAAAATATGCTTATTGTTAAAGTACTACCAAAATGATAATGTACTACAATTGTTTCACCACTGCCACTAAATTCTAATGTACTAAAACATTCTTAACTTCAATATATAGGACCAACTTGATCATAGCAGTTTTTTTGACACCTTTATATAATCATTGCTCAATGGCTCATTATATATTGGCCTTCAATGGATACATGTATATCTGTGATACAAACCCTATATTGGCCTTCAATGGATACATGTATATATCTGTGATACAAACCCTAATTAAGGCCTTTGTCACTTTATTTATCTGTAAAATGTGACATTGTAAAGTGAATAATGGTCAAAGTTTTAGCACATATATATTTATCGTACATTTGTACCAGGTATTGTACAATATTGATGATTCATTTTCTGAACATTGACTTGATTCACATAACTATCTTGACATTTTCCATGACTGAAATTTTGCTCACTTGGGGCTTAAGTGAGCTATTGTGGTTTACCCTGTGTCTTTTGTCCATTGATGTCCAATCAGCATCCATCAGTCATCAACAATTGGCTGACATTTACCTGGTACCACTATGGAGGTCAAAGTTTTAGTCCAATCTTAAGGAAACATGGTAAGAATTGAAATCTGCTGACACTCTAGAGACCACATGTTCTACCTAATCTTCATGAAACTTGGTCAGAATGTTTGTCTGTATGATATATAGACTAAAGTTTAAACTGGGTCACCTGGGAAACGCAAGGTCATTGAGTCAAATCACAGAAAAGCTTTTAAAAACCTTTGAAGGCCAGATATGTTAACATCATATGATCTGTACAGGGTTATTATATAATGTTACTGTTTTTATTTTCTGAGCATATGTTGAACAGAAATGGTTTACTGAGTGACTGTATCAAGTATTGTATGAATCTATTTGAAGTGATTTCTATCCGATTTCCTGATTCATTTACTCTCACTGAAAGCTATAAATATACCAATCGATGCTGATATTTTATACCACATAAAACATGTCACTCACCTTTTGTCGGAAAAATCAGAACTTTTCCTTCAGCCCTTGAAGTGCTTGATTGTTAAGTCAATATTCGGAATATAGTGTGATTTAGTTTTAACATTCCTGCAGGCCTATTGATTGCATGTATCGTATGTGCTAATTAAAATGTTCAGTGGATAAATTGGATAATTATAGTGTACATGTATATTTAGTGCGGACATGAAATCAATGTTCTCATATTGTTTGTAATTAAAAAAGATTTTAGTTGTTTAACAAATCAATGAAGTTGTGAAAGGCATAATTATTGATTAGTACAGTTTTACACTTAACAGGATATATTATACAATTATAGACTTATCTAATGTCTTATTGACTTGTCTGAAAGTAATATTGACCCAGGACAAAATTGTAGGCCAATATTACATTCAGGCTGGTCAACTAAACAAAATATTGGCTGAAACCTTAGAAGACTACAAATGTTGCTTTATTTTCCCATGAATAATACTGAAGGCGAAACTTTATATTTACCAGTTTAGGAGGTTTTACAATTCTTGCTGAACAGTGCATGCATGCCCTGGACCAACATAGCGTGTTTCAGCAGGGTGTTTAATAATGTACTCTTACACTTCTTTCTTATTTAGTCAATATATACGAGTCCTCATGCAAGTAGTCTTCATAGTAACCTACTAGTTTGAAGGCTAGAACTGAAACGTTGACATTGGGCTAGCAGAAATTACTAAGCGCTAGCCTGAACAGGCAAAACCTAATGTTTAATTTTAGTGACTATACTTTTCTCGGAAAAAGAGAAAAAGAAAAATCCATCCATGATTGTTACAAATTGTATTGATATTAAATTGCAATTTTCTGCTTTAATTATGAAAAAGTGTTACATAAGTTTGAGATAGTTAAACTGAGTTTGTGCTGGTGGTTTAGCTGAGCAACTTGCCCAAACAGCCAAGTGCTCTGAAAAAATAAAGGCAAAGCCAGTGTACATTAGTTAATGAAATATGAGTCGGCTATAGTCTTTGAACTATCTTCTAGTAGTTTAATTGTTGTATAACTCAAAGAAACAAGTGGCATCTATGTAGTTAATAATATTGATCCTTTTAAATCTACTGTCACTCTGTGTCTTCGAACATTTTCATGTGCTCCCCAATTGTCTCTTCTATACCTTGCAGTCAATTATCCTGCTTTGAAAAAGACGAAAATTGTTTTATTGCTTTGTTAAAAGTTTTGGTTGTAATTAAAAATGAATGAATAAAGAGATTATGTACCCATGAGAATATTTTCTTGTAGAGTTGTAAAATCACTGAAAAGCATATAATTGAAATTTACCAATCATAGCATTTAAATAATCATTTATAGTATTGAAATACAATGAATTGTATTGTGAAAGTGCCGCTCTGACTGTTATTTTTAAATGATATTGTTTTACATAATACAATTATATGGCAAGTAGACCTTTTCAAGAATTTTATCATTGTACCGTAATCGGTCTGTTATATGAACTCATGAAATGGTTCCTTTGAGTCTGTCTGCACAAAAACAATACCCGAAAATTGATATGAAAACTCACAATACAGTTGAATTAATTCAGGTTATGGTGACACACAAACAGACAATTGTCGTATGTTATGGAGTAAGTGATTGGGCAGACAGTAGTATATAATTAAATTCCGATGGAATTTCACTATAGTTGGATTGGAATCTGCTGTTTTACTGGCATACCAATAGAATTTAATGTTATTCCATGGGAATTTGAAATGTTGATGGTAAAAGTATGTTTATAGATTTATAATAGTTAGATGTTATTTTTCTTGTAATAAAATAATCAGACAAAATTGCTTGCTTTTGTCTGAAATCATAATCTCAGTTTGTATATTATTGAAGCCAAGAATCATAAATTTTTAATCAAGTTGAAGTGTACTGATCATGTTGTTTTGACTGTGGTGCAAAATATATAATTTTCATTTATTCTAAATGGTAGCTGACTGTGAGTTAGGCTATCCTGGTGGTATGTGCTTTTTAGCGTAAGGCAAAGTTACAAGCATGTGACTACATTATATTGAGGTTTCAATGCAAGACTATCGCAAGTTCTATTTACAATTGCATTGGAGTTAGGATAGTCTTGCAGTGAACCTTGGATATGCTTATACATGAGTTATTCTTTACTATATAAAAGTAATCCAAGTTATAGTTAAAACTGTCGGTGCATAAATTAATCTGATTATGTGATAATCCATTTTAGTGATGTAATAACATAAAAAGTCAAAATCAACTCAAAAGGTCAGTTTACGGTCAGCCCTTAAATTGTATACATAAAATATGGGATAAGTAATGCTTTTATTTGATTAAATTCACTAACACATTGAGTAAAGCCTTTTTGTTCATATATATTTGTATTCCAAATAGTACTTCTCATTCAACATGACAATTTAAATAATGTTGCAAATTTTCAATAATTGCAATTTTTTTTTTTTCAGTTTTGATAAAACAGTATAAATTGTTGTCTTCTATTGTGAATACAAAGAGTAAAGATTTAAATTTCAGTTTGAATTGTCTGCCATTTATCACCTGACTGCTTTGAATAAGAGAAATGCTTATTGAATATGGTAAATTACACACAAAACCCATCAAGCGGACTATATTGAAAAAATAATGAAAATCCTACGTGATCATGATAGCGTATGCTGTCATTATATTCTATGCTCGAATATGATAAATCATCGCAAACTGATTGTATAGCATGTTTGTTTTATATTGTTCGTTGACAGTTTTATTATTGAGCATAATTGTGTAAACCTCTCCGACGAATGAATGCAAATCATGCAATGTATGCCGTGCTATTTAATTATTCATACTAGGGAATATTCTATTTCATCTAAATTGAAGGAGTTAGAGGGTAACTTATGTGGATGTTTGGGCAGTAGCTAACAACAAATGCATAGCAGTGAATGTAGACAAGGCATACTTGAGGCAAACATTTGTAGGAGTAAAATGAAAACTGGCTGGAGTTAGAATAAACATTTCAAGTGTTAACTTCAAGGATTTTGATTTATTAGAGACAAGTTTTTTTGTAAAGATTTGGCAATGGGTATAGAAATATGTTAACATGTTATTCAAATGAAAAAAAGTGCTTTCATATTTATAGATACTGTAAGAAATTCTTGAATTTCAATTGTTGGTCAAATCATGAATATAATTTTCTAAGAAATATGAAGCAGCAGGTTTATTCTTAAATGTTTTGCGAAAAGTAAATTAAATTTGTTCTGCCTGCTTGTATTTTTTACAGCAGTGTACAGCCCTGCGTTATGTAAAGGTACTTGCAGCTAAAGTTCCGTAAAAGTTTTGCAATTGGGTGCCCCTTGTGCAGTCAATGTGATACGGTGGGCACGGGATACAATATAAAACGTTCGCAACTGTTAGCCCCAACTGAATGCAGGGCTAGTTTCAGAAAAAAAAATTGTTCTTTTTTCCCCCGATATCATGCTATATGAATTACACTGCAGGTATAACATTCTTCATTCTTTCTCTTTAACACTCAGCACTGAAATGATTTATATTTATTTGAATACACATTCATATATATATCTGTCTATGATTTAGCAATATTAATGATCCTATTTTATATTGAATACCTGATATTCATATTTTTTGAATGGTAAATGGTACCAAGTGATCACTGGTATGGGGTACCACTTCAAGTTTTTATTCATTAAAGGACAGTCGTAAAAATTTATAGTAGCTTTATGATTTCTTTTTATAATATTTGTTTAAAATCAATAAAATCATACATAAAAATTTATAGTGGCTTTCCACTTAGCATTTAATGCGTTGAAAATCAATATTAACCAAATGAGATAAAATTCAGTGATGTTCAGATGTTTTAACTATTTGTATTTAACTGTTTACAAAATAATGTCATGGAGAATTAAAAAAAATACAATCTAAAAATGTTTATTTTAGGTTATCATAATGTCAATGATAAAGTTCTTGTATTGATACGGAAAGGACCGTTATAATACTACAAATAAGTATATTACAGTTGTAATGCTTGCATGTTAATTGTTTGTGACTTGATACTACACAAAGTCATTAAACGTTTTATCTGTCGCATATTTAATTGGAAATTGAAATGCAGACTTCATCTGTATCAAATTGCATTTTTATCAGTTAACTTAAGATCTTAAAATCTTGGTTTAATTGTGTTATGTGTTGGCACTTTAAACAAGGGAAGTATAACTTAAGATCTTAAAGTCTTGGTTTAATTGTGTTATGTGTTGGCACTTTAAACAAGGGAAGTATAACTTAAGATCTTAAAGTCTTGGTTTAATTGTGTTATGTGTTGGCACTTTAAACAAGGGAAGTATAACTTAAGATCTTAAAGTCTTGGTTTAATTGTGTTATGTGTTGGCACTTTAAACAAGGGAAGTATAACTTAAGATCTTAAAGTCTTGGTTTAATTGTGTTATGTGTTGGCACTTTAAACAAGGGAAGTATAACTTAAGATCTTAAAGTCTTGGTTTAATTGTGTTATGTGTTGGCACTTTAAACAAGGGAAGTATAACTTAAGATCTTAAAGTCTTGGTTTAATTGTGTTATGTGTTGGCACTTTAAACAAGGGAAGTATAACTTAAGATCTTAAAGTCTTGGTTCAATTGTGTTATGTGTTGGCACTTTAAACAAGGGAAGTATAACTTAAGATCTTAAAGTCTTGGTTTAATTGTGTTATGTGTTGGCACTTTAAACAAGGGAAGTATAACTTAAGATCTTAAAGTCTTGGTTCAATTGTGTTATGTGTTGGCACTTTAAACAAGGGAAGTATTAGTGCTTTAATAATTATTCCGGAAAATGTACAGGAAGTTTTTTCTTTAAGCATATATAGATGACAATATTTAAGAAAGAAATAATTGCCATTTGTTAATCACAAGACGTTGAGACGTTACTTTGTTACCATGACGAAACAGGACTATCGCTTTCAGTTTGGTGAGAAATTTGTGCAAACTTTTGAAGCTTATAAAAAAAGTTGCGGATTACCGTTGTTATATCCAACAAAAAAGAAGTATCAACCTTCAAGGAAAATAAATGTTAGTAGTGGATATAGCTGTGGATCGGCTCCAATCACCTTTGGTATGTTGTACAAATCTTTCTATCCGAATACTTGGTATCGTCCAAAATAAATATCATGTCCAAATAATTATCTTAAAATATTATAAAATTTCGAACCTGATAAATTGGAAGGGACAAGGTCCAGCTGTATATTTGTTTATGTAAACCTGTACTCTGCAAGCAACTGTGGGTAAGTCAAACTGTCTCCTCACTTAAACTATAAACTATTACAGGATAAAGCTGCTTATAATGAATGAATATCTCCATACCCTTTGTGTGTGCAGTGTTAATATGCATGCCCAAATATGTTGACAATCCCTTATAAAGTTTTTTGCTCAAAGATATGTTAATGTTCTCATGATGAATCATGTTCTTATACAAACCAACTTCTACACTTATCTCAATTGTAAATTCTAAACCATTGCTTATTTGAAGTGCATTTTCACACATTGTCTTTATTGTAAGAAAACAGTGAATGAATGTTATTCAAAAGCATGAACATTCTTTTCCCTTACTTGTTTGCTAATAATTCTCAAGCCCATTTTTGGGCATTGGTCCATTACATTAGCTCTGAAACTAGCAGTCTGTAGTCTTGCCTTCTGTAGACCTGAGTCCACAGTTCTGAATTTAGATTTTGTGTGACTAAAAACTGTGTCTTCTCCCATGATGCAAGTCCTTAACCCTTGGTGAGTTCTGAATAAGATACAATGTATGTCTAATCTTTGCTTCCTGTTTGCTAGTGTTTTGCCACGGTCCTGAATTGTGTGCAATCTGTAGTTTTGCTCTAAGTAAGCCAGTTTTTTACTGCATACCTTGAATAAGCACACAGTGTTGCTTTGCCTTTTGCATGTCATGCCATCATCAGAGCTCTGAATTGAACACAATATGTTGCTTAATGCCCTCAGTATGTCCTTAATACCTCAGTTCTGAATTGAGAGATATATGTAGCTTTGTCACTTGTATGCTTGCCTTCACTATAGGTCTTATCCACAGTGTGTCACTTCCCTGCAAGTCCTTTTATATCATAGCTCTTTTGAGAATAGTGTGTCACTAAGCTTTGTCCTCAGTACGCCAGTTGTTTACCGCAGATTTGAATAGAGAGCATTCTTTAGCTTTGCCTTTCCTGTGCATTTTCAATACCCCAGCTCTGCATTTAGCTCTGTCTGTTGCTTTGTCTTCCATAAGCTAGTCCTTTGCCACTGCTCTGAATTGAGTGCAATGACGTTGTGTCATAAAGCTTTGCTTTTTATGCTGGTCATTTACCCCAGCTCTAAAAAAAAGAACAATGCGTCACTTATAGCTATGCTTTTGTATGCTATAGTCCTTTACTGCAGCTCTGAAATGAGAGCAGGGTGTCACTACTAGCTATGCTTTTGTATGCTATAGTCCTTTACTGCAGCTCTGAAATGAGAGCAGGGTGTCACTTTTAGCCATGCTTTTGTATGCTATATAGTACATTACCACAGCTCTAAATTTGAATGCAATGTGTCACTATTAGCTATGCTTTTGTATGCTATAGTACATTACCACCGCTCTAAAATTGAATGCAATGTGTCACTATTAGCTATGCTTTTGTATGCTTAGATGATAGTCCTTTACCATAGCTCTGAATTGAATGCAATGTGTCACTATTAGCTATGCTTTTGTATACTTAGATGATAGTCCTTTACCACAGCTCCGAGTTGAGTACAATGTGTCACTATAAGCTATGCTTTTGTATGCTATAGACCTTTACCACAGCTCTGAGTTGAGTACAATGTGTCACTATAAGCTATGCTTTTGTATGCTATAGACCTTTACCACAGCTCTGAGTTGAGTACAATGTGTCACTATAAGTTATGCTTTTGTATGCTATAGACCTTTACCACAGCTCCGAGTTGAGTACAATGTGTCACTATAAGCTATGCTTTTGTATGCTATAGACCTTTACCACAGCTCTGAGTTGAGTACAATGTGTCACTATAAGCTATGCTTTTGTATGCTATAGACCTTTACCATAGCTCTGAGTTGAGTACAATGTGTCACTATAAGCTATGCTTTTGTATGCTATAGACCTTTACCACAGCTCTGAGTTGAGTACAATGTGTCACTAAGCTTTTCCTTTGGTATCCATGTCATTGACCCTGACTCTGCGAGAAAGACACGTCCATAGATGAATCACAGTTGTGAATTTAAAAATAAAAATCTTTAACCATTGGATGCCAATTTTATTATACGTTAGTCATTGTCTTTGCAGTCAAATATGGATGTTAAAAATGCCTTCCTTAGTTCAAGTCAATACTAGATAGTATCAGTATGTATGTAGAATATATGTGCTTAATGAATACTTTGTGTAGATAAACAAGGTTTATAATGACAGTACTGTGTATATATCCTTTAACAAAGATTGACTGAGGTTTTTAAAAATTTACAATTATATAACATGGCCTGGTATTATTGGTACATATAATATATGTACATGTGTATATATACAGTTTTTGTTTGATTAACTTTGTTTATACAAGAATTCTGGAATATATTGAATCATTGGACAACATTCAGGATTAGTTCATCATTGTTTAATATCAAACACATAACTAAATTATGATTTCAAGATTGTTTAAATGCATATATTAACTGACTTACAAGCCGACATGACAGTGTTTTGAAGATATATAACAATTTATGACATGTATACATGAGGGGGAAAGTCAATAGAATATGGAACAATGTGTGAATTCTACCAGATTTAATATTCACATTATACTGGGTGTATATTAAGTTAATGAGTAGATTTATTGGTGCTCCAAAGTTTGAAAATCTATTAAATACCCATATATTATATTATATTGTGGGATTTTCTATGTGGTATTTGTTATGTATTGGATGGTTGCTGTTGAATATGATGGATGAGAAGCATTGATATGGTTGGATCAAAGTGAATTCTATTTTTCTCACAATGCATTTACTGAATGGATTACCACATTAAGGTTTATGGGAAATATTGTGGATGAAATAGATGTGTGTGTAATTCTGTTGTGTTAAAAATGTAAAAAAAGATGTATGAAATGTATATATTAATCATTTAGCTGTTAAATTTGTGTTCAGTAAGGATTTTGTAACATCAAACATGGATTATCACAATGGCAATGACAGGAACTGCAAATTGCCTTTATTGTGCAAAACAAAAACTCACTATCAGTCCCCTAGACAGTTAAATCTTAGTTTTGGATATAGGAGTGAGATAACTATGGTTAGAAGCGGTATGTTGTTCTATTAAAATCATGTACAGGTAATTCTTGGAATATGTTTCCGTTATTCAGTAGCTGGTTTTCGCTATGTAGTGCAGTCTTCTATGTCTGGTTGTCCAGACTGGTTCCCTTTGTGAGCACTAGCTGGTTCCTCCTCTATCTGTGCCTTCATGATTTTCTAGCAGGTTTACAACTTGTGTATGATCAGTGTATGGTTGTCATTTATGTACATCTCCTGCTGCAACTCAGATATAATATTTCAACTTTTTCAGATGACATCGAAGGAGGATCTGCATTGTCCCGTAGTAAAACGATGCCATCGCTGGGTCGTCCGAAACTTACGAGGAAAATTACTACAATGAATAACAATGACCGCCTCCAGAAAGCCAAAGATCAAGCTGAGAAAGCCATTAAGGTAATTGAACATTTTGTCATTTTAATCTTTGTTTGAAAGTAGGTCATTCATTTAGTCCTTTGATATAAAGCAAAGCTTTCATTAACCTCTTGTCCTCTCATTGCTCATACATTCTGACGTGTCTGCTCCCATACTTGGGTGCAAGCCTTTCTAGGTGTAGAATTCTTCTTTCAAGGAAGTCATCCAGTATGCTTTGCTGAATAGTTTTGAAATTTTGCCCGGATTGTTACATTTGGTCCTCTTTGCCTCTGATAATTTCTTCCACCCTAATTACTAGTATCTGCTAGGGACACATTCAGTCGATGGCTTTGACTTTACACAAAAACATAATTGGGAACAATTTGATGTGTGTTTAAGTTACCTGCACATTGTATGGTCAAAGTAGTATTTACTTTCACAATTTAAAGTTAACCGGTTTTAATCAATTCAATTAATTTGCATTCTTTACAGACTTTTGTTACTGTTACTATTTGTTGGGTCTATTTATGTTTAAATATTTGACACGGTTCATTGATCAGATACGATTTTTTTCTACAGATGAAACGAGTCTTCACTATACAGGGTGGTTATTCTGCTATCAGGAATTGTTTGAGAAAACGTGGATGGGTAGAAAAGTTCTATAGAATACCTGGGCCACAGAAAACAACTCGCAAGAGACAAAGAAGGGGAGATGATGATGATGACGATGATGATGACGACGATGATGATGACGATGATGATGATACTGATAGTGACAGTGAGTTTTTCTTTCTTTTTACTGATTGCTGGAGTTAGGGTTTTTCACATACATGTAGTATATTTATTCAATCATAAAACTCCATTTTAGCTGTTTATAAACATTAGAAAGCCAAATGCCTTTGGTGTGTCATATTAGGTTAAAACAATAGGAAGAACATAATTATGCATCTCCCTAGGACCGAACTTGCAACTGCTTTGTCCTAAGCATAACTAAGTAAGCATATTCATCCATATTGGTTCTACTGATATAAATAATAGAATAATAAGTTGTCTACTGCCTTTACTACAATGCTCAAGATATAAACTACTAGTATTTTTTTCATTAGTATATAAGATTTAGTAGTTTTGTACTGATATTTTAGTGTATTCCATAAATCTGGTTGATTTTGTGTTGATTGACAAACATGACTGTATAGGCATATATATGCATAGATTAGATCTATATTTTTAATACTAATGTTAAGTAGTGAATACAGGTGTTTCTATCTGATTTTACAGACGATCAACCAAAAGTTGCCCCCTGGGAGGAAGACGATGGCATCTATGGTATTATGGTAAGGCTTTGGATGTTGTTTCAACATTGCGCAATATATGAAATAATGTTTAGGGTAGTAATAATGATAACAATAGTGATGACAGTAATAAAGTTTATATTATTAAAGTAATACAGTACATTATTAGAGCTTTCCAGTTTCTTTCATGTAAATTCTTCCTATATTTCAGTCCCGTATGGTTCGAAATGTGAATCCGACATTCATCTGGGTATTGAAACGTGATGTTATAGATTATAGATTTCTTACCAAAGATCAAATGGTCAACCATTATTGCAAGGCTGGATCCTTCACTACCAAGGTATGTTCTCTGTTGAATTTGGTCATAATGTATGATCCTACGTTGCCATGACTTCCATGTTTAACCAATTTGAGATTCAACAAAATAATAGAGGACATGATTTGTCAACAAAAAATGGGAATTTTCAGTTACTTTGTTTGCCAGATTTTCATATTTGTGATTCAGCCATTTTTTCAGTTTTTGGGGAAGAATGGTGGGTCCTTTTGATAGGGGAAATTTGCATCATGAATCACCAAATTTGGGTTTATAAGCCTAAAATTTTAAATAATTTTACTGAAGGGGAATTTCTTTCTAAGTAGGATAATAAAAAAAAATATATACTTTTTTCTTTGTGGAATTGGGCCCAAAATCAGCCCCAAATTTTCCATATAAAGGGCTGTGATTGAATACAATTGTTTTGTGAGTAAAGCTACATATTCATCAACTAATTTTGTATTACATATTCTTGCAGGTTGGCCTCTGTGTAAACATGAGACAAGTTCCATGGTTTGATGAATCAGATCCCGATGAATTTTATCCTCGTTGTTACCGACTGAGTCATGAAGATGAAAAAGCTGCATTTATTGGTATGTATCATACAAGGTTTGGTTTCTGACAAAAAGGCATGCATGTAGCATAATACTTGTACACATGGATTAGTTTTGTTGAAGCCACTGACTGGCTGAATATAGATGAGACTGATGCAGCTATATCATGTCTGTACAGTAATTAATTTGTGAGAGTGTTGTCTGTCTGAAACATGTTGTTTTTTGGCTAGAACTATTAAGCGGATACCAATGAAACTTTACAATTGAAATATGAGAAGGTATGAAGTGGCCTAGTGTCACTACTGCATTTCTAAGGTCAAGGTCTCTGACAAGGGAACTCTACTTTTGGTAACATCTTTGTTTCTCTCAACATGCAGGCTGTTTTTGTATTGTTGTCAATGCAAATGTTTCTATATATCTGCTTCATTTTAAGTTTGTATGTTTCGAAAAAAAGAAGAGTTTTTGTTTTAGCTTGACCATAGTCATCTGCATACATAAACATGTTTAAAATCGCCTTTAGGTCAGTTTCTTGGAAAGTATCATTTTTAAAGTCCTAATGATGAAGGCACCGAAAGATGAACATCTACATTGGCTTGCGGTGCTCATTTTCTAGTATTCTACTTTATTAGATGACAATTTGACCTGCTTATCTAATGAACTTATTCTTGTAAGCAACACTGAAAAGGGCTGGTGAACAATAAATTATGTTGTGATAATACATGTATATATGTAAAACTGAATGAATGATCTGCATACAAAACAAGTACCCATTATTTGTTTTTAAGATGATTTTCGTAGGACGACATGTATCAACATTCTAAAGCTTGTTATGAATCTATACATGGAGGGAGGAGAATGTAACCCAGAAGGTAGGGAGAAAGGGGATTTGGAGAATGGTGAGAAAGAATCAAATGAGACGGTTGTTCCATTTGAGTGTACCAATCCAGAATGTACTCGATCTCGACCCAATCAGACGACAGATAATCTTTGTGTACATGCTCAACAGAAGAAGGAGGAAGAGGAAAAGAAAAGGAAAGAAAAAGAGTTTTTAGCTTCAGGTGAGTTGTCGCATGTTTCTTTATATCGTCAATAATTTTCTCACTGAGTTTGATCCTAATTCTATGCTTTAAAATCATGTAGAAAACGAGCTAAACTTCCTCAGTAATGAAGCTGGAGATTTTAATGGATTGACTAACATGATGGGTTTTAGTTGTCTGGACATGTTGTGAGATTTGCTTCAATTCAATGACAAACTAAGAGACGGGAAGAGAGACTAGGCGCCAATCTCCCAAAGCATCTCGAATAGAAATCTCATCTCAATATTGAGATTTACTCAAATCAGAGCCTGAGTTTGAGACTCATTTTACATCTCTTAAAAATTTTCTGAGAAAAAAGTCATATCATTTTGAGTCAAATCTCAGCTGATATTTAGCTCAGATTGAGATGCTTCGGGAGACCGGGGCCAGATTAGTCAGCATATTGGCTGTGTCTCAATCCCAACCTGACCAAAATTTACATTTAGATTGACGATTTGTGGTTTCATACAAAACTTGTGCTAAAGTCGTAGCTTATTTAGAAATTCTTTCACTCAAATCTATGGTGACCAATATGATATGAAATGTCAACACCTCTTTTGAATTTTTTCATAGACCTTCTTCTTAACAAGAAATAAAACATTATTTCTTTCTGTTTCAAATGAGAAAAAAATGAAGAAAACTCAAATTTTAGAATTTTAATTCATTTTGCGACCAGTGAATGACTAAGTACATTACTTATTAGCCTGAGAACATGAGTAGTTGAGACAATAAGGTCAATAATAATAAGTTCATATAAAGAGCGTAAAATAATTTAATATCTCACAGTTGCTCCACATGCCCAATAACAGCTCATGTTTATGTCTATATTTAATTGTGATTGTTAAGTCGAAGGTGAAAGTTTAGTTCCACATTATTCCAAAATATTCATCTCAATCTTCTGTTATCTGGAATATATCTCAAGGTGAAAATAAATTTGAGTTTATATGAGCGCCGCTATGGGATTAGTGACGTCATTTCATGAAAACGCAATGTAATCTGCAAGCAGGAAACAATATTTACTCCATATGGTCACCTTGTTTTCATATGGCCACATACTGGGCAAATATTGCTTACTGTCCGTATATGGTGACATCACATGTGACGTTTTCTGGAAGTGACTTAAAGAAGAGGTTGGAAATTGTACAGTGACACTTATATCGTGCTGACTTAAGTTGAGTTTAAAATGGGATTAATGGACATATTTATTCCAGTTGTGATTATGTATTTGAAATATTACATGTATCTCCTGAAAAAAAACAGTAGTTGATATGTATATGTATGTTATTATATAAGATGATGGTGCTGACGGAGATATGGAGGTTGAATATGATGAGAATGGTGGTGAGTTACTGGGGAAATATAATGTTGCATGCATGTCACGGAGAAGATTGTACCCAATATCTATAACCAAAATGTAATCGACATATATCTGCATTCATGTATAAGCAAAAGCTCTCAGAAGGGACTGATTTTATATACGTGGCACACCCAACATTGTGGCCATGGCACACCCAACATTGTGGCCATATCAGTGCTCATTAATAATTTGCTAATTGAGAAATTTTACCTATCTTGACATTTTTATGAAAAAATGTGATTGCCTGTTTTGTCAATTCTAATATTTACCTGCAAGAATTTTGCAGTTTAATGTATACCAGTTTCTACGGAATACAGAAAGTATGTACTTGTGGTATTTCCCATTCAAACGATTACTGCTGTGATGATATTGGGGTACTTTTTCCGCAGCATCTATTTATAGCACATATTCTCATCATGTATTTTATGTTCTATTTTTGTTTATTTTTATTGATTCCAATGTTTTATTTTACCCTGTTTGTATCTTTCTAATAAAAATGAACTGTACCTAGTTCTTTAACAATGCCGATAATTCTTCTGAAGTTTTTTTAAAGTCTGACAAGGTTTTGCACAATACAAAATTCTGGAGAAAGCTTTTTTTGAAGTGTCATGTCTTGGGTTACATTGTATATGATTTTAACAAAAAGAAGCGATGATGCTTTTCATTGTCTGTTTTGTAATGCAAATTGTTGGCTGTACTACACTTGGTGAAAGGAATTCATTATTTGTACAGTCATACTTCTGGTAAATTTCTGGAACACTAATGAAACATCATGTTTATTAAAAATTACATCTTAGATTGTTGATTTTGTGGTCAGTTGTTGGTGTTTTGTGTTAACTATATCACTCTTGTGGTCACAGATAAACAAAAACAAACAATATATTTGTATTTATGTGCATATAATTATACTGCTCAAAGATGGCTAAGCATCAAGAATATCCAAGTACATATTTTACATTATAGGTGCATTATTGTGATGTGATGAATTTGTTTGTACAATTCATGAAATATTCTTTTTTGATGAAGGCCAAAATTTTACAATTTGTTTGTGTTTTACGTTAGTTTTAAACCTTTGAGTAGGATATCCTTTGAAAATAGAGATTTATTTAATAAAATAGTGAATTTTCTAAATTTGCTAAAAGCTAGCAAAACGAACTGGTATGTGATTACATTCGAGTATGTGACCCATTGCTGTTAATTACAGCTTGGCATTGCCTCCTCATGCTTCCTATCAGGTTCCTGATGTTGTTCCATTCTTGGACCAGCATGGCACCAAGCTCCTGGATACTTCTTGGCTGGACTTGAGGGCCAAAATTCGAAACTGCAATTCATTCCACTCATGCCTGATGGGATTGATGTCAGGTGATCGGGCTGGCCAGTCCAGACGTGCAATCCCCTCCCTCTTAAGGTACTCATGCACAGCATATGCAACATGAGGACGAGCTTTATCGTCCATTAGAATGAACCCACAATCTTAACTGGGTATTGATAATCTTATCTCTATACCGCTTTGCAGTCAGTCTACCCAAGTCAAGGACAATGGGATCTGTACGTCCATCCCAGCTGGTCCTGCCCCAGACCATCATAGAGCTGCCTTCATAGCAGTCATGCTCAGCAATGTTAGCTGCGTGGAATCTTTCCCCTGGTCATCTCCATACCCTTGACAGCACCTGGACTCATCTGTAAAAAGGTCATGTCGCCAGTCCTCTCTGGTCCAACCAACATGGTCCATCGCCCTCTCATACTGTGCCCTGTGGTGGTTCTGAGACAGTGGAATGCGTATGCCTGTCATAAAAGCTTGTGTAAAAACTGGGTAGCATCTCAATACATCTCTAAAATCATATCCGAAAAAGAATTAAAAAAACAATTAAATATAAATTTTACAATGCTGTGTGAAATATTTGGTGCTTAGCAAACTTTGAGTAGTATAGTTGCTAACTGAGTCTCTTGTTCCAGAGGTTTGTTCATCTATGAGAATAGAACACTTGGATTGTATGTCTTTATGTCCCCTTCTTTTAGACTTTCGATATATTAATTCATGATTTTCAGAAAGTCATTAATAAGTATGAAATTGCGGTTTCAAAATTAGAAAGAGTAGAACTTATTAGCGTTGCATTTGGATGGTCAGGCCACTTGTTTTGCAAAAATGTATTTAAATTCTTGCTTTGCAAAACCATGATTATGAATGTTAGTTTAGAAGCCCTGCAACATGATTATGGCTTCTTATTTGCACTATGATTATATATGTGAAATGCTTTAAAGGCTTTGTGGGGCTATGCTTTTGGCATGGGGTAGAAAAATACAAACATTTTGTAGGTTTTGTATGTTCTCTTGCATGTTTATATCCAACATATTTGTAAGCTTTGTCTGGGAAATAATTATCACAATGTTGTACTGCCCATTATTTACCCATGTACATTTATTTATGCTTTCACTTACTGGTATTTGGTTATAATTTACCTCCTATATTAACAATCAGCTTTGTACATGATGTAAAAGTTTAAGCCTTAAAGTGTAAACATTGATGTATGATTAAATGTTTCAGTGCTTTATTCTTTAAGAAAATCTTCTTTTATGTCATAAATAATCTTGGTACAATGTGGCCATACATGTATATTTTTGTGAGATTAACTTAAGTAAACATATGAGTGTAGCCAACTGTACGCTTGGATGGAAAATGAATTATATACAAATGTAAACATTGAATTCCTTTAGTTTTATATGCTCTCATTCTTTAAAGCTGTCTTTTTTTACTTATGACCCTTGTTCAATCATCCTTAATTAATCTCTAAGTCACTTCAGTCAAACTAACCAATCTGTTTCTGTTGATTGTATCTACAGCCTTATTTATTGTCAAAAGGTGTTTTAACTTTCGTGTTGTACCTCGTTGTTGCTACTTTCATTTTAAAATGCAACATGATTCGACTCATTTCCTTCATTTATATAATGAAGATTGAATTCATTATCTTGATTTTAATGGCGATTCTGTGCTGAAGGGGAAAAATCCTGGTAAATTTGTAGATGTTAGAAAAGTAAGAGTGACTTCCCCTTAATTTATGTTTATGTTTTCTATTCTTTCTCTTTATTGTGTTCATTGTGCATGTTTGAACAAACCTTACCATGTATTTAAATATGATTTCAGTGATGAAACCTCTAGACTCAAGCAGGAAGAAGAAATCAAAAAAGAAAATTATAGTACCTCAGAAATGTCTAGACAGAGCTCTTGTACAGTGTGAAAAATACCTCACCTTCCGTAACCATGACGATATAGATCAACCTGCTGAGGTAATACACGGAATTTGATATTTCTATTTAAATAAGCATTTAATTGATCAGACCTTTCACTGCATGTAATTGTTGATGTTCTCAATTATTTGAGATCATTTGTGAAACTGGACAAGTTACAAAACTGGTATATCTTATATTGTAATTATAAGTTCATATCGGCTGCTATTTCCTTCGCTTGTAATTTATGCCAGAATATTGATGGTTCGATGCAAAGGTATTTGATCAACTTCATTTACCAAGACTGACGTGCAATATTCAGGCAAGATACCTCAATATGATCTGTTTTAAACAATACCCAGATAAATTATCTTATATATATGTTTAAAAAAACAATAAGAATGGTTTGTCCCCCGAAGTTTTCCTAAGTTGTTCTTTGTGGTCCGTGAGACCATTTCTTGTGCCCATATTCCCGTGCATGTTGACCCTTCCACCCTTATTCTCATGGATGTTTGTCCCTGCACCCTCCTCAGTGCCTAATGTTTTGTAGACTGTTATTTTCTTGGGTGACTGTGTGGGGAGGCATTGTCTTGGGCATGTGGCGTTCCCTGGAACATTTTAATCTCTTTTTTTGTATTTTTGTTTCAGAGAGATTCACTAACTCCTGCGCAGTGGGATGAAATGATTACTTGGTACTATCAAGTTGTGCAGTAAGTATTTCTCTTACCATTATCTCAATCCTGTTTGATTCTTGCTGCATTATGAACAATGCTATAAATATGTTCAAATAATGACCTCTTCATATCTCTCCATCACTGTTGAAATTGTAGTCAAGAGGAATTGCAATTATTTTGGTTAAAATATGATTAAACATGCAATATTTTGTTTCTGCCAGTAAATTTGGGAAAGGCAGTAATTAGTTGTAAATTATAATGGTAGGAACATAGTCCTAGATAATTAAATTCTCGTAATGCGTAATTGTCCTGATGTGGTGTCCCATGTACCATTTGTAACAGATTTTGCTGTTGTATGTGTTAAGCTATGGTTAAACTTATCAAGACTACATGTAGTATTATTTGGGATGCATTGTGGACCAATAGAGCGCCTGGCCGGAATGTCCTACTTTTGGGAGGTTGAACCGCAAACTTAATAATCCTTTAAATCGGTGCGAGCACTGGTTAGTAACCTAGGAAGCGGTCATCAAGAGGGTATAGTATACGATATTAACTTGTTTCACAATTAATGTAAAATGAATAAATTCATTTGACATATACTGTAAACTTGTGTAACATGTACCCAAGTATGGAACATATCGCTGTCAGAACCTGAAATGCTTCAAATTATCATTGTGACAATTTGTTTCATCGCCATGTAGTATGAGATGTGAAATTGTATGTGTTTGACTTACAGTGAGGGAGGAATTATACCAAATGTGCCAGCCAGTATTTTAGGACAAATAGAGAATGTACTGAATAGGATAAAAGCTATTTGGCCCCAGTATGAACTAGATGGTGTGAAAAATATCTGGATTGTCAAACCAGGGGCTAAATCAAGAGGACGAGGTAAGGAACTGATGAAACAGAAATATGCCGCATGAATATTTCAGTGTGTCAGAATCAGTTGGAATTGATGTGGTGTTTACTATTAAAGTGATAACATACCTATGGCGCTTGGCAAACTCAGTCAATTTGTATTTCAATATGTTTTACTACTGCGGGATATATAATAACTACAGTAATATCTTATTTAAAGACCACCTCAAAAATAAGACCACCTAAAAATTAAGAGCCCAATTTTCAAGTCCATTTTCACTGTTTTGCTCTTTATTCAATCTCAATATTAAGACCATCTCAGTATCACGACCAGTTTTCATGGGTCCCAATGGTGGTTTTATGATTGAGGTTTTACTGTAGACTTTTAGTCCATAATGGTTACAATAAAAGAGTTCTGTTTGTTCATTTGTAAATACAAAGTGCATGTACTTCAAGAGAACTATTTTTAGCCATACAATTGTATGCTAAAGTGAAGCATTGCTTTTTGGACGGTACCGCTCAGGTACCGTCTATAATAGTGTGGCAATTTGAGAGGCATACATCAACTGGTTCCCGTTTTCAAAACACAAAATGACTGAAAGCCGGGAACCAGCTAAAAACGTCTACATCCCAAGTTCTCACAACCAAGTAGTCCCAAAATTCACCCAACTAAGGAATATGAGTATCATAAATGATTCAAGACAACGAAATGTTGAAAAATTGACTTGCCAAAGTGGTTTATGAACTTGTAAGCTGTTTCTATCCCATTCAAAGGGTTTAAAGACGATTTCGGTAACGATGGTTGTTTTTTGCGCATTGATTTGCGGAGATCACTAAATGGATGGGAGAGGCGGAGTAACATATGGATGGGCGGGACTTTTATGCATGGTGTGCATCATTTTATCAAGTTGTTATCATGTATTTGACCATACATTGCACCAGACTTCACTGTTGTGCATCAATATGGACCGACATTCAACCAAAGATGCATCAATAGGCACCTAACTTGTATGGTGTTCGTCATTTTATATAGTTGCTAGCGTATACATGGCGTACATGCTTAAACGGTGTGCATTTAGCGACCTCCATTGATTTGCGAGTATTTGACTCTTCAATTGTTTTTTGAAAGATACTGATATGCAGCGTTCTAGAGACTTAAAATGCCAGGTTATTGCTATAAATGTGTTAATTCGCTAAGCAAATGCACATAGAAGAGTGTACTCAGGTTCAGACTGCGTTTAAAAGATATAAGTCCATGACAAGTGATTGCTGTTGTTGTTCTTCTTCTTTATTGCTATTTATAGTAGATATGGTCTCGTTATGCGCGCCTAAGAAAATTATCATTGTCATCTCTATATGTACATCTCACTCTGTGCTTGGAAAATTGATTGGAAAATACCCCACCACAACAAGATAACTCCTAACCTATGGCAAGCAAGTGTTATCATAACTTCATGCCTGTGCATAATGATTTTACTCTAATTTTGAGCTGATTTTTAAATTTGTCATTTTATAATTAAATATGCACAAACGTTACATAAAGGGTCTGATATCTTTGTATTTCATTTATTTACAATTGTGACTAACATTTCACTTGTTTTACAATCTTAAGGTATTACTACTGACCAGTTTTCTTTATTTCGGTTTGAAAATCTAGCATTTCTTGAACAAGTCGGATTGAAGATCTCTTGGAAAAAAGTTAACTATTTTTTCAATAAATTTTCATTCTTTTTGCATTTCTGTCTTATGTTTTTGTTTTATTCCATTTACCATGCAAACCATCTGACATATTTACACATACTTCGATATTATAAAACTGTTTAGTTACAAAACAGAAGTATGCAATGAGTTGCCAGCTTGGCTACAGAGACGGGTGGTACCGTCCGACAGCACCTTTGTGCTTTGATTAAAATGACATTCATCCTAGAATAGCTGTGGAATCCATAGATGTGTGATATAATTGTTGTGTTTCAGGAATTACTTGCTATGACAGACTGGAAGAAATGTTAAGACTTGTCAACAGTCAGGTTGTTAGAAAAGACAACAAGTATGTTGTACAGAAATATATGGGTAAGACTTTCCTCTATTATGCCGACAGTTTTGCCATTGTGTTACACATTGAAGTCTTGTGTTATTTACCATGTACAATTAAGTCATTTTCTATCGTAAATGTTGGAATTTCTAGCAATACAAGGGTTAAGCAAGAGCTTGGCTTGCTGTCAGACTACGGATACATGTGTTTGTAATGACTTGTATTAATGTTTCATTTCTTGTGTATTTCTGAAGCCAATATTGCATGTTTCAGAACGTCCATTGTTGGTATATAACTGCAAGTTTGACATACGTCAGTGGTTCCTGGTTACAGATTGGAATCCATTAACTATATACTTCTACATGGATAGCTATTTCAGGTAAGTTGTGAGGAATAAATTCAGGACATCTTGCAGTAATGAAATGGAATCCTGTGGCGAATATTTTATTATTTTATTTCTTCTTGCCAATTTTATAACTATGACTTGTGTTCACAATTGACTTAACTATTTACATTATTAATAATGTACATTTCATATCTTATAAAGTTTATTTGAAGCTCAATAAATGATAAAAAAAGAGTATGGTTTCCATGGAAACCCGTAGTTGTAAATCTGAGTAAAATTCTTACATTGTTTTGTTGTTTATTCTCAGGTTTTGTTCACAACAATTTACATTAGATGATTATGATGAATCTATACATCTGTCTAACAATGCAATACAAAAGCATTATAAAAATGGTCCTCGTGCAAAGGAATTACCTGATGACAATATGTGGACCCATGAACAATTTAAAGATTTTGCAAAGTAAGTATGAACTGAAAACAATAGAGCAATTGTGCTTCAATATCTGTAATATACAGTCAGACCTCGTTCTCTCGAATTCATCGGGTCCATTTCGAATATTTCATGGTTTCGAATAGTCCTATTTAATTTGAAGTGCCCAGGAAGATACAAGAGGGACCTATTATTTATTTCGGATGATACCAAATATTCGGATAGAAGATTGTCGAATAAACCAGGTTTAACTGTGATTTGACTTTAGTTGATTTCATAAGTCTGCTGTAATGTTACCTCTGTCCAGCTGGCTTGTTTGCTTTTGTTTAAGACATGGGCTGAAAGCAGTGTACAATATAGATGGACATAATTGTGATCATTAACTTTAAAGTAAAGATGATAGTCTGACAACTAAAATGTTATTTCTAACTGAGTATCATTTAAGTTAGACTTTAGCAGAATTATGAAACTATTTATAGGACATGTATACATGGTTTCACCTCTCTAGAGCAACACCATTTGGGAGATGTGAAGTTTGGCTGATGGTGAGAGGCTATTGCTCTAGAGAGGTTATATTGGCAGTACAAATTGATAGCAAATTCTTACCATTGGAGAAATGTATACTGTTGTATAAAAGAGATTGTTGGCTCAAGAGAGGGCCACTTTGAAGAGGGTGCTTTGTATTTATATAATTTTATTAAATTTGTAATTGAAACCAAGGCTGGTGTCATCATTGTAGGAGTTAAGTTTGTTTATCTAGATAACATATGAAAACTGCCAAATACAAGTGTTGCACTGTGAAGAAAAAATTACAAAGTTTGTCGATATCTATGTATAAAAGTTTTGATGTACTTAATACATTTTTTATTTTTTTAATTTTTATTTCAGAGAACAGAAACATCCCAATGTATGGGATGAAGTCATTTATCCAGGGATGAAGAGGGCAATCATTTGCGCTTTACTATCAACTCAAGATTTAGTAGAATATAGAAAAGTAAACACATTATTGTTATTTAGTGGCCGTCAATTTCATTTAATGCATCAATTACCATGTCTTACTTGTTACTGAGTCAGGGCTTTGTAAATGAATGTGATGTACTGATACTTAATGAATAAGGCAAAACATTCAAAGAACTTTTGGAAATGAAAAACAACTAAAAAAATCTTTATAATCAGCATTTGTGAAAATGATCAACTTCTATTGGTGATGTTGCACATGTTTTTTACATCAATACATCAGAAATGGGTACAACATAGTAAATAGTCTATACTACAGGGTTGTTTAGATATAAATTATGTTCATGTTGGGAATAGATAGAATAGTCCATGTTGCCTACTTGAAAATTGAATATCAGCATAATGAATTAGCATGTCATGTGTCCAAGCACAGTGATGAATTATTTTCAAGTATTTTAAATTCATTGTACACATATTTAGAATTACCAGCTATGTTATTCTCTATTTCAGTCATCATTTGAACTGTATGGTGCTGACTTTATGTTAACAGAAGATTATAAACCATGGTTGATAGAAATCAACTCTAGTCCTAGCATGGAGAGTAGTACGGAGATCACTTCTAGACTTTGTTCCAGTGTGCTAGAAGATACACTGAAAGGTAATCACTTGTTTTGTATACTGGACTGTGAAACAAAAAGCTAATGAAAGACTTGTAAATGAAATGTTACAGCAATCATCCCCTCAATATAGTTTCTCTGTGTTTTGTGTTGGTGTTGTTTTGTTACAATCTTTTTGAACTGTGGGCCATTTCAGAAGTATTCTAAGGTATATACTTAATGACAGTTACTTATTTTGTGGTACAAATTATGAAGCAATGGCAGGGTCTCTTACACAGTGTAATTATTCTTGCCTTTGGAACAAATAATTGCATGTAGTTAAAAAACCTATCTTCTCCATATGGCACAACAAATTGCAATACCACACTGTACATAGGCTTCTAACTTTTACTTTACACCTTTATAAATATTACTTTCACACCTTGATGTAGATTTAAGGTGTTTGTATATTGAGACTACATGTTACACTGTGAATAATTTTTTGTACTGGTTTTAAGATTTTTCATATGTTTTCACAGTTACTATCATATAACATTTTTGCTATTGTAGTGGTATTGGACAGAAAGTGGGATAGAAACTGTGATATTGGACGTTTCGAGCTCGCTTACAAACAGCCTCTGGTGACTGTACCTCCTTATATAGGTATCAGTTTAAGCGTTGATGGATCAGCGATTAAAAAACCAAGTTGGATGAATGTTAGAAAAACTACCGAACCCTCTGATCCTGTGTTTTCTCCGCGGAAGGAGAAACAAGTGATATTTAATGATAAACTCACTGGAAACAGCGTAGATACAGGTATGAAAACAGGGACACGAAGACCGCTTAGTGAAAGCAATCAAGACAATCATGGAAATAGTAACAAAGTTAGTAATTCTGCCCCTGTGAAAAAGTCCACTAGTAGAGAAAATAATGACAATCATGCACCACAGGTAAAAAAGAAAACACACACGCAAAAGTCACCGAAAATAGTTAACAATCTCAGTGCGAGTCAGAGCTTAAGTAACACGAGCATGACTGGTGAGAAACCTCCGAGTGATAGTGCTAGTGTGTATAGTCAGTATCTAGCTGAACACAATAAAGCTGAGGCTGAGAACATGCCGGATGAAAGTAAATCAGAGAGGACTGTATCCCGGTCCTCGCCATCGTCACCATTGTTAGTCCCAAAAACATCCATATTTGGATCGGGAGCCATTCCACCAGGAAGTTACGTATCCAACTTGGCAACAAAGAAAATTGTCTCCCGAACGTCTGTGTCGTCCAACTATGCTGTACCTTCATCAGAGAGCAGAGATCGTCCAGCACTTAGTGTGAATAATGTTGAAACAACTGATCTGAAGACGCTAAAGGCACAAGCTAAAGGTAATATCAATAATCCACTTGTCAATAGTAGTACCCAAACACAGGAATTACTTAGTGAGTATTACAATATTGACGCTTTCCCCAAACAGCCGCGTAGGCCAAAAAAGAGACAACTGGGGGTTCCTAGACAACAGAGCGAGGAAAGGACAAAATCTAGAGCTAGAAAGCCTGAAGTTACTATTAAATTCCCTAAGGTTCCATATGCTAGTATTAATGTCACTTTTAATGCAGAGGAGGAGAAGAACCCTAGGTTTCGATATTTCAATCTGACCCGTTCAACTGAAGACATTTATCAACAAGATCCAGGTTCTGCTACATTTCCAATTGAGAATTATTAGAGCTAAATTGTGTTAGAGATTTATATTGTTTGCATTTCTTTGCTCATACTGTAAGAGAATCTGGACAAGTTGTACATAGAGTTGATCTGGTCAGAATGGTTCTGTGTATACAGTTGATTGACAATGAAAAAAATAAAAGTATACACTGATGTATAAGTGTTTTAAAATAGTATTCCTATTGTCATTAACTGTTTACACAGAAGTTTGGATTTAATCAAATGTTTATATTGACTTTATATGTTGAGTTTTATTTACTTTGCCACTCAGTTAATGTTTGAATTGATGATATTTGTGTATTGTGGTGCCTTGTCCAAGTAGGACATGAACCATACATGCATTATAGACTGTCAGATACTATCTGTCCCGATGTCTGTATTTTTATCAAAATGTATGATTATATTCTTGGTTGACATTTTAGATCAAGTTTAATCAAATATTTTTGCCTCAGTTAGCAGCGGGGGCCTGATTCACAAACATTTTAAGACTGAAACTCAGACTTAGACTTTAAAATGTTTTATGTTCTTTTTGCTCTTACATTGTTATTACAGTATAGATTTTAATAAAAATTAACATTACAGCTATTAAAAAAAGTTTGTTAGTTTAGATTTAATGAAAACAAAAGGCTGATAAATATAAATTTTGCAATGTTAAGTCTTGAGTTTCAGTCTTAAAATCTTTGTGAATAAGGCCCCTGGTTTTAATTTTCACTTACAGTCAAGCATGTACTCCACATACAAGTACATTAATTGACTCTTAGAGATAGGTGATACGAGATTAATCATACCATGCCAAATCTTCTCCTCTCTGGGACAAAAGTGTAATTGATAACTGCAGGCTCCTGTACATTTGTATATATACATTTCTTAATCAAAATGCTGTATTTATTGAACTTTTGCCTCTGTTTTTGTTTGATTTGAGTTTATTGCGTTTTTACAGATTCTATCTCTACATTTTGTTTTATTGTCACAAATTCTATTTTTTTTACTTCAGAGTTTTATTTTTACATTTTGTTCTATATTTATTATGTATACATATATTATTTGTTACACAGAGATGTTTAAGGCATTTAATGGTAATATATTTCAGTGTTTAGATTTGCACTCTGTCTTGAATTGTAAACTTGTTTTCAAAGTCATAGTATTTATTACAGCAATTTATCCATCAATACTGATTTCTTGTCCTCAGCAAATCTTGCTTAACCCTGTACTCCTTCGTACAATAAACAGAAGCAATCATGTTTCCCATTGTTCTGTGAAGTCTCAGAAACACCTCTTGCACCTACACTACAGGTTGAGCAACACTTCAAACTTTTTAAATCACACGATGATGATTTAAATGTCAAAAAAACCCACATCGAATTGGCAACATTTTTGTATATACTATATAGAGTGTAATCTTAGTCTGATGGAACCTCTTTGATTTATCTGTCTGTCTGTCTCTCTTTCTGAGCTTTAATCTCTTCATGTAGCAATTTTTCATACTTGACAACCATCAGTTTTTGTCATACTTAAATACTTACAAATAAACTAAGCTGCATGGTGTAGATTGATTCACTATCTTTCACTAATATGCATGCTTGTCTGTGATGGGCTTATCAGTAATTCAATAATTAGATTTTGTGTTGGTTATTAAAAAACATTCACATCAGTGATTTTCATCAAACATCCTACACTAAGCTTTCCATATTGCATGCTTGGTCATATAACATAAATGGTTACAGATAAATGGTGAAAAGCTTATTTCCTAAATAGTTTGCATGCAAAAATGTTGATCATAATTCAGTAGTGAATATTGTTTGATAGTTACTAGGGTATGTATAATTAATTTTCTTGTTGTGTATAATGCTAGTTATATGTGTTAGATACTGAGGTAGTATTTACAAAATGTCTCCTTCTCTGAGTGTGCAAACATGTCTGTATAAAGTACTCTTATGGTTTGGCTATCTACTTCAGAACTGGATAAATACCTTGGTGAATATTTTACTCCTTGATCCAAACCTTTCAATGGACCCATGCTACCTTTATAATCGCCAATTAACAAAGCACACCAAAAAGTAATAAGTCTTCAGAAGTACCTGTACTAACATGTTTTATAAGAAACTACCTATGTTTTCAAATTCTGTATTCCCAATTTGTCAAGTTTCTTAAGATTATACCAAAATGGTTATTGGTAAAAATAATGATTATATAGTTGCTACCACAGACATTTTATGAGTGACTTGATATATTCTTATATTTATTAATTGACAAATAAGGCAAACAACGTATGGCTATTCTTGTATCACTTGAGGTTTGATGTAATTAAGAATTACTTAATATGTGGTATTGTTGATGCCATGGGTATTATTCACCAATGTCATTGAAACTCATACATGTATATGCATGAGACCATTTATAGGTGGAAGTTTAAAGAACAACTTGAGATGGGATATTTATCATCTTACGTCATGTGTCATCTTACTGGTAGGCATGCAGTTTTTGGTGCCAATGTGTTTTATGGAATCTTTCTTCGTTGCTCAATTGTTATCCAAGTCCGTCTGCTTCGTATGTGTCTTTTATCCTAATATGTGAGATGTATGTAGCTTTATGCCTTGTTCTGATTGAGTCCTGTTTGTGTTATGCTTTACAGTTGTTGATTTCTGTGGTTGTCATGGTTACCTAGTAGACTTTTCGAGCACAACATTTAATTTCAAAGTAGGAGTAAATTGGATGGGACTATTGCATTAGATAGTTGTTCTTTTACATAGACCATAAGTTTTGAAAGGACAGGAAATCGTACTGAAAAAGGTCATTCCAGATTAACTGAAAATTGTCCTTTGCCCTTTGTGAAATTCTACAGCAAGACAATCTCACCATAACAAAAAAATAGAATGGAGAATCGTGGCATGTCTAGATATTGTTTCACTTACTTTGGTAATATTTAAGTATTAAAACTAAACTTTCTGGCTGTTGTTAGTATTTACAATAAACTTGATATGAAGATGTACCATGTACCTAACTTACTACATGAACAGCTGTATAGTTGTGTAACTATTCTTTTCTCGTCTCAGAATTTGCAGTTTTAAGTGTTTGTTTTTCGTTAAGATTATTTAAAATGAAACATTTTTGAAAACATGCTTGGCCAGAAATAGTTTTTCATCGAACTTATCATTTTTCATCCAAACAAATATCTTCTATTCTACAAAGTCAAAATGTATCTCTTGCACCATATCTTCTTTCCAGTGTCTCTATATCTGTCAACATTTTAATGACACCATTTGGAGCATCAGTTCCATTAATACCATCGTTGAAATCACTAATATCTGGAGTTACTGTTCTGCCAAAATCAGTTAGTGTGATATGTTTGCAGTGATATGTAAAAAGGGGTGTGGCTGTGTGTGTGCCTGCTACTGCAAATGTCTGTTCACACATATATTCAGAAAACATGTTCATTCAATTTTTTTTACCAAAGTAATATTGTTTAAGTGCTCCATTACATTTTTTTAGCTTGACATTTTTACTAAGAATAACAGTACTTACTTTAATTGCCTTTAGAACTTGGTAAACGTTTTGAATTTCATAATCGTCATATTTTACTTGTGTTTACCTTATATTTATAGATTATATTATGTTCATGAGTTTTGTTATACTTATGTTCCAAATTCTGTTTCTGAAAATGAATTTCTAGGACATACTTATTTATATTTTAAAGGCCGACGTCGACGCAAGAGGCACCGGTTAGGTCGAAGCGTGCCTGTTTACTCGACAGGTACAGCTGAGCCTGTTAAACTGCATTTCTCAAAAGGATCCACAACGAGTCATTCCCCGTACATGATGGTTCAAAAACTACCTGTTATAAAGGTCCATATTTTAAACCATGGACAATGAGGAGCTATGTATTTAACCAATTTATGTAGAAAAAAACAAAGGTACCAAACCATTTTATACAAAGCATGTCTTAAATAATACCCTTACCCCTTCCCTAAGTCTTTGCATGGACTAGATCGTGAATAACGTAATATTCTTTTCTTTATCTGGATAAAGACTTTCCCAAATTTTACAAAAAATTAATATCGAGCTAGTTCTAGTGAACTAATGTTATCAGCTCTTTGATATCTTGAGTTCTCATGTATAAAAAGCAATTTGATTAAATATGGTATGTTTAAGGCATCAGATTTTGTTGGCATGCTATAAGACTTGTGCACCTTTCATCTTTGCTTATAAAGATAATGTTTATGATGAAATGGTGCCAACAACTATGGAAACTTTCCTGTAACAACAACAAAACTGTTCTGATGCCTAAATAATTATATTTCTGTAACAACAAGCAACTTTTTAATCTTCTCTTTCTAAAATATTTTCATTTTCTCTGGCTTTTGAACAAAGACAAATAATTCCTTTAGTTGTTACTTTCAGTAACATGGAAATGGCTTCTAAGTTAGTTGATATGTATTACTAAAATATAAGATGTTTCATTCAAAACTTCGACACTTAATTTTTTGCCAAAAGCACAAGCTTGGTTTCTGTTATGTACTTTAACGATGCATGAGACCGAACGAGCAATTTCTTGCATGACTTTTGCATGTTCTATTTACAGTGCTAACGATTCAAATCAATATTGAATATAGTTTGATTGAAGAATTTGCAATTACTTTCAATTAATTAGCTTCCATGCATTATTGATCAACCATTGTCTGTGTAGGCGCCATTAATGTTTGTTTGTTTTGTATTATTCGATCGTGTGTTTGATCAGATAATGCTCGGATGATAAATACTTTCAATCTAAATTGTTTTCGCATCAAATGAAAAATTTAATTAATGAAAACATCTATGTGATTGCATGCTCTGAAACAGGTATTTCCAAACTCTGAAAATAACCAAAATCAGTTAACAGGCTTACTTGCTCACATTGACTGACATGCTTTGTATAAATTTGTTGTATGTGTGAACAGCTAATGTGTCTTGTGCTCCGCAGTTGGCTTTGGGTAACCCTGTCAGGTGTAGCATAGTACACAAGTTGTACAATAGATGTCCATGTAAACTTTAGGAAGTGTTGCATTCAATATGTATTAATATATTTCTATTGAACTAATTCGATTCAGATTATGATATTTTTTGGTGGAGAGTCAAAATATACACAATGGATCATGTTGGAATGAATCTACCATACATGGGTTGCTGGCTCCTTTCAAATATTCAATCCATTCTCTATCATTATAAACATCAGCCTGTAAAAATATTGCTTAAGTCTGAAATGATAGAATGATAGTTTAAGTCTCGGCTACATCCATGTTTTCATGTTGATATGTCAAGTCATTTTGGACAATCCTGATACTGTATGCAGTATAGAATGCTAAAATAATAATGAATTCCTTTAGATCATAAAAACAAACTCATCAATTAAAGTACATCAAAGTGAAATGATAGTAATATTGACATATTGAGTATTGGTTACTATTGTACAGCTTGTGTTTTTCTGCCTAATTGTGCACTGGAAACAGTCTTCCATGCTTTTGTTATGTTATCCCATGTATGGCTTTATACAGACAAGTCAGCTTTCTCTATTACAGCACATATTGTACAAAATCTAACAGAACACCAACAAACTGCAATATGATCATTTTGCTGTTTTATCATACAAGCATTCTGTGTCATTTCCGAGGTTTTCATAATCGTTAAGACATTATTTTTGTCCCATTTTCAGCTTTTACTTCATGAACATCCTACTCTGATAAGGTTCTTTTACACCTTCAATGTGGAGAGTACCAGTAATTTGCTATAAAATTTTGTACCTTTATAACGCAGATTTACAGAAAGAGAAATATTTTTTTGAAAATAGAACTTTGATCACATTTAATTCTGCCAAACACAATTTTACTGTAAAATTGGTGATTTATATTTTAGGCCTGTTGATGGCTAATATACAATCTTGTTCTGAGGACTGGTTATACTCATAGTAATGTGTGTTTGAATTGTAACTATCACATACATAGCTCATACTTATTGCACATATATTATAGATCAACATGACATAATCAAGTTTAACAAACTTCTAATTATGACACTACATACAGTTGACATGTTGACTGTATTTTATTTGAGTTATTTTCAGATAACTAATTTATTGTTGTCATGGTAACCCTTGACTGATATAGTATTGAAGTTTTGATTGACTGTTGGTTCTTTGTATTGTTATATGTTGTATTTTTTGGTATGTTTGTGATGAGTTTATCAATTGGTTTGTGTCCTTATAATTTACTGGTGAATTTTAATTAGCTTATGATGGTACGATAAAATCATAAAAAAGTGATTTGTTAAATGAGCTTTGTAGAGAATATGAAGCATCAGTGAATTGTTATTGTTCAGTATGTAGTGGATGGAGTTCATTTTAATTCTCAGACATGTTTGCTTTTTGGACGAGTGCAAAGAAATTCATTAAAACTTCACAAGCCATTACCATACTCTTTTTGTACCATCAGGGATTTTTTAAATAAATTATCATTCCCATTTGTTTGTTAAGACTTTCAGTATTAAATAAATGTCATGATGAAATTGCTGGTAGCAGTAAAATAATGTGTGAAATTATAATAAATGGTATAATTATAATTCACATAGAAGTCGTGTATAAACTATCTAAGTGTGGCTCTTAATGTCATAGTTATACATGTACTGTTTGTGGTATTATATATATTTATTGGGTCTAACTTTAACACTTATGTTCTATTGTGATTCATTTTTTACACTTCAATAGTATGTTAAGATCTTGAAACTTTTAAATGCTAAACGGTTCTTTTTTACATTCTATTGTTTGAAATTTGATCAAGATTTTAAGAACAAATGTTTTATTGCCATAAATGTAATGGCTAAGTAGTTTCATCGCTGCTAAATATAATATAAGCCCTAATATATAAACTAATGGCAACAATATAACCATAGTATATAACTATTATATTAAAACAAAATATTTAAAAATCTGATAGTATAAACCTTAGGTAATTATAACTAGAATTTACCTTGCAATACTTTAATATATAACGGTATAATTACAATGTAACTATATGACAAGATTTACCCTTCCTAACAGTACAGTAGGACTTGCTTTAACATTTCAGGTCCGACCGGGCTGGCTCACAAGCTCTTTTATATAGGTACATGGCTTGACGCTAATAAGTAATCCCCATCTAATATGATAGAATGTTATTTATCCATGTATGTTTACCGTATACACCGTGTTCATACCCAGTATAGAAGGGGAGAAAATTGCAACAGACATAGCCCTGAAAAACAGTTTTTAATGCAGAAAAGTAGTCAGTTTCTGATGATTATTTTTATAGCATTGTTCTGCAGTAATTTTCTCTGGTTTCATTTTTTATCCATTTTTTTGTAGTTTTCAATGCATGGTTTGTTTGCATACATTTTCTTCCCTTTCTTGTGCTAAATGAGATGATGCAAGTACCTGCATGTGAGCAGCACTAACTATAGAAGCTAATACCCTCCCCAAATGTAACCATGTAACCTGTCTTGTGTCATCACTATTTAACGTAATCACCTACAGTATGCTCTATGTAACATTGATATCAATTTAGCAGTTAGCAGTTATAATTATACATACTATTTTGCTATATGAGAGGCAGCTGGAAATGTTTGAGACAAGGTAACTATAGTTCTTCATGTGCCTATTGGAACCTTTTGCTTTAGCCCTCTACATGCTGAAAAGCTCTTTAAGGATCTTGATATCCATCATCAGAGGTTATTTGTAGTATTTGCAGGATATTCTGCAGAACCTTGAAGATGGAAGAACCACGGAAGGTTCTGTTGGTTAAGCGCCACCAGCAAACATTTTTTTCAGTCTTGGAAGCAGAAAAAAGACCCAAGTCAGTAGAATATAGTGGGTGGGGAAAGCTTTACAACAATTTTCTACTAACATATTATGGACAATGTTGCTTTTGTTGACGGCTATATATTCAGGTTACAGAAAGATACCTCCTAAACCGGGTACTCGTATCATGTTCTTATAAAATGTTTACTCTTTTCAATGTGCAATTCTTTCAAAATACCAGAACAGGTCTATCAGTGGAATTGGAATTAAATGAGCTTTGAAAACTAGACCATTTGGCTCTTTTATTGTTAAAAATGATTGGCCACCATTGACCTTTTTTACTTTCTACTTTTGTACTCTTTTCAATGTGCAATTCTTGCACAAAATCTCATGAACTGCTGCTGGTTAAATGCCATCCATATAAGCTAAATCCTTTGATGGGTATCTTAGTGCTGAAGTTGTACCTTGCAGATATGCTTTCAGGAGGGACTACAGACTTTGGCTTTCCAATATTTCAGCCATCATCATGTCTATATTTCCACTGTTTATATGCCAACTAGAAATTTTAGCCCTTAAAATGTCAGAAAATAGTTTTTTACAAGTAATTACTGTGTTCAAGCTTCAAATAGGGCCTAATATAATGACAGTAAAATATGCCTGATGTACTGAATGACTGTATTTCAAATGAATACATATCTGGTCAAAACCCACAGGTTTTAATAAAACCATGAGCATAGTCAATTTGTGCACTTAAATAGTAGCCATTTTGTTGGTGGTATACCATGTTAAAAATAATTGTCAATCTGGTACCTTAGTAGGAGCACATCTGTCTCAAACATTTCCATGTGCCCCTCCTATAGGCTAGTAAATGTATTATATGCCAATGAAATTTTATTGATAATTGAAACAAAACTATAGTGTGTATGTCATATTTATGTGTTTCAATTGTTTTATGTTATACAATCTTTGTAATACATGTAGTTTTGTTGTCTTTACGATGTTTTGCAAACTCGCTAGATTCTGTACTGTTGTCATGGGCTACATTCCTGTAATCCTCTGTGTTTTCGTCATTGAATCCTGCATCCAATCAAAAGCATGTATCAATAACTGAATGTTCGGTTTCATTTATCTGCATACATAAGATGTGCAAAATGATAGGTCTTCAAAAATAATTTATTTACAGGAAATAATATATGGTCTTCAAACGTAATGTTCACCTACTGGTGGTATATGAACCATGTAGTTTTTATATCTTGCATGAAATTGCTGAATATTGAAAATATGAATGCTTTACTTCGCATGCGATATTCTCATTGGTAATTTGAGTTGTAGATATTTTGATAATAACTTTAAATGGCTTAATGAACCTTTATGAACCAAATATTTAAATTGCAGGGTCAATGGTGAAAAGCAAGTTAGTATTACTATAGCAGAATAACGCAACTATTGTCATATGAAATTTAAAATGTTAGTTAAATAGTGCGTGCTTAGCAATTATACATAATATCATTCCAGGCTTGTTGCCTATTACCGAGATTGTCCTATGTTGTTAAGTACAGTGTACTTTGGTAGCTTTAATTGTTCAAACCTCTTTGTGTTTCAGAGCAATCTTATACTCAAGGCACTAAGGCAAGGTTGGCACCGCCATTAACATTGCTACAGAAGTACTCAATATCTAAAAGCATGAGTAATCAAACGTACATGAAAGACCTGCGACAACGACTTAAAATGGCAACATTGAGTTTAAAGTTTCATTCAAGTTTGAGATAGGGATGTGTAGCTTTTGTAGTTTCTCGAAACAAGATGTACAATGTAGATTTAGACATTGATTCTTTTGTTGTAGATGAGTAAATGGACTTATCTTCATAACAGTACTGTCACTTTATTCAAAATAATTTACACGGGTAATGGTATCCATGTTGTTTGGATATTTTTATATACTGGGTATATTTTATATTTCTTAGTTGGGTAAGATTTCAGTAGATAGACCTGTTAGTTTTTTTTGTGATACAATGTTGTGTGGAATTATATTTAAAGAAGAGACTCATATTTGAGAATATTGTCGGAATACATCTTCATAATTGTTAATATGCTTAATTATTCAGTGGTTAATTGGGAATATCATTGTTTTAAAACACATTAAAAGATGTGTTAGTCATAGTGCTTTAGCTGCCAAAACACCTATCGTCAAAATCTCCGAAATTTACATATCTTTGTATGGAAAAAGTTTCTTTATAATAAAACAGTATATTGATACCTGCTTTTGAATCCACACTCCTGCTTTTGTATATGTAATGATCACCATGATATTAATTGCTAGCTTCACAAACATAATATACGTCTCAATGTTGTCACATTTTGTTGTTCACTATATTCTATCATTGCTTACAGTTTCTGCTTTCTGTGTACTGGAAATATGTTTTGCTTTGTTTCAAATTTGTCCTCCGTACAAGACAGCTTTACTTCCCTTCTTACTGTATTAGATATCTGTATATGTCTCTATTATTTATGGATGTTTAACCATATATGGTTAGATGAAAATTATGCACCAATTTTCTATTTTAAGTTGATGTAATTATATTTCTATTTAAATCTCATACAGGCATTAGTATGCTGTCATAATGTGATGTCATTTTGATGTAATATTTGCACTACTATAATATGTCAATATCAGTGATTCTATTTAATAATTTGTAACATTCATTGCACACTTTAACTTTCTGCCTAACAGAATATTTGGTACCAGTATTGTATTAAATTTGCTATTCCAGATATACAGTAAAACTTCACTTAAAGACCACCTCAATATTAAGACCACTTCAAAATTAAGAACACAATTTTCAAGTCCATTTTCACTGTTTTGCTATTTAATCAACCTCAATATTAAGACCACCTCAATATGATTATGAAGACTAGTTTTCAAGGGTCCCAATGATGGTCTTAATATTGAGGTTTTACTATTCTTAAAATATTCTGAAATTAGAATAAAATGTCTCTTGGTTGCATGAAAAAGTATTATTGAGATATCTGTCATCATAGATTGTTCACAAATTGCTATGTTATATGCAGTTATATCATGCAATGAATGTCCGCATTCAGAAAAAAGAGGTGAATTCAATGTCAAGTTCTTGCTGTATATTATTGTCTGGAGATACATGAACAATTCTTGAATGGTTTGTGGATTGATGAAGAAAATAATGTTCAGCATTTGGCCCTTATAGTATATATACTGTATAATTATGATAGTAAACAAAATTTAATCAGTACTGGTTACCTCGTAATAATTAATATGCACTGTTTTAAAGTTGATATTTAAGGTCATATGAAGTATATGAGTCAATCAAACACAGAATCTTATTTCATGTGACCTTTAGTTTCGTTCAAGCTTGGTTCACACAGTAATGCAAACTATGATCTTTCTCTTGGTTTTCCTGTATGAATATGATAAATTGATCTTATTCAAACTAAAACTGTAATTAATATTTACTAATTAAATTAAGTTAACCTACTTTAAAGTGAACTAGTTTTAATCTGAAATTATCTTCCATCATGAATATTATAGTTTGCATTATTGCCATAACAACGTTTTGTATCTTTTAACCACATCATATATATCTCACATTTTCTAACCTCTATTAACAGGTGTCTACCCTCTAACCGAGAGTACATGGGCCCGAACATGTGCAGATTGTGGCAATGGCATGAACTTGCATTTAGATAACATAAACCCTTTCTGTAAATGTCGTCAGGACGGAATCAGAATGTCCCCGGAAACGCCACTGTCGCCGAGAGCCAAAAGTGCCCGAAATATCACTTCACGTTCACAGAGTCGATTGAGTCCACGCCCACCGAGTGCCTGTGGATTAAATAACAAAAGAATAAGAAACATAAGAAACAATGTTACGCAGTCTGAAACTGCCAATACCTCTTTAGCTTCTAAAAAAGTGTTACTCAGATATACAGATGGAGGTATTAAACGACCAATTACGCCTCAGTTTTATGCGGGAACTAGCGCACTGCCCAGGCTCGTGAAGCGTTATATAGGGAGACGTGTTGGACAATATCACGAGCTGTCCGTAGCACAAAATTCTGCCATATTTATTGATACTTCCCAGTTAAATGGGGCCCTGTCGATTGTATCACATGGATATTGTTCTAAATAGAAAAATAAAATTGTTTTATGTTTCTTAATGAAATTCTCTTTTTCCTTTGTCCAGAGTAAGGTAAATTACTATACCATCAAAAAATGTAATGTTACAATATACACTTTTGAACAGGTTTTTTATTTTTATTAGTATAAAAAAGTTATGAAGTCCTTTTTGGTTTCCAAAGTTCTAATGGATAGTTTTTTTGACAAATTCGATCTACCCGGTACAATTCTACTAATAATAAATTAATAGCTATTTCAGATCGTCTGTCAAATTTTTAATTCTTTATGGGATTTTTTATTTTTCTGTATCAAAACTGCATAACATAATTTAAACGCTCAACCTACTTGTAAACTTGTCACATAAACACACCATTTTATATAGACTAGTACAAGTCTGTAGTCTAGAATAACTTTAATAAATGTGTGCACATCAAAAAATAATTCGATCATAAAGAATTGGCTGTATTTTGTTTGAATAGGACTTGAAATGTAAAACAGAAATATGAAACTACTTGGCCACATAAAAACAAGATGAAATAGTAAATATCTGGCAATGTAATATTTCAGACATGTGTATTTTTGTCAATTGTTTAACTTTGAAATTCCCCCTATTACTATTGTTTTTAACTGCAAGGCCCAGTACTTATTAATGGTACTGCCACTGTATTAGTCAAGTATTGTTAACTGGCAAAACCTTCAAACTCTTATTGTTAAATGCCCTGGTTTCCCTCCTTTTAACTGAAATAGTTGATATTAAAATGTCTTAAAGTCTTGCAAAATTATTAATTGCATTATGAATTAATGTACACAAAATTTCACATCATATGTTTTATTCTGAATTGTAACTTACATTGCTTGTTGATATTTATACACTAACACTTGCTTCATTTCACCGTGTATACCTTACAATTAATATTATAGTATTGGCTGATATTCTGGCGTTACTATTGGTTACGCGGTATTTTGACAACGAAACATACATGGATACAATTTAGCATAATAGGAAAAATGCAGAAAATAAATTGTATTGTCTGCATTAATTAACTGTAAAATATCAAAGTAAGTTTTTCTTCCATTACATTATTTCATTAGTACCGCGGAAATATAAGCAAACAGTATAAGATAAAAATGAAAATACTTGTATCATCTTGATGTGATATGTGATTATATAATGTCTGTATTGTTTGACTAAAAAAGGTAAACCTACCTTCATAAAGTTTAAAGCCTTGTTAGATCTGTATATTTGGTTATTTTGAGATATTTTTGTAATCAAAATATATCATAATTTGTTTTCTTGAATTGAGCATTGTAACATTATGTTAGGGTGATGATTAAGTCTCCTCTCCCCCCACTGTGGTGATGTGCTGTCTGTCTGTCTGGATGCCAACACCTTTGTCTGCTGTCTGTCTGTCTGGATGCCGACACCTTTGTCTGCTGTCTGTCTGTCTGGATGCCGACACCTTTGTCTGCTGTCTGTCTGTCTGGATGCCGACACCTTTGTCTGCTGTCTGTCTGTCTGGATGCCGACACCTTTGTCTGTGCTTGTTATCCTTAACCTGTTGTTGGATTTCTGTGAAACTCCACATGAGTTATCAATACCAAGCTTAGTTGTGCATATTGTCAGCCACTTTATTTGGCAGAGTTGTGGCCTTTAGCGGTGAAAATTGGCATTGGGAGGGGGGAGACATAACGCTTGATATAATACTAGTTTTTCCGTTTTTTAATTGATGGTGATTTGAGTGGTGAAAGTGAAAGAAGTCTTACTGTTTCTTAATGTCTATGCAGATACTACCAAATATGCCTGTTTTACTTTCACCCCTCAGTATAGTGCTAGATCCAGTACACAAAGATATTTTTGTCACACTTTTGTATCATTTTGGGATGTAATATTGAGATGAAGTCGAGAGGAGAAAAATTAACTTGATGATCTACTGGTCAATAAAGATGCAGATAGACCAGTTACGTTTTCACACCTCTTTATATATGTTATCTTATGCCAAACAGCATATGTTCTGTGATATATTCATTGTTTTGTGTGTGTTACAGAGCTTAAATGGAAGAAGTACATTGTGTTTATGTCAATTTAAATTTGACATTAAGCTTTTTGAGTGGCAGCAATGTGTTAAACAAATTTGTTGACTTTTGCGTTTGTATTTACTAGTATATGTTTAAGTAAATTCATATGAGATTGTATTTTTCAAGTCTGTGTTAAGCATTTAAGTGCATTTAGTCGTTATTTGGGTTGTTAATTGTGTTGTTTTGCACCGATTGATTTATTTTAACCTGTTTATTGTAAAATTTAATTACCAATTATTTGGCACTTTTTGTCTTTTATCCTGCGTATCAGATTAAAATGAATTCTGGTTCTGTGAGGAAATGTTACTGTTTGTTTCTTGATTAAGTGTAAGCAAATAATATTATTGCTGCTTGTTGTTTTATTCACTGTTGTTTCTTGTTTTCTGTATTATTATTTTTTATTTCATATTTTTCTTAAAATAATATAGAAATCAAAGTGAGATAAAATCAACTGTTATATGAATGTAATGGACTCAAATGGAGATTAATGTACAATGCTTGAATTTTATATAGGAATTTCACATAGGCGATAAACTGTTAAATTTGCCATGTAAAACACCTAGTTTTTTGGACAGTAAGTCTATGTGTATGCTACGTCAGACTTATATACATTTTTTATGTACAGAGTACAATTACACATGCTATTAGCATTGGCTATTTTTATGAAGTCAAGCAATTTTGCTCATACTAGTACCTGCAATATTTGTATATCTTTTGAAGAATATTTCTTTATCTAAGTGACAAATCATTGTTGGTTTTTCTCGGTGAGCATTTTGCCCATTCAACAAAGACTCGGTAAATAAAAGGTTAAATCAATGCATTTCTTCCTTAGAAAGAATGATTATGGGATTTGAAGTTGGAATGTTAATAAAATCACAATAGTCTTACATCTTCAGGGTCATTCTCAGCTATTGTCCAAGTATGTCCATTTAGTGACAATATGGATATATATTTAATATACATTGTCATTATGCATAGCTGCCAGCCTTTGAAATCATGTTGTGACAATTGACCATCATTTTTCAGACTCAGAGAGAACTTGTTGCCTTCTGTTACTACGGTTACTTTGATGTGATACATAAAGACTTGAGTGAATGTTTTCTTTGTAGATTGTATGTAAGGTATTAAGCCTTAAATGCCCTTGGATTTTGGGAAAGCCTGTATGCTAAGTATATAGACTTCTCCTATATTTGAGACATGTTTATACATATTTAATGTCTAACCAAGACTTTAAAATTGTGATTTGATGTTTGTGTTTTGCAGCGAATTTTGTCAAATATAGATTTATATTGTTCTTCAAATTGTGCAGGACATATTTTGTTACAGTTTATATACAGATATAGAGTTTGTGTGCATTTGAAGCTTTTTGTTATGATTTTAATTTTGTGATGTCCAGATGAAACTATTTTGCATATTTTTATTATTTACTGGTTAATATTTTATATAATCTTTCCTGCTGAAGATTGATATAATAAAGTTTGTTAACTTTTGTTTTTTGTTCTTGTCTAAGTTTCCTACAACAATTTGTTGAAAACATTGAAGATGATGTGTATTGGTCAAGGGTAGAGCATAGTGGTCAAGGGGTAAGTGTAGCAGTCAATGAGTAGAGCATAGTGGTCAAGGGGTAAGCGTAGCAATGAAGGAGATGAGTAAAGTGGTCAAGGGGTAGAATATAGTGGTCAAGGGGTAGAGTGTAATAGTCAAGTGGTAGAGTGTAATGGTCAAGGGGTAGAGTGTAGTGGTAGAGTGTAATGGTCAAGGGGTAGAGTGTAGTGGTCAAGGGTAAGAGTGTAGTGGTCAAGGGTAGAGTGTTGTGGTCAAGTGGTAGAGTGTAATGGTCAAGGGGGAGAGTGTAGTGGTCAAGGGTAAGAGTGTAGTGGTCAAGGGTAGAGTGTTGTGGTCAAGGGGTAGTGTACTGGTCAAGGGGTAGAGTGTTATGGTCAAGGGGTAGTGTAGTGGTCAAGGGTAAGAGTGTAGTGGTCAAGGGTAGAGTGTTGTGGTCAAGGGGTAGTGTACTGGTCAAGGGGTAGAGTGTTATGGTCAAGGGGTAGTGTAGTGGTCAAGGGGAAGAGTGGAGTGGTCAAGGATAGAGTGTAGTGGGCAAGGGGTAGAGTGTAGTGGTCAAGGGTAGAGTGTAGTGGTCAAGGGGTAGAATGTACTGGTCAAGGGGTAGAGTGTAGTGGTCAAAGGGTAGAGTGTAGTGGTCAATGGGTAGAGTGTTGTGGTCAAGAGGTGGAGTGTAGTGGTCAAGTGGTAGAGTATAGTGGTGTAGTGGTCAATGGGTAGTGTTGTTGTCAAGGGATAGAGTGTAGTGGTCATCGGTTCTTGACAATATTAGGTGTTGCCTCAACATTGCTGCTCATTTCACTAAAAGGGAGGTTACTCATCAATATGAGGAATAAGTCCACACAGAAGTTGTTTCCCTTTACCATTTGAGTATGTGTTATGTCTTCAAGTTACAAGAATTGATCCTTTGTTTGGGATGGTGAAAGTGTCCCCTTATACTAAAACAAATTAAAACTGAGAATTCAATGGATTTGCCTTGAAACAATTGTCCCTGTAGATGTATCCATTAATGTTGTTATGAGATATCCAAGAATTATTTCTGTTTTGTTTGTCATTGCTTTTACTCAACTCCTACAAATGTTACAAATGCTCTAACATAAGCAGTTTCTTTTGCCAAAAAATAATTATTTACAGTCAACCTCTCTTCAACAACAAACTCTTTGACAACAACATCTTCAACAACATCCTCTCTTCAACAACTGCCTCTGTTCAACAACATCCTCTCTTCATCAACATCCTCTCTTCAACAACAACCTTTCTTCAACAACATCCTCTCTTCATCAACATCCTCTCTTCAACAACATCCTCTCTTCAACAATGTCCTCTCTTCAACAATGTCCTCTCTTCAACTACAACCTTTCTTCAACAACGTCCTCTCTTCAACAACATCCTCTCTTCATCAACAATCTTTCTTCAACAACGTCCTCTCTTCAACAACATCTTCTCTTCATCAACATCCTCTCTTCAACAACAACCTTTCTTCAACAACTTCCTCTCTTCATCAACATCCTCTCTTCAACAACATCCTCTCTTCAACAACATCCTATCTTCAGCACCAACCTCTCCATCAACAACCTCTTCATCAACGACCTCTTTTCAACAACAATCTCTCTTTATCAACATCCTCTCTTCATCAACATCCTCTCTTCAACTACAACCTCTCTTCAACAACATCATCTCTTCATCAACATCCTCTCTTCAACAACATCCTCTCTTCAACAATGTCCTCTCTTCAACTACAACCTTTCTTCAACAACAACCTCTCTTCATCAACAACCTCTCTTCATGAACATCCTCTCTTCAACTACAACCTTTCTTCAACAACGTCCTCTCTTCAACAACGACAACCTCTTTTCATAGTCATCCTCTCTTCAACAACATCCTCTCTTCAACATGTCCTCTCTTCAACAACATTTTCTCTTCATCAACATCCAGTCTTCAACAACATCGTCTCTTCAACAACATCCTCTCTTCAACAACATCCTCTCTTCATCAACATTCAGTCTTCAACAACATCATCTCTTCAACAATGTCCTCTCTTCAACAACGTCCCCTCTTCATCAACATCCAGTCTTCAACAACATCATCTCTTCAACAACATCCTCTCTTCAACAACATCCTCTCTTCAACAACATCCTCTCTTTGACAACATCCTCTTCATCAACAACCTCTATTCACCAAAAACCTCTCTCTAACAACATCCTCTCTTCAACAACATCCTCTCTTCAACAACATCCTCTCTTCAACAACATCCTCTCTTTGACAACATCCTCTTCATCAACAACCTCTCTTCACCAAAAACCTCTCTCCAACAACATCCTCTCTTCAACAACGTCCTCTCTTTGACAACATCCTCTTCATCAACAACCTCTCTTCACCAAAAACCACTCTCCAACAACATCCTCTCTTCAACAACATCAACCTCTTTTCATTATCATCCTCTCTTCAACAATGTCCTCTCTTCATCAACATCCTCTCTCCAACAACATCATCTCTTCAACAATGTCCTCTCTTCAACAACGTCCCCTCTTCATCAACATCCAGTCTTCAACAACATCATCTCTTCAACAACATCCTCTCTTCAACAACATCCTCTCTGACAACATCCTCTTCATCAACAACCTCTCTTCACCAAAAACCTCTCTCCAACAACATCCTCTCTTAAACAACATCAACCTCTTTTCATCATCATCCACTCTTCAACAACATCCTCTATTTGACAACATCCTCTCTTCAACAACATCCTCTCTTTGACAACATCCTCTTCATCAACAACCTCTCTTCACCAAAAACCTCTCTCCAACAACATCCTCTCTTCAACAACGTCCTCTCTTTGACAACATCCTCTTCATCAACAACCTCTCTTCACCAAAAAACCACTCTCCAACAACATCCTCTCTTCAACAACATCAACCTCTTTTCATCATCATCCTCTCTTCAACAATGTCCTCTCTTCATCAACATCCTCTCTTCAACAACATCATCTCTTCAACAATGTCCTCTCTTCAACACCGTCCCCTCTTCATCAACATCCAGTCTTCAACAACATCATTTCTTCAACAACATCCTCTCTTCAACAACATCCTCTCTTTGACAACATCCTCTTCATCATCAACCTCTCTTCACCAAAAACCTCTCTCCAACAACATCCTCTCTTCAACAACATCAACCTCTTTTCATCATCATCCTCTCTTCAACAACATCCTCTCTTCAACAACATCCTCTCTTCAACAACATCCTCTCTTCGACAACATCCTCTTCATCAACAACCTCTCTTCACCAAAAACCTCTCCAACATCATCCTCTCTTCAACAACGTCCTCTCTTTGACAACATCCTCTTCATCAACAACCTCTCTTCACCAAAAACCACTCTCCAACAACATCCTCTCTTCAACAACATCAACCTCTTTTCATCATCATCCTCTCTTCAACAATGTTCTCTCTTCATCAACATCCTCTCTTCAACAACATCCTCTCTTCAACAAAATCCTCTCTTAATCAACAACATCTCTTCAACAATAATATCTCTTCAACAACATCCTCTCTTCAGTACATGTTTATACAATAAGCAAACATTGATACACGGTTGATACCTACATACATTTACAAGATAAATGCACATAAAGTAATACATATCAGTCTTAATAATTGTATGTAAACTATTTCACAATTACAACTGCGTAAAATTCCAAAAAAGAAAAGACGTAAAACTGTCGGTCGTTCCAAGAGCTGAACGGACATTAAGGGCCAAAACTTACTTGTACTTACACAAAATCTCGTGCTAATACATGAGAGACAACTACCGGATAATTCCTATCAAAGGAAATACATTTTCGTCTAATTCATGACTTCGAACGATGGAAAATTTCATTTCTACAACAAATAACTTAACACACTGTTCTAAAATACGACATGTATACGAATGGAATATGTTTAATCTTGATAAGTGTAAGCCACGACACATGCCGTGCATTCAGTTTTTGGCTCACAAATTTGCTCGCTACCTCGGAGTTGCGTAAGCGAGTGGACGTACAGTGCGCACTCACCCTTTGGCAAAAATCTAAATTTGCATCTCTTGAAATTTTTTTGAATAAAATCTCCGGTTTCAACTGAGAAAAATCAACGATTTGAGACACCATTTGAATTGAGATGTTTGCTCAGATTAGATGCGCTTAGGGAGACTGGGCCTGAATATACAAGCCGAATACAAATAAAGATGCACATGTTTTTATTTATTTTATTTATTCTTTTAGGCCTTGGTAGATAATAATAAATACATCACATTCAGCAGTAAAAATATACATTGTCTGCATGATGAAGCATAATGCTAGCAATTAAGTTAGAAAGGACAAACTTAAAAACAATAAATGCAAAATAGATATTACCCACATCTACATTATTTACCTCCCTTGTTCTTAATCATAAGTCATTTTGACAGGCAAAACTAATAAGCACTTACATGAGTAATTCCCGAATATGTGATAATTGGGAAAATAACAAGAGAATTTGCAAGTGACAACCACTGTTTCTTCTACTGGCTGGGCCATCTACCCACATGAGCATAATGAATAAGTGATTTTTTATACACATGATTATTTTATCATCGTATTCCATAATTACAAACTTTAAGGAATTTTGCTTATCAATATGGCCGACTATTCAGAACAAGGGAGGTAAATATTGTTAATGCGGGAACTATCTACGTAATAGTACCACAATGAATATGAACCTGGATAGCCCAGCTTAAAGCTATTTTCGAATCAGTTTGTGTTTTATAACGTTTTAGCTAATGATAATCACATAATGATTCATAGCGACCGTGTATGATAACATTAGTTACCAGTACTGACACCGACGTCTGCTTCGGAAAAAACACAAAGTGCCATTGTCGTAGCTTGATTGTCGTCAGCGTCTGAATACCGTACACAAAGTGCCATTGTCGTAGCTTGATTGTCGTCAGCGTCTGCGTACCGTACACAAAGTGCCATTGTCGTAGCTTGATTGTCTTCAGTGTCTGCGTACAGTACGCAAAGTGCCATTGTCGTAGCTTGATTGTCGTCTGCGTACCGTACACAAAGTGCCATTGTCGTAGCTTGATTGTCGTCTGCGTACCGTACACAAAGTGCCATTGTCGTAGCTTGATTGTCGTCAGTGTCTGCGTACCGTACACAAAGTGCCATTGTCGTAGCTTGATTGTCGTCAGCGTCTGAATACCGTACACAAAGTGCCATTGTCGTAGCTTGATTGTCTTCAGTGTCTGCGTACCGTACGCAAAGTGCCATTGTCGTAGCTTGATTGTCGTCAGCGTCTGCGTACAGTACACAAAGTGCCATTGTCGTAGCTTGATTGTCGTCAGCGTCTGCATACCGTACACAAAGTGCCATTGTCGTAGCTTGATTGTCGTCAGCATCTGCGTACCGTACACAAAGTGCCATTGTCGTAGCTTGATTGTCGTCTGCGTACAGTACACAAAGTGCCATTGTCGAATCAGTTTGTGTTTTATAACGTTTTAGCTAATGATAATCACATAATGATTCATAGCGACCGTGTATGATAACATTAGTTACCAGTACTGACACCGACGTCTGCTTCGGAAAAAACACAAAGTGCCATTGTCGTAGCTTGATTGTCGTCAGCGTCTGAATACCGTACACAAAGTGCCATTGTCGTAGCTTGATTGTCGTCAGCGTCAGCGTACCGTACACAAAACTTTGAAATATTACGTTTAGCTCAGTTTCTGAGAAGTATAAGTTCCAATGAAAATGTTACTCTCAGACAAGCGTCTACATGCACGTACGGTACTCTTGTTCATCATGTACCCTACGTGTATAATGTTACTCTCAGACAAGCGTCTACATGCAAGTACGGTACTCTTGTTCATCATGTACCCTACGTGTATAATGTTACACTCTGACAAGCGTCTACATGCAAGTACGGTACTCTTGTTGATCATGTACCCTACGTGTATAATGTTACACTCTGACAAGCGTCTACATGCAAGTACGGTACTCTTGTTTATCATGTACCCTACGTGTATAATGTTACACTCTGACAAGCGTCTACATGCAAGTACGGTACTCTTGTTCATCATGTACCCTACGTGTATAATGTTGCTCTCTGACAAGCGTCTACATGCAAGTACGGTACTCTTGTTCATCATGTACCCTACGTGTATAATGTTACACTCTGACAAGCGTCTACATGCAAGTACGGTACTCTTGTTTATCATGTACCCTACGTGTAAAATGTTACTCTCAGACAAGCGTCTACATGCACGTACGGTACTCTTGTTCATCATGTACCCTACGTGTATAATGTTACACTCTGACAAGCGTCTACATGCACGTACGGTACTCTTGTTCATCATGTACCCTACGTGTATAATGTTACTCTCAGACAAGCGTCTACATGCAAGTACGGTACTCTTGTTCATCATGTACCCTACGTGTATAATGTTACACTCTGACAAGCGTCTACATGCATGTACGGTACTCATGTTCATCATGTACCCTACGTGTATAATGTTACTCTCAGACAAGCGTCTACATGCACGTACGGTACTCTTTTCATCATGTACCCTACGTGTATAATGTTACTCTCAGACAAGCGTCTACATGCACGTACGGTACTCTTGTTCATCATGTACCCTACGTGTATAATGTTACTCTCAGACAAGCGTCTACATGCACGTACGGTACTCTTGTTCATCATGTACCCTACGTGTATAATAACATTTTTACACAACGATTGGTCATTCAAGTCAAAATATAATACACAGAGAGTATGGTATGTTTGGCTTTGTCTGTCAAATTGCAAACAAAACACTCTAAATTTAAAATTCAGCTGATGCTCCACTACCTCCAGGCCTCCTATTTCAGATATTAACACTAGATGTGACTATATGCCCCCACTATGGGATTTCCATGCGTTATTGATGGGAAACAATTATTTAAGTCTAAAAAGGACCATTGATGGATTGTTACCGAAATCCAACTTGACATGTATTTTATAATCTTACGCTTATGTGCCCAATATGAATTGAATACATCTGTCCTTTCAAAAGTTATTGATCATAAAACAAGGTTTCGCAAGCACGCAAGGACGGACGGACCGGGTTAATACTTTATGTCGTTTTGAAGAGTAGCAGGGTCATACGAGTACAAAATCTATGATGAACAGTTCATTGTACACCTATGGTAAGCTAGGATCCATTGCTTCTTACTTACAGAAATTGGTGACATAATTCAAAAAGTCAATTTTATAACTCTTATAGGTTTTCCAATGTGTTCCAGTACATATGACTAAAATGTAAATAATAAAGTAGGTAAGAATTCATAGAACAGTTTACAGAAACACAAATTCCGCACATTATGCAACAAAACTAGTAGGCCTACACAACATATTTGTCACCGAGTTACGTATTAGGGTATTGAACACAGGGTCTGAGGAGACAATAACACAAAGTTATGCCAGAATAAATTAGCTAGTGGACGATAAGTTTAATGACATTACCAACAAAAAACAAAAATAACAGTAAACCATAAACATTTAGCTTCGTAAAAAAAAACCTTTGTTTTCATCAAACATTAAGCAGTTGGAGAATCTGCACGCTATGTGAGAAACGAATAATAACAACAACAACTACTCTGCGTCAGCACTGAGAGTCAAACCTGGTCAAGATTTCAAATAATTAACAGCATTCTCAGAATAACATCACTGATGACCAAATATGTACCAATCCTTGCTGCGTGAACAAATACTGTGAATATTACACTTGTTATTATCACAGACAAATAATTCGCATAGAACTGAATATCAGTGAATTCAGTGTAGCTGTACAGGCGAATGGTGTCCATGTGTCCGTCTATGTTTCCTTAATGAACTAGGATCCGTATAGCGTTTGATACATCCTGGCATTTTACAGATGTATGGTTTATCCTCTCTATGCGTTCTAACATGTTTGAACCTATCACTGGCATTTGAGTACGCTTTTGTGCAGCCTCCAAATGGACAAGTATAGGGTCTCTCGCCTGTGAAAAACAGAACTTAAGAATCAGTTACAACGCCTAGTATTCAAGAGTATTAACATTAATTAATGCCAATTAGTTTGCATTTTATCCTCCCATTGTGTTAGTGTTAGCATCATGTCAGTATTACTCTTTGTGTTTCAGTACTGTGTCTTTATTTCTGAACTAGCCCGTGTTCATTTCCCGACTTGGGCAGGTTATGTTCTTCCGTCACATTCGCAACGGTCATGTCCTTAACATGTGGAGAAGTTGTCAGTTGCTTGTGGAGGAGCAAGTTAGAACTGGTCGATAATTAATTCAATGAAAACAGATCTGATTGGGTCGACTGGCCACCGTATAATACTGAAATCTTTTTGAAAATCGACGTAAAACTTGATGGAAACAAACATGGAAAATTATTTCTGAACTGTACGTCTTTGTTTCGTGTGAAAATGACTTATGTTTTTGTTTGTATACGAGTATGTAGTGTTTGCATGTTTTTCTCATGTTTCGTGTATTATCGCCATATATTGTCATGATGAAATTGTACAAAGCGATAAAATTCTAAACACGTTACCTGTATGAGATCTCTTGTGGATTTTCAAGTTTTCCAGTCTGGAGAATGATTTTACACACAATGAACATTTGTAAGGTTTCTCATGTGTATGTATTCTGACATGCATTAACATCCGGCATCTGAAATATGCATAAATCTCAGATTATAAATGCCCCCTAAAAAACAAATCACACAAGTAAAGATAGATAAACAATTGCAACAGCTGCATTATAATGCACTTCTAATAAGCTATACCAAAATCATACAGTGCACAATTAAATAAAGACAACATTGACATTAAAACAACCTCATTACGATATTTTCGTGGGATAGTTTGATTTTTCTTTTGTATGTTAACTCCATCATTAAGACCATCTTTATATACCAAGGTCAAATATCTTCAGAACCAATGATGCTCGTATTAATGATGTTTAACAGTACTATCAGACTTTATTTTGTAAGTAATTGTAAGCTAACACAAACAGACAATTTGTTGAATAGCATACACAGCTAGAGATACCATGACATGATCCTTTTTCTAACCTCCCATTATACATGCACATATAAGTACATATTGGGGTTTATTAACATGTGTACACTATTCTGTCCGATAACTGATTCAAAAATAATTTGGCTAAATCAAGTTCATACATTGTTGGTCATGACTCGCCGACCACGTCCCTCGTTTCACAACACTTCTCAAACTGAATGTTTTTCTGTAGTCAAATATTTCTATTCTAGTGTCATGATCATGCATAAATCAAACTGGCCTAAATCCAGCTCTGGTGGTTGGCTATCCATTATTTATTTCAAAGTTCATGATTAAGTTCTAGAACATTTGAGTTTGAGACGAATCTAAATTGAGATCGTGAAATTGGAGACAACATTGAATTAAAGTACATGTATGTTCCCTTAGTAACGTGTTAAACTGATGTAAATACAGTCGTGTATGTTCCCTGAGTAACATATTAAACTGATGTAAATACAGTCTAAACTCTTTTATTCAAAAACCTTTTATCCGAATACTTGGTATTATATGAACTATATGTTAGGTCCTGATGTATCTTCTTAGGCACGTCGAATTGAACAGGCTTTTTGAAACCATTTGTTATTCGAAACGAAAATTCGGACCAGACAAATTCGAATGAACGAGGTTCGACTGTTTTCACTAATACCTTGCATTAAATCCTTTTCCTTTACGTTGACAGTGTCTCCACTTGCAGTGATACTCAGCATCAGGTCTCTCTACACGGACATGATGATCATTTACATGAACAACTAAATCATCCTTACATGAGAACTGCCAGTTACAATTAAGCCATCGACACATTAACGTGCTTGATGATGTCTGTGTACAAGGTTCGTAAATATTGGAAGAAGACGACGCAGTACTTTTTGACATCCGTCTTTCATTCATTCCACACTGAGATAAAAATGATTACATGAAAATTGTTAACAGTATAAAAACTACAAAAGTTTATAAATAATTAGGTCTACCAGTCTTATTTAATTTGGTGAACTTATGTAAATTTATTATCAAACGAGCTATCTTCGAGACAAAGGCCAGATATTTGTCTACTTGCTAGTACAAGTCTAGCAATATACATTTAACAAAAGTTATAAGTACTCCGATGACATATTTAGGATATTGTAATTAAGAATGAATATATCGAATAGAAATTTCACACACAGAAAGACCAATATGTCTGTAATGTTTCTACTAATTTTCAGCACAAAATACAGCCAATTGATTGAAATCTAGCCATTACACTGCACATAAATAAAGTCACAGATTAATTAAATTGGTCATTATGGATTGTGACCGACGTTTGCCTGGATAAAATACAATATCATTGCGAGAAATTAAACAAAACATAAAACATAGATTTTGGAATGGGTATTTACCTTATTGGATGATAATGATACGTTGATGTTGTGGGCGAGCTGGCTGGACGACAATGAATGCGACATCGAGGAGACAGACAAGTCTGTAGGCAGATTGTTGATGTTTGAAGGAGGGGAGCCGTGTATTGATATATCTAAGGGTAAAGTTGGTAGAGGGTACACAATATTCTGTGAGATTGACAAATTCCTTCCTTGTTGTATACTTGGTGGTGACCTTCTATCTACACAGTCCTTGTCGCTATGGTAACAAATCTCCTCTGTAAAATACATAATATTTGTAAAGAATAAATATGGTAAAATTACACAATGACTTGTACACATATACACGTAATATATGCTTAACAAATACACGTAATATACGCTTAACAAAAGGGCTAAGTACTCCGCTGACATACTTGGTATATAATGCAATCGAATATGAATATATCAAATAGAAATTTTACACTCATAAAGTTCAATATTTCGGTAATGCTTCTACAGAATTGAAGCACACATTTATACAGTCAATTAGCCAACATGATCTGAAGATGTTTTAACACTTTCCGATAAACTGTTACTAAATGCTTAGTATGTTATTAGACATATTATCATGCAAAATTAACTGATTACATATAACTAGAACTACGCAAGGGGACGCAGACGATCGTCTGCCGGTTACACTATCAATGAGATGTACACATTATCAGAAAATGCGCTAAATGCAATATTGAACTTTTTTGTTGACACAGACCAATGCAGACAAAGACGATGAAGCTACGACAACAGCTCAAAACGAAACAGACGAGATAAAACAATGTCTATCAGAATATGTGCACTATAAAATGTTAATTGCCAAATATGGAACATACCTGTTGAAAAGCGAGTAATAGAGTTGGACGGTGAACACTTTCCTTCTTTTATATCCATAGCAATAGAATTATCCTCCTGTGCTTCATTAACCCTCGTTTCTCCATGACGTGAAGAACTTTGACGAATCTCCTAAAAGTAGAATATATATATAAATATATATTTCCTGAGCACTACCTATGTTTTCTATGAATAAAAGATTTCCATACCGCAAATAACGATACGATGTTACAACAATATGCTATGAGAATAAAAGACATTGACAATTTGAACAATCACTTGCGCATTTTTTCAAGCAAGTACATTTAAAGTGCCGTGTTAACAATTCATTTTGAAGATTGAATTGCATCTTATATTCAGAGTGCGCATACAAATCTCTGTTGTCTTGCACATGCAGAATACACTTTGCAATGAGAAGCAAAGAAAAAATACCTTTAATTCCTAAAAAATCTGAAAATTGTAATAAAATGCACAAACCAAGGAGATAATCACATTTAAACCAAACATATTTATATTTATTCAATCAATCATTTGCATAATATGTAAATACCATAAACATGCAAAAAGAAAAAGAAGATTACAAACCGATCTTGCAAAAGAGAACTTATAATAGTAAACCATTTCAACGGCTACAACTAAACTGAATGATCATCAGAAGATTATATGAATATATATAAACATAGTCGAAAAACAAAATTACATACCAATGCATAGTTGAACCAAAATAAAAACAATAACAAACATCAATAACAGAGGTATTGACGTCACAGCTCAAATGTGATAATATCCTGGCAAGGTAAACTTACCACAGCATGTAAGAAGGCTAATACATGTCGCAAGTAAGAGACACGTGTTTTGAAAGTTGTTATTCCAAAGCTAAACAATATGTCTGAACCGTTATAACCGTGTGACTGAACTCCCTATAATAAAGTCACGTGTTTGATCTACCTATGCAATAATCATGTGACTGATGTCCCAATGTCATATCCATGTGACTGACCTCCCTGATACTAAAACGTGTGGCTGCACTCCCTATCCTATAACGTGTAGCTGCACTCCCCATGCTATAACATGTAGCTGCACTCCCCATGCTATAACGTGTAGCTGCACTCCCCATGCTATAACGTGTAGCTGCACTCCCCATGCTATAACGTGTGGCTGCACTCCCCATGCTATAACGTGTGGCTGCACTCCCCATGCTATAACGTGTGGCTGCACTCCCCATGCTATAACGTGTGGCTGCACTCCCTATGCTATAACGTGTGGCTGCACTCCCTATGCTATAATGTGTGGCTGCACTCCCTATGCTATAATGTATAGCTGCACTCCCTATGCTATAACGTGTGGCTACACTCCCCATGCTATAATGTGTAGCTGCACTCCCTATGCTTATCGTATGGCTGCACTCCCCATGCTGTAACGTGTGGCTGCGCTCCCTATGCTATAACGTGTGGCTGCACTCCATGATGCTATAACATGTGGCTGCACTCCCTATGCTATAACGTGTGGCTGCACTCCCTATGCTATAACGTGTGGCTACACTCCCTATGCTATAATGTGTAGCTGCACTCAATGATGCTATAACGTGTGGCTGCACTACCTAGGCTATAACATGTAGCTGCACTCAATGATACTATAACGTGTGGCTGCACTCCCTATGCTATAACGTGTAGCTCCACTACCTATGCTATAAGGTGTGGCTGCACGCCATATACTATAACATGTGGCTGCACTCCATTTACTATAACATGTGGCTGCACGCCATATGCTATAACATGTGGCTGCACTCCATATACTATACCATGTGGCTGCACTCCATATACTATAACATGTGACTGCACTCCATATACTATAACATGTGGCTGCACTCCATATACTATAACAGGTAGCTGCACTCCATATACTTTAACATGTGGCTGCACTCCATATACTATACCATGTGGCTGCACTCCATATACTATAACATGTGACTGCACTCCATATACTATAACATGTGGCTGCACTCCATATACTATAACATGTGGATGCACTCCATATACTATAACATGTGGATGCACTCCATATACTTTAACATGTGGCTGCACTCTATATACTATAACATGTGGATGCACTCCATATACTATAAACATGTGACTGCACTCCATATACTATAACATGTGGCTGCACTCTATATACTATAACATGTGGCTGAACTCTATATACTATAACATGCGACTGAACTCTATATACTGTAACAAGTGGCTGCACTCTATATACTATAACATGTGGCTGCACTCTATATACTATAACATGTGGCTGCACTCTATATACTTTAACATGTGGCTGCACTCTATATACTATAACATGTGGATGCACTCTATATACTATAACATGTGGCTGCACTCTATATACTATAACATGTGGATGCACTCTATATACTATAACATGTGGCTGCACTCTATATACTATAACATGTGGCTGCACTCTATATACTATAACATGTGGATGCACTCTATATACTATAACATGTGGCTGCACTCTATATACTATAACATGTGGCTGCACTCCATATACTATAACATGTGGCTGCACTCTATATACTATAACATGTGGCTGCACTCTATATACTTTAACACGTGGCTGCACTCTCTATACTATAACATGTGACTGCACTCCATATACTATAACACGTGGCTGCACTCTATATACTATAACATGTGACTGCACTCTATATACTATAACATTTGGCTGCACTCTATATACTATAACACGTGGCTGCACTCTATATACTATAACATGTGACTGCACTCCATATACTATAACACGTGGCTGCACTCTATATACTATAACATGTGACTGCACTCTATATACTATAACATGTGGCTGCACTCTATATACTATAACATGTGGCTGCACTCCATATACTATAACATGTGACTGCACTCTATATACTATAACATGTGGCTGCACTCCATATACTATAACATGTGGCTGCACTCCATTTACTATAACATGTGGATGCACTCCAGATACTATAACATGTGGCTGCACTCCATATACTTTAACATGTGGATGCACTCCATATACTATAACATGTGGATGCACTCCATATACTATAACATGTGGCTGCACTCCATATACTATAACATGTGGATGCACTCTATATACTATAACATGTGACTGCACTCTATATACTATAACATGTGGCTGCACTCTATATACTATAACATGTGACTGCACTCTATATACTATAATATGTGGCTGCACTCCATATACTTTAACATGTGGATGCACTCCATATACTATAACATGTGGATGCACTCCATATACTATAACATGTGGCTGCACTCCATATACTATAACATGTGGATGCACTCTATATACTATAACATGTGACTGCACTCTATATACTATAACATGTGGCTGCACTCTATATACTATAACATGTGACTGCACTCTATATACTATAACATGTGGCTGCACTCCATATACTATAACATGTGGCTGCACTCTATAATACCATGTGGCTGCACTCTATATACTATAACATGTGGCTGCAATCTATATACTATAACAAGTGGCTGCACTCCATATACTATACCATGTGACTGCACTCTATATACTATAACAAGTGGCTGCACTCCATATACTATACCATGTGACTGCACTCTATATACTATAACAAGTGGCTGCACTCCATATACTATACCATGTGACTGCACTCTATATACTATAACAAGTGGCTGCACTCCATATACTATACCATGTGACTGCACTCTATATACTATAACAAGTGGCTGCACTCCATATACTATACCATGTGACTGCACTCTATATACTTTAACATGTGGCTGCACTCCATAGTCCATATACTATACCATGTGGCTGCACTCCATAATACCATGTGGCTGCACTCCATATACTTTAACATGTGGCTGCACTCCATATACTATAACATGTGGCTGCACTCTATATACTATAACACGTGGCTGCACTCTATATACTATAACATGTGACTGCACTCCATATACTATAACACATGGCTGCACTCTATATACTATAACATGTGACTGCACTCTATATACATAACATGTAGCTGCACTCCATATACTATAACATGTGACTGCACACCATATACTATAACACATGGCTGCACTCTATATACTATAACATGTGACTGCACTCTATATACATAACATGTGGCTGCACTCTATATACTATAACATGTGGCTGCACTCTATATACTATAACATGTGACTGCACTCTATATACTATAACATGTGGCTGCACTCTATATACTATAACATGTGACTGCACTCTATATACTATAACATGTGGCTGCACTCCATATACTATAACATGTGGCTGCACTCCATATACTATAGCATGTGACTGCACTCCATATACTATAACATGTGGCTGCACTCCATATACTATAACATGTGGCTGCACTCCATAATACCATGTGGCTGCACTCTATATACTATAACATGTGGCTGCAATCTATATACTATAACAAGTGGCTGCACTCCATATACTATACCATGTGGCTGCACTCCATAATACCATGTGGCTGCACTCTATATACTATAACATGTGGCTGCACTCCATAATACCATGTGGCTGCACTCTATATACTATAACATGTGGCTGCAATCTATATACTATAACATGTGGCTGCAATCTATATACTATAACATGTGGCTGCAGTCAATATACTATACCATGTGGCTGCACTCCATATACTATAACAAGTGGCTGCACTCCATATACTATAACACGTGGCTGCACTCTATATACTATAACATGTGGATGCACTCCATATACTATAACATGTGGCTGCACTCCATATACTATAACATGTGGCTGCACTCTATATACTATAACATGTGGCTGCACTCTATATACTATAACATGTGGCTGCACTCTATATACTATAACATGTGGCTGCACTCTATATACTATAACATGTGGCTGCACTCTATATATGCTATAACATGTGGCTGCACTCCATATACTATAACATGTGGCTGCACTCTATATACTATAACATGTGGCTGCACTCTATATACTATAACATGTGGCTGCACTCCATATACTATAACATGTGGCTGCACTCTATATACTTTAACATGTGGCTGCACTCTATATACTATAACACGTGGCTGCACTCTATATACTATAACATGTGACTGCACTCCATATACTATAACACGTGGCTGCACTCTATATACTATAACATGTGGCTGCACTCCATATACTATAACACGTGGCTGCACTCTATATACTATAACATGTGGCTGCACTCTATATACTATAACATGTGGCTGCACTCTATATACTATAACATGTGGCTGCACTCCATATACTATAACATGTGACTGACCTCCATAATTATACTATGAACTTTTACTGACCTCCCTATACTATAAACATGTGACTGCAAACCCTATCCTATAATCATGTAACTGACCTCCATAATTATGCTATAGCATGTGGCTGCACCCCGGATGCTATAAAATGTTGCTAACCTCCTTATGCTGTAAACATGTGACTTAATTTTTTTATAATTCTAATATGTGAGTTATAACCAGCTTATAGTTAACTCCATATTGATCACTTACCAGATTTACTTAATGAAATCACTTAATAGATATTGTGCGAAATGTCATAATAAATGGATAAGTTGGCCAAAAATTGTAAAAATTCTGGATGCTCATTGGATGTAAGACACAGGAAGAGGCGGAGTGAACTATTAAATTGCGTTAGAACACAGCGTTGAGCATTGGCTTATCTATAACTGGTTTAAGTCTGAGTTCAAGACTGCTAGAGTTGAAAAATTGGGATTGAGTTTGAGTTTTATGTTGATCCGTTGTGACTATATTTAGTTATTCTTATTGACAACAGCAAAAAATTGTCACAAGGCATTACCTTATATGGTATTTGATCCAGTAGACGAGACATTATTGATCATTGCTGGTTATTTTCTTGGCATTTAAACGTCGTTTATTTGAGAACACCACACGCAGAGTGTGGATGTGGCGATCTTATATGCACTGTGGGGTCAGGCAATGACGTATGCCAGTAAAAATAGGTTTTAACTCATTATCAACAATAATGTTTACCAACTCGGAGTTGCAATGTAGGCGATGTTTCAATCACAGGATAGTGTCACTATTCTCTATCTTTGACCCTTCTATATATCAGGGTTGTTAATTGCCTCCCCTGGAAAAGGAGGCACCCTTTTTAGACAAAAAATGATTTTTTTTTCAGCCCGCAATAGGAGGCAACTGCCTACATGCCTCCATGTAATTTACGGCCCTGTATATCATGGACATAGTTTATATGTCCGTGTATATATGTACATGTATAATTATATATTTCCATCTAGATATAAAAGGGTCGAATGGAGAGAACTCTAGATAGAAATTAAAGGAAAGAAAAGGAGACCACTGATTGGTCGGATTGCACTGAGTATGGTGTTATAGCTGTATACATGTATATAATATTGCTTGGATTGCACTGAGTATGGTGTTATAGCTGTATACATGTATATAATATTGCTTGGATTGCACTGAGTATGGTGTTTTAGCTGTATACATGTATATAATATTGCTTGGATTGCACTGAGTATGGTGTTATAGCTGTATACATGTATATAATATTGCTTGGATTGCACTGAGTATGGTGTTATAGCTGTATACATGTATATAATATTGCTTGGATTGCACTGAGTATGGTGTTATAGCTGTATACATGTATATAATATTGCTTGGATTGCAGTGAGTATGGTGTTATAGCTGTATACATGTATATAATATTGCTTGGATTGCACTGAGTATGGTGTTATAGCTGTATACATGTATATAATATTGCTTGGATTGCACTGAGTATGGTGTTATAGCTGTATACATGTATATAATATTGCTTGGATTGCACTGAGTATGGTGTTATAGCTGTATACATGTATATAATATTGCTTGGATTGCAGTGAGTATGGTGTTATAGCTGTATACATGTATATAATATTGCTTGGATTGCAGTGAGTATGGTGTTATAGCTGTATACATGTATATAATATTGCTTGGATTGCAGTGAGTATGGTGTTATAGCTGTATACATGTATATAATATTGCTTGGATTGCAGTGAGTATGGTGTTATAGCTGTATACATGTATATAATATTGCTTGGATTGCAGTGAGTATGGTGTTATAGCTGTATACATGTATATAATATTGCTTGGATTGCAGTGAGTATGGTGTTATAGCTGTATACATGTATATAATATTGCTTGGATTGCACTGAGTATGGTGTTATAGCTGTATACATGTATATAATATTGCTTGGATTGCAGTGAGTATGGTGTTATAGCTGTATACATGTATATAATATTGCTTGGATTGCAGTGAGTATGGTGTTATAGCTGTATACATGTATATAATATTGCTTGGATTGCACTGAGTATGGTGTTATAGCTGTATACATGTATATAATATTGCTTGGATTGCAGTGAGTATGGTGTTATAGCTGTATACATGTATATAATATTGCTTGGATTGCAGTGAGTATGGTGTTATAGCTGTATACATGTATATAATATTGCTTGGATTGCAGTGAGAATGGTGTTATAGCTGTATACATGTATATAATATTGCTTGGATTGCAGTGAGTATGGTGTTATAGCTGTATACATGTATATAATATTGCTTGGATTGCACTGAGTATGGTGTTATAGCTGTATACATGTATATAATATTGCTTGGATTGCAGTGAGTATGGTGTTATAGCTGTATACATGTATATAATATTGCTTGGATTGCAGTGAGTATGGTGTTATAGCTGTATACATGTATATAATATTGCTTGGATTGCAGTGAGAATGGTGTTATAGCTGTATACATGTATATAATATTGCTTGGATTGCAGTGAGTATGGTGTTATAGCTGTATACATGTATATAATATTGCTTGGATTGCACTGAGTATGGTGTTATAGCTGTATACATGTATATAATATTGCTTGGATTGCAGTGAGTATGGTGTTATAGCTGTATACATGTATATAATATTGCTTGGATTGCAGTGAGTATGGTGTTATAGCTGTATACATGTATATAATATTGCTTGGATTGCAGTGAGTATGGTGTTATAGCTGTATACATGTATATAATATTGCTTGGATTGCAGTGAGTATGGTGTTATAGCTGTATACATGTATATAATATTGCTTGGATTGCAGTGAGTATGGTGTTATAGCTGTATACAATCATGTATATAATATTGCTTGGATTGCAGTGAGTATGGTGTTATAGCTGTATACATGTATATAATATTGCTTGGATTGCAGTGAGTATGGTGTTATAGCTGTATACATGTATATAATATTGCTTGGATTGCAGTGAGTATGGTGTTATAGCTGTATACATGTATATAATATTGCTTGGATTGCACTGAGTATGGTGTTATAGCTGTATACATGTATATAATATTGCTTGGATTGCACTGAGTATGGTGTTATAGCTGTATACATGTATATAATATTGCTTGGATTGCAGTGAGTATGGTGTTATAGCTGTATACATGTATATAATATTGCTTGGATTGCAGTGAGTATGGTGTTATAGCTGTATACATGTATATAATATTGCTTGGATTGCAGTGAGTATGGTGTTATAGCTGTATACATGTATATAATATTGCTTGGATTGCAGTGAGTATGGTGTTATAGCTGTATACATGTATATAATATTGCTTGGATTGCAGTGAGTATGGTGTTATAGCTGTATACATGTATATAATATTGCTTGGATTGCAGTGAGTATGGTGTTATAGCTGTATACATGTATATAATATTGCTTGGATTGCAGTGAGTATGGTGTTATAGCTGTATACATGTATATAATATTGCTTGGATTGCACTGAGTATGGTGTTATAGCTGTATACATGTATATAATATTGCTTGGATTGCACTGAGTATGGTGTCATAGCTGTATACATGTATATAATATTGCTTGGATTGCAGTGAGTATGGTGTTATAGCTGTCTGTATACATGTATATAATATTGCTTGGATTGCACTGAGTATGGTGTTATAGCTGTATACATGTATATAATATTGCTTGGATTGCAGTGAGTATGGTGTTATAGCTGTATACATGTATATAATATTGCTTGGATTGCACTGAGTATGGTGTTATAGCTGTATACATGTATATAATATTGCTTGGATTGCACTGAGTATGGTGTTATAGCTGTATACATGTATATAATATTGCTTGGATGGCACTGAGTATGGTGTTATAGCTGTATACATGTATATAATATTGCTTGGATTGCAGTGAGTATGGTGTTATAGCTGTATACATGTATATAATATTGCTTGGATTGCAGTGAGTATGGTGTTATAGCTGTATACATGTATATAATATTGCTTGGATTGCAGTGAGTATGGTGTTATAGCTGTATACAATCATGTATATAATATTGCTTGGATTGCAGTGAGTATGGTGTTATAGCTGTATACAATCATGTATATAATATTGCTTGGATTGCAGTGAGTATGGTGTTATAGCTGTATACATGTATATAATATTGCTTGGATTGCAGTGAGTATGGTGTTATAGCTGTATACATGTATATAATATTGCTTGGATTGCACTGAGTATGGTGTTATAGCTGTATACAAGTATATAATATTGCTTGGATTGCAGTGAGTATGGTGTTATAGCTGTATACATGTATATAATATTGCTTGGATTGCAGTGAGTATGGTGTTATAGCTGTATACATGTATATAATATTGCTTGGATTGCAGTGAGTATGGTGTTATAGCTGTATACATGTATATAATATTGCTTGGATTGCAGTGAGTATGGTGTTATAGCTGTATACATGTATATAATATTGCTTGGATTGCAGTGAGTATGGTGTTATAGCTGTATACATGTATATAATATTGCTTGGATTGCACTGAGTATGGTGTTATAGCTGTATACATGTATATAATATTGCTTGGATTGCACTGAGTATGGTGTTATAGCTGTATACATGTATATAATATTGCTTGGATTGCAGTGAGTATGGTGTTATAGCTGTATACATGTATATAATATTGCTTGGATTGCACTGAGTATGGTGTTATAGCTGTATACATGTATATAATATTGCTTGGATTGCAGTGAGTATGGTGTTATAGCTGTATACATGTATATAATATTGCTTGGATTGCAGTGAGTATGGTGTTATAGCTGTATACATGTATATAATATTGCTTGGATTGCACTGAGTATGGTGTTATAGCTGTATACATGTATATAATATTGCTTGGATTGCACTGAGTATGGTGTTATAGCTGTATACATGTATATAATATTGCTTGGATTGCAGTGAGTATGGTGTTATAGCTGTATACATGTATATAATATTGCTTGGATTGCACTGAGTATGGTGTTATAGCTGTATACATGTATATAATATTGCTTGGATTGCAGTGAGTATGGTGTTATAGCTGTATACATGTATATAATATTGCTTGGATTGCAGTGAGTATGGTGTTATAGCTGTATACATGTATATAATATTGGTTGGATTGCACTGAGTATGGTGTTATAGCTGTATACATGTATATAATATTGCTTGGATTGCAGTGAGTATGGTGTTATAGCTGTATACATGTATATAATATTGCTTGGATTGCACTGAGTATGGTGTTATAGCTGTATACATGTATATAATATTGCTTGGATTGCAGTGAGTATGGTGTTATAGCTGTATACATGTATATAATATTGCTTGGATTATTTACTGCTACATTGATAGAATTATCCTACAACAAGACACTGACCTATAATAGGAAGTAGCATTTTTGCCAAGTAAGCAATATATGACATTGTAAGTAGTCCAAAGTATTTAAAGAAGATATACCCATAAGACACAGATGCCCCCACTATGGGGTTTTCAGTAGATTGCAAACATTTGGTTTGAAAAGGCAATATAATTTTGAAGCAGTATGAATTGAATCCATCAATCGTTTCATACATGGTTGATCGAAAACCAATTTTTAAATCGACAAATGGGCCAAAACTCCTCCAAAATTTGATGAATTGATTAAATCTGTAATTGATTATTCTATACAAATATGCCCTATATGGATTGAACCCATTCCATTCTTCTATGAGTAACATATTGATCGGAAACAATTTTTGCACGGACGTAAGCACGGACGCAAGGGCGGACTGACAGGGCTCGAATGGCAATGACATAAAAACTTCTCGAAAGGCCTAAAACACCAGAGTAGTCTTATAACGCTGCGTCACAACTTGTTCTCTTTTTGTCACTCTTGAGTGTTTTGCCATTTAGGCATAATAATAGCATTGAAATATATAATATTTGCAAGATAGCTTGCAGGTTTCGGGTTCAATTGTAATGATATATTAGTCCACTGTATGACGTCCAGTGTAAGTGATGTATAGTGTAAAAAAACTAAAAATGTTATTTTTTATTGTCAGACAATTTAATACAGGAAAACTGCTGCTCACAGATTAATACAAAATATTCATTATTTTTGTGTCACTTGAATTTATATTATGCCTATTGTTCCTTGTTCCTCTTATCGCCCCATCCCCGTTAATGTTTTGCTCTTACACCTTCTCTTCTCCAAGAGGCTTGTGTACAGCAAAACCTCAATTGTTAGACCACCATTTGGACCCTTAAAACTGATATTCTTATTGAGGAGGTCTTAATATTGAGGTTGTAATATTGAACTGCTCTAGGGTGTGAAGACAGGGGATATAAGTGGGGAGGCGGTTCCGCTGATGAACAGTATTTGTAATAGTGTTTGGTTGCGGGAATTCAGCTTGAGGACAAAGTATGGTAGTGGCGGAATGTAACCTTAAGTGGGGATTGCAACCAGACCATTTGTTATTTTGTACGAGAGACAGTCTAGAGTCATTGAGTCTAAATCTAACCTGCACCACGTCATGCTATCCAGCAATCCAGTGTAACACTAGATGTGCGTCGAAAGTCGGTTATAGCCCAGCGGCCTGTCCTTCTTTGGACTGACTCTAGTTGATTAATAAGGGATTGGTAATTCTGAACCTTATTCCAGCTGGGGTCGCATCAGGGTGTGGTAATTCTGAACCTTATTCCAGCTGGGGTCGCATCAGGGTGTGGTATTTTTAGCGCTGGACATGAGTGCGGTAGGTGTAAGGTTTAGTTCGGTTTTGTAGTTTTCCTGTCGAGTTTATGTAGGTTTCCCAAGAAAGATCAGTTGGGATATCTACTCCAAAGTATGTTGCTGATGATTCAAGGAAGGAATTAAGGAGGATGTAAATTGAGAGGAAATAGGATGTTTTCTTGTTGTGATATAGATGAAGTGTGACTGAAGTGAGTGTCATGAATATCACATTGTCTTTTGACTGAATGTTTTGTGGAAGATCGTTCATGTCAGCAAGGAAAACCAAAGGTCTAAGTACGGACACCTGTCGGACACCGATGATACTCGTGGTATAGGATCAGAGCTTGTACCATTTAAAACAACTAACTGTTGTTGATTATATAGGAAGCTCGTTAAAGAAAAATATCTATTTAAGGTTTTGACCACATATACCATAGGTATGGATTTTAAGAAGGACTTTCTCATGGGTCACTTTATCAAAGGCCTTACGAAAGTCTAATTAAACCAGGTTAACTTGTTCTTTGTAACTTATAACAAGGTCATCAACAAGCATAATTAATTGAGTCACACAACGCCTTTTGTTCTGAAACAATTTCAGGAGATGATGTAGGGTAGTGTAAGGTGGGGCAATGCGCCCACATTAAGCAATATTTTACGATACAATAATAACCATAAGTTGGATTAAGACATAACTGGCTATGCGTGCAAGTTTGTATGAGAGCTAAACATTTATAACATATTTAACGCGAGATACCAAATGAGATTATAAAAGCTCAATAAATTAAACATAACTGTATTGAGTTTTGACTTTTTGTAAATGCATTTTGATAAGGGGCAATAACCTCTAAACATTATATATTTATAAATAACTTCTGGTAAAATGTAGTAGGACTACAATTTCGCGATCATGTAAGCACTGCATAAATACCGTCAAACAAACGCACGAATAGCAAAAATACAAGGTGTATGAGGCAATACTAAAACATTAACTTATCAGCGTTAACACAAAATAGTGTAAAATTACAACAATGAGAATTAAAAACTAACATTTGAAGATAATAACATGTTTAAATGTTTCGCAGTATTCACACCTGCGTAAGACGTCACAAAAAAGTATCGTGCGGCACGGTAAATCTAACGATGTCAGAATTTTTATGGGTAGGCCTTTTCCCTAGTATTGCCCGACCTTAACCTACCAATATTGTGGTAAAATGTTTTGTAGGCCTAATTGATGAGGAAAACTTTTCTTATAGATAGGGGCGACATTGCAGGTTTTCCATTGGGATGGTAGAGGTCCCTCATCAATCTCTTTCTGAAATTTTATATACAGTAAAACCTCACGTAAAGACCACCTCAATAATAAGACCACCTCGAAATTAAGAACACATTTTCAAGTCCATTTTCACTGTTTTGCTCCTTATTCAACCTCAATATTAAGACCACCTCATTAAGAAGACCATTTTTCAATTGTCCCAAGGGTGGTCTTATTATTGATGTTTAACTGTACTTAGAAAAGCTACTTCACAAATTTGAGAAATTATGTTTCAATATCACATCGATCCGGAATTATACTTACATAGACTTTGCACATATTAAAATTTGTCGCAAGAGGCAACCAGCTTGTCAAGTGAAGCAATGACAAGAGAGTAGGCCTATAATTCAGCCGTTTTAATATTTCGGTCAGTTCGGATTTTAAACCTACCCGTTGCTATGACGTCACACGCACTTTCACCTGAGCGTACAAAATGGCGTATCTGTCAGCCGGAACTGAAAATCTACTGCTTGTAACCGATTCTTACAAGGTAATGCTTATCGTTTTAATTTCGACTTAAGTTTTTAAATATTGTATTTCATTTTCGTTAGTTAAATCAACATTTATTCATGTGTTTGTGACAGTTGACATTGTGTTTAAATTGCATATCCTTGCTATTTTCGTTTTGCTGCGACATGCAGTTTTTGCCAATTTCAGAAAATGGGTGATAGGTGTGGCATTTAAATTGCTTTCACGGTACTAAAACTATGTGGCATCAATTAAGGGTTAGCTAATTAATTGATGGCATCATTGTGCTTTAGGTTTTCACGGAACTTTTTTTATATTTATTTAGTAATTTTGTGAGTGTTGAAAGATATTCATCATTACACTTGTTTACAGTATGATGATTGTCATATTGGATTTTTAGTAAAAACAGTTGGATTCCAAATAAATGAGTCACGAGTGAATGTCATACTCTATTAATGCAGTATTTTATGGATAATCAATTGAGCCGTGATGTTTTCCGCCACTCAAAAATATCATGTTTATGAACAGAGAAACGGGCTGTTCAACTATCACTTCCTGTTCTTGCCCATGAAAGCTCTTTTGTAGCTGCAAACCGTGTTAGCTGCTGAAAGTATTTAAATAATAATGAAACCCTCTTGTTCTATAATTATATATGGACAACCCCATTTTGTCAAAATCTCGGGGGGTCTGGACATTCCCTCTTGTTCTGCACATGCATACATTTGATATATTGAAGTACTTGATGTTTTACTGGCTACTGTCTGCTTTTATTAATAAATCTGGTAGTTTCGATCACATTTCCTATAAATCAGGACTAATTGTGGTGACTATAGTCTGTTTTCATCAAGTGTGTGTTTAATTGTGGTGGCTTGGGTAGGTTTCCATTCAGTTCTCATCCATTTATTTTCATGTCTAATTAAGTATGCACCATTTTTATTTAAAAACTAGTCTAAATCTGATGGCTATTGTCTTTTCATCAAGAATGGGGCTAATTCTCGTGGCTACGGTATAGTTGGCAACATAAATACTTTAGATATATTGATATTTTACTAACACCATCATTTGTTTTTCTAACTTTATTAACAAAACAATGCCAATAATACATTTTTGTACCATCAAAACAATAATCATGCTGTAACTAACAATAAAGTAAAATAAAGAATATAGAAAATAAGTAATAAATGTATCCCTTATTTCACAGGCCTTTTTCTATAGTGCCTATGGGTCAGACTATCTGACCCATTCCCAAAGCCAAATATATGGGTTATTTTCCCAATCAGAAAAAAAAAATCCCAATCAGAAGCACCTACATAAAATCGTCTACTGGAGCAATCTGATATATCTAGAGGTGCTTTGAATAACTCGGGCCATTATTGTCCCTTGTGTCATAAATGTTTGTGGACATTTTGTGTGTCTTTTGGACACTTGATATAAGAAATGTAGATTAGAATGCTTGTTTATATAAAATTGAGATATGAAAAGTCTGTTCTTTTAAATAAGAAAATTTTCAAAATTGGAGTTGAAGCGATTAAAGTTTTCCCAATTTATCTAGGGTCTTTTTCCCAAAATGGGCAGAAAAAGGCCTGTTTCAAATGAATATGAAACTGTCCAAAACACAATATATAACAGATATTAATCCCTAAATTATTATTCAGTCAGAGTTAATGCCAATGTTTGAACAGTATTTTAGTTATACATGTACATCAGTCAGTTGTTCAAATCAACATATCTGACTTACCAACCAGCACTTACCTATCTTTCCAAAAGCAACTGACCACTTCCTCACATGAATCAGAAGTGGAGGACAAACAAAAGGCTTGACCATAAGTACAGATATACCACTTAATTGGTAAAATATCGTTCAATTTGTCTGAGGAATTTGATAAGATCTTAGAACTGTTTAAAGATTGATTGGCTCAGTCAGTAGTGTAATCCACGGCCAATGTGAAGGTTGTAGGTTGGAACCTGAATGAGGCACAAGTTCTCCAAAACAATTAGACTGAAGATAATACAACCAAAGTCATTCACCTTTGATTCATGTGGGGAAGATCTCACTTGCTTGGGGAAGAAAAGGTAAGTATAGGTCAGTAACCGAGGATAACCACTGGTTATGTCAACTGACCGCCGTATGTGAGTGAAATACTGGTGTAAAACTCCATCACAACTTAAACTTGATCTTTATAAGAAATACAAAGTTGTTTGGTGAGACTTCAACCTGGTACAGACACAGCAAGGAACATTTTTTTCTGATGATATCAAATTGTCTAATGAAACATACACAATGAAACACAATACACAAAAGCATTAGTTGATTTAAATCTATAATCAATACCAAGGTATGTGCTGTCTGTCATTATGGTACTGACACATAAATTATATAGTCATATAAAATCATGAGAATGACCAATTCCGAAAATTTCTACCAATTTATAAACTGGAATCACATGCTCTTACACATGTACACACAAAGACTAATGTATGCTTAAATCCATCATTCTCTAATTTACTAAAATACTGTTTTGTACACATTTACACACAAACGTACATGCTCAAAATATGTCATTATCTTATTAACTAAAATACCACAACAGATATTTAGATTACATAACTTTTGTGTCATAGATCTGTAATATTATCCTGTACAAAGCAATGAAGAATACTGCAAAAAATACTGAAATTTTAATATAATGTATATAACCAAAAAATTAAACTTTTACATGAAAGTGTTTCCGCTTGTCTCCGCAGTCAGAGCCTCTCTCCATTCTTCTATGTCTTTTTTCGATTCACATTGCAGTGTCATTCCCTGTGAGCAATCCTGTTCACATGATGATTCGCTTTTCACTTCAATTCTAAGTTCATCAAGACTCACACTTAATTTACATTTGTTTATGTTAATAGATCCAAATTTAATTGGGCCGTCTTTTTCTGAATAAAATTCAGCAGTGTGATTGGTCACATCCTTTTTTACAACTAGATGTAACTTCTGTTTTTCTTGTCCATTTGTTTTCTCATGAAGTAGGAACATATCACCAGATTTCACAAAGTTTTCGTCAGTTTCTTGAACCCTTTTACGACTGTGTCTCGGCGATAGCAATGCTCTACAAGACATACTCAAATTTTCCAGTTCTGTCAGTTTGAAGTCTTGACTTAACAGCTTGTTCCTAGACTGTGGTTGTGATCAAAATAAGACAGACCGTCAAATGGAAAGTGGATAGGAAAATGCTGTCTATATACTCCTGTTTGACATTTAAAGTTTTACGCAGTTCTTGTGATGACACACACTTCAAACTCTAGGAGAGGTCTGGTGGAAAACATTGCGATAATATTGTGTAACATTTATATATTCCCCAAGGCATTTCGAAATGATAGGAGGGGTGTTAGGAAAGTTTCGGGAAAAGTGTTGTACTTCTTTCATTTTCTTATATTTGTCCATGCAATTTTCAGGATATGTAGCCCCGCATACTGGTAGCTACAGTCAGTTTTCATCAATTTTAGAGCTAATTCTGGTGGCTTACAGTCTTTTTTTGTGGGAGGGGGTTGGTACCCCTTGGAGGAGGAAAATGCGATGTAAATTGGCAGATAGAGGGATTCTGAAACACAAAGCTGTTAGGGTTTAAAAAATAAATAAAAAAAAAACACCTCTGCTTTCATATGATACAGTTGTAATTATGGTGGCTACGGTCACTTTTCATCAAGTACGAGTCTTATTATGGTGGTTACAAACGGTTTTCATTGAACATCGGGCTAATTGGTATGGCTACAGTCAACTTACATTGAGTTAGGGGACTGTCGCTCACTTTTTTTTAGCCCGGAATTCATAACAAATAGGTGGGGCCTGGAGGGTACTTTATACAAGAAAAGTAGCCAGGTAATTTAACCGGCTACTGACTCTTATTGACACCCCTATTGAGTACAGGGCTAATGATTTATGAGCACATAGTAGTCTAGTGATCTGTCATCTAACTTTGATCACATGTACCGAAACAGTGGATTGGTAGTAACTGAAACAAAATTGAGTGCACTTTTATACTCTCACATGATCATGATATTTGTATTACAACATTGATTGATCACGTTCTATAGCTCCAACATATTTAATGGCAAATGTTAAACGAGCGATTAAGTCGTTTTGGGGAACATCACATACACAAGACAATGCCTCCCCACACAGATCCCCGGGAAAACAACAGAAACATTAGGCACTGAGGACTGCAAGGGTAAACATGCATGGGAACAGGGCGTAAGTCACATATCCACTTATATCCAGAATAATATTTTGCAGGCTTTATATACAGTTAATCATTTCTTGATGCATTTTCATTAATTTATGGGCCCAATTTATACATACATATCAAAATTTACATGTATGCACGCGGCCGTGGTCCAGTGGTTAGTGCGCTGGACTTGTAACCCGGTGATCTTGGTTCGATTCCCGGTCGCGGCAGGTCATACCCTTCCATGAAAATTGACAAAAATGTCGATTTTCCTCCACATGTGGAGAAGTTGCCGGCTCCTTGTGGATAGGGTAAGTTTAGTACTGGTAAGAATTCAGTCCAGGAAAAACTGGTTAGGTGAACCGGCCGCCGTATATAACTGAAATATCGTTGAGAAACGGCGTTAAACCCGATGAAACAAACAAACTAGGAAGAGGGATCTGCTCACTTTAGTTGAACTAACTAGATGTATACATACCTGCAACATGTAAATATACAAAACTGTTATGCATAACATGCGTACAGTGCATACAGATGTATCAAAAGCAAAGTTAAATCAGTATGACACTTCTATACAAACAGTATGCAGCTCTATTGTATCATCCATTCAGGTACATTGAGATATAACATTGAAAACACAAGTACATGATCTAACATTGGTATGTATTAAAAGGATTAGGTACACTTTGGTTTGCTATGCTTATTAACTTCGTACAGTAATATTACATGTATTCTAAATATGTTATGAAACATAACCACACTATTACCCAGTATTGCAAAAAATGTTTTCAATGATAATGGATCTTGTTGCCTTAATGCAGTAAGCACCACAGCTTAGACTTTAGATTATTGCACATTATTGAAAAGCTGTTTGATTAAAGATATATTTTTGTCAGTTATTGTTCCATGGTTGCCTTCAAGCTAAAACCTGTTCTTGATATTGGTCAGTATTCTCATGGCGGGTATGTCTCCAGTAATAAAACGGATCAACAGAATAAAATCGGAGCAGGGAAGGTTACATTCACAAATCAAACTTCCCTAGACATATTCAAACACAAGAAAAAGGGAAGATGCACTCATAGGAGGTCACAAAAACAATAAAAAATGGACCAGGAGGTATAACCCCAATTTGATAAGGCTTCCTTTTTCGATTGACCCATTATATTGGGTATAGGGTGGGAAGGTTGTTTAAATCATATTTTCAATTAAGAACGGATGAATAGGTTGTATACAACACCCCTATTATCGATATTTAGGAGGTACACACAGGGACAGACACAAAAACAAAACTGACTAGGAGGTGCACACGGGGAGGGAACACAAAAACAATACCAAATAGACTAGGAGGTTCATGTTTTGAAAGGACACATAAAAACAATACCAAATAAACCAGGAGGTACATCCTGGGAAGGGACACAACAAAAAGTCATAAATGTTCAGGACACGGACATTATATAACATCTCATTATCAACAAACTTAAAAACATGAACATGGAATGGGTACGCCATACAACAATAGGAGAATTAAAGTAACACAGTAGCCTACAGTCTTGGAACTGATAGAAACAATACTGGGGGTGTAATTCGGTATAACAGCACTACTCGTGTCAGTACACCTGTTCAATGTGTTGTGAGACTATTTTGTTTATCTTGTAGGTTACACATCATATGCAATACCCTCCAAATACTACCACAGTCTATTCCTATTTTGAAAGTCGTGGTGGAAAATTCCCTTCTACGGTTTTCTTCGGTCTCCAATATATCCTGAAGAGATGGTTATGTGGACCAATTGTTTCCAAGGAGAAAATTCAAGAAGCGAAAGAAGTGTATAACTTACATTTTGGTAAAGATCTCTTCAATGAAGAAGGATGGAACTATATATTAGAGGTAGGTGTAATGCTTGTATTTGCACCTTAATTGGAAAAAAAACCAAGTTATACATATATTTTGAAAAGATATCCATTTTAAGCATTTATAACGTATAATGATATGCACAATATAAAAATATTAAAAGACAAACCCCTCAAAATGATAACTCATATCAGTTTTACTACTGATGTTTAAGCACTACATGCATTTACCCCTTTCAAATTATTAGCAGCCATCTTGGATTTCTAGAATCATACAAGGAGGCAACAACTGCACTTGAGATTTTCTGATAGTTGAGATATTCCCCTACACATTGATGTATAAATTAGCTCTGGCCCTTTTTTGCCCACAGAACACCCGTAGAGTTTAAACATACTTATTTTACATCGATTGTGAATGAGTTCTCACAACTTACACTAATCACTCTCCATGAATGCTTCCTGGCTACCAACCAGTGATCAAACACTGCTCAATGCGGGGCTCGAACTCACGACCTTTGGATCAGGAGTCTAGCGCTCTACCCCTCGACCACTGCGCCTCCTATGATATATGATATATGCTTGTTCCTCTAAGTCTCCAAAGTGTGATAATTATTTCCTCAGGTGAAATTTAACAATTTTGTGTATAGTCTGGAAGCATATAGAATTATCAAGGAGCACAGGTAAAACTAGTTTATCTACTTCCTTATGTATATACAGTTCAACATAGTTTCGCTTTCACACCTAAGTTAGTAAATATGTTCTCATGACGTAATGTATATGTATGCCTGATAATGCAATATGTTTATTATATGTGCATTTGTGTCTGATAATGCCGTATTGTATGCTCATTGTTATATGATATGTATTGTATTACATAAATTGTTATATGTGATATCAAATGCACATTAAATGTTCATCTGTATGAATATGTCATCAACTTACATGTATAGTTATATATGTTGATATCTTTTGTATGAATACTGTTTGTTCAAATCTTCAAATTTGGAAGAGAAATAAACATATTATTAGGTATGTATTCTGATGCATATCTTCCTGGGGTGGTATTCACAAAGCATCTAAGATAAAAATATTTCTCTTATCTGCTAGAAAATTCTCAAATATGGCAAAATTTGACTTAAGTTTAAAATATATCTTAAGAGCTATTCACAAAACATCTTAGAATTATTTTGGTCTTAAATAGCCCATTTTAGTCTCAAATATCCGTTTTTCATCTAAGATTTTTTCAATAAATAAAATACGTCTATAGGTATCTTATCTACTTGAGAAATTTCTTAAAAATGGCGACGGTACATTCTGTGATTTTAAACACGGTTATTCCCGGACCTCTCTACGTATGCAAGGTAAGTTTAATATCTTCTACAAATATGTTTATGCGAAGATTCCGTTTAGATTAAATCTGTATATTTTACTTGATTACCCGCACGGGAATCAGCTGTCAAAAAATCGAATCGATGGGGCGAAAACACGTCCAAGTTTGTGTCTTGTAACACTGTATTACTGGATACAGGTACTAGTAAACTTCTTTTTAGGACTTACATTGGTCATAGTTAGTCGTTTTACCACATGCTTTGACTACATGAGGCTTTTACTGAATGTCATAAACAGCGTGTTTGGCACATGTATTCGCGATGCGGAAGTAATCTTTTGCTTACTAATTAATGTATTTCTGCATACATATTAGTTTATGTTTGTTGGTTTGAGTACTTTGAATGGATGTTGTACTCATAATCATGATCATTCTTACCTGATGGCGGTGCAGGAATACAATCATGCTCTCTGATGTGTCAGAAAACATAAATTTATTTAGAGATGTGATAAGAATTGTTTTATGAACCACTTTCAATATATTAGTTTTAGTTAATTGGTAACATTAAGTATGTATATTGTACATGTTCTATAATTTTGTCAAATCTTTTACGGCCTAAATTACAAATATATTTGTTTAAATATCTTTTCAGGAAATACTTCATCTGATTCACTTGAACCATTTTGATGTTACGGTATGAGATGTATAGAACTATCCATGGTTCAACAGTTGACTGTAACAGGAGATTCACTGTACAGTGCCACAATAAAGATATGAAGGTGCAAAATATTAACTGAAACATCAATGATAAACATCATGTGAAACAAAGCTGTGTACTAAAAGGCAAGATGTTTCAAACTTTGAAGTTTGTGTAATATGTATTTAGTTGTGTCAGCAATTTATTAGCACATGTGGAACAATACAGTGTCATTCTATTCTGATCAGCTCATATCATCTGGTTGCTGATATAACACACATGAGATTTTGGTAGAAATTGTGGAAAAAACATAAAATATGAAAAATCAGTTGTATTCAGAGCATGTATGTCATGATTTATTGTTGTATGTAACCTGAATAAAAAATGTGGATCCTGAAATGATTTGTTTTTGATTTTATTAGTACTGGTGATTTTTGCACATAACATAAATATTATAGTTTCTTATCACCCACCCCAAAAGTATGCAACATGTATATCATATATTAAAATGGTATCATTATTTAAACACTCCACATTTACTTGCACATGAACAAAATTATATTTGTTCTGTAATCACTTGAAACTAGGAATATTTAGCTATCATAATAAAACATGTCCAACTGCATTTGAGATGGACTTAATTGTACAACTACCAGACTATAATATCAGCAATATATTGACCACTTGAAGACTATAATAACAGTACACTTGAATATGTGTATTGAAATAATCCTTTAAAGATTTGTTGCAAGGCTGTTTATTTACACATCCATCAACCATGGAAGTGTCACTGTGGATGCTGTGTGATAGAAGATATTACAATCACAACTTTGTGAGTCACTTCAGTCACTTTATAGCTGTATATATGTGTATTAAATGTCCATTCAGAAACATTTTAATATAAATTAAATAATTATTCATGACTAGCCTGACTATTTTCCAACATAAATATTATTTTAGGTGTTTAAAAAAGTACAGAAAACACATTTATTAAGATACAAGAAATGAATCATGCACACCCTATTGCATTTATGCTGCATAATCTTATCCCAAATCTGCATTTACAAGAGTGCTAAACATTTCTGATTTACATATTCAATTTGGTACAATGTTTTCATATTCTATCCTGAAAATGATGTAATTCTAATTTCATTTCAAGTAATTGTGAAATGGTGTAATTACACATTGCAAATAATTTTGCATGAACATTGACTCAGCTAGGGATGCTGGAAACAATATTCTCTTTAATGGAAACTATACACATGAGTCCAAAAATAGCCAGACTGAGTTTGATACATTAACATTTATTCAATTGCTGTATATTTTAGCACAGTTAATAAGTATTAACTGAATTATCATTTAAGTAGAATATTATTTCAACATTGTCTGTCTGATTAATTATTAAGGCAACATGTGTCATGTAAACAGTGCTTGGGTAATTGTAATAAAGTTATATTTGAAAGACTTTCCCTAGTACACCCTAGTAAAGCACATTTTATTGGGTTATATTACAGCAGGCAACACAATTATAGTGTACAAAAAGCCATAACTTGACAGCAACACAAAACCAAGTAATTGATAAGTACATTCTAAAATGGATCATCATGTACTTGCCTAAATGAATGTTTTTATATATATATATATATCTTTTATTAAAGTATCATTCTTGCATATAACACACTATTTCATTAAAACAATGCATACATGTGAAATTATCGCAAGTATTGAAGTATCGCTATCAATTTTGTTATTGATAACATATTGATGATATCAAAATTGAACAAAATGTTGAGTAAATTAAGTGAAATGCTGCTTCAAGACCATGTAATGTATGGTACATCTATGCAAATTGAAAGTATCTTGTTCTTTAATGTATATACATGTTATTAAAACATGCAGGAACGACAACTCTGGATAGAGATTGTTATATATGTACTGCTGTGTTTACTTCCGTTACTATTTTTAGGTTGGGAAATTCCACTTTTACATAGCAATGACGTTAAGAAATTTCTTAGGACAAAGTTGTAACGTAAGATATTTCTCAAACTTAGGATAATATTTTATCTAAGATATTTCCTACGAGGCTTCTTGAATAGTACTTACGAGTAAAAAATATTTTACTCTTAGCTAAAATAAATCTTAAAGTTTACGAAATTTCTTACGAAAAAATCTAAGATGCTTTGTGAATACCACCCCTGGTCTATTTATATCTATTCAATATTTGAGAGAATTTAATGTGTGAAATATCAATAGATAAATCAATGAACAGTCTAACAATAAGACTGTTATCTTGATATCTATACAACTTTGTATATATGTTGCATATTAATGCATCCGAGGACCTAAGATAGAGACTCAATTATGTTCATTACGAAATCTATTTTTACCCTCGAGAGTTATGACTCATGTATGATTTCACAGAAAAGATTGTAGGCCTGTCATTTTAATAAAGTAGGCTACTGTTACCATCCTGTACTATTGAATTGAGTCACCAGCATGAATAGATGTTAATTTTTGAAAGAAATAGTATTACTCAGTGTGAAACACATAGAAATTGAGTCTGCTTAAAGCTGTTTATTTTAGCACCGTTTGAATACTTTCTATAAGTAGAGGAAACCAACCTATATACAAGGTACGGCACTGATGACTAATGGGCGTGTAGGAAGGTCTTCGTCTGCATCACAGATAACCTTGCTTTTACAGTTTCTACTGTACTGAGAAATCCAAAGTTAACAGTTATAATATGTATACAGTTTATGGTAAAAATAAGCAGCTTTTGAAATTATTTTACACATGTATTCCATTTCCTAGCAAATTGATAAGCGTCTACATGAAAATACTTGTGACTAAATCATTTTGTTGATGGTAGAATCACCGAGCGGCCAGGGTTTCTAGAACTCATTTAATGCCAGTAAAATTTGTGACATCAAGTTTTGTTGATGATAACTCTTAACTTATTTACATTGACTAATATAGGGAATAATTACTAGTGCACTTACCATTTGTTACATTCAAATATTTATTGATACAAGAATTGAACCATACTGGTACATTAGTTTATGAGTGCTATACTTAATTTACTTAGTTACTGATCAATGTACATTGTGTTGTATTGATTGACCAGTAACAATTATCAGGATGTTTTTGTACTATGTGTGAACTGAAAAAAGGGCGCATTGTCACTTTTTCATATATGTATATATATGATGTAGTGGGAACTTCAGAAATCTCCTTGTCAGAAACCGTTGGTGTAATTTCAGAATGATGTCACATGAATGTTCCAAAAAGACAAAAACTGAAAATCTTATGTTAAAAAAGCCCTGGCCCAATTACAATATAATTTCATAGAAATGTATCATAGGTGACCATCTTCTGCATTCCTTCTAGCCATGAGATTTGTTTAAAAACCATGACTGCCAGGGGGAGCGTGGTCTCGGGGGCGCGATAGGGCCATCGTTTCTATTACTTTGAATTCAAGGTTGTTATTTTCCTTTAAAAATCCTAAAAAGGCTTTGGTAGAAAAGTTTCCATGGTAACTAACAGCTTTTACAGGGAAAGGCACTGCATGTTTTCATTTGTTTGTTGTTATATATAATACTAATAATGAAGAGAAAATCTATCTAAAACAAATACATGAACTATATTGAAGCTAAACAGTTATAACCTTGTAACCTACTGGATGATAATGGTAATTTTTGTATCAAACTATGAACGTGATATTGCCTTTAACTATTGTTATGAACCTTTGCCTGTATATCAGAGTAAATACAATTTCATGCCCTCTTGAACCCATGGTTACAATGATAAAATGTATATACTTACGTTAACTGAATGTATATGAACCATTGGTATGTATGACCTTGATGAATATGTATTTTTAAGACATTTCTGTTTAAACCTTGAAAGTAATGCGTGTTGTGATGCATATATGGCTGTAAAGGCAAATCTTATCATCATCTGATATTCTCAGGACAGCTGGGCAGGGTTGAAATAATCATGCAAAGAAATGCTTGAGTGTGTTAGTCTATCATACTTTTGCACACAAAAAATAACACTTGACTAGTGAATGTAATTTTGATAAGATCTGTTTTTTTCTGTCTATTGAAAGTTTGCCACTTAGATCTTGAGCCAGCCTATTTATTAGTCACACAAATATTTACCATTACTAGAAATTGAAGTGTTAACCAAATTCACCATTTTTTTTGCCAGGAAGACACATTTAATATATCATATGACTGAATATCGATCAGGATGACCATGATCTTTGACATCACATCAACTAGAAACACCATGTCATATGACATCTTATCAACCAGAAACACCATGTCATATGACATCGTATCAACTAGGAAGTCTGTGTCATATGACAGATATATATGTGATAAAGGAAATCCTTGTTATAGGACAGTGTATCAAAACCTGTAATCAGTTTCATAAAGAACATGTAACAACCTCTTCCTGCTATATCTGCTCATCACATCATTGCAATTATCAACCTTTCATTCATTCATTGATTGTCTGTAATTAATTTCATTCTGGTGTTTATTGACTTCACACTCTCGTGAATTGTCAAATACAATTTATTTATTGCATGTCGGAGACAATTTATCTGCAAACAGTGTATGGTGTGGGTATTTAAAACCACCATTCCTGAGATGCAATACCTGTTGGTGCATTTCACCCGACAATTAATATTGCGGAAATAGTAACTCGGCGACAATGAGTGAAATTGACTGTCTTGTACAGTTTGTGATTAAACTGATTGTTTACTTGCATTGGCTGAAGATTTATTGATTTCCATCGATTTGAGCTCAGTCTTTCACTTTGATCTATGTATAATTATTGCTTCACTGGCCAGAAAATTACCATAACATGATGGCCGTGATTTGTCAGGTGAATTTGGACGAATTTCCATTTGCGACAATGCAATACATATGTCCTTGTCACAAGTTGTGTGAATATATTGACTGCTGTCATAGTACAACATTGATTTGTCCCTAAGCTTTAAGATATAGAATTCGTTATGATAGTGTATTACCATTTCAGTTATGAAATCAACTGAAGTCTATAATTTTAAATATTGAAGATAATTGAACAGCGGCAGTTGGTAAATCTGAAGTAAAAGGAGAATTTGGCTATTCCTTAAAATTATAAAAAAAACATGTAAATTAGATACCAGTACAATGTATATCCAAGTGTCTGATTGAAAATTATTTTAAAAAATTTGACCTTCAATAATTGCCTGTTTTCATATTGCTCCAAATGTTTATACCTGAAGGGCTTTTTACTGTCAACACTACAGCAATTTATCCCCCAGTACCAGTCTATATATAAGGCGACAGTGGTATATCTGAATGCAAGTTTAGTGCATAGACATGTCTATAGTCCCGGCTTCCTAAATGAACTTCCCTATTTTTAGAACCTTTTAAATAGATTTATTCTTCAAATGAAATCTCTGTATGTGTTTGTTTTATCACCATGTTACATTGTTATATAAATTACTGATGACGTTGTGGGAGAAACTGCGTCGATTTGTAAGTCTTCAATGAAATGGATTGAATTCATTCAAATTAAGATTTTGCTAGTGAATTTGTGGTGCTCGATATCTGTTATAATAAAAAAATTGATTGAAATTCCCTGGATACGTCACAACCAAACATGGTTTTAATTATTGATTGTTACTTTACTTACTGGACTTGTATACAGGCATGAGAATTTTCATAAATCTGCGGATTTGAAGTTCGCATGGGCCGTTTTTGAGACAATTTCAGCCATCTTAGATGCTTAAAAGCTGGGAGCTTCAGCGATCCCCTGGAACCCTTGCTGAATTTTCAGCTGATTTGAAATTTTGCATTCTCATGCCTGTATATAGTATAAATGTCAAAATCTTTACATTTGACAAGATGAATCAAATCTGTTATCATCATTTATGCAGAAACTGTCACTGACAAGGACAACAGTAGTAAGTGGGTAACCACCCAACATTTTACCATAAGTACAAAAAATAGTATTAGTCATTTTATTCATTGTATGTTGTCGTTTAGTTTGCTTTCTGTACATTGTGGATTGCAGTGTTTTCTCCTCATACAGAGGTGTCACTTACTCCTGTAGCAGCAGGGAAATCACCATAAGTAGGCAGGGGTCTGGGGGGTACTCCTCTTAATTTAATAATTATGATCATTCATACAAGAAAAGTAGCCGGGTGATGATGCTTAAGTTACTGAATAATTTACTGGTTCCCAGCTCTTATTGACAGCCCTGCTCATGTATGCAATATAATCTCATGTAAATGGCAGCTTTCTGCAGTTCTGTTGTACAAAGTCAGTGATAGTGGATGAAGTACATTTGAATTGAGTTGTTACGGTTGTTGAACGTACAGCACTAGACTGCTGATCTTGAGGTGGAAGGTTTGAAGCCTGGGTGAGGCGGATGTTCTCCTGGCCCATTTGACTGAAAGTGGTAAATCCCAGGTCATTGAGCCTCCATATCTGATTCATGTAGGATATTGACAGCAGCTGTTGCATATATAGAATAGGTCAGTACTGGTCTGTAACCCAGGAACACTGGCGGCATCAACTGACCACAGTGCTTCACTGAAAATGACACCAAAACTCGATTATAATATACAGGCGCCTAGCTATCTGTATGCAAAATACGCTGTTGTGTACACATGATTATCAAAAATAGAAAAATGTGCAATAACCAACATTGGAGCATTTGTATGCAGTTTGGATATAACTTTTCTGAATATATAACACTTCAATATTTCCTGTATTACTTCTGAAAATGTGACCAGATTGTATCAAGAACATTCTAGAAAACAGTTTTTTCCCTGGGGTATTTGTAATGCCCTTAGACCCCCCTAGATTGTTTGTGTACACATTCTATCAGCTCTTGCTTCTCCCCTGATACATTTATAATTTTATTATTCCTTTCAGCACCACAAGGGTTTGTTACCACTACGAATCAAAGCCGTACCCGAAGGAACAGTCGTACCGTACAAAAATGTTCTCTTTACCGTAGAAAATACAGATCCAAAATGTTTCTGGCTTACCAACTATTTCGAGGTAAGAGATACATCAACCTATTTTAGTGCTCTGAAGTAGTGTTTGTATAATTCAAGGGTATGATGCAAAGCTAGTGTAACTTCCATCCGTTGACAAACCCTCGGTATGCTTTTGGATTAAATGGAGATGAATACACAAATGTTGTAATTAAGTGTTTGATTAATCTTCAGTTGGTGCTTGTAGTGACATTTAGTAAATGGATTGATTCTGTTTTTATGCAAACACTATTTGCTATTCAATACATCAAGTTATGACCCTATCTTGCAATCCGACATGCATACTACATGTATATGTATAATATTCATTGTAATACGATATATACTTGCTCATCAGTGTTAAATATTTAAATTTGAATAATACTTAATCGCTTCATCTGTGAAATACGATATTTGAAGTAAGCTTAATTAATCATGGTGTCATAAATCGCTTCATCTGTGAAATACGATATTTGAAGTAAGCTTAATTAATCATGGTGTCATAAATCGCTTCATCTGTGAAATACGATATTTGAAGTAAGCTTAATTAATCATGGTGTCATAAATCGCTTCATCTGTGAAATACGATATTTGAAGTAAGCTTAATTAATCATGGTGTCATAAATCGCTTCATCTGTGAAATACGATATTTGAAGTAAGCTTAATTAATCATGGTGTCATAATGGTGAAGTTTATGATTCAACATATTGTTGTTTGTGGAGCAATATGGCAGAATATGGAATTCCATTTTTATTCTAACTGCTTTTGATCTTTCCTGATGCATTGTTGTCTGGTATCTGAATTCTGCTTTCTGAATTTCTAAGCATACTTTTAGTTCTGTTATATACAATGTACTCAGTGCATTTAAAAACGCACATTGTAAGATTTCTCAAATTTCATGAACTTAAAAAGGGATGCAAGATTAGAACTTAACATGATGTTATTTCATTTGACACAATGATGTTAGCCAAAATATTCTGATTTTTTTAATTTTCTTACAAGCAACAGGTATTTTCATATCAAAATGAGTTTTAAAACAGACTACAATGACATTCAAAAGACATCACAAGTACAACAATGTATGTTTTTAAATGAACTGTGTATAGATAAGCTTTTTAAGTTTTGTCAATGACATGCTCATTGAGTGATGTTCTCTTGCTAACTTCCAGTTAAATGCATTATTAATACAATGTATGTCTCTGGTCGGTCATAAAATTGTGTGTTGTACAAGTAATTGATTCAAGTGTAATTCCTGATTAAAGATTCATCCAGGTTTTGCCCTTACCGGAATGTATGTGCTTTAAATAGAACTGAATCAATAAGTTCACACTTAAGTGTCCTTGAGATGAACATTTATTTACTTTCATCTTTTATCAGGTACAACACGCTTAGTTACTTGCACTGAATATGGCTATGTTTGAATATCTTACAGGCTTAAAACATGTACTTTCCATTAAGATTTTTATTCATACTTACAAAAGGTGTCAATAGTTGGTTGTCGTCAATTCGGTTGTAAAGTATTCAATAGACATAATGGTTTTTCTGAGCAGCAAGAGAACGTCTAACACCATTTAAATACAGTATACTGTAACTTTGCCCTTTGGATATACCATATATTTGTACAATGAATGAAAGTCTGCAAATTATGTTCTTAAATGTGACATAAGCAATATGTATCTTTATAGATGCACCCAGTTGATCAAATGTTTAAAATAAATCTAAAATTGTTTTGTGTCTTTAGAAAATGTACTATTGTATCGTAGATCGTCTATATCAGTATTGATTTGTGATTGATTATAGAACCCCATTATTGTAGATTAAAGACGCCAGAAATTCTACATTTGTATATTTAACTTTCAATCACTTTTAATGTCTCGTCTCTCATTCAATGCAATTGTTTACTTTTATTGTAGCTGTATAAATTGATATAAAAGAAATAAAAGGCTTGAATAAGCAGGTTACTTCAAGCATACATTTTTTAAGTGCAAGTTTTAAAAGTCAAACATTATAAAACATATGCCTGACTTTTAAGAACATATATAGGTATAGGTTTTACTTTAAACAAAACTGATATTGCAATATAAAATTATAACTAGTGTATTTAGGTCTTGTTTTCTGTATGCTGAATTATTTCTTACTCAACTGTTGTATATATTTTGCCCCCTCCGTTATTTCATTAGGACTGAAAGCCAAGAACCTATTCAATGCTAGAAACTTGGTTTCTTCTGAAGTGTCCAGCCCTGAGTTGAGTTACGGCTAACAATTGCAAACATTACAAAACTGTTTTGTTTTGTATCCCTGACCCACTGATCACATATACTGCACACGGGGAACCAAATTGCAAACATTACAAACTGTTTTGTATCCCTGACCCACTGATCACATTCACTGCACACGGGGAACCAAATTGCAAACATTACAAACTGTTTTGTATCCCTGACCCACTGATCACATTCACTGCACACGGGGAACCAAATTGCAAACATTACAAACTGTTTTGTTTTGTATCCCTGACCCACTGATCACATTCACTGCACATGGGGAACCAAATTGCAAACATTACAAAACTGTTTTGTATCCCTGACCCACTGATCACATTCACTGCACAAGGGGAACCAAATTGCAAACATTACAAACTGTTTTGTATCCCTGACCCACTGATCACATTCACTGCACACGGGGAACCAAATTGCAAACATTACAAACTGTTTTGTATCCCTGACCCACTGATCACATTCACTGCACATGGGGAACCAAATTGCAAACATTACAAACTGTTTTGTATCCCTGACCCACTGATCACATTCACTGCACATGGGGAACCAAATTGCAAACATTACAAACTGTTTGCGGCAAACATCTTTAACGAACGCAGGGATGGGCAATTCAGTCAATTTGAGTCATACCTGGAAATTATTATTTTGAAATTATCAGCATAACTATTTATAAATATGTCCACTTGACTTACTAGTTGCCCTAATGTTCCTACTGAGTACCGTGTGTCTCGAGGCTTTAAACTTACTGGGTTTATTTTCAGACATTACTTGTACAAGTATGGTATCCTATGACTGTTGCCACAAATTCCAGATACCAGAAGGAGATTATTGCTGGCTTTCTGGATAAAACAGCAGAAACAATGGACAAACTTCCATTCATGTTGCATGACTTTGGATTCCGTGGATCCAGTTCTGTCGAGGTTTGTATTGCTTAATTATGTGAAAATAGCTTTTATTTATTTCGGGTTTTTGCTTTCCATTATGATTTCTATGTATATGGTAACACTTATTTATGATAAGATGTTTTATACAGAATCATTGATACTGAAATATTTATAATAACACCATTTTTTCAGCCTTAAATCGCTCTGTAATATGCCTGTATACTGAATTGTCTATTTGATTTGAGAGTGACAAAAGTACAGCGACTTGATTCTTTTTGAAATTATTGGACCACCAAATACAAATGTTTTGAGTTGTGGCAATTTGGATAAGATAGTAGGAGGGGAATAGGGTTTATTTTGGCTATTTGGGAAGATGACCTGCACACCCTTCAAATTTGGAATTTTGCATGTTGAACTTAAAAATTGGGAAAAAGATTAGCAATTACAGCAAACTATTAGGAATAAAACAAAAGGATATAGTGATTAGTTAATGGACAATTGCTATTTATATTAACCTCCTGTTAAAGAAAAGTCTCTAACTTTTTTGGCTAAATTTAACACATTTTTTTCTTCAGATTTATTAGGAATTTTTACATTCAAATTGGAAAAATATATACTTTTTGTCATTGGATATATAGCTGAATAACAGCTATAAAAACAGCAGAAAAAACCCTTGAAGAAACATAGAACATTCTATTCGGGTCTAACATGTCAACAACCAGTGCATGTTTGCAGCAATACCTTAGGTGTGATGTCCATTTTTGTAATACTGTGAAATTAATGAGGGAAGATTAATTGATATTAGAAATGTTAATGGCTGAAGGTTAGCATGTTGATTGTTCTGTCTGACTCGTCTAATTGATTTCAGTCTGCAGGTATTGGTGGTTGTTCACATCTGGTAAATTTTATGGGAACTGATACAATCGCTGGTATAATGACTGCCAGACAATACTATGGTTGTGAAATAGCTGGCCATTCAATTCCTGCAGCAGAACATAGGTATGTGGAACAGTTCAGTTACTTATATTACGCATTTTCCATAGTTCCAGTCTTTAAAGTAACCCACTAGCCTGAACCCTGGGGCTAGTAACTTTGTGCTAGCAGAAATTCCTGAGTACTAGACCAAATCTGAAATTGATTTATTTGAGTGAATCTACTTTTTTGGAAATAGAGAAAAAAGCAAAATCCATCCATGACTTTAACAAATTGTTAACATAAATAATTGTGACTTTCTGCTTTTTACGAATTAGCATTTTATACATTCAGGGAGTAAGAATGATTTCATGCTAGTGGTTTTGCTGAGCAACTTGCCCAAATGGGTTAGTACTCTGAAAGCGTGTTGTTCATGGCTGATGTCTGCCAGCTGAGTGTTTAAGTTGTTAGATTTAGCTGAATTTTAATTGGTGCAATAAATTGACACTTTCATATTTTATTCTCATTCATGAACATTCTTTAATAGGTTTAAAATTAACTTTCAATACTGTTCTGTTGTGAAACTTAACATTTTAGAATGAAAATCCAAGTAGATAAATCTCATTAATAAGTTAAATACCTGAGTTTCCCGAACTTAGGAGATTGCAGATCAAGGGGGAGATGCAAAGATGCAGACACGTTTTACTTTCACTCCTTGAGATGGTAGCATTGAAAAGGATTTGTAATTCAAAAATGTGTCTATATTGTAGTACAATCACAACTTGGGGCAAAGATGGAGAGGTTGAGGCGTTTCGCAATATGTTGACAAAATTCCCTACTGGTCTTGTAGCCTGCGTTAGTGACAGTTACGATATCTGGGCTGCTTGTGAGAAAGTTTGGGGAGGAGCCCTTAAGGAATTGGTTATAAGTAGAGGAGATTCAGGCTCACTAGTTGTACGACCTGATTCTGGGGATCCACCAGAGGTCGTTGTCAAGGTAACACCCACTTTTGAAACTGTGTCTTAGCACCCAGCACATGCATTGTTTACATTTTTTTGGTAGTTTTGTATGTCTAAGTAATCTTGTATATTGATTTGTTAATTTTTTAGAATTTACATGTTGAATATTTTTTAATTTTAGTAATAAATGCAATATTAAACTGTATTTGTTTCATTCCAGTTTATTCTTGTATTAATGCAATGGTAAGAAATCTACAGTTCATGTAGAAAAGATGTACTTAAAACAAATTTGTGTCCTTCTTTTTCATTTTCAATTAAAATCTGATGTATGTTCAAAGGTCATGTGTGAAGGGTTTAGATTTAACACATTTTGATATTGTTTCAGGTTTTGAATATTTTGGGTAAATGTTTTGGACAAAGTAAAAACAGTAAAGGGTACAATATGCTTCCTCCCTTTATAAGGGTAATACAAGGGGATGGAATAAGCTATGAAACGTTAGGGGCCATATTAGAAAATATGGAGAAGAATGGTTGGAGTGCAGAAAATCTTGCCTTTGGTAGCGGTGGTGCCCTGCTGCAGAGATTAGACCGAGATACCCAGAAATGTGCCTATAAATGTAGTTATGCAGTGTGCAATGGAAAAGAGGTAATTACTGGTTTTCTCTTTGTTTGATTATATCTCCATTCACTTTTACCTTTCTTATATATTATTTAAAGCAGGAATTGCCTCAAAATGTCATTAATGTTTGGCTTTACTATTTGAAAAATAGTCATGCTGTTTTTTCCTACTATTTTACTTGCTCCTTACTTTTTCCCTACTTTTTCTTGAAAGAGCCCTACTAACCCTACTTTTTATCAAATCAGAGGCATTAACTCGAAATATTATTTTCACTGCATGAAGCACAGAGAATGTACAGTGTAGTGAATTTTTACCATTTTTTGATAGTCCAAAGATAATGAATCATCCCTACTATCCCTACTTTTAGGCAATAAAATCCCTAATTTTGCCCTACTTTTTTTAAAAACAAACAGCCCTACTTTATCCCTACTTTTTGAAAAGAGGTGAGTTGACAGCCTGAATAGTGTAAGCTATTCTGCTTACATCGGCATTACACCTTGGTTAAAAAGTTTTGCGCGCAAGTTACTATCACTGCCTATCTCAGTAACCACTGTATGTATTGAATTCAAAACTTCCCAGTCATCAAACCTGCTCAAAATAACAAAGTTAGGTAACTCTTTCATGAATATAATGCAAGATATGGCCCTTGTATGAATTGGAAATTTTGGTGAAAGTTTTGCGTGCAGGTAACTTTTGCTTGAATATATTAAAAGTTATGACCCTTGTTTGACTTAGAACTTTGGTTTAAGTTTTGTGCACAAGTAACATAAAGGCTATAGCGCAGTAACCATTGCATGTATTGGATTGAACCTTCACATAAGGCTTCTAATTCATCAATCTACTACAATAACTAAGTTAGACAACTCTTGCTGGACTATATTGAAAGTTATGACCCTTGTTCTATAAGATGCTCTCTTCATTTTAGATTTAAGCTCCTATTATTTAACTTGCTGTGAAATTTTATACAGACTCTTTATCTCATACTAGTAAAGACATTGTCATTAGGACAGGATCTATTGAATAGTCATGCACGCTGTCTTACAGACATCTCTTGCTATTACTTTTATCTAAACTGAGTTTTTGTTCAAATATTTATATATATGTGTAGTTATTAGTATGCCTTTAATAGCTCTATGAGTTGCAGTGTGTTTGTTTTTTGATACAATTGTATTAACCCTTACACCTCGTTTTATGGACTGTTGTTTTCCCGGAGGTCTGTGTAGGGAGGCATTTTCCCTTGTCTGTGGCGTTCCCTGTAGCAACTTATTCTCTCTTTTAATGTCTTTCCTTTGTAAATAGTTAGTTAATGCTCATTTCTCCAACGCATGGCATAGGTTTCTATATAGGCTTGTTTTTATTACAAAATATGAAATCAGATTTAACAACAAACAATTGATTTGATGACTGCAGGTGAATGTATACAAGGAGCCAATCACTGACATGGGTAAGAAAAGTAAGAAAGGAAGATTGTCATTGGAACAAGAAGCTGATGGTTCTTTTGTTACAAAACAAGAAGGAACAGGAGATATTAAAAAGGTTAGTAAACTTGCAGACCTGACCGTCACAAGGCAGTATAACCTCTCGAGTGCAATACCGTTATGGAGGCGTAAGCTTTGACTGTTGTTGAGAGGTTATGATACTCAAAATGTTAAATTGATAGTATTTACAGTATTTAGACCCACTTTCAAATCTATGATATAAAATTTGATCCATTTATGTAAATAAGTAAGTAACTAAATTGTTTATTAATTTGATTTGTACAGATGAGCACCGCAGTACGATTTCCGACTTCTTCTTTATGTGACATCATTTCCAGACAACATCACATGTGATGTCACCATGTAATTACTACTGTAAGCAATATTTACCCCATATGGCAATATGTGATCATATGGAGTAAAGATTGTGTCTTGCTTGCAAATAGTGTCATCACATGTTGCGTTTTCTTGATATGACATCACTTATAGAAGAGGTTGTAAATCCCATTGCAGCGCTCAATTATATATTTACTAACATATTTACAAAATACAAATAAAGAGGCACCCGGGGCCTATAAGTCCCTTAACAATGATAGGTAATTTTGAACGGCTTACAGGTACACATGATTATAACATTTATTGTTGAGCCCGCTTGCGGAGAGCTCCACATAGTTGTCACAATGGCAGTTCAGTGTATGTGCTTGTGTGCAGGTGCGTGTGTGCGTGCACCGTCCGGATTTGGTTTGTCCAGATCATTATTCTGCCATTTATTGGGGGATTTTCAAATTTCTTAGCATAAATGTTCACTATGATGAGTGTCACACGCATAGCTCATAGGTCAAGATCACAGTGAAGAGTTCAAAGATAAAAAATGGGTAAAATAGAATGCACTGTAAAGTATTATATAACTGTATCTCTTGACAATTGGTGGGCTGACATGTTACCCTTGGGCATCTAGTTATCAAAAGTATGTACAGTCGGACCTCGTTCATTCAAATTCATCGGGTTCAAAATTTCATTTTGAATAATACATTGTTTTGAATAGCGCTTTTCAATTAGATGTGCCTAAGAAGATACATCAGGACTTGATATTTATTTCAGATGATAACAAGTATTCAGATGAAGGTTTTTGAATAAACGAGGTTTGACGGTATATTACATTTATGTAACATTTATGTTTATATATTTACAGGATATGTTGGTGACTGTATTTGAAAATGGAAAGTTACTTCAAGATTATACATTTGATGAAGTTAGACAACGAGCACAGATTGAATTAATAACCAGGAAGTCGGGACAAAAAAATAAATGAATGTAGCAGAAAATAGAGGTCTTAATCATTTCAAATTAAAACTGTCGTCTTTTAAAAAATAATTATTACAGAAGACTGTGATTCTTAACGAAATATTTAATTTTGTCCTAATGGACTGCTATTTTTTATGCAATATTTATTCTCACAGATTGATATCTTCCCAAGACTTTCTTATAACATATTGTCATTTCTAGATGATCACTAGTGATTAATCTTGCTTTATCCACAGGCAAAGTTATCATAAAATGATTGTTTATTTCATAGAAATGGTTGATTGGACTTAGTATATGTCGCAACATAACTGTGAGCACATTATTTGCATTTATGCTTGACTGGTGTCAGACTGTATCATAATAAACCAGAACTTGCTATCTTGATGTTTTAAGTTCAGGAGATTATGTTTTAATCAGATTTTTCATTGACCACTAATGCTTGCTACTGCCTGTTTGAATCTGTATGTTATGTTACTTCTACACTTAGCTTTTATACTTACTGTAAACATCCCTTGTTGTATCATCAATCACTTTCTCCTAACCTCTGATTTTTATGGACTGGTCCTGAAATCGGGGTTAAAGCGCATCCAAACTGGTTAGGAATCTTGGTTTTTTAGCCAACATGGACTTGTCTGTAGAATTGTGAAATTTTCAGGACAAAAAATATGAGGGGTTCAATTAGTGTCAATCCCCCAGCCCAAGTTAAAAATGGCTACTTAACTAAAGCACCAGAATGTATTCATCTAGTACAATACTGGCATTGATTCAACTCCTCGGAGTGGTTCCATTTAGTACATAAAGAATGATGTTATTTGACTGTGCAGTGTTTTATACGTATATGAAACAGAAATAATGTATAGTATAGTTAAATATATGTAGGAAATATTTATATATACAACATATTGTTAGAGACAATTATTGATTGTATTTTAAACTTGCCACCTTTTTTTATAAAAACCAGGAATTTCTGATACCTGGTTATGTTATTGTAATGAACTGTTATGTGTATAATGTTTAAGGTAATCTTATCGAGATATTGTCCATGTTGTAACATAGATGCATTTGATAATGTTAGATTTGTTGTCGTCTGGCTTCCGACTAGATATTATTTACTGCCTAAATATTTTTTACCTACTATAATTTTTTTTATTTAGCTTGATCATATTTGGCTCCCATTGTCTAGTCTGATGAACTCTATATTTTAGTGCAAAGGGAGACTATTTCATGAAGAAAAAAAAGAGTAGCTGCATGAGTTATCTCCTATGAAACTTGGTAAAACATAGGATCTGTATACAGAAGGGATAGGTTGCTATGCGAATAATAAAACTATGACGGATATGAAACCAATGCAAGCTTTCAATAATAGATTTTGGACAATGAATTATTTTTTGTTTATATGATTCTGAAAATGTTACATGTGGCAATATGTGAGCATTTCTTTGTGCAAGAATTGAGTTTTAAATTGTTAGATCCCGTTTTGACTGCATGGTCTCTGGTATCTTATTACCTTGCCAGACATTTGGTCAGGGACCTTACACAAAGCCTGGTATCTTATTACCTTGCCAGACATTTGGTCAGGTCCCTTACAAAGCAAACATTTAGGTCTTTGGCTATTGGGACTGTTTCTTTTTCCGACTTGTCAAGCATTCCTGCAACTGTCACAGAGCCTAGATGTGACTCTTTATGTAGCTTGTTATGAAAACCAGAAAAAAAACACTTGAAGATGACATTAATGTGTCCACAATACTGATGATTCTATTAAATATTTTTCCTTGGATTCATGTCGTCATTGCTTTGTGATATATCAGTTACATGTAATGATTTTTGTATCCAAGATATTCACAATGATCATTGATATCAAACCAGACAAGGGTCTATCCTGTGCCATTTTTTTATAATTTGTAATTTTTAAACCATATATGCATTCAGCACTTTGTTGACACTTGTAGTTTTATGTATATAAATGGTAGAAATACAATTTTAATCATGTATGTACGTAATTGTGAAATGTTTGCATTGTTGTGTATGTAAAATCGATTTTTGTACTTTTTAGTGAAGAGTCAATCAGGTTCTTAGAATAAGTCTAGCATTCATGGATCTCTCAAATGATATCATTACTGTATTTAGTATGGCTTTGCAGCCATTTTTATCATAACTGTTGCTTAAAGTCTGGCTCCTAAAAGGTGCCGTTTAATTTCTGTTGTTTTTTGTAAAACAAGTTTGATTTATATTATAGTTCATAAGGTGTTATTTAAAAAAGATTGAAACATATTCTCATATGTTAACCCCAGTCATATTCACATTTTCACTGCATGTTAAATTTGAATTGTTTGAGAATGACCCATGATTACACCTCGGACATTAAGTATGTTATAAAACATCATTGCACATCAGTATACTCGATTAGACTGCCCTGTATCTGTGTGCTGTCATTTCACCTTCATGGAGCTCAATGTAATGGCAGCATGACCTTCACCTTGTTTCTCAAAATAAACACTCTTGTATACCATGAACATTAAAAGGAAAGTTGCAATACTGATTGAGCGGCTGTATCAGTAAGCTTAAGATGGGTTTGTCAGAAATACTTTGCTTTCTGTTAAGGATAACTAGTGGGGTTTTGTTAATCTTTTGAAAATCCGTAGATTCAAGTTTGATTCTTAAATTTCCTGTTGAAGCTTTGCATCTGTGAGATGTTTGTTTTGGAAAATAAGGTACTTGTACATTGTATCTATATGTCTGCAATATATACCATAATAGATATTAGGTTGTTTGTTTGTTAAATGTATTGTATCATGAAATGTTTGTTCTATACACCATAATCATGTCTCGACCAATAACCTGGTGTTTGTGGATGTCATAGGTTTGTGTCAATATGACCAAATTTCAGCTGATAATTATTTTTCATGCACCAAAACCATTCAAATATTTACTTCAACAGTTTTGATACTTTTTCATGTGTGGATACGTTAAGCTTGTTGCAATAAGTACTGAAAATCAGGTATCTTATAGTGAGTGTTTATTTTCGCTAATAGTCACAAATGGACTAATTCAATAATTTATTGTGTAAGCAGTATTTTGCATAGAACATGTACCTCAACATACAGATTACTATTTCACCAAGTTTAGAGCTTGCAAGTACTTCTTAAACAGCATAGATTGCTTTATAAATGTTATGTGAAATACAAGTTGATTAACAATAGTTCCTCTAGTTATCTGCTGTGAAAATGATAACATTGTACGTTTTAAGTAATGCAGTTGTTGGAATGAAAAAAAGTCCTGTTTTGAGGAACACGAAAAATTGGTCATTGGCGCTACCGGGATTCAAACCCGAATCTCGAACCTGAAGAATAATTAGTTTCTTTTTCAAGACTTACTTTCAGTTTTACACTCAAACTTTTAAAGCTTGTATTAACAGTTGTCTAACCCAATAGTTGTATTTGTTTACTGTAAATACATGTATTGCTTTCTGTAGCTCTATGCTTGATTAGCATGTGTTATTTGTAAAATGCCATTTAGTGTTTGCCAATATACATGTACAGGTAAATCTTGATTGTTTTTAAGACACTGTAATACAAAGCAATAAATAAGCAACTGTGTAATTTTGAAGTCTGCTTAAATGTTTTTTTCCAGTTTTAGAAGAATCTTATTGAGCCGTAGTATGATTTAAAGTTTTATTTAATGTTACAAAAATCTCAAAGTTACCTCTGCCAATTATGATAAGCCAAACAAAACTTTTGCTGTATATATTAGTATAGTAAAGTAAAGTATCATATGTAAAGTATCATATATTTTGTGCTTCATGGTGTTAGTTCATGGATTTATGTTGCTATTTTGTTTACTTTTAACCAAACGTCTTCCTGTATAAACAATGTGTTACTGGTATTGTTTTAAACCTTACATTTTGGTTAATGAATAAAATTAAAACATAATTATTGCCCAAATTCTGTATCCAAAATTGTCTTGTGACTGATAACAATGATTCTTTGGCGTGTCGAAAAACATCCATTTGTACATATAATGAATGTTTGTATATTGTACAGCCAACAGGGGTTTAGTAACCTTTTATCCTATTTAATTAGTTTTAGTATTGGTTTAGATGTCAATTGTTCAGCTTTTTTTCCATGTCTCTATAATCAATAAATAACTTAATGTATCTGTGTGTATCTTCCATAACTGGGGCGCGTTTTTTAGAGGTAGGAAGAATAGAATTCTACCTACTAGTGCTACGTAGGGAAAGTAGAGGTGCTGTTTCTTAAGGTAGCACACCCCTAATGGAAGATATTTCAAAAACAAACATGATTAATATTTCCATTATCTATATCATATATCAGATCAAATGGCAAATTTTAAAAAAGATTGACCGTCTAAAAAAAATTTTTTTCACATTTTTCATCAAAAAAATTATCAAGGAATTTTCGTTCAAAAGATCAGACCCCAAGGGTAAATAAAAGTCCTCTAACTCATTTATTTTTTAGACTTTTTGAACAAAGTTGGTATTTAAATATCTGGTAGACATTGTAAAATCAGAAATAAGACCATTTAATGCCAAAAAGCAAGTACATCAGTTTCCATGGTAAATTATACATAGAAACTTTTTGCAAAACAAAGGCATTTTGTGCTAACATAATATATCTTCCGTGGAAATAACATCACTAAAAAAAAAGAACGAAAAAAACTCAATCCAAATTTTCATTTTTATTTTTTTATTTTATCCATTGCAAGTTTAAATGAAAGATAAAAAAACAACTTCACCGTCTAGATTAAAAGTAACACAACCTCAAACATAACAATAGTGGATTTTTAAACAATAGTGGGGCGCGCCATTTTGTAGCTAGCAAAGCGTTCAAGCGTTTTTTAGACAGCTACCTTTTCTACATTGGCCAACTTTTCTCGCTTACTTCCCCTACCTCTAAAAAAAGCACCTGTATGGGTTTTTAAACACACTATGCATGGTTCTACAGTTAAGTATGAGAGTATTTTTGCATACTTCAGAAACAAAGCTGGAACACTTCTAACTGTCCAATCTGAGTGGATAAATATATACAATTGTTTAACTCGATAAAATGCTTGGGTACATATTCGGTATTGTGTATTGTTGTTGTACCAAGCTCCAAGTTGACAATTTCAGTCCAAAGCATGTTAGTGATTACTGTGATCATACCTCTGAGAGCTTGCCTTAAACTTATAATGTTTGCTGTTATTTTCGTGTTACTTTCGGTTTCGTGGTATTTTTTTTTTTGACAACAACACCCTCATTGAAATAATATGGAATAGTAGGAAAATACGGAAAAGAAATGCTATTGTCGGCATAAATTATCTGTGAAAGATGTAAATGATGAAATGTGAGTTTTTCTTCCAGATCGTTATGTCGTTAGTACTGCAAAAATACAAGCAAACAGTATACTATTCTTCGTTACAATCTGTTATCTGTACATTGAAGTATGTAGTTTTCACGGTAGTTTAACCATTAAACAGGTGATTGTGTTATTCTTTTTCACATATTTACATTGATTTACTAATACATTATACTTTTAGACACTATTATTTTCATATACATGTACAATGTCTTTGTAATAACTTGTACCACACATGTTTGCAGCAGTTCACCATTATGTTATAGACACACATATTTTTGTCATATGCATCTTTATGTTATGTAGCCTGTTTATAAAAAAATAAAAAGGTTACTTTATGTACTGGATTTATTTGTGTTATTTGTTGGAACTAGTATGATTTTATTCCTGAAAAGTCTGTGTAAATGTTAATATAGTCATGCTAATTGGATACAAAAATGACATTAAATACGAATAAATGCATAATGCATAACGAGAATAAATGCATAATGCATAACGAGGCGTGCATGATTGGGTAGGAGTGCAGTATAGTGGCACATATTTACTGTTATATGTATGAGGAGCAACATGAATGTTTGCATTTGATGATATTTTGCTTAAGCAAATTGGCTTCCTGTATCTCAATAAGTAACTGGTTGTAGCTTTTGTGTCCCTATGCTGTCATTCAAAAATTGTTTGTTTGCAGTTAGGCGACCGACTGGTGGAAAATGCCACAACTCAAAATACGATTATTTTTCGGTCTTATAGCCACACCACAGTGCTAAACTAAAACAAAAGCTCTACCTACCTACCCAGTGTTATAATTCCATGTCTCGTAACCGCAAACAAGCAATTTTATGTTTAAGGATTGCCCTACATAAATGAATATTTGCCTTTTCCCATTTTTCAGTCCATCCCACCTGGACACACTACAACGTTTATATACGGTCCCTGATTCCACTTAAATTTGTGTCGCTCGTATCTCGAAAAGCATTTGAGTTAGAGAAATAAACCTCCATAGGAATATTGGTCATCACGTGGCATTGCCTCCTGTGAGTTTTCCATTAAATACATTTGGTAAGAGATGAGTTACAACCAATGAATTAGTGGAAGTGGCTTGTTGAAATACTGTGTGTGTCGCCTATATCTACAAAAGTCGTATTAGAGTTATCACATGACATTGCACTCGGGTTTTTGTGCCTCCAAACAATTGTGAGGGGGCATTTAGATTAATCCGTCTGACTGTCCCACACAATTTGTGTTCTTAATATCTTCTTAACCCTTGAACCTACAGCCTCTTCAAACTGTATAGTAATATATATCTGGATGTGAAGTTGTGCACTTTGGAGTTTCAAGTCGTATCCCTCCCCACATAAGGAAAACGAGACCTTTGAATGAGTAAAGTAGGGACACCTGTTACATTTCTAGTTTCAGTTATATTTAATGGGTAGGAGCGGAGTTATGCTCCTTGCTTTAGTAAAAATAGCTTGTTGGAGCACTTACTGTGTCATGCAGATCTCAAAGTATGTGACCACAATTTATATGACAAATACACTTGCACATTCAAAACATGGTACATAACAAGTGTACTATATCGTGAAAAAAACAGTCCCATTTGTATGGTTTATATTCTCTTAATCATTGGCAAGGTTTAGAGATGGATTGACCAGTTACTAATTTGGTATAAATGATATCATAACACCATAGTACATCATGTTTATACAGATATTCATGGTATGGTCGTTTCCATATTGAGTGTAATTTGGTAGCTGTGAAAGGAGACAAGTTGATCTCATTATATACCTTAACAGCTTGGTCGGTGCAGAAGATTGTTTATGGTAAAGCCAGACTAAGCCACATGGAAGAAGCAGCATTTCACGTCTAAGTTATTGATATCATTAGGAAAACGGACATTAAAAATGGGTTGGCAAGTGAACCAGTTCAACAAGTATACTCACAGTAAACATAGTTTAGAAAATGCGTTAGAAGCAAACATATATGTAAACCAACACCAACATGATACATACTTAAATTGCACAAAGTAAGATAATGTTTGCCTGATCAAGTGTAAGCCCAATAGTGAAACTGGACCTATGATCCTCTTTGCACAAACCGGAAAGAACATTTGTTAAATATAAGCATCACGCTTTTTACAGTTATGTATATTTACAGTTATGTAGAGTAGCATCCATTACTGCCAACATTCGTACTGTAAATATTGTTTCAAACAACACAACTGTTAACATCATAACTGAACACTTAACAAGAATATTGTCTTTGAAAGGCCAATCATTATCGAGCTGAATTTCACAATTGAATCATGGCTCTTGTCAAAAACTGAAAGATAACTGTATCTGTGTTAGATTTGGAGAGACTTAAGTGAGCCTTTTTATCATCAGCAAAGACATCAGACATTTCATGTTTGTACAACTTCATTTCTGGTTCAGTCCCATTAACCAAGTATCTAAAGGTAATATCAGCAAAGCTATCTTTAAAAAGTGGTGTCGAACGTACTTTAAGAGAGTCAAGTTCACTGGATGGACAACAGTTACATTATGAACCTGATTATAGCAGGAATTTAATCTAGGAACAAAATAGAAGCTTAAATTAGTTCACTCTCGATGTGAATGAGGTTGATAATTATTTTTAGATGCGTATTAGTTTATTATTGTGTTTTTTTATTACGCTTTTGATATACAATTAGCGACTTGTCCTCAGTTTTATCTTGCAAATATATTTATATTTAACAGATATCTATTGTACTGTGATAATAGTCTCTTATACTTCTTTTCAGAATGGATACGTACTGTTGCTTAGTTAATTGCATGTTTTATTATGTTCTTCAGTACGTAGATGAGACTGAAATTAAAAAAGTACATATATACAATGTACAACCAAATTAACAGGAATACACGATTATTGATACTATGACCTGGGTGGCCTGGTTGTATAATCTATTTTACAGTTCGCAATGTAGGTTTTGACATGGTCTCTCCTTTGTATTAAATGAATGTTATGTAAAAGCATGGCAGGCATTTATAATTTAGTTACATACCACTAGACCCTGGTTCCCTTAAATTACAGCATTTTCATTGATTTTGTGGGTTGTTGAAAAATAAACGCTCTAGTTGATCACTAATATGCATAAGTGAATTGGAAATGTAATTAAATAATTTTAAGTTGGATATAACCAGTATTGTTTTCGTAAAATCAAAGTCAAAGAATCAAATCATTAGTTTTCATCATTTGTTATCACACGAACAGAGACGTAACTGATCAGTCACAACTGGAACATGCTATCAGAACGAGCACCAAAACAATTCAAAGGCCAGAAGAGCATATGAGATGGCGCGTCGTCCGTGCGTGCGTCCGTAAACATTTGCTTATGAACACGATAGAGCTGTCTTCTAAGAACTTGCAGACATCAGGTGACGATATTTGGCCAGCCAGTATAGCACTGTGAGGCCCCTCTTGTTTTTACATATGTAGTTGAATGTGTATTATTCACTATCTAGTAGCCTAATCCTTCCTAATATATATGGTCAGTGGAAGGACGTGGGAAATCACTGCCGTCTTATTTGTTTACAAGTGATGATGAACCTCACACAGCCAGACCAACCCGTCTATTGATATTTTTTCATGAATGGTATTTTATAAATCGTAATTATGTCAAAATGTCAAAAATACAGTTTTATTCTCTTTAAGGGTTACATATCTCGGCACAAATTAATGAAAGGACACGTAATTCAATGTTGCATTTCCCTGTGTATTTCATTTTGAAATATCCATATGCGAAAACAAATCAGTAATATGAGGTGCTAGACTAATAAGAATTTAATGATGCAACTATTCTCATGTTTTTTATGATCAAATAAACAACCATGAAAACCCTATGACGCTCACCTGAGACCATAGTGCCTGGCAGTCGTGGTCTTTAAACAATCATGTATTGAATGACTTCAGAAGAGGGCCATTTCTGTGAAATTAATTTGGAATCAGGTCAGCAGATTCTGATGATCAGGTCGAACATGTGGCCTCAAAAGTCTAAAACATATGTTTATACAATTTGACATTGTTACCTAGTTTTTTAAGTGACACAAGCTCGATCTAGATTTGATAGAGAAATATATTTAAACAATGTCTCATACATATCAAGTTACAAATGTGACCTCTTTAGTTTTAACAAGATTTTTCTGTATAACAAGACCTTGCTTTAGACCCAGATTGACCCAATTTTAAACTTGACATCGACTTCATAAAGACAATTATTCTGACCAAGAGTTAGCTGTACATACTGCATGCTGATTGATACTTCGGATTTGACCCGAAGCAACGATTTACACATACTACTCGCAGAAAAAGTGCAAAAAGTACTTGCATTTTTTTTAAAACCAAGTTGCATTAAGCGAGTGCTAAAGTTTGACTTTTCAGATATGTTTTGTTTGTAAGTAATTGTATTTTGTCTTTGCCGCTACAAACAATTTCACTGACCGTATATATGGTAAAACAGTATCCATGTTGTAGCGGATCAGTGGTCCAGTGGTAAAACGCTGGACTTGTAATCCAGGGATCGCTGGTTCGATTCCCCGCTCCATCACTGACCGTACTAACAGTCTTTCGGACGAGACTTTAAAAACCGAGGTCCCGTGTATGATGCTTTACATCGAGCACGTAAAAGAACCAGGGGTGCTTCTGGAACTGGGGCATCTTCTGTATCATGCACTATCCTCCAAATCTAATATGACTAACATTCTTCCGGAGGCGTCGCCCATGTGGGAAACCGGTGGCGACGATAAATAAAAGCATATACAACAATGTTGTGTTTTTATAATTCTATAGATGCGTTAGATTTATTATTGTAAAGTATATTTAGCTTCTTTTAATCAGAAATCTGTGGTAACTTTTCTATCGTGATTGTAATTTTAAATTCTGCTTGAGAAGTCAAGTTATTATGAAGGGAAACCGGTTAGGGATTAGCATTTTCAGGGGATTCTTTCTTGGAATGTGCACAGACTTAAGACTAATAAGAAGGAAAGTGACGATATCGTTAACTTGATTTCAAATAATATTGTATTTCTCTACGAAACATAGACAAACGCTTCGAGTGACATTCATTTATCTTGATATAAAGAACTAATTTTCTGTAGAATTTATTTCAATCGTAGAGTTAGGAGATCTAGTGGGGGTTAGTGCTGTATTATAGAGAATTACTGAGTAATGGTGTTAACATTGTTTAGAATACCTTTAACACAATACTATGGTTGAAATTAGTTATTTTTCAACTCCGAGAAGATGTATACATTTGTGGTTCGTGTATATGGATCGAAGGTTCTCTTGCTTATGATGTTGTTTCTGTATATCTTTTTGATATACTTGAGTCAGATGTAGATTATTTTAATTCATTGCGGGCCGTATATGTCACGGGTGATTTAAATAGCCGTGTTGGCTTACATTGTAATTATATTACACATAATAGAATTACTGATGGTCTTAACTCACTCCTGTACAACTAACAAACACTTATTTGCTGCTGGCACGGCTTCGTTTTATTGGAGGGGTTGCGTTTGTTTGATGCATATATACAATAAATACAAGTACGTAAACAATTGACAATTGTTTAAACATGAATTCGCATGAATTTAGACTGAATAATCTGTTTACTTTGGTACAAATTATCTATTGATCGTACATGCTTTGATGGTAGACCCGTATGCTGATCTCCATCACGTATTTATCATGGGAATGACAGCCGCCCACAAACAACGCCCACGTGTGAGGGAAATGTGTGTCCGCAACATGCCGCTCAGTAAAAACTGATATCATTCCTCAAAATACAGGATACACGGACTTGACCCGAGCATGTACTACATATAATGAAACCGTCGTATTATAATCGAATACTATCATACTATAATTTGTTTTTAATAATATACAACATACAGGTGTACAATTGCTTCGAATTTGAATGATTCGTACAATTATTATGAAGTAATGACTTGAAGCCAAGCATAGAACTGATTTGCCCGCCAAAATCTCGTTTATACTCCAATACCACGTGATATCTTCCGCCTTCACGTGACCAGCTGGATTAAAACCACGCCCGTACTATTTGTACGTAAACCCCGTTAAGACATAAGTTCTGCAGCTATACTCCGTAACGTGCAGAACTAGTAATAACTGACACTGAAGATTATTTACTCGACGAAACACTGGACCGGGCCTCTCCGGACAGAGTAGTTAATGGGCACGGTACTAAATTGCTTGATATGTGTAATTCAACTGGTTTGCGAATTGTTAACGGCAGATCACATGATACGAATGTTTTTACTTATATCTCTCACAATGATGCCCCAGTTATAGATCATTTGTTGACAAAGCAATGTAACTTCTCACAAATCAGTGATTTCATTATCTATCCTTTAAATGTATGGAGTGATCACATCCCTATCCTTTTTTCATTGCAATGTAAACGTGCGTTCTCAATTATGAGTATGGAATATATTTGTATTGATATACCTTCGAAAAAAACTCGATAGCATAAGCGAGTATACTTTCCAAAAATATTTTTGATATTAAAAAATACTTTAAAAACAGAATTTTGTGTACATTTACCGGAGTGTAAAACATCATCAAAAGTCATTCTACATGTACAAATTTACTAATCCATAAAAGTGTATATTGATAAACTTGTCAAAACACATGGCAAGGCTATCGCCTTAAATAGTTTAACAAGAATTGATAACATTGATATGACAAATCGGAACTCAGTGAATAATCTATTAAGTAGTTTACCAATATTGTTATAGATAGTGTACAATTAGAAGTGTTTTTTTCTGACACTTCTTTTGTTAAAAATGCAGATTGGTGTGCTAGTGAGCGTTTAAATGCGAAAAAAATATTATTAACATGCGTTACATGTTTTTAATCGTTTTAAAACGTATATTAACAGAGAATATTTATGTAAACGTAAGCAAGAATATAAAAGTATGTTGAATAGGAATAAAAAGTGTTATGAGAATTAAAAAAAACTTCCAGAAATTGAGCAGTTGAAATATTGTAAACCTAAACAGTTTTGGAAATAATTTAAGAAAAAAGTAAAACAAAAAAATAGTAATAACTCTGTTGATGACTTTTAGAAATTAGTATTTTTCGACTCTTAGCTATGATACATCGTAATGTTCAAATGCAGAGCTCATTTGCGAAAATCATGATTTCAATAATAATATTGAGCTTTCGAAGATTTGAATTTACCCATAACTGTAGACGAAATGTTTAATGCTGTGAAATGCCTTAAGGCTGGTAAAGCACCAGAAAATGATTGTTTATCAAATGAGGATTTCATAGAAAGCAATAACAGTAATAATTCCTTTTTACAAAAACTGGGGGTACTGCAAATACAAGAAATTACCGAGGGATAACATATGTCAGTTGTTTATGTAATTGATTCTTGGCGCTTGGTTTGCGCATGCGTCAGCCGCTAATCCTTTTTTTCTGAGCTCCGAAATTCTTTATCTAAATTGCTTTTTCTTGAATGCAGGTTGTGGTAAGAATTGACCAGTCCTAAGTTAAATTACATTATCTTACTTTTCAATTCATGTTTCAAAGTTTCAAAGTTTATTTCGTTTAAAACCAGAAGGTCACAGACCCATGTGGCTAATCAGTATACAAACAGATATAAATATAAATATGGAGAACATCAAAATATGAACATATCATATTATTAATATCAACATACCAACATTACTAACATATCATTATAAAATTATATGAAAATTATAACCCTACAATCTGTTATATATATATATATGTGCGTGTGCGTGCGTGTGCGTGTGTGTGTGTATAAAACATGATCATAATACATTTACTATTGACAATAATCCTAATACATACAATATATATACATATATATATAGGAGTACCATGTCCCTAGCACTGATTCCTTATCGAAACGAAATATAAGGTCATCTGCAGGGTAATAATGCACTATAGCAAAGTTATAAAGATGGCAACAAACGCGCACCTTCAACATTACTTTTACTCGATAATGTATAAATATCGCAATCAGAAACATAAAAAAGCATTACACATTGACAGACATATAATACTACTTTAATTTATCAAAACATATTCTAATCGTAAAATTGAATTTGAATGAGTTTATAAATAAAAGTATACAAATATGCCGAACACCAATTTAATAACATAATATTTTCATATCACTGAGATGAATATCTTTATTTGAAAATCTTAACGGACAGTGAATATACTTATTTTATTGAATTAGACACCAAATAATTGCTAAAAATATATATGTTATATCTTCTGATATGAAACTAATACTACTTACTAAGTTTATCATACGTTGTTTAGATAAAGTGTATTTGTTCTAACATTGAAAGCTTTTTCTACATAAATTCCCAAGTTCCTAATAATTTTCTTATTCCTAGAATTTAAAAGTTCGATAAATTTGGGCATATTCGGGCGCCTCCAGAAATATCCAGGTATATATTTATTTCGTAACTCGACATATAAATTGCATTTTAATACAAAATGAAACTCATCTTCTAATTCTTCACATAACAAACACTTTCATGAAATGTGTTGCATTAGCCCTCTTTTGCTAACGATGTATGCTATAACTTATGATGGTTAGACTTCTCACGATGTATGCTATAACTTATGATGGTTAGACTTCTCACGATGTATGCTATAACTTATGATGGTACGACTTCTCACGATGTATGCTATAACTTATGATGGTAAGACTTCTCACGATGTATGCTATAACTTATGATGGTAAGACTTCTCACGATGTATGCTATAACATATGATGGTTAGACTTCTCACGATGTATGCTATAACTTATGATGGTAAGACTTCTCACGATGTATGCTATAACTTATGATGGTAAGACTTCTCACGATGTATGCTATAACTTATGATGGTTAGACTTCTCACGATGTATGCTATAACTTATGATGGTTAGACTTCTCACGATGTATGCTATAACTTATGATGGTTAGACTTCTCACGATGTATGCTATAACTTATGATGATAAGACTTCTCACGATGTATGCTATAACTTATGATGGTTAGACTTCATATGATGTATCTTGCAACATATGATGGTTCTCATGATGTATCTTGCAACCTATGATGGTTCTCATGATGTATCTTGCAACTTATGATGGTTCTCATGATGTATCTTGCAACCTATGATGGTTCTCATGATGTATCTTGCAACCTATGATGGTTCTCATGATGTATCTTGCAACTTATGATGGTTCTCATGATGTATCTTAAAGCCTATGATGGTTCTCATGATGTATCTTGCAACTTATGATGGTTCTCATGATGTATCTTGCAACTTATGATGGTTCTCATGATGTATCTTGCAACCTATGATGGTTCTCATGATGTATCTTAAAGCCTATGATGGTTCTCATGATGTATCTTGCAACATATGATGGTTCTCATGATCTATCTTAAAGCCTATGATGGTTCTCATGATGTATCTTGCAACTTATGATGGTTCTCATGATCTATCTTAAAGCCTATGATGGTTCTCATGATGTATCTTGTAACTTATGATGGTTCTCATGATGTATCTTAAAGCCTATGATGGTTCTCATGATGTATCTTAAAGCCTATGATGGTTCTCATGATGTATCTTAAAGCCTATGATGGTTCTCATGATGTATCTTGCAACCTATGATGGTTCTCATGATGTATCTTAAAGCCTATGATGGTTCTCATGATGTATCTTGCAACTTATGATGGTTCTCATGATCTATCTTAAAGCCTATGATGGTTCTCATGATGTATCTTGCAACATATGATGGTTCTCATGATCTATCTTGTAACTTATGATGGTTCTCATGATGTATCTTGCAACATATGATGGTTCTCATGATCTATCTTGCAACCTATAATGGTTCTCATGATCTATCTTGCAACCTATGATGGTTCTCATGATGTATCTTGCAACATATGATGGTTCTCATGATCTATCTTAAAGCATATGATGGTTCTCATGATGTATCTTGCAACTTTTGATGGTTCTCATGATCTATCTTGCAACCTATGATGGTTCTCTTGATGTATCTTGCAACCTATGATGGTTCTCATGATCTATCTTGCAACATATGATGGTTCTCATGATCTATCTTGCAACATATGATGGTTCTCATGATCTATCTTGCAACCTATGATGGTTCTCATGATGTATCTTGCAACCTATGATGGTTCTCATGATGTATCTTGCAACCTATGATGGTTCTCATGATCTATCTTGTAACTTATGATGGTTCTCATGATCTATCTTAAAGCCTATAATGGTTCTCATGATCTATCTTGCAACCTATGATGGTTCTCATGATGTATCTTGCAACATATGATGGTTCTCATGATCTATCTTAAAGCATATGATGGTTCTCATGATGTATCTTGCAACTTTTGATGGTTCTCATGATCTATCTTGCAACCTATGATGGTTCTCATGATGTATCTTGCAACATATGATGGTTCTCATGATGTATCTTGCAACATATGATGGTTCTCATGATGTATCTTGCAACATATGATGGTTCTCATGATGTATCTTGCAACATATGATGGTTCTCATGATGTATCTTGCAACATATGATGGTTCTCATGATTTATCTTGTAACTTTTGATGGTTGTCATGATGTATCTTGCAACATATGATGGTTCTCATGATCTATCTTGCAACATATGATGGTTCTCATGATCTATCTTAAAGCCTATGATGGTTCTCATGATCTATCTTGCAACATATGATGGTTCTCATGATATATCTTGCAACATATGATGGTTCTCATGATATATCTTGCACCATATGATGGTTCTCATGATCTATCTTAAAGCCTATGATGGTTCTTATGATGTATCTTGCAACCTATGATGATTCTCATGATCTATCTTGCAACATATGATGGTTCTCATGATCTATCTTAAAGCCTATAATGGTTCTCATGATCTATCTTGCAACATATGATGGTTCTCATGATCTATCTTAAAGCCTATGATGGTTCTCTTGATCTATTTTAAAGCCTATGATGGTTCTCATGATCTATCTTAAAGCCTATGATGGTTCTCTTGATGTATCTTGCAACTTATGATGGTTCTCATGATCTATCTTAAAGCCTATGATGGTTCTCTTGATGTATCTTGCAACATATGATGGTTCTCATGATCTATCTTGCAACATATGATGGTTCTCATGATATATCTTGCAACATATGATGGTTCTCATGATCTATCTTAAAGCCTATGATGGTTCTTATGATGTATCTTGCAACATATGATGGTTCTCATGATCTATCTTGCAACATATGATGGTTCTCATGATCTATCTTAAAGCCTATGATGGTTCTCATGATGTATCTTGCAACATATGATGGTTCTCATGATCTATCTTAAAGCCTATGATGGTTCTCTTGATGTATTTTGCAACATATGATGGTTCTCATGATGTATCTTAAAGCCTATGATGGTTCTCATGATCTATCTTGCAACATATGATGGTTCTCATGATGTATCTTGCAGCCTATGATGGTTCTCTTGATGTATCTTGCAACATATGATGGTTCTCATGATCTATCTTAAAGCCTATGATGGTTCTCTTGATGTATCTTGCAACATATGATGGTTCTCATGATGTATCTTAAAGCCTATGATGGTTATCTTGATGTATCTTGCAACTTATGATGGTTCTCATGATCTATCTTAAAGCCTATGATGGTTCTCATGATCTATCTTAAAGCCTATTATGGTTGTCATGATGTATCTTGCAACATATGATGGTTCTCATGATCTATCTTGCAACATATGATGGTTCTCATGATCTATCTTAAAGCCTATGATGGTACTCATGATCTATCTTGCAACTTATGATGGTTCTCATGATCTATCTTGCAACTTTTAATGGTTCTCATGATGTATCTTGCAACCTATGATGGTTCTCATGATCTATCTTGCAACCTATGATGGTTCTCATGATCTATCTTGTAACTTATGATGGTTCTCATGATCTATCTTAAAGCCTATGATGGTTCTCATGATCTATCTTGTAACTTATGATGGTTGTCATGATGTATCTTGCAACATATGATGGTTCTCATGATCTCTCTTGCAACATATGATGGTTCTCATGATCTCTCTTGCAACATATGATGGTACTCATGATCTATCTTGCAACATATGATGGTTCTCATGATCTATCTTAAAGCCTATGATGGTCCTCATGATTTATCTTGTAACTTATGATGGTTGTCATGATGTATCTTGCAACCTATGATGGTTCTCATGATCTATCTTGTAACTTATGATGGTTCTCATGATCTATCTTGCAACATATGATGGTTCTCATGATCTATCTTGCAACATATGATGGTTCTCATGATCTATCTTGTAACTTTTGATCGTTGTCATGATCTATCTTGCAACATATGATCTATCTTGCAACATATGATGGTTCTCATGATCTATCTTGCAACATATGATGGTTCTCATGATCTATCTTAAAGCCTATGATGGTTCTTATGATGTATCTTGCAACCTATGATGGTTCTCATGATCTATCTTGCAACATATGATGGTTCTCATGATCTATCTTAAAGCCTATGATGGTTCTCATGATCTATCTTAAAGCCTATGATGGTTCTCATGATCTATCTTAAAGCCTATGATGGTTCTCATGATCTATCTTAAAGCCTTTGATGGTTCTCATGATCTATCTTAAAGCCTATGATGGTTCTCTTGATGTATCTTGCAACTTTTGACGGTTCTCATGATGTATCTTGCAACCTATGATGGTTCTCTTGATGTAACTTGAAACCTATGATGGTTCTCTTGATGTATCTTGCAACTTATGATGATTCTCATGATGTATCTTGCAACCTATGATGGTTCTCATGATCTATAAAGCCTATGATGGTTCTCATGATCTATCTTAAAGCCTATGATGGTTCTCATGATCTATCTTAAAGCCTATGATGGTTCTCATGATATATCTTGCAACATATGATGGTTCTCATGATCCATCTGAAAGCCTATGATGGTTCTTATGATGTATCTTGCAACCTATGATGGTTCTCATGATCTATCTTGCAACATATGATGGTTCTCATGATCTATCTTAAAGCCTATGATGGTTCTCATGATGTATCTTGCAACATATGATGGTTCTTATGATCTATCTTGCAACATATGATGGTTCTCATGATCTATCTTAAAGCCTATGATGGTTCTCATGATGTATCTTGTAACTTATGATGGTTCTTATGATCTATCTTGTAACTTATGATGATTCTCATGATGTATCTTGCAACTTATGATGGTTCTCATGATCTATCTTGTAACTTATGATGGTTCTCATGATGTATCTTGCAACCTATGATGGTTCTCTTGATGTATCTTCAACTTATGATGATTCTCTTGATGTATCTTGCAACTTATGATGATTCTCATGATGTATCTTGCAACTTATGATGGTTCTCATGATCTATCTTGTAACTTATGATGGTTCTCAAGATCTATCTTGCAACTTATGATGGTTCTCATGATCTATCTTGCAACTTATGATGGTTCTCATGATGTATCTTGCAACCTATGATGGTTCTCAAGATCTATCTTGCAACTTATGATGGTTGTCATGATGTATCTTGCAACCTATGATGGTTCTCATGATCTATCTTGCAATTTATGATGGTTCTCATGATGTATCTTGCAACCTATGATGATTAGTTGTTAACTATGAAACAAAGACTGTTATTTTAGAAATAGGCAGAAGTCATTTAAAAGCTGAAATATTAGTAATATCAATGGGTCATGAAATTGACTTATGAAAAACTGTTGCCATATAATTTAACATATTATATTTTCTAATTTTAGATATGTACAATATAGTTATTGCAAAATATCTAGTTAGCTTATTCCAGTCCAATATGTCAATTGTTTTGAAAAATATAACTCATTGTAGTTGTAAAACTTTATCCCCCAATTTTGAATTATTGTATATTTGATTATTTTAGTTTCCAATTGCGTAATGTTTCTTTTTTAATTTTCATTGAATAACCTCCCATTATGTTTTTTTAATTATTTCAAAGTTTAATGTTTGATAGCATCATTTTGAAGATTTAATTGCCATCGTTAGTTAACATTAAACAAAATATGAAAGAACGAAGAGAACATTTTCTTTGGAATTCACTTGACATATAACTTCCAGACAGATAAACGGTATTATTCAATGTGTGACCTGAAATTTATGCCCCACGATAAATGCAAGAATGGAAACTATGTTACTATAATTATCAAAACTTGCTAATAAATAACAAGCTTAAATGTATAATGATGTTTGTAGAATTTACGAGTTGATTCTACCATGTGTCTTTTGGGACCTTCCCATAAACATGCCCTGCACCTTTAATAGACCGCAAGTTGAAGTCGGTATTCCTCCGCAAGATGGCGCTTCCACCGAGAAATAAAACAAATGTCATCGGATCCGGACCCTATGGGTCTCGCTTTGCACAATTTAGAGATAAAACGTAAACCAAAAACTTGTCTTTCGTAACAAACTATGTTCTGTTATTGAAAAACGTGTTTCAAATACAGACTATGTTGATGGTCCTCGTTCCAAGCATCTTTGTCTGATGCTCATGACATCCCTATTGTTCTTTGTTGTGTTTTTGCTAAGTTAATTAATATGACGGTTAAAAATAGCGCTTTTACGCAGCACTTAGCTTGGGAACATATCAACAACCAACTGTACTCTAATATACAGCACTGAGATGAACCTATTGTAGTGACTTCTACTAAGTAACATCGCTATTGTTTGCCATGTATTGGCAATATTGAGTTTCCCTATGATATTTGATATGAAGTAGTTGTACAATATTAGTGCCATCAATAATGACCATCATACTTGTAAGAGACCCCAGTGTCATTCACGTGCGACTAGAGCTATCACAAACGTAATCTGGGCCTCGTATGATGGCATTGATATAGTGTAAATTGTAAAGTAGTGCAAATGAAATTTCTTTAGAAAACAAGATACTGTGACCTTGACATCTGACCTACTGCCCTCAAAACTTGAAGGGGACATCTACTAGTATCTACGTGTCATAATCAGGACGCCTATCAGGTCTATTTGCGCAAGCGTTCTTGAGTAATTGCGCGTAAACCCTTTTTCAAGTAAATTCACCGTAACCTTGGCCTGTCACCTACTGACCCCCAAATCAACAGGGATCATCTACTTGTCATAACCAGAGGGTATATTATGTTTGATGACCATAGGCCCAAGTGTCCTGAAGTAAATTAGAAGAAACAAAAAAAACTAACGGAGAGATGCCTACCCGGACGAACAGAAACAACACTATAGTCCATCCGCATATTCACGTGAATGAAGATTCTTGTTATTGGTAGAGCTCAGTGTGTATACAGAATTTTGTGCGTGATAATTCTTGATATAGGGACAGAGTGTATGAAAATTCTTCATATTGGTACGATGTGTGAATATTTCTGTTGTTGGTACGATGTATGAATATTTCTATTGTTAGTACAATGTATGAATATTTCTGTTGTTAGTACAATGTATAACTATTTCTGTAGTTAGTAAAATGTATCAATATTTCTGTTGTTAGTACAATGTATCAATATTTCTGTTGTTAGTACAATGTATACATATTTCTGTTATTTGTACAATGTTGAATATTTCTGTTATTGGTACAATGTATGGATATTTCTGCAATAAGTACAATGTATGAATATTTCTGCAATAAGTTCAATGTATGAAGATTTCTGCAATAAATACAATATATGAATATTTCTGCAATAAGTACAATGTATGATTATTTCTGCAATAAATACAATGTATGAATATTTCTGCAATAAGTACAATGTATGATTATTTCTGCAATAATTACAATGTATGAATATTTCTGTTATTGGTACAATGTATGAATATTTCTGCAATAAATACAATGTATGAATATTTCTGCAATAAGAACAATGAATGAATATTTCTGCAATTAGTACAATGTATGAATATTTCTGTTATTGGTACGATGTATGCATATTTCTGTTGTTGGTACGATGTACTGTTATTCTGTTATTGACACTATCTGAAGGCCTCATCAACTTTATTCTGGTCTCAATATCGGAAATCTACGACAATATAAACAATACGTTCGGGGTATTGGAATTGTATGGTGGCATATTACTGCCACCAGTTAGCATGATAGCGTTCGCGAATTAATTCGTGTTAACCACTTAATTATTACGATAATTATCTAGCTATCTAGTTAATATTCGTGATAAATTTTCGGTAAGATAAATCTCATACAACTCAAATTCGCGAATTTCACTTAAGATTCGTGTTACCACTTATTTATAAATGCGTTTTTGACTTCTACATGCAAGTGGTAACACGAATCTTATCTAGTTGACCACTAATTATGTTACTTAGTAACTCAAATTCGCGAATTTCACTTAAGATTCGTGTTACTACTTATTTATAAATGCAATTTTGGCTTCTAGATGTAAGTGGTAACACGAATCTTATCTAGTTGACCACTTATTATGTTACTTAATAACCCAAAAATGAATAAGTGGTAACACGAATCTTAAGTGAAATTCGCGAATTTGAGTTACTAAGTAACATAATAAGTGGACAACTAGATAATATTCGTGTTACCACTTAAATCTAGTGTAATACATCATAAAAAGGTAAGAGGTGGCAGTTCTGGGCACTTTCAGGCCTGTTTCTAGTTGTGTGATATTTATCTTACCGAAAATTTATCACGAATATTAACTAGATAGCTAGATAATTATCGTAATAATTAAGTGGTTAACACGAATTAATTCGCGAACGCTATCATGCTAACTGGTGGCAGTAATATGCCACCATAGAATCGTGACTCCTGTCATAGAACTATTAGTAGGTTGATACTTCTACTTGTAAATTAGAAGAAGACAAACAAAGCATGAGTAATGTACATTGTTAGCTTAGGTGCAACTCCGTTATATCAGTCGTGGTTGCGTTGAAGCGATGTGTACACGTATAATTTATTTGTACATGATGTAAGAATGTTGATGTAGATACAATTTTAAAATACAGACTTCACTTAATTCAGTTTTGTACAAATTGACCATGTTTATTTTTTTATTTTCGATCGTCAGTATGATTTTTTTAAAGAATGGCACAATTTTATATGCGAGAATATAAGTTGGTTTAGAATCGGAGAAACATTACTCAAAGCTGGAAGCAATTTCGTTATGGACGAGTTTGTGGAACTTATGAATGAAACGTCAAACTTGACACGAAACGTTCCATTCAGTGATTCGAATGAACTTTCGTATTGGATTAACGCTGTTAAGTTAATGAGAAACATTTGTGTACCTATTATAACTGGAGTTGGAATCATAGGAAACACGTTATCGTGTTTAGTGTTTTCATCACGCAGTATGAAAAAATCTTCTTGTTCAGTGTTTCTGGCGTCGCTTGCTTTCGTTGATTGTCTGTTTCTACTAAGTCTGGTACTCAACTGGATGGATGGAGAAATAAGAGGAATCATCACCACGGATATCGCTTGTCAGTGTCTTATCTTCGTCACTCACGTTACCAGTTTTCTTAGCGTCTGGTTTATTGTTGGGTTTACATTCGAACGTTGCATCGCAATATGTTTCCCTTTAAAACGTGTCGTTATCTGCAGTGTGTATCGAGAGAAGATTGTGGTCGGTATATTATCGTTATTATCGTTCATATTGTACAACTTCTGTTTCTGGACGTCAGGTATGCAGCAATGGGGATCTGAATTGAAATGTTCTCACAAAATGGCATACTTCCGGTTTTTGAAAATTATCACGTGGGTGGATACATTCGTTACGATGGTGATACCTTTTATTCTCATATCTACAATGAATTGCATTGTTTTGAGGACAGTTCTTGTGAGTCCACTACGTCATAGAATCATATCAGACGGTAAGAGAATAGGCAAGGTGTGCTGCTCCGAGATTTCACAAAACAAAAAAGTGTTCGATCCATTACTAAATCCGAATGTTTCGGAACAAACGCAAAGTGTCAAGAGTTCGAAGATAATTAACCCTAAAGTTCGTGTAACAAGGACGCTTTTGTTTGTGTCAATGACATTTTTAGTTCTAAATCTGCCGTCACATGTTGTACGACTTTATAACCTGATTTATTCATTTGTCATTGATACCGCCTTCATCAGTGAAGAGTATTTTTTTCTCCAGGAAGTTACACTAATGTTTTATTACATGACTTTCAGTTGTAATTTCTTTCTTTATACTCTGTTTGGTAGAAACTTCAAAAAATCCTTGATTATGATATTAAAATGTACATCTTCCACACAGATTCATAAACAAAAAATGAGACGATTGATGAGTTCCACACAAGCCGGATGTGTAAACACCCGTGAAACATTCGTGTAAATATATGCACGGTGTAAAATTATCATTAATGAATATGTCCAAATATCAAAACATTAAAGCCAGTATTAAATTAATTTGTATGAGTACCAGCATATATCCAGTCAGTCCAGCTGTGAAATACACGAGTAATGATGTGACAAGTCAGCTGTTTAATACATGTGTAATTATGTGACAATCGAGCTGTTTAGTACATGTGTAATTATGTGACAAGCCAGCTGTTTAATACACGCGTAACTATGTGACAATACAGCTGTTTAGTACACGTGTAATTATGTGACAAGCCAGCTGTTTAATACACGTGTAATTATGTGACAAGCCAGCTGTTTAGTACATGTGTAATTTTGTGACAAGCCAGCTCTTTAATACACGTGTAATTATGTGCCAATATATAGATCTGTGTAATATTCGTGTAATTATGTGACACGCCAGCTGTGTTATACGTGTGTAATTTTGTGACAAAGCAGCAGTGTAATTCACGCTTAATTATGTGACAAACCAGCTGTGTTATACATGTGGAATTATGAGACAATCAAGTTGTGTAATACGCGTGTAATTATGTGACAATCAGTTCTACTTCTACTTCGTTACTGCCCAGGGCGTATTGCATCGCAGGCAAGGGACGTCATCAAAGAGGTAAAAGCCTTTTACATGGCATCAATAAAAACATCTGTGTTGTTTAGGCTGTGTGTGTCTGCAGACGAGAGCTAAATTCGTCTACAGATGTTATCTGGACCAGGTCTGGGGCAGGGAATTTGTTATTGTATGTGCTGTAAATAAAAATCGCCAGAACGTCACATATGAATTCAATGACGTCATCTGCAATTTTGACGTCATTTGGGCGTTAGACGTCGAAATAAACAGGATTTGAATATTACTAGTTACAACGTTAAATATGTTGACCATGCCCATCTGACCGTCTTGAAATTAGAGCTGATTTAAAAGTTGGCAAAACTTAGGCGACACACCATCTGCAACTTATGAAAAGATTAAATTGACAAAGGGGAAAAATTCCACAAGTCGCACGCTGGTTTTTACATGGCACAAATTGTTTAAAGATGGGGAAGATAGCATTTATGATAGACAACGGGAAGGAAGAAAGAAGAAAAATACGGCGACGTTAGTGACGTTAGTTGCGCAGGCCCTTCAAGAAGACCGACGTCTGACTTTGAGAACGCTCTCGGGGATGTTGACATTAGCATAGGCAGCATGCATACCATTCCGACGAAAGACTTGCACATGAGAAAGGTATTTATATTGTTTTATAAGATTTTATAAATGAAATTATCTTTTAAGTCATAAATGTATTAATAAATAATTTAAACATTACGCACTGACAAAAGAAAAACAAAGCCTAACATGTAAAATTAATTACTACAAGTTAAGACAAAATAGATTAATAATTTATTTATTTGAATATTACTGTGAATATATTGCGATTAAATAGAAAACAAAACAATACTTTTTTCCAATTTCAGGTCAACGCACGTTGGCACCATTTGATTTTGTGTTGTCCCCCTTCATCAAGTTGCAACTTAAAGGCCAGCGATTCGCTTCACTACAAGAGTTACAAGCCGAGACCCCCGTTACACACAGCAGTACAACTGTGAATGGTATATAGATACGTTTTTTCGACAGTAGGTCTTTCGCCATAACCGTTGTATTGAACATGGTGGCACATACTTCGAAAACGATTCCTGTTTTCATGGCGCGCGGTGAAACGTGACGTCACTGGCGTCGTGTTAAAGGTCGCTTGACATGTGTCATTTGTATTTCATATAGAATTGTTGTTTGTGCATCTATTTTGTTGAAACTTTGTATATTTGTAACAGATAGATTCCGATTAATTTTTGCATGTAAATTATTTGATGTATATTAACAGATATAAACTTTTTGAATCACCCTTTAGTTTTTTATTTGACGGACCAAAATATTATGTCCAACTATCAAGATTTTAAAACTAGTTAATAAAGTGATCTGTTTCTTGTAAGTCTTGTGTGAAGACACTTAGATATGTTTTGTATTTTCGTAAGAAAACCTAGACCATTGTCAAATAAAAACTATTAAAACATGTCTGCGTAGATCTAATTGATGCATTTTAAATAAAATCGACATAAAAGCATATCATTATCGTTCTAATCTTCCAGCGGTTGACGTGTATATCTTGAAATCGGTCTAGTGCACGCGTTTCTTACGCACTCTGGTGAACTCTGTACTTATTGTTCGACGTGTACATGCGTTTGACAGATGCGGTTATTTGTGTCCTATTTTACCACATTAGTAAAACATTTACATAACGTTCAGTTTGACAAGGATGGACCAGACTGGAATAAACTTCTATACGCATTTAGCACAAAACTTCAGTGGGAGAAACTTATGGAAGAGTCACGGGTACTTGCAGCAAAATAGTTTAATGTTCTATATATGGACTATTTTATATTACTACTTATTATGGTAAATAGTCCGTACAGAAAATTAAAAAGGATTGCTTCAAGTACTTGTGGGAAGAGTATGACTATATTTAGATTTTTATTCCCGTTTAGGAAACAAAGCGTTACTTTTTCGATGGTTTTAGAAAACTATATGGAAGAAACATTTCTTGTCGAGGTAGAATTATTTTGACATTGGTTATTTACCCTGGAAAGCCATATCTAAATGTTCACCCTTCTGATTTTTTTAAAAGTCTACTTTTAATTAAATCTGGTGTTTTAAAAGAAATGTAAAAAAACTCCTGATTTAGAATCTATAGTCCTACTTCCCAATCAGGAATAAAAACAACCAAATGGCTACTCAAATTTCCAAGAAGATTTATTAGTTGACATAAAACAAATAAGAGAAACAAAAGTCATGAAGGATAGTCAAACATCCTCAATACATAAACCAGAATCAACAATCTAAATATAGTAACACTTCCTGATTTCCCGTTCAGAAAGTTTCCCCACTGATCTTAGTTTAAACATATATTTATTCCCAGAAATAGGGATTATATTTATATATACATAATCGTTCCTTAGCTTATTATCAAATTTTATACGTGTTTTAGTATGAAGATATTAAAACACGTATAAAGTTTGGTAATAAGCTAAGTAACGATTTTTTATGCATGTTGGGAGTTAGACAAGGTGAATGTCTTTCTCCATTTTTATTTTCTATGTTTCTCAACGACATAGAAGAACATTTTTGCACAAACAACTTTGAAGGAGTCGAAATATACATGACAAAATTATTTTTATTGCTTTATGCTGATGACATTGTCATTTTATCAGAAACACCGGAAAGCCTTCAACATGGTTTAAATTTGTTGTCAGATTACTGTCTAAAATGGAAACAAAAGTAAATGTTAATAAAACCAAAATAATCGTTTTTCGTAAAGCTGGTATCTTACCACGTAATATTGTTTTCACGTACGATAACAATCCTGTAGATTATATTTATATATACATAAACCGGATTTATGACAATAAATGGAAGGAAAGGATAAGAATGAAAGACAATGTCTGATAGATTAAATTTTAATCTCCTTCGTGGACAATACATTACATAAACATGCTTAATTTCAGCTACTTGGATTACAATAAAATATTTACAGGAAAGGAAACATTATGAAATGATAGACATGTACTGATCAAAGATCACGTAGTACAAAGATGAAGGAGAGAATGGAAATGATGTCAAAAATCTATCAAGGAATCAGGAACATCATACCGTATATAGTTCGTTTGAATCTTCGGCAGCATGTTCGGATGTTTTCGTTATTTTACGCAATGAATTATACCAAAAACACGTTTTACTTACTAAAATAACAAACAAGATTAGCCGACGAAACAGTGGTGCTATGGTAAAGTCTTTGACTCCCTCGCAAGACATGTACGTCCGAATTTACTCAACGTCGTACATTTCAAGCATATTTCAGTTAAATAATTAAATATGCCAATTGTACCACTATTCATTTCATTTGGACATTATTTTATATAATTTAACGAAATTTTGTTGTACTGATACAGGCATCTACATGTAAAATTTTTAACCAGGTTTTCGATGAAAACCAGGTTATTAAAATGGTGTGTGTCGTTTGGCAGGCAGGCGGACGGGCGGTCAGTAGGGCGTCACACTGAGGGTTTCCGGCAAATAACTAGAGTTCCGTTAATCATATAGTAACCAAACTAGGTGTATAGAAAGAACATGTGGAGAGCTCGCTTGGGATTGCTTATGGGTTTGTTCCGTCAAAGGTCAAGGTCACCATTAATAAACATAGCCATTTGGTTTCCGGCAAATAAATTTAGTTTCGTTGATCCTATTGACGTCAAACGTTGTGTATAATAAGAACCTGTAGAGAGCTCGCTTGGGATTAATTTTAGCTCAAAGGTCAAAGGTCAAGGTCACCTTCACTTAAAATAGCAATTTGGTTTCCGGCGAATAACTTTAGTTTCGTTCATCATATTGACATCAAACTGTTTGTATAGTAAAAACATAAGGCGAGCTAGCTTGTGATTGCTTTTGGGTTCGATCGGTACAAGGTCAATGACACCGTCACTAAAAATAGATGTTTTTGTTTCCGGCAAGTAATTTTAGTTTCTTCGATCATAGTGACATCAAACTTTGTGTATAGTAAGAAGATACCGTGAGCTCGCTTGATTGCTTTTGGGTTCGTTCATCCAAGGTCAAGGTCACTGTTACCAAAAAATAGAAATTCCGTTTAACTTAAGTTTTGTTGATCATATTGACATCAAACTTGGTGCATAGTAAGATCATGTGGAAAGCTCGCTTGAGATTGCTTTTGGACTCTTTCTTCCCGCTCCCAAATGTCTTTTCGATTAAATGTGCATTTTTGGTACATTTGCATGTGACATCTATATTAAATTCAGACAGTTCTGAGTAATTGTTGTCAATTATTTTATTTGCAGACGATAGAATACGACTGTATGCTGCAGAACAGTTGAGTTCATTTTATAGGACTTCTGTTTAATAAATCCTTTATACAATGACTGTGTTGTTGGAAGCTTTATCAGCTGGCACAAGTACACGGCACGTCGTTGCAAACATTTGCTGCACTGTTAAGTAGTATGTAGGGAAAAATTCAAAGAGCTATTGACGTGTTATAAATTCAACTTAATTGTGACTATGACATCATAAAAACTAAGAATCAAGCATTTTACATCAATACTAGTTTGGTGAAATAAACAATCACCAATAAGCTAAAATAACTTCATCGAAACAGTAACACCTCCTTCTTAGACTATGACAATCATGTTGGTATTTTTCTTGTCTGCCATGTTGGAACGTAACTTTAGGCGGGACCTATCCTGGTAATATACTAGTATTGGTGCCAATAGAACATTTTTCTTGGTGTCTATAGAAGCTCGTGTATCTTTTAAGATGCATATAATAACAAAACTTACAACCAAAACACAATGTAAGTGACTACATTGATGGGATAACCACAATCAATAAAACATCAGGCATTTGAGGAGGTACAAGGGTAAGTACTCGAGGGAACAGGGGCGCAAGGAATCCGAATGGCCTGGCCGACCATAAAGGACAACAAAAGAAGAATTAATGAGGACAAACAGGGGTGAAACTCTATACATACCTTTTCATTCTGACAATTGGTGTAGATGTCATAAAAGTAAACAGGAAATGAAAAGAACTGCTGCTTTACTTACAATTTAAACGCAGGGGGAAGAACTACATTTAGGATACTCAACGTGAATTTCTTTTTTTTTAAAAGTATTCCGTTTCAGTGAAATTATCAAAGCGAGTTTATTGGAAAATAATTCACTGTTACTCCGCGGTAAACCACCGGAAAGGATGAAATAAATTTATTGTAATCATATGGTGGCAAATTACTGCCACCAGTTAGCATGATAGCGTTCGCGAATTAGTTCGTGTTAAACCACTTAATTATTACGATAATTATCTAGCTACCTAGTTAATATACGTGATACATTTTCGGTAAGTTAAATATTATAAAACTAGAAACAGGCTTGAAAGTGCCCAGAACTGCCACCTTTTACCTTTTTATGATGTATTACACTAGATGAAGTGGTAACACGAATCTTATCTAGTTGACCACTTATTATGTTACTTAATAACTCAAATTTGCGAATTTCACTTAAGATTCGTGTTACTATTTATCTAGTTATGGATCGCGAATTTGAGTTATTAAGTAACATAATAAGTGGTTGATATTTTCCATCTATAATTCAATAGATAGTCGGTTGGTCCACCGTCACATGAAATTTATATCAATGTCCTTGAAAAAACGATACTAATGTTTGTAGATGGATTAAGTTAGATTGAATTACTGTTAACTGGACTTCTTATTCACAGAACCGAATTCTGCATTCACAAACAGTGGGACATTACGGGAGGTAGACTACAAACAACTTTAGAAACAATCGTACATATCTCGCAGGCAATACGGTTAGTCACTATATAGAAGTACGTCATTACACTCCTTATATCAGATGTGCAAATATACACACGATTTTAGTTGTGAATACAGCCGTCATCGTGATCAAGTCATGAACGTAAATGGATGTTCCCATTTCCCCGAGTATTGAACGGAAATGCATGATTAATTATTCACGTGACATCTTTGCCAAATTTTGCAGAAATAATAATAATTATTAGCATTGTACATAGAATTAATTTATTGTACCGAAGTATATGTAGGTAACGAACATTTCATTCAAAACGGCGACAATTCTATTTTGTTAGTGTAGCAACCTTTATATCGAATAACAGCAAGAAAGCTATTGAATTAAGTGTCTTTAAAGATATAATATATACAATGAGCGTTTTTTTAGAATTTTTATTGATAATTAGCTCGCTGTAGAGTCGTGAAACACTACAATTCCAAAAGCGACAGTAACTAACCTGTCTTTTTACCATATATAAAACGTTGGGACGCTTACATTATAGATAAATAAGCGACACAACTGACTGGTTTCATTTAAGTAAAGTCATACCTGGAATTCGAACACACTTTGACCAATGATTCACTTACATTGTCCAAGGAAATTACTGGCGACATGAGTTTTTTTTAGATGCACCTCTTTACTGAGAATGCGTGTGGTCAACCAGTACGATATACACTGTTATTCTGTTATTGACACTACCTGAAGGCCTCAGAACATTATCAACTTTATTCTGGTCTCAATATCGGAAATCTACGACAATATAAACAATACTTTCGGGGTATTGGAATATGTGACTCCTGTCATAGAACTATTAGTAGTCAATGTTGATACTTCTACTTGTAAACTAGAAGACAAACAAAGCATGAGTAATGTACATTGTTAGCTTAGGTGCAACTCCGTTATATCATTCGTGGTTGCGTTAAAGCGATGTCTACACGTGTAATTTATTTGTACATGATGTAAGAATGTTAATGCAGATACAATTTTAAAATACAGAATTCACTTAATTCAGTTTTGTACAAATTGACCCTGTATTTTGGATTTTTTAAAGAATGGCACAATTTTATATGCGAGAATATAAGTTGGTTTAGAATCGGAGAAACATTACTCAAAGCTGGAAGCAATTTCGTTATGGACGAGTTTGTGGAACTTATGAATGAAACGTCAAACTTGACACGAAATGTTCCATTCAGTGATTCGAATGAACTTTCGTATTGGATTAACGCTGTTAAGTTAATGAGAAACATTTGTGTACCTATTATAACTGGAGTTGGAATCATAGGAAACACGTTATCGTGTGTAGTGTTTTCATCACGCAGTATGAAAAAATCTTCTTGTTCTGTGTTTCTGGCGTCGCTTGCTTTCGTTGATTGTCTGTTTCTACTAAGTCTGGTACTCAACTGGATGGATGGAGAAATAAGAGGAATCATCACCACGGATATCGCTTGTCAGTGTCTTATCTTCGTCACTCACGTTACCAGTTTTCTTAGCGTCTGGTTTATTGTTGGGTTTACATTCGAACGTTGCATCGCAATATGTTTCCCTTTAAAACGTGTCGTTATCTGCAGTGTGTATCGAGAGAAGATTGTGGTCGGTATATTGTCGTTATTATCGTTCATATTGTACAACTTCTGTTTCTGGACGTCAGGTATGCAGCAATGGGGATCTGAATTGAAATGTTCTCACAAAATGGCATACTTCAAGTTTTTGAAAATTATCACGTGGGTGGATACATTCGTTACGATGGTGATACCTTTTATTCTCATATCTACAATGAATTGCATTGTTTTGAGGACAGTTCTAGTGAGTCCACTACGTCATAGAATCATATCAGACGGTAAGAGAATAGGCAAAGTGTGCTGCTCCGAGATTTCACAAAACAAAAAAGTGTTCGATCCATTACTAAATCCAAATGTTTCGGAACAAACGCAAAGTGTCACTCGTTCGAAGATAATTAACCCTAAAGTTCGTGTAACAAGGACGCTTTTGTTTGTGTCAATGACATTTTTAGTTCTAAATCTGCCGTCACATGTTGTACGACTTTATAACCTGATTTATTCAGTTGCCGTTGATACCGCCTTCACCAGTGAAGAGTATTTTTTTCTCCAGGAAGTTACACTAATGTTTTATTACATGACTTTCAGTTGTAATTTCTTTCTTTATACTCTGTTTAGTAGAAACTTCAAAAAATCCTTCATAACGATATTAAAATGTACATCTTCCACACAAATTCGTGAACAAAAAATGAGACGATTGATGAGTTCCACTCAAGCCGGATGTGTAAACACCCGTGTAACATTCGTGTAAATATAGGCACGGTGTAAAATTATCATTAATGAATATGTCCAAATATCAAGACATTAAAGCCAGTATTAAATTAATTTGTATAATCAGCAGCATGTATCCAGTCAGTCCAGCTGTGAAATACACGTGCAGTGATGTGACAAACCAGCTGTGTAATACACGTGTAATTATGGGACAATCCAGCTGTGTAATACACGTGTAATTATGGGACAATCCAGCTGTGTAATACACGCGTAATTATGGGACAATCCAGATGTGTAATACATGTGCAATAATGTGACAAGATATCTGTGTAATACACGTGTAACTTTGGGACAAGCCAGCTGTGTAATACACGTGTAATTATGGGACAAGCTAGCTGTGTGATACACGTGTAATTTTGTGCCGAAGCAGCTGAGTAATACACGTTTAACTATGCGACAAGTCGGCTATTTAATACACGTGTAATTATGTGCCAAGACAGCTGTGTAATACACGTGTAATTATGTGACGAAGCAGCTGTGTTATACACGTGTAATTATGCGACAAGCCGGCTGTTTAATACACGTGTAATTATGTGCCAAGACTACTGTGTAATACACGTGTGTAATTTTGTGACGAAGCAGCTGTGTAATACACGTGTAATTATGTGACAAGCCACCTGAAATTATGTGATATATGATCTAGTATTTTATTTAACTGACCAAAATATTATGTCCAACTATCAAGATGTTAAAAACCAGTTAATAAAGTGATTTGATTCTTGTTATTCCTGTGTGAAGACAATTATATATTTTTATATTTTCGTTTTCACAAACTGAGTCTCAGACTTAGACTTTAAAATGGTAAATATTGTTCCTACGTTATTGTTACAACATGGCAAAGGTGTAGAGTGAGTAACAAGAAATATTCAGGCAACAATTAATCCGTTTAAATACATGTATAATGAAAACGAAATGCTTGTTATTTTATTTTTTGCAATTTTTAAGTCTAAGTCTGGGATTCAGTCTAAACACGTTTGTGAATACGGGCCCTTGACCATTGTCAAATAAAAACTTTTAAAACATGGCTGCGTAGGACTACTTGATGCATTATAAAATAGACATAAAAGCATATCATCATCATTCTCAACACCCAGTGGTTGACGAGTATTTCTTGAAATCGGTCGAGTTCACGTGTTTCTTACGCACAGTACACAGTACATTTATACTTATTGTTCGACGTGTACTTGTATGCGTTTGACAGATGCGGTTATTTTTGTCCTATTTTACCACATTAGTAAACACTTTACACAACGGTTATTTTGACAAGGACGGATCAGACTGGAATAAACGTCTATACTCATTTAGCGCAAAACTTCAGTGGGAGAAACTTATAGAAGGGTGAGACCAGGGGTTCCATTTGACCCTTGAGTTGACCCTTTGACCACACGAATTTCCAAAGAGCCACATTTTGACCCTCAGAATTCTGGCTGAAGGGTCACTTTTTCTCTAAGATATGGGTAATTTGGCCATAAAATGGTAAAATCCGGTAAGAAATTATCAAAATGACCCTTGAGATTCAGCACCTAGTGGAAACCCCGGGTGTGACTATATTTAGATTGTTTATTCCCGTTTGGGAAGCATCGCGTTACTTTTTCGATGGTTTTCGAAAACTGTATGGAAGAAAAATTTCTTGTCGAGCAATAATTATTTTGACATTGGTTATACATGTGTATCTACACTGGAAAGCCATATCTTAATTTTCACCGTTCAGATGTTTTTAATAGTCTAGTTTTAATTTAATCTGGTGGTAAAGTTTTTTTTAATAGTAAAAAAACCTTCCTGATTTAGAAACTATACTTCCCAATCAGGAATAAAACAAACAAAATGGCTACTCGAATTTCAAGTTCAAGAAGATTTATAAGTTGACATAAAACAAATTAGAGAAACAAAAGTCATCAGGATAGTCAAACATCCTTAAAACATAAACTAGAATCAAAAATCTAAATACAGTAACACACCTGATTTCCCGTTCAGAAAGTTCCCCTCGACTGATCTTAGTTTAAACCACCTATTTATTGTCAGAAATAGGGATTATATTTAAACATAAATCAGATTTATGACAATAAAATGAAGGAAAGGATAAGAATGAAAGACAAGATATTATAGATTTATTCTCCTTCATGGATGGACAATACATTACATAAAACATGCTTAATTTCAGCTACTGGGGTTACAATAAAATATTTACAGGAAAGGAACATTATGAACAGATAGACATGTACTGATCAAAGATCACATAGTACAAAGATGAAGGAGAGAATGGAAATGATGTCAAAAATTTATCAAGGAATCAGGAACGTCATACCGTATATATAGTTCGTTAGCACTGACCTGGCACTGTTTGATCTTCGGCAGCATGTTCGGATGTTTTCTTTATTTTACGTAATGCATTTATCAAAAACATTTTATACTTACTAAAATAACAAACAAGATTAACCGACGAAACAGTGGCGCTATGGTAAAGTCTTTGACTCCAACGCAAGACATGTATGTTCGAATTTACTCAACGCCGTACATTTTAAGCATATTTCAATAAAATAATTAAATATGCCAATTGTACCACTATTCATTTCATTTGGACTTTATTTAATGTAAGTTAACGCAGTTTTGTTGCACTGATACAGAGGTAATTACATGTCTCATATTTTTGTTTATTACAATAGCTATTTACACGAATTAACAATTCATACACATGTATAAACATAATGGCATAGAAAAATGTTAAATGCTTAAATGTCATTTCATGCAATTACCAAACAATAAAAATCGTGCTAAACATGGTAAAATTTCCCAACAGACGGTACGTAGCATATGTGAAATAAAACAATAGATGTTTGTAAAACATAATGCCCCCTCGTGGTTTTTTGTCAGAGTTATATTTTGTACAATTGCATAAACAAGTTCAAAGTATGCATGCTGGAAATGTTTTGTGGTAAAAATGGTAAAAAGGGGTTTCGTGGATGCATAGATTGCCATTTTGGAAACAGTAACAGTAACAACAGGTTATTTGTTAACTGTAGGTATTGTAGGCTGATATCATGCATGCGATGAACTGACATTAATTTATATAGATAGTCATGTACAACAGAAGTCCACAAGTTTGTCATACTGAGCATTCCAATCAATGGGAGGTGTTTTACATACAATTGACCTATAACCATTACCATTCACCCTCGAAATCATTAGGGTTCCTCTGCTCCCCAAGATGATTGTGTGGACCAAGTTTGAGGATGATAGGTCTATGGTTCTTTAGTTAATGGTCGGAAACGAAAAGGTTACGGACCGAACGACCGACCGATCGACTTTGCTTTGTAACTTTCGACACGATTCAATATGTGTTTGTATGCTCATCCATTTGGCAGATTTTGATTCACCAGAAGTACAATGTATTTGTAAAATAATATTAATTTCAATGAATATGAATGTGACAATTTAGCAGTTTACGTTTGCAAATAATATATGGAATAAATAAGTTTGTTATTATAATAACACAACATGTATCAAGTTTGAAAAGAGAGTGAATATGTTGCTACAGGAAACGCCACATATATAAGACAATGCCTGTCAACACAGACCTCCGGGAAAACAACAGTCCATAAAATATAAGGCATTTGAGGAGGCGCAAGGGTAAACACGTAAGTGAACAGGGGCGCAATGAATGACCTGGCCGACCATAGGGGATAACTAAGGAAAATCAAAGAGGACAAACAGGGGGGTGGGGGTTTTATGGTTGGAAAACATCACAGGACAAGTCAACACAGCCAGCACAAATAGGCCGAAAGTGGAGAGAAAATAACATGAACACTATATAAAGTGAAAGAACCGCACAGGGGAAAGGGAGCGCAGTTAGTTCCCACAGGAATGCCAACTTTCTGTTGGTGCACTGAGTTATCAAAATGAACAAAGATATTATTCAGCAAAACATGAAGAGCTTCACATACATCCTGACATGTCCAGATGGTTAAGTTGCTGTAATTATTAGAAGTAAAGAATGCCCTTCTACCATTCCATGCCAAGTACACATGTTGATTGCTCCCAATTGTATTTTCGATTAAATGTGTACTTTTGGTTCATTTGCATGTGACATCTATATTAAATTCAGACAGTTCTGAGCTATGGTTGTCAAATATTTTATCTGCAGACGATGGAATACGACTGTATGCTGCAGTACAGTTGACTTCATTTTTAGGACTTCTGTGTAATAAATCCTTCATACAATGACTGTGTTGTTCGAAGCTTGAACAGCTGGCACGAGTACACGACACGTCGTTGCAAACTATTAAGTAGTGTGTAGGGAAAATTCAAAGAGCTACTGAAGTGTTATAAATTCAACTTAATTGTGACTATCATAAAAACTAAGAATCAAGCATTTATATCAATACTAGTTTGATGAAATAAACAATCAACAATAAGCTGAAATAACTTCCTAGAAACAGTAACACCTCCTTCTTACACTATGGCAATTATCCTGGTAATATACTAGTATTGGTGCCAATAGAACATTTTTATTGTAGCCCATAGAAGCTCGTGTATCTTTTAAGAGGCTTCATAATAACCAAACTTATAAGCAAAAACACAATGTCAGTTTATACTACATTGATGGGATAAATGAGTATGTTATGCACTTCAGTGATACGGCATGTCTTATAGCCAATTTCGTTGCACGCGTTGTTTTTAAATCCTAGTTATTTGTTGATGATTTGTAAATGATCAGTTTTGAAATTAATTGTGTTCATAATGGATTATTTCTCAATCTGGATCATGATGTTGTAGTAAAAGAGAGAATAGGTTGCTACAGGAAACGCCACATACATAAGACAATGCCTCTCCACACAGACCTCCGGGAAAACCACAATCCATAAAAACATCAGGCATTTGTGGAGGTGCAAGGGTAAGTACGCAAGGGAACAGAGGCGCAAGGAATCCGAATGGCCTGGCCGACCATAAAGGACAACTAAGGAGAAGCAATGAGGATAAACAGGGGGAAACTCTATACATACTTTTTCATTTTGACAATTGGTGTAGACGCACAAAAGTAAACAGGAACATGAGAGAACTTCTGATTTACTTACAATTTAAACGAAAGGGGGAAACTGCATTTGGGATTCTCAACGGGAATTTCCTTTTGGAAAAAAGAATTCCGTATCAGTGAATTTATCGCTTTGATAATTTCACCGTCAGTTTATTGGATAATAATTCATTGTTTCTCCGCGGTAAACACCGGAAAGAATGAAATAAAGTTATGGTAATCACGAATTCACACCATCACAGGTTAAAAGTTCAAGCTAGTGTCACCAAATATTTAACCACACCAATATCTTATCTCAAGGCTATGCTGTAAAGCCATATTCCCCCAAAGTCTTCCCAATCACCGCACCCAGTGTTAATTTACAGTTTGTATAATTGCTGCACTTGGATTTCTCACTTTAATCAGATGTCATGCAGCCTATTATCTGTTAAAGATACCGTTAAAGCTTACACTTCAATATCTAGTGCATTCGCAATGATATAGAAAAACAATGACAAATTTTAACAAAAATCGTTATAAAGGCTAGCATGATAGATAAACCGCATGATATCTGAAAAGTGCGTTCGAAAGTACGCATTTTGAACTCCTATACATGTATATATCCCTGGACGCAGTATCTACCTTTATTGATAAGTTCTTAATTTTAATCCCTTTTTATTTCAGTGTAAAAAAGTAATCTTAAACTTTAAAAAGGCTTGTGAAGTAGAAATCACAGAAGCATGATGTTTTGCATCATAATAAAGTATACATATCTCTATCATTTGTTTGCACATGAAATACACCTTTAACAGATTTTGATTTATCGCGGTTTGAAGATATTTCCATCTATAATTCAATAAGAAGTCGGTCGGTCCATCGTCACATGAAATTTATACCAATGTCCTTGAAAAAACGATACCAATGTTTGCATATGGATTAAGTTAGATTAAATTACTGTTAACTGGACTTCTTATTCACAGAACCGAATTGTGCATTCACAAACAGTGGGACATTACGGGAGGTAGATACAAACAACTTTAGAAAAAATCGTACATATCTCGCAGGCAATACACGGACGGTTAGTCACTATATAGAAGTACGTCATTACACTCCTTATATCAGATGTGCAAATATTCACAATAATGTACATACACACATACATGTATATTCACATGTTTACATACATAAATAAGCGTGTGAAAAACTCATCAGTATCAAGAACACCACCGAACGAACAACCGATTTTAGTTGTGAACACAGCCATCATCGTGATCAAGTCATTAAAGTTCATGGATGTTTCCATTTCCCCGAGTATTGAACGGAACTAATTATTATTTCTGCAAAATTTGGCAAAGATATTACGTGAATTGTTAAACACCATTGTACATAGAACTTTTTTATTGTACCGAAGTAGTTTAATATTCGAGTATTTTGTGAATACTTGCGTTTACTGGGCGTCGGACTGATGCAGTCACAGAGGTGATGCCAACAGATCACCCTCTCCAGAACGTTGTAATACGTTGTACAATAAGCCTTCAGCACAACACGGTTTATTGTAAAGACAATCGCTATAATTTAATATCAAAACAACAATATTGGATATTTAACAAGTCGCAGTATACCATTTTGTAAAAGAGAGATTAAGTTGTTACAGGGAATGCCACATTCATAATACAATGCCTCCCCACGCAAAGCCCTGGTAAACAACAGTCTACAAAATATTTGGCAATGAGGAGGTGTAAACATACATAGTAATAAATAGTCTGACCGACCATCAAAAAACAACTAAGAACAATTTAAGGCGATAACAAGGGGTGATTTTAATGGATTGAATACATCACGGAACAAGTCAAGAATGTCAGGAATCATAGGCCGAAAGAGGGAGAAAAGAACATGAATATTATAGTAAGTAAAGGAACTATACATGGGGATAGGGGAAGTCAAAGTAACTAGAAATAATAATCAAACTAACGTTTTAAATCAATTTAAAAGCTACCTAACCTCACACTTAACCTCTATTGTCATTGATTTCCTACCAATACACAAGAATTGACTAAGTAGGCAGTAACTAATCATTACAATAGAGCTCTATATCGCTCACCTGAGTACACAAACATTCTGACTGAATTAGACTAATGTGCCAATAAATTGGTATAGGTTCAATAAAATCCATTCAGCAGTCCTTAATAGTTTCCACTATATAAATAAAGACAACAAGACAATACCTGCTTGGTGCCATGTTTGTTGACAGAACTTAATGCCACACGCCAAATATCAAAGCTGTATGCCTTATGTTTAGCTCATGTTACCTACCTATGCAGCAGACCGAACGATTTATGCAACGTTGAATGAGGCCCACTCAAGGATAATTCCTGTGAAGTTTGGACAAAACCCATTCAGTGGTATAGGAAAAGATGCTGTTAAAGAAAACGTTGACGGACGACGGACAGCCATCGATCCTAAAAGCTCACTGTAAGCACTTCGTGCTCAGGAGAGCTCAAAAGCAATTAACCAACTTAAACGTAACACGATCAGTCTAACATTTTCACGAGTCAGGTTTTGTGACAGGAAGATGTTCAGTAAAAATAAAACTTTTAAAGCGATTTACACTCGCGGAATTGTCAGTCAGTGAAATTTCTGAGGTTCAAATCGATTTAACAGCTAGCTAACCCCACACTTAACAGCTATGTGGTCATTGATTTCTAACACATACACATACATTGACTAGGTAGGCATGCAGTAACTTTGTAAATTTTCTTGTCTGCCATGTTGGGACCTATCCTGGTAATCTTCTGGTTTTGGTGTAAATAGAGCACTTCAACTCTTTAGTCAACTCTATGTGAGCTTGTGTATCTTTTAAGAGGCTTCGTTATAACCAAACTTAAAACCAAAAACAATCACGGTAAACGACTACATTGATAGGATAAATGAGGATGTTAAACACTTCAGTGGTACGGCATGTCGAACAACCAGTAATCAGTTAAACATGTCGCTGCATTTTAGCCTAATCATTGTCATTGAAATACGATAACAATGTCTGCATATGCATACATTTTAAATTGATGTTTGCACTTCTTATTTACTTACAACCAGAACTGACCTGTGCGTTCACAATTGATAGTAACATCACCACAAGTACAGGAGGTAGACTACGAACAACTTACATATCTCGCAGACAATACACGGGCGGTTAGTCACTACATAGAAGAACGGGGTTACACTCCTTATATGCTACACAATAGTGAACAGTAAAATCCCACCTCAATAACAAGTCCATATCAATAATAAAACCACTTTTCACGTCCATTTTGACTTTTTCACTCTTTATTAAACTCCAATATTAAGACCACCTCAATATTTTGACCAGTTTTTAAGGGTTCTAAGGGTGGTCTTAGTATTCAGGTTTTACTGTACATACACATAAACATGCATATTGACATACATACATAAGTGAGCCTGTGAAAAAGTCGTCGAAAATAAGAACACAATTTTCAAATCCATTTTCTCGGTTTTGATCTTTATTCAGCCTTAATATTAAGACTAACCACATGCTTATCGTGATACTTATGTAGTTAACTAGTTTCTTTAACGTGATAACCACATACATTTCTAGTTATTTATGTAGTTAACTGGTGGCAGAAGTATGCTACCATAGAAAAGAATGGGAAATTTTTAATGGATAGAATAGATAACGGAACAAACCAAGAAAGTCAGTTATCGTATGACTTAAGGGGGAGAAAAGTCCTTGAATATCATATTATGTGAAGGAACTGCACACGGGGAAAGAGGAACTTAGCGCAAATAAAAAAAAAACATAAATAGAAGTAATAACCGTTCAGCGATTTACACTCACGGAGTTGTCAGTCAGTGAAATTTCTGAGGTACTAATCGATTTAACAGCTAGCTAACCCCACACTTAACAGCTATGTGGTCATTGATTTCTAACACATACACATACATTGACCAGAAAGGCAGTAAGTTGTCATTTAAAGCAATTAACCACAAACGTAACGCACTAACATTTTCAAGAGTCATGTTTTGTGGCAGAAAGCTGTTCAGTAAAACTAAAAATACTGAAGAAATATTCCTCCTTTTAGACAACCCACTATCTACAATACCCTCCAAATACTACCACAGTCTACTCCTATTTTGAAAGTCGTGGTGGAAAATTCCCTTCTACGGTTTTCTTCGGTCTCCAATATATCCTGAAGAAATGGTTATGTGGATCAGTTGTTACCAAGGAGAAAATTCAAGAAGCAAAGGAGTTTTATGAAGAACATTTTATAAATAAATCTTATTTCAACGAAGACGGATGGACTAAGTCACTTACATATTAGAGGAATGGTTGTATTGTATTTTTAGGGCAATAATGACTGGCATTTACTACCTTCCATGGTCTGGATATTAGTCCTTGATAACTCTTTGTGCTACGTTTAATGTACATATTTCAGTTAGACGTGTTCTGGCATCATGCATCAAGGAGTTTTCAGTTATCAAACCATATTTAAGTTTGTGTAGTTTTCAACGCCCATGTCCTTTAGCATAGACGACCTTGTCCCGGAAACATCAAACAACATTAAACCTGGGATGCAATGTAATTCAAACTGTATATATATAAATATAAACGTCACATAGACAGAATCTGGCAATCATATTTAGTCAATTCAACTATTTGGATGATAACTCAAGCGTCATACATCAATGTCTGTCTTTTCCCTTACAGTTCATTGCATTACTGTAACATATGTGGTACAAAAGTACGCGATGCATACATGGTAAATGTATTCATTTCGTTTGTTTCATCGGGTTTTACGCCCTTTGTCAACAGTTTTCCTGGACTTGATCATCAACCAGTACTTACTTGCTCTTCCGCATGCAATTGACAACTTCTCTACATGTGGATGACATGATCGTGGTCAATGTCAGGGAAGAATGTAACCTGCCCAACCCGGAAATCGAACCCACATCTGTCGTTTGACCGACTTACGCTCTTATAACTGCGCAACTGTGCGGGCTATGTGTATACATATGTATATGGAAACAGGTATTATACTGCGATAAAGAACGGAACTTCAACGAATATAATTCTTACTGGATAACAAGTGTATTTGTTATTGTATTCTTACCCATAATAAACTGTTTCAGAAGTACAATGGCCAACTACCACTACGATTCAAAGCCGTACCCGAAGGAACAGTCACACCAGTCAAAATGTTCTCTTTACAGTAGAAAATACAGATCCAAAATGTTTCTGGCTTACAAACTATTTGGAGGTAATGTACAACTTCTAGCTGGTAGGGTCAGACTGTGAAACAGGTGAAACGTTTGACTGTGTTATGCTACTAAATAGTTGCATTGTATTACGTCTGTACAAAAAAAGCATTTATGAAGAATAAATTTGGGACGAAATATTTATCCTATGTAGTATCCTATGACAGTGGCCACAAGCTCAAGCTATCAGAAAGAGATCATTGCAAGGTATCTGGATAAAACTGCAGATACATTTGATAGCGACATACTCTCCTTTATGTTGCATGACTTTGGCTTCCGCTGCTCTTGCTTCGGATAAGTCATTGAGTACATATTTGACTTCTTTCATGGGAGTATTGTTTTATATAAATTAAATCTATGTTCAACAGTCAGTAACCTGTGTGAGCTGCTTCTTATGTTGGGAAGTTGTCCAGCATTTCTCATTTTCAGTGTTTGGATAAGTTTGATATTTCCAGACAATGAATATCACGATGGTGCTTATATAATCACTGTCGACGACCGCCAAATATTTTCTCGAGGCAAAAAACTAAAATGCAATACCTTAGAAAAGACTACTGACTGCTAATTGTTTTTTGTTACATTTGTGCTGTAAAATGCGTAACCTCGTAGTCATATAATTTCAGACATGCGCATGCGTGTTTTCCAAATGAGTGTAAAACTCTACGTAGAAGTACACGTGTATATGTGATGCAAGTTGTATACTTGTGAAAGAATCACATGCTCTTCTTAGCCTACGTGTAGTACATATTCTGTATAGTGTGTACTTTTTTTTGTTCAACAGTACTGTTATAACTTGGGGCAGAGACGGAGAAAAAAAAGCATTTCATAATTTAATGACTAACTTCCCTGACGGACTCCTTGCCTGTGTTACTGTTAGCTACAACATTTGGGACGTTTGTGAGGAAGTCTTGGGTGGCGACCTCAAAGACCTTGTTATGAGCAGAGATGATAGAGGAGCAGTATTAGTGAAACCCGATTCTGGGGAGTCGCCCGAGGTCGTTATCAAGGTAAGCGGTGATGTTTTCCCCAATAATAAACAATTTGTAGGTACAGCAATACAAGTTGCTGAAATTAAGTGTGGAAACAATATTCAGACAGATATTGTATGCTTTTACATAAAAGCAGCACATCGTGATCATAACTTACGCTCAATTTCGTAATATTTGGTCTGTTAATAAACAAATTTCGACAAGGTGTCCAGCAGAAGGTGCTTTCAAAGGGCCAGATGACGCCCGTCAATGCCAGATGTTTCATTTAATGGGACAAAGGTGTTTAGGGTTGTACTCAACATGAAGTAGCGAATGTATTCGGAACATGTCGACATATATTGGTATTCTATAATATTAAGTATAATGGTTTGTGTTTTGTCACTAATGACATCAATTAGAAGAATACAAATAGATAATTTTTTATTAATGTACCGTGTTCCTTCAGGTGCTGAACATTCTTGGAGAGCGGTTTGGAAAAACTAAAAATAGGAAAGGTTACTACCTACTTCCTCCATACGTTAGAGTCTTACACGGGGATGAGGTTAGCTATGAAACATTAGGGGCCATATTAGAAAATATGGAGATAAACGGTTGGAGTGCAGAGAACATATCCTTTGGTAAAGGTGGTGCCCTTCTACAGAAAATAGACAGAAATATACAGAAATGAGGCTTTAAATGTAGCTACACAGTATGTAATGGAAAAGAGGTGAGTTGTAGTATGTTGAAAGGAATATAGAAAGATATGGACTCGATTTTGAGGATGTGGTCCACATTACAGGATATTATCAGGAATATCAAAAATGTAAAAACTTAAAATGTTCGGCATCACTTTAATTATAGTGTGATGTTAACTTACCATGTATTAATCTCTCAATAAAACTCTATTTTGATCAAACACTGTATCAACACCATTGCAGTTACATTTATCATTTCTTTCATATACGAATCTCAAGAAGTTTCCCTTTTTATTTTATACATGGCAGTAAACGGTACATGTAAATCACTAACTATTTACTATTTACACATCAGAGAATTTTGAACAAGGCATTAATTATAAAGCATTAGCATGTACATGTAATGTGAGTTATTTCCAGCGAATGTCTGGATACCCCCAAGAGGTAAAGTAATGCTAGCATAGCAAGTAAACACCATAAACTCTTGTAATTTTGATATAATACTACAATAGTACAATAGTTTTATAAGGACATCCTGACTCGCTTTGTAGGTGAATGTATACAAGCAGCCAATCACTGACTTGGGTAGGAAAAGTAAGAAAGGAAGATTGTAATTGGAACAAGAAGCTGATGGTTCTTTTGTCACAAAAGAACTAGGAGCGGAGATGAGAATAAGGTTTGCAATCGAAGTAATCATCTGAATCATAATATTTAACTAAAATAAATATCAAAATGATTTTATAGCACATGAACTCCTTATTCTTATGCATCAGACAGACTACCAAAAGAGATCTAGTTAAGCTGAGACTGGTCAAAAACGATATCTCCTTAGGAGACAGATTGTGCTTTATTAGTATTTTTCATGGATATTCCAGTAAATAGTTAAACAGACAAGGAAATTAATTTTGCTATCCATTATAGCTCTCTGTACTCCCGACTTTTACACGCGTCTTCGTAACAGATGTACCGCGACAGTATAGAGATGTGACGTCCGTGGCTGGACTATATCCATTAATACATTTCATTGAATTTTTAATTTTAAATACTTGCCAGACACAGCAACTATATGCACTGCACATAATACAGCACATAAAACTACATTGCATACAGTTACAAGTATTATCTGTGCAGGTAAATAATGCCACAATTTGTTGTTGAAGCGAGTTGGTGTCACAACAGTAGCCATTAGCTAATGCATGTAAACAAGAATTTTAAACAAGTTTGAATGGATCTCTCTGATTCTTCTACACTGTATGATGTATCACTTCAATAATAAATAGTTTTTTGCTAAAATCTGTTTTACAAGTGAACCGCCCATCAAACTCTCAACCTAAGGTTGTAGGATCTAAATTTATGTTTACTACATGAAATGCAATCATTTACCATTAGATGAAGGACTTGGGATTTACATCCAACCAACAATATTTCAGTCCTAATGGAACTGTGTCTAAGCAGCTGTAGTGCCGTCACATTGTGATATCACGCCAACGGCACAGGACATGATATCACATGTCACGTTAATCTGACATTGGGCGAATCAGCCAATACTATTGTTGGGCAGAGGCAAAGAATGTGCCCGTACCAATTTATAATGACTCTTGTAAAATCAAGGTAACATTACACATTAGATACAACGGAACAGATTTTGTATAGATAAAACATGAAAGATTTCGTACAGATACAACAGAAAAAGGTTTTGTACAAATACATATTTCTGCTTTCTAAACGAGTTAACTTATTAATAACAATATCTGTGTCTTTAAACATGTCTTAGATTTGTTAGATATCAACACTTGAACAACTCAATGCTTTTGTCTATTGTTTATTTAGAAAAAAATCATACATTCCGAGACACTTCAAACCGTCAACTTATCAGGGTAAATTATCAACCGCCGATCATCATATACATAAAATGTATTTGCGGTATTTGTTAGTACAGGGTTAAGAATCAATGCAACTATGTCATCCTTAAAAACTGTTTGTTTGGCAGAACTCTCGCCGACCCAGCAAAATTTAGGTGGGTGGGTAAGTAGGTAGGTGTTTTATCATTTGTATAGTCATACATGTACTAGTGTAAATTATTAATACCCTGCTAAACCAATAATTTTCCATACAGACCCCTTATTTCGGTTTAGTAGGGGCCATTTTTATGGGTAGGTAGGGTTATACCAAACAAACATTTTTTTTTAAATTACGACACTACTTAAGTATTTCCAAACATCTAGTAAATGGCAAATGAGCGTATCGACTCAGTAAGGTACTAGCAATACACGAAAATCACTAGAAAACATACATCAGTGTAATCATTGAGGCTAAAGGTTTGTAAGAAAGTCTTAAATACACCTGATAAACATAATGAAACAATCATCAGCTAACAAGATATGTCATACAGAAATGTGTCCTAGAATCACGATGACTTTCGAATTTGTATTGAATATACAGGATAATAAAAACAGGTGATAATGAAAACATGGAAATATTGAACAATAGTCGCTACACAAATGTATATCACTCAAATTTGTGCAGAGAAATCATGTGTGTGTGTAACTTACAATGTTAGCATAGTACAGCAGTAAAGAAATACATGTACAATCTTACATAAGGTCACAGACTTCTACAGTTTTACACATTATTGTAGTTAAACAATAATTAGATTCCACTTAACAACTTAGGAATTAGAACACCCATGTTGATGATGTTCCAACAAATTCAAGAACATGAGACATAGTAAGAAACATTTCCAGGAATCATCTCAACTTTGTTAGGTCCATCATTTCATTACAGACAGTTCATGACAAATCATTGTAAAATTGGTATTTTCAAACTTGATTTTTTATATCTTCCTATTAAATAGCTTGCACATGATCAAACAGTCTAATTGCTTTCACTTACTGCATTGATCATGCCACATTGTAATAGTGAGACTAATAATGCACTACATCATGATATTGTCACTTTTTCTAAATTTGATGTTACCGTGGAGATTTCTACTTTCTTAGCTTGTTCAAGAGCATATGCACAAGTTTCCTTTTCTTTGCCCTACAAATAAATAGAGTAAGTTAAGTATTAGGTTTCAATTTCTACAGGAATCCAATGTTCACCTTAACTAACAGAAACTCTGACAAGCCTAATTTGTGTTGACTTAGGCTTGGATGTACATAAAGTGTAATCTGGCCACGCTCTATGCTTTTATTTAAAAATCTTAAGAACTCTAGCATTAGAACTGATTGAAGAGTAGTTTCATATCAGATTGTCCCTTTCAGCACAACACACATACTTGTCTTCATGTATTTTCTTATTCATGGTTCGCAGCTTGTGACTATTTACCAACTATACAAATTATAAACCCTGCATTCCTCATCTCTTTGCTTGTACATATAAATTAGTATGCTTACGTGTATATGAACAATATGCGGGCTGCAATTCACAGGTCAAGGAAACTGCACACCAAATTGTGTATATGGCGAAAGTACTGTAAAAACCATTTCAAAAATATCAACAACTGATAACAAAAACAAATTGAGTACATTACCCCATATTTGAACTCAGACAGGTTTCGTCTCATTGCATATGCGTCTTCTCCGTCAGCATAGTATTTGGGTTCTATTTCACTTATTCTGTAAAACATAAAGTCTAATTACTAAATATAACAATACTAGGAGTATGTGCATAACAATGAAGCAGGTCAGGGCTAGATATTTAGGGATGACTTAATGCTCAAACAAGGGTCCTAATATACGTGACCAGTGTCCAATGGAAGGATGAAGTTGTTACAGGGAATGCCACACATACATACACTACCATGCCTCCCCACACAGATCCAAGGGAAATATTAGCATACAAAACGTAAGGAGTTGAGGTGTAAGGGCAAACATGTATGGGGAAGTAAGGAAACATCTAGTTGACCATCAAAAATAATCATGGACAATTTTAGGGGACAACAGGACACGAAACGGATGGAATGGATGTAATACACCACAGGACAAGATACGAAAGCAAGTGTCCACAGTTCGAAATGGATGGAAAATGGAATATTATATCAAGTCAAGTAACTGCACCTGGAGAAAAGAGAACTTAATATTCATTTAAAAAATACGAAAGGAAATAAGAATCATACAGCAATTTACAGCCTTGGAACACCTAAGTAACAATACCAAGTGTTAATGCTCCAGTCCACACAATTTAATGAACACAGCTACATAACTTGATTGCTTATTATTGACAACTGTCAACATATATCCAAATTTAAATAGAGCCATTTTCGGTTTCCATCTATTAAATACATCATAAGTTGATTTTATAACCAAACAACATTAGAAACATTTCCACCTCAAGTACATTTCATGGGGTGAAGGCAAAACAAGTCTGCTTCTTTATTCATATGCAGATAGACAATTTTCGCTTCTTCCCAAGGTTTATACGACATTCCTGTATAACAAGAAGGGGACCATTCAGTATCCCATGGCATACTTACTCAAACCTCAATGTTTCTGTGTACAAATGTAAAGCTGCTCTGTTACTCTTCCTCACATGAAGTGACACGTATCTGGCATCAAAACATTCCACCATTGCTCTGGAAGCTTGGTCCATCAACTTCTTAGCCAATCCTAGTCTTCTGTATGATCTTTTGACAGCCTGAAAGAACACTGTGTTATATATCTCCAACATCTGGTGACAAGTGTTTTTTGTTTGCTACAAATTGTAAACTAGACTACACTGACAGTACTGCAGTCATAACACTGCTTCAGTTACAGAATTTAAATATCAAATATGAAAAATTCAAATCATCATTCAAAATTATCAGATTTAGAGGTAATTTTGTCATGTCTAATATATATATCATGTATAGTCCATGTAAAAAAATCACAACTTTTCTGATGTTGATAATGCTAAAAACTCGTGTATCACAAACAATTACATAAAACTCTATGGAATTTGTAACAACAGCAGCAATTTCACACATTATTTACTTAAATCAGGGTCCTAAATTTCTCCCTCCTCAACTCTCAACATTGACTGTGCCAAGTCTGAGTGTGGAGATTAGAGTGTCTGATAAGGAAAACAATCCATCGTGGTGCAGAATATGCTTTGTGTGCATTATCTTTGAGATTTGAGAATTAGTCTGAGATTTGATGGTAAGGAATGATCCTGACCCTTACAGTAGACACTCAGTACTAATGACTTACACTCAGTTTAAGATTCACACTCAAATATCTAAGAATGTATAACAAAATGAATACTCAGCAGTCAGTAAATATCGGTTAGATTTCACTCACTTATATCTCTAAGCTCAGACACTGTATCAGTTATATTTGCGGCCCTGACAAGAGTATAATACCGTATAGGCTGCAAAATGGCTATGACACATGATCTTAATCTCACTCTTGTATTGATTTGTACAGACAGTCAAAAACATTGAAATGACACATGTTCATAAACAATGAACAACTTCAATACAAAGAGCACAAATACATGTTATTATTGTTGCTAGGGCAACTTATATATATACAACAAAGAAAACAAGATTACCAGAGATGTGATATGACCATGTGGTACGGAATCTTCTGGATCTTCTTCCCTGCAAAACAATTACATAACATACACAGTTAGACAGCTTTAGCAAACATCAGGGCAATATTCACAAACTTTCTTAAATAAAAAGTTGTCTAAATGTAAGAAAACAACATATTCTTAGTTTAGGCAATTTTCACAATGAAATGTAGAATTTTTTCAATTTTGTTCAGTACAATTAAATCTTCTGAGAGAAAGTATCTTAATTTGGATATTTTTACCTAAGAAAGTCAGACAAAGTACATCTTGCCTTAGTTCACAAGAATTTTTTAAGATGATACCTAAGATCAAAACTAAAAACTTTCTTATTTCTTACTTAAAAACCAAGATAAAGCAATTTCTTACAACTAATTTCTTAGATCCTACTTGGGGTAATAAGGCTTTAAAAATAATATGTTTGTTTCAGGTTTCATGCCCCCAAAAAAATTGGGTAGGTAGGTCGCACCTGTCGGGAAGCGTCCTCTGTCTAAAGTCCTGTGTATCCCCCCCTCTCCCTCCCTGGGGACAAACATTGATGAGTGCATAGAAAACAGCAAACACTTATACTCTTATAGATATACATACATTTTTGCTAGAACATAACCAACAATCTTGCCTCCCTCATCTTCTGCAACATATGAAAGCTGAAACAGACATTATTAAACATACAACAAGTGTTCATTTTTTTCAATATAGTTAAGTATAAATACATGATGTCTATCATTCCTTTCAAAGATCAAAACATCCATATTATACATTTTTGTGTATTCCGAAACCAAGAGATGGACTAATCAACTGTATTCCAGAGAAACATGATTGGCAAAAGTTCATACATTGATACATGTACATGTTTATGTTATACACTTTTAGAAAATCATGAGTGAATGATGCAGTGTAAAATGAACTGAACTTAACCAATGAACACATACATAACTAAGCTTTGAATAGGGATTGCAGTAAGGCCAGCTTTAAAAATGTTGGCTAACTTTGGCGAAATTAAATAAAACCAAAACATAACATTTTAATCAATGTAAAAAACATGCACTTAGTACAGTTACACCCAAGTTCTGAGTTAAATAAAGTTTTATGGTCCTCAGAAAGAAACCGAAATTCCAATGAAAATAATTCATGAAGATGAAAACATTGTGTATGATGAAAATATTGTTTAGAAAGATAGAATCTTATTTTGAAAACCTTTCTTAAGTGAACGAATATAACAATTTTGATGAAGTACATTACAATATGTCAAAATATAAGCAATCTACAACATATACCAAACAATAGAATCATGACATTTCCATCAAAAATGTCCATAGCTGACAAGTACAATGTCATTACTGATGTATGCTGATGACATATTGGTGCTGTCATCCACAGAAGAAAACTTACCCAAATCTCCAATAAAGTACATAACTGGGGCAAAAAAGTGGAAAGTGTTGATAAGTACATTGTACTACAAAATCGAAGAGTATGCACTTCAGAAAGGGTCGAGCTAAGACAACCACAAAATTCATATCGGAGAAATGAACTTGAAATTGTTACCCATTGTAAGTACATGTACCTCAGAGTTATATTTCAAGAACAAGGACTATCAGATTAATGGACAATTTTACAACTATGTCAGTAATTAACTTAAAGAGAGCCAATGAATTAATAAGAAATCATTACGCATCAAAATGGTTCAATGATACACAAACTTCACCAAAATTAAGGACATATGTACTTTTTAAAACAATGTTTGAATTGGAAGACTACATGAACATGGACCTGCAGTAATAACTCTTTCAATTTCGTTGTGGTATACTTCAATTGAAAACTGGTCTTCTTATTGTGGTGGTCAGAATATTAAGGTTGAATAAAGACACAACAATAGATGTGATGTTTGTAAAACATTATGCCCCCTCATGTTTTTTTGTCAGAGTTATATTTTGTACAATTGCATAAGCAAGTTCAAAGTATGCTGCACAAATATACATGTTGGAAATGTTTTGTGGTAAAAATGGTAAAAAAGGGGTTTCGTCCATGTATAGTTTGATAAGTGCCATATTGGAAACAGTAACATCAGGTTGTTAGTTAACTGTAGGTAATGAAAGAGCTCATCTCATGTATGTGATGAACTGACCTTAAATTTATATAGATAGTCATGTACTATAAAAGTCAAGACATTTGTGATACTGAACATTCCAATTAATCATTTAATGGGAGGTGTTTTAAATACAATTGACCTATGACCTTGAACCTACACCCCTTGACCCCAAAATCAATAGGGTTCCTCTGCTACCCAAGATGAATGTATGGACCAAATTTGAATATGAAAGGACAAGGGGTTCTTGAGTTATTGATCGGAAACGGTTTGAGAACAATTGACCCATGTGACCTTGACCTTTGAGCCTGTGACCCCAAAATCAATAGGGTTCCTCTGCTACCCAAGATGAATGTGTGGACCAAGTCTGAGGATGATAGGTCAAGGGGTTCTTGAGTTATTGACCAGAAACAGTTTGTGACCAATTGACCCCCAAGACCTTGACCTTTGAGCATGTGACCCCAAAATCAATAGGGTTCCTCTGCTACCAAAGATGAATGTATGGATCAAGTTTGAGTATGATCTGATAGGTAAAGGGTTCTTGAGTCATTGATCGGAAACGAAAAGGTTACGGACCGACGGACATACCGACCGGCCGACATGTGCAGACCTTCTTCGAAGGGGGGCATAATAAAAAGTGAAAATGGACTTGAATATTGTGTTCTAAATTTTGAGGTGGTCTGATTATTGAGGTTTTTCAGCATATCATTTTTTTTTTGGAAAGACGGATCATATGAATCAAGAGGTAATATTATATGGCTCTGTAGCAGACCTTTTTCTATAGTTTCCACGAGTCAGACTATCTGACCCATTCCCAAAGCCAAATATACGGGCTTTTCCCAATAAAAAAATAATATCCCAATCAGAAGCACCTACGAAAAAAATCATCTACTGGAGCGACCTGGTATATCTTGAAGCTGCTTAAATAACTCTCTCCATTATTGTCCCTTTTGTCATAAATGTTTATGGACATTGTGTGCGTCTTTTATCCAGTTTACAATGCAAATTTTCCAATTTTATCTTTTTCCCAAAATGGACAGAAAAAGGCCTGTGTAGGTATCATGATACAAAACTGGTTTGCAGCAAGACAACTTACCAGCATAAAACTCATATTAAACAGTAAAATCAAATATTATAACCCAACATATTGCACATACCTGAGGCCAAGACAGTCCATGGTAGAAATAGTATTTCATCTGATAATTCTCTGGTAAACACAGCAAGTTGCAATGCTGCATATTCATCAAATCATCGGGCTGAAAAATATACACTGACAAGTTTTCAAGTAAGAATAAGCAAAATTGCTAAGTTTTAAGATGAGAAAACAGACAGTAAATTGTTAAAAAATGATGTGAATATTTAAGTTTTCCTTCAATTTCTCAATGCCAAACCCTTAATCTTGCATTACAAGTAAGTTTTTAATTCCCACATGTAACAGCAAATAGCCATTGACCAGCCAACCAGAAAACACAATTAAACAGAAGGCTCAATTTTGTAATATTGCCATTCCAGCGAATTCTTTTGAGATTTTTCACCGTAAACGCTGTATTGATTTTTATTGAATATTCCTGCTTTCATTTTCAATATTGACTCGCATATATTTTTGTTTACGTCGGTCACGTCATATGATGTATATTCATACTTGATATTGATGTTAATTCAAAAACATTTGTAATGGATTTGATTTGCATTAAATTTCATGGGTTAATATTTCTTCATATTGCATAATATGACGATATTTTTTATTGTAACACTGACGAGTAAGGCCAATTTCTTGTAAGGCGCACGCTTTATTAACTGTATGTAAGATGATAAATGGAGTAAATATTAATATTTTACTTCCAGACTTTTCTAGTGTTTGGTGAACACATGGCTAAAAACCAAGGCTTATTATATAGGAAGCTGTGCACTGTTAATTTATTTGTGTGTTTCACAACGATCAAACATTAGTAATTAAAAGATCCACTGTCATAAGGAAAAACAAAATCAATGATGCAGATGCATCACATCCACTTCTCCCTAATTTCTCCACACTTCTCCCAATCTCAGCTGAAGGGAGAAGTGACTTCTTCCAGATCTGATCCTAGGTTGTTCCCTGGAGTCGTACATTGTAAAAAAGGCAGTGAGCAATTGGTAATTTGGTTGAGTGTCAAATCCAGGAAGAAGATTAAAAAGCTACCAACACCTTCATCTGACACATGTATCTGCAGCTGCCCCTATGGTTACTATATAATTTCACCTCTGAAAACCGGAACGACTATCGGTAGCACGTATCATCATAAATCGAGTTGCAATCTGTTGTTGACACCTTGTGTATTCCGTTCTGATGTTATTATTAACAGTTTGACAGGTTGATTTACATCGATAGGTGGTGGCGCGTTTTAACTACACAAGTGTGAAAATCACATATTCTTACGGACGTCGGGTCTGATTAATTACCAATTAATTTAATAATTACACTACTGATTGACTGTTAATCCGTTGATTATGTTTATGATTGGATTATTATCGAATACGTAGTCCTAAATGGGTAATTATTAAAGATCAAAGAGAGAAATATCGAGTTTGAAATACAGATGTAGCTTGTTTCAAACATACGATCTCGTGTGAAAACATGAACATAAAATGTTGTCCAAAAGCATTAATTATCACTTTAAGAGTCATTCTTTTCATAAAAATATATTTAAAGAAGTCTTTTTAAAACAGTGGCATGATTTTCTGTATGCTTCTTATCATGTCACAACCACCATCTAAACGTCGAAGAATTGAATTGTCCCTGTTTGTTATAACTGTGTTATGTTTTCTTCTTAAATAAAGAAATATTATGTGGTCACAATGTAAAATTGAAAGATGTGCAATTTTTCAATGAAATAATAGGTAAGAGTATGAAATGGCATCAAAATGACAGAACCCTCTATAAACCAGAAACCTCTGTAAACCGGAATTTTCAACCGGTCCCTTCTTTTAAGTTCTTATTCACTACAAAATGCTTAGAAGAACTGGCTCAAAGTGCTCAGAACGCAGGAAATTGCGTGCTCGGTTTAAAAATTTACAGACCCCCATAGAAGGCCTGTTAGTTCTACAATTTATAATTGGCCTGTTCACTTCAAACATTTTGAGAATGCCGAGTTACTATTGATGACAACCCTAGTTTTCTTGGCTATGTAGTAGTTAGGGGTTAGAAGGCTACCTAGTCAGCTCAGTCGGTAGAGCCCCATACTAGCGTTTAGAGGGGTTATGGGTTCGAGTCTGCCTCAGGCACAATTTTTCCCTCGATTTACTAAATTGGTGGCAGCAGTGATTGACGGCCAATGGTGGCCGAGCCTCAAATGCCGGAAGTAGAAGGAGCAGGTTTAGTGGTGTGAGGTTGGACTCCCACCTAGTAAGCTCAGTCAGTTGAATTCCATCCTAATGTTTAGGTGGTCGCAGGTTCGAGCCCCACAGATGCAAATTTTCCCCTTGATAAGTTGATTTATTTTACTCAAATTTTTAGCTACCAGATCACATCAGTAACCAATTACTGCCTCTATTTTAATGAACCAATACTGTTGTATATAAACCGTTGTTCATACCGGCTGTGTTTCTGGAACCAATCAATAAACTTAGTGTTCAAACCAACAAAAGTTTTGTTTGACCACTATCCGAAACGTTCTGTCCGAACGTATTGCAAATAAAATAATAATTTGTTTCTCATCAAGCTCGAGAAATTGACAATTTTTCACATCATCAATTGGTTGTATGAACTTACCTTAGCACTGCGAATGTTCATTTTGATTTAAATAGACTTTCTTGCCCCAAAAAAGAGATATTCCAATCTTTCACGCTCGTTCCTGTTTCTATGCTAACCCAAAGAATCTCTTGTCACATAAAGCGTTAAAATAGACAGTCCAGAATTACCTCCCCTGTGCTAAGCTACTAATTGATTTGCTGTTTTAGAACGCTGGTAAAAGGTGTTTTTTGTTGCAACATTTATTGTACAATATGTAAATACTGCATGATCATGTGAATCAAAATTTGAACAATTCAATATCATAGAGTTTTGGTGGTGCTTTTCAGTTTTGTTTTGTCAAGTGGCTATGCTCAATTTTTGTAAGATGATGAAAACATCCCACATAATGTAAATGTTATTTATATGTTTACATGTTGATTATGAATTAAAAAGACCATTTTTTTAAATCAAAAATTTAATATACCATGTAAAAATTCTCATTGGTATACTTAAATCAAATACATGTACGAGTGTTGTCCGGAAAGTTCGTAGACAGACTTTATTTTTTCCTACACATACTATTTCAATGCTTAGCTTTACATCACACAATTCATTAACATTCACTTTTTCATGGAGTTAAATAATTTTTGTAATTATGACAACGGTACCTGTATTATTGTTTCCATAGCAACCTCATATGGGTATAACTGCCATGGAGCACGCTAAAATAGGAGCTTTTATCCGATCTAGTACAGATGTTAAAATAAGTCATTTTTACATAAAAGTAGCGGCAATGTTATAGAAAATACTTGATGACGTGACGTTCTTTACAGACGTCCTGTTGTTATGATTTTAACGGCCTCGTATTAAAGATGAGCATTTTGTAAGATACTGTTTGAAGCGTTCATGAATGAAAGTTCGTTAATCATGACGACGTCAGACATTAGGGCGGAGCAGCAAGTTATTGTAACGTTTTGTGTAGAACTCGGAAAAACACCTCTGGTAAGTAGAAATTTTCTTATTTCTTCTTCATATTGACCGAATGTTTCACGGGTACTTGTTTATAAATGATATAAACAATTTAGTGACGGGAGAGAAGAAACTTGAGATTAATCACCTTAATGTCCCAACCTAGCACCCATCGATTTCGCCGTTTCCCCCTTATAAAGTCACAACTTCAGGGTAGAAAATTCAGAAACTTTAATGAGCTTAGATCAGCTACATTACAAAAGTTTCCTGAATTGAGAGTGACTGGCATTCTCAGATGTATAACAAAGGGGTAGATAGGCAGATAAAATGCAATGATGAATATTTTGAGAAAGATTAAAAATGCTGACTCTTTGTTTCATGTATAAGTACGTTGTGATGGCTCCAATGTTGCTTATATGACTATACATAAACTGCTGTAATTGTATAATTTGTGCACGAAAATGGTTGATTGTTTGCACATCCATGCATAATACATGCGTGCATACCTAGAATGGTGTTTCTTCTTTTTTAAATGATTATTAAGCCCGTGACAGTATGTGTCTACAAACTTTCCGGACAACCCTCGTATATTGCTAGATTAATACATGTATCATCTAAGATCTGTCAGCATGTCAGAACCAACTTCTTGAGACTATCATTGAACTAAGTACAGTCATGGTTAAATAGATTTATCCATTCAGAATTCGATTTCTTTTGTATGTACTGGGTATGATTTCATATACATAATATGGAGTTTTTGTTCTGGCTTCGACACTATTCTAAAGTTAGCTATATAAAAAAATTATACCATGATGCAATATTTGGTCTAAATGATAAAAAATCACAAGCCAAATTTTAAAATTATATTTACATCTCAAATCAAAAAGCTTCATTTTGTTGAATAGTGTTTCAGCATAGGCTTTCCTTGCAAGATATACACCGTGAATTTGAACAATCATGGTAGAGGGTCACCAAAGGAATATTTGCATGAAATTATTTCAAAATTGGAGCAGTTATTTTTCCACTATATACCTACCGGTATAGGAAAAGGGACCCTGTCACCCATGTTTTTTAGGAATCCAAGTAATGTGATCAATCTTGGTAGATCATCTAAGGAAAAATTAGGTGAATTATATTGAAATTGGGTCATTAGTTTTTGAAAAGAATTTTGTAATTTCCACTATATACATATTGGAAAAATGGCTCTGCCCTCCTGGAGTTTTTTGACAAATCCAAATAAGTTGAATAATCTTGGTAGAGGGTCACCTAAGGAACATTTGTGTGAAGTTTTATTAAATTTTGGCCAGTGGTTGGTGAAAAGAAGACTTTTTGCAGTTTCCACCCTATACTAAAGGAAAAGTGGCTCTGCCCCCTGGCAGTCATGTTTTATAAAATCCAAATAATTTGAACAATCTTGGTAGAGGGACATTTGACATTATAAGCAATATCAAAATTGGGTAGTTTTTTACAAGTAGATTTTTGTAGTTACCACTATATACATATAGGAAAAGTCGCTCTGTCCTCCAATATTTAGAACAATCTCAATAAAGGGTCACCTAAGGTACATTTGTGCGATATTATCAAACTTGGGCCAGTAGTTTTGACAAAATGATTTTAAGTTTTTACTCTCCGTTGCCATGGCAACCAGAATTCTATGTGGAAGGGAATTCTGTGAACAATTTTCTAAAGGGGACCACATGAGGATTATTTCTGTGAACTTTGGCCTAAGTTGGCCAAGTGGTTTAGGGGAAGCTTCGGACAGACAGGTGACAGACAAACTGTGAGTGATCACAATAGCCCACCCTGAGCTTTTGCTCAGTTTAGCTAATAATTCAGCTTGTTGTCCAGTCATCTTTAACTGAGAATATAATCAGTTTGTTTGTTTAAATCCGGCCAGTTTTCCCACAAGTTTTCAATTACATATCTGGCAATCAGCTGCTGATCTCACCAGTTTTCCTGGAATTAATGAACAACCAGTACTAACTTGCCCTTCTGCAAGCAGCTTACAACTGCCCAACATATAACAGAGGTGGAGGACAAATGACTGTAGCCAAATGTCATAGAAGGACATGACCTGTCCAGTCCGAGAATCTGATGACAGCCTAGCACACGAATAAAATCATACTTGAAACAATGTAACCCAATGGTAAAGAATGAGAATAAAGACAACTATCTCTTGTACTTGTATTGTCTTTTATTTTGGACACAGCATTAAAATATGATAATCATAAATAGCAACAAGCATACATAATAACGCAGACACAAACATCCCATACATGAATCTATCACACTTACTTCAAAATTTTATATTCTTTTATTTAAAACACACATAGAAAACATCTATGATAAATATACTGGCTTTTTCTGTCAAATATGGCTAGAAAATATGAGCACAGAAATTAAAACAAAATAGAACATAATTTGAAATAATTCAAATTTTCAGGAAAACCATTCACTTAAATTTTTGTACTTAAGTAACATACCAAGCTATAAATAAGATATCCAATAAAGATAATATAATATTTACAATTTAATAAAATGGATATGAAAAGGTTATTTTTCAAAGAAACAAAAAGCAAAATATGACAAAAGTGGGACAACCCTTTAGCAGTAAATAAATACACCATGTTGACTGCATAATTACAAAACAATCAAATGATAGCCAAAAAGCCAAAGTTACAAACCAATCACCAAGTAAATATGTCAGGTTTCTAATAAATTTCCTAGCAACTCGTTACCATTTTTTTACATTATTTAGTAACCTGAATACTAAATTACATAATTATTTTATTATGTATAGTGAACTGTAAAAATTTGATTACATTTTCCAAAATGGAACTAATAACGTAATTTACGAGTTTTGTAACAGAAAATTTGAGTACTTTCTAAATCAACTACTAATGAACTGCTATTATGATCCATGAATTGTATTTTCGATTCTAGACACTGGGAAAGATTTGGGCTAAACGATAACTAAAAGAATAAAACATGAGATTAAAACAATGAGGTAGAGGATGAACTGTTCAACATATCGGACTAAAATATACATCAAATATAACAGTATAATGTTGAATGGAACACTTTGATGTTGAACACTATATGCAATAGGTTTAAACTTTAATATCAACTTGAGTATAAAATATTCCTAAATCTTTATCCATCATTTCAAGTAATCAAGCACAGCTTACAAACCAGAAGAATTATTCACTCACAAATTATCAATGCAATTATGTATTTAATGTAGTAAAACATACAAATAACGACTGTTTAACAGCTTAAAAAGGTATTAACAAATTCAAATGGTGGTACACATAAAATAAGGTTATCTATATCACAGTATAATAAAACTACTAAATCATATGATGTCATTATTTCAATCAACAGGTAACTGAAGTTCTCTCTTGTGTTTTTTATATATAAATCAGAATTGAGAGCATAAAATCATGTGAAATAAAATCTTATTGCATCCTTTCCAATTTTGTAAAAGTCATAATTATAAATAAATATAAACTTTTAATTGGTAGTATAAATACATGTATTAAACGTTTGTGGGTGTGTTAAAAAATAAAATATTTTCACACAACAGCTTAGCTGTAGACAAACAATTAAAAGCACCCAAAACAATCTCTGTCCGAGAACAAAAACAACACCTTTGTCGTTCATGAATTTACATGAATAAGATAGAAATGTGAAAAAATGTGTGAAGGGAACAACGATTCTAGCTAAGTAGATTGCACCAACAATAAAACACCCGCGTAAACACTGACAATTCAATTGCAACAGGAATATTCATAACTAGATCTTTTAATTCTAGAATTTTGTCTATCTTAAATTACTAACAACACTGATTGTTTTAATATCAATGTGTACAGAACAGTTTGACAAACACAACATCTCATGTTGACACTATAATTATGGTGTCTGTCAAATTTGGTGTATGATAATATATCAGCAAACTTTATGAATAATGACAACAGCAGAATACGGTAGTTAACATACACAAGTCTATGATTAAAATGACTAAGTTTTGCTATAGACAGATTAACATCACAGTTAGCAATGATTCTATACAAGAAACATGTGTAGTACATGTATATACAATTTTATGATGGTAAATAAATGTAATCAAATCACTGATTCGTAATCTCATTCTATTAGTATTAGTCAAGTGTAAGTCCACATATGTTTACATAGGTAACACAAATAAAAGCGTACAATGATTACCGATATTCTCAAAGCCAATGTTTCATGACCCAGAATACAGTCAGTGCAGGCCTAAAACACTGCATCTGTTGCTATGCAATGTCAGAATGTTCCAGGACAGTTACCATGTTTTACATATGTAGACATATGCTGTACTTACAAATGTGGCTACATTTTTACCAACTACCAACAATATTTCTGACCATTTAACCAAAAATGTCACTAAATGAGAATGATAAACATCAATGTGTCAGCTAAAATGAATCAGGTCACATGACCTAACATGGGGTTCCTGTTCTCATGTTGCTACCCCAGTCTGAATTTTGTCCGTCAATCCTTGACAATACCTCGACAAAACTGTTCCGCAACATTGAGTCGACGTTTCCATAAACTCCTCAAGTCCAAACAGTCATGGAAAACTGACTTCAGTCGAGATATTAACTTACCATTCAGGATTTCCAATTGGCACAAAAATTCACTGTAAAAAGTAGCAACTCCTCGTAATGTAAGCCTCGTCCAGGACTGATCACCCAGTTAGTGATCAATCAACTGGAATTTAGTCTGAGACAAATAGTTTCCATCACTCTAGCACTGATCTTTGGTAAAACATTATACTTCAACAATATGGTGCTACAGTCTATTCTATATGCCGCATACAGGTCAACACTGAAAATAGAGAAAAAATATACATATTACATCATACAGTTACACAACAAAATATGCATCCATCTTAAGGTCAAGTATCCTGAACAAATACCAACTTTCATCAACAGTATATCAAATTTAAAATGAAAAAATGCCAGCAGGTTACATTTTGGTGATATATTACCAGTTCAGGTAAACGAAATGGTAAAATGTTATAAAATCAGGAGTAATTATACAATAATAGCTACAAAGGTTAGTCATGGCTGACACTAAAATGCAATCTGAGGGTTGAAAGCAAAACAAATCTATCTGCTGTTATATTTACATGAAGATACACAGCAGTTACACTTTAAATGCTTTCACTCCTTGGCATGTCAAAGTGTCTCATTTTACACGACTACAGGCAGCCGAGAATAGAACATTAAAGTGCAATGATACGTTTTCACCAAATTGTTTAAAATCGATTGCAAGTGAACACTTAAAATGTACAGAAGCAATCAGTTTAACTGCATAACCTCAGAATTTATCACATTACAAATCAATGATAATCAAATATTCATGAATTGGTTCTGTTCTTTTATTTTCCAAAACAGTTTTGTCTGAACATGTATCACATATGCCACGGAATAAAAGAACTATAACATTACATTACACATTAATGCTTTCAGTGGAACAATAATTGTTGTAAAGTGTCAGGGGCACAGCTGGGCCATTTTTCTAGTGGGACCCCTAAAAAGAATTTGAAATTTGATATTGTCAGGGCTGTATTTTGTGACATCTTAAAACATATTTTATCGAAAACTAAAGTAGAAATCTATGAAGTTTAGCAGTATTTGTCATGATGGAACCCTTGAACCCCTTACCCTCCACTCTTTGTACCATTTTTGGCCATACAGTTGAACCTCGTTTATTCGACAACTTTCTATCGGAATACTTGGTATCACCGAGAAATAAATATCAGATCCAATTTATCTCTTAGGCATGTCGAATTGAAAAGTGCTATCCGAAACCATGTATTATTCAAAAATAAAATTTCGCACCCCATGAATGCGAATGAACTAGGCCTGACTGTATTTATTTTTCCTTTTTTTTCCAACTGAAGTATAGTATGTACATAAGAGTGTAATGCTAGCTATGCCCGTGACTTTGAACCCATTCTACGAGAGGACACAGAAACAGACATATAGATCAATTCCACCAAAGAACCACATTAAGTCTAGTAGTCAATTTACACTCGGATGATAAAACAGTAATATTGCTCAAGGGCTTAATTACTTTGAGTAAAAACCTTACAAATTATTCTGGTGTGAAAAGTAATCCCTTAAATTGATCTATTCTCACTAGGGACTTTAAGCCATTAATATATTGTACTACAGTTTGTCTAATTCATCAACCATTTACAAAGATCCTGTCATGTCTGATTGTTCTGATGACGTATGATAAATCAAAAAAGAATAATTTTAACAATATACAACAAAAAGTAACAAATATAGCTCCTAGCAGAAGAAAGTTCAAACATTAAAAACTCTATACGAAAATATTACAATTTCCTTATGACACAGCTATGTGTTGAGTGTACATGACTACATGTATCAGCATCAATCAGTTATCCATTATATATATATATATCTAGATAAATAGTTAGTAAATCACCAAGTATCTTTGAATCTAAATTAGTCTTTGTACATGTATTTATAAAACGTCCACCACCAATATCTACATGTGTACTGACAGTTAAAAGAGTTCTAAAGCTAACATTATCCGTTATACCAAGTATATTTAAATAATAATTATATTATACATTAATATTCAGGGTGCCAAACGCGAAAGTGCAGATTCTATTTTTCATATCCCATTAATGCTGCAACATTAAAATCACTGCGGCCAAAGAGAATGACATTTAAAAATAGCTAAATTTCAATCAAAATGAATTTCAATCAAATCAGATGAACTCAAGCTTTGATTCCTCTATGCACAACAGCAAGTATTGAAGCATATTTTTGACATCATTTTAATGAAATTGGAAAATAACTTCAAAAGGCACACTACACAGATAGGTACGCTTAATTAACAGTGACTGACAACAGTATGAACTGTATAACAATCAAACAATTGTTCAGCTAATTAATTAGCATGCACAGCTGAAAATTCTTTAGCTCCACTTAACTGATCATCTTAAATAGATGAAATCCAGTATTCACTAAAATGGGTTTCTACCAGCAGTACCGACAAAATTTAATGTTAGATCAGTCGAGGGTTCATCGCAAGACTATACTAACACCTATATAAATAGATAGGAGTTAGGATAGTCTTGCGCTGAACCCTCGATCTACGGTATTGAAGTTTAGTCAGACATTAAATCCGGTCTTTGTTTTCATTACAATTGGAGCACAATGTTAATGGTACTTAGTTGTTTGTACCCTGGATTCAGAGGGAAAAACTCATTTAAAGCTTAGAGTATCTAGAGTATATCTATTGAATTAATTCAAGTTCAAAAGTTTAAAGCTTTTGTTTCTTTGAATTACTCTCAAGACTGTTTCTAGAGTAGGAAACAGCTTAGGTATAAACATGCTGTAAGGTGAGACAACGACCTTGGAGATGGTCTTCAAGCCACATGACCGACATCATTCCCCCCCCCCCCCCCCGATCCCCAGCTAGGAAAAAGTTTGCCTCAATTTGATACAAATATACATAATAATACAGCCAACTATGGATCAGTCCTGATTTGAGTTCATCTATGTATTGTAACTGCATCAAAAACATAAGTATTTTCTACACACTAATAAAATACTTCAGGTTCAACTTGACTGAAATGTGATGGTTTTATTTGGATTGATTATCCACTATGATTCAGAAGAATTTTCCTACTGCAAAAAATATGTGCAGTGCTTGTCAATTAAGTTTTCATTCTGAGATGCATGAAACAAGTCTGCATAATTATAGAGATTAGCTGATCACAATCATTTACTAGAGTCAAACCCATTCATCTCATAGGGATGGCTGATTTTATCATCTGATAATTTATAGTTGCCATCACTCTTAGCCAATGATGGTGACCATGCATTAAAACAGTTATCAAGCTGATCTAAACATCAGGTTACCTTGGCTAAATTTATCCATACTGCATAGGAATCTCTCCCCCCCCCCCCCCATTTACCGGTATTGTAACACAATCTAACACATGTATAATGAAGTAGTAACTTGTCAGTCAGAACAAACATGAAGAACTACATGATTCACATGTACCGCTTGCGTGTCACAGATGTCCACACCATAAACCTAAATTCTAAGTCAGCTAAAGTTGTTTTATGGGTATAACTGACCATTTTATGACCGTGAATCAAGATCTAGGTACAGATTGATGACCAGAAAGGTCCTGAAAATATGGTTTTTATCATCATAAAGTAATTAAATACAATAACAAACAAGAAAACTGCTGCAGAGAAAATGTCAACAAATATAATTTTATCATATACATGTCCTACACTAGGACCTGAGATCGTCATATTATAATATGATTAATAATTGCAAAATGACTACAATATTGTAAGCTCTATATTGGCATGACCATCTTCACATAAACCTAGGGCTGTAATTGCTAACCACAATATCAATGTATCAGAGATTTAGTAGTCAATAATAGTCAATATATCATAATGCATCTTCGATATTTTAAGCCGATATATCATAGCAAAATTTCAACTTAATGACAGCCCAAGTCGAACTTCCATTTAGGCTTGCAATCTAGGTATATCTGAATCATGTGTATTCTTTTAAACTAAGAATGACAGCTGGTTACAAGGAAATTATATGAATTTATAGTATACATGTACACAATAAATAGCAAGTCCTGGATTAAGACAATTACACACAATGAGAGGACAGATTGTTTACCATGGTAACTCTATGAATAATGCCTCCATTGTGTCTTACAAGATATGTGAAAAAAATAGAGGTCTATGCGATACTTTATCACAACCACACAATATAGATCATTTACCACCAACAAAAACAACGTTAACAAATGTCAGGTAATGGGAACTACTTATCACAGTGCAAAAATAAATTTTAAGCAAACTACGTCTATATAGCTGCACAATGTACATCTTACAAAAATATGTAACAATTTCTATACACATTGGTCTCATTTACTTACTTTACAGGGTACCGTTAGTTGATTCCCAACTTGTGGTCATTGCTGATAAGGTAAGCATTAATAGAAAAATAAAATAAACATTAATCAGGAAATAGATAATTATTATATGTTTAATCAATAAAACCTTAGGACAAAAAATGGTTATTAAGACATGATTTGCACACAAGATAACAGCACACCAGTTTGCCACAGGTGCATATCTTGGGCATTTATAATGTTAGCAACCTTATGTTCAAATTAAAGTTCAATTATTGTAATAGAATACAAATGTACTTTAAACGGCAGCACAGTAGGTATGACTAACTTATAACACATGATGAAATTATACTGTGGACAGAACTGCGAAATCAGTGAAATACTTTCTTGTGTAAAATACAATACAACAACCACCAATTTAACCAATTTGCAACATGACAGAAATCGCTGACCAGGGTCATGGGAACGTTAAAGCTAGACACAGACATTAAATTCTGAATGGATGAACAAGCTGAGTCACATTTTACACAGATACTTCAAATCATGGTTAAAACCCAAAAATATATTAAAACAGTTTGACACACTTTCATGCCTGTTTAAACTATATTACAATAGCTTCACTAACCCTTAGGTACATTGCTAGAATAAATATGCAATCTAATGGAAATAAAGGGGATTCAGGGGGGGGGGCAATTTCCTTAATTGTTTTTAACCTGAAGACATTATGAAAGATTATACAGTGCCTCTATCTACCTCAGTGTAGCTACAGACCGGCTTCTAATGATATGGTAATAATGTTGCTAAATGTAATATAAGAAATGTATGAAAGGATATTCCATTGTTACTGGATTTTACCTCATGTTTTGTTTACACACCGATATATCTTTACCATATAAGGAATGACACACAAATAGTATAACCAGGAAATAATTAAAATTCAAAACAACAAAGCAAGACATCAAACAATTACAGAAACATTCAACAACTTAAACTTCCATCAAAATCATTTCACATCAGCTCAAAAGAGAAAAAAAATCACAATGAAATTAAAGGTAACTTTAACCACAGTAACGTGATCATCTCATAGTAAATGTACAACAAATAAAAGCCAAAATAAAAGTCATACATACAACTATGAATGTAAGTAGTTGACTCTCAAATTGAAACAGATATAATTTCAACCATTGTCAACCATAACTTACAAAGCTTGACAAGTAGCAATAATAGTGCATTTATATTGATTAAACATCCATATTGCATTTTCTTAGAATTTGATGCAAAAAGGGCAACAACATTGTTTGTAAATGGGCCAATTATAAAAATGCTCCTCTGAAATAAGGACCTGGAATCTGACAGAAAAAGCTGTCTCGTGATGGATGACCTTGACCTCTGAAATAAGGACCTGGAATCTGACAGAAAAAGCTGTCTTGTGATGGATGACCTTGACCTCTGAAATAAGGACCTGGAATCTGACAGAGAAAGCTGTCTAGTGATGGATGACCTTGACCTCTGAAATAAGGACCTGGAATCTGACAGAAAAAGCTGTCTTGTGATGGATGACCTTGACCTCTGAAATAAGGACCTGGAATCTGACAGAGAAAGCTGTCTAGTGATGGATGACCTTGACCTCTGAAATAAGGACCTGGAATCTGACAGAGAAAGCTGTCTTGTGATGGATGACCTTGACCTCTGAAATAAGGACCTGGAATCTGACAGAAAATGCTGTCTCGTGATGGATGACCTTGACCTCTGAAATAAGGACCTGGAATCTGACAGAAAAAGCTGTCTTGTGATGGATGACCTTGACCTCTGAAATAAGGACATGGAATCTGACTGAGAAAGCTGTCTAGTGATGGATGACCTTGACCTCTGAAATAAGGACCTGGAATCTGACAGAAAATGCTGTCTCATGATGGATGACCTTGACCTCTGAAATAAGGACCTGGAATCTGACAGAAAAAGCTGTCTCGTGATGGATGACCTAGACCTCTGAAATAAGGACCTGGAATCTGACAGAAAAAGCTGTCTCGTGATGGATGACCTAGACCTCTGAAATAAGGACCTAGAATCTGACAGAACATGCTGTCTCATGATGGATGACTTTGACATCTGAAATAAGGAGCAGGATTCTGACAGCAAATGCTGTCTCATGATGGATGACCTTGACCTCTGAAATAAGGACCTGGAATTTTACAGAAAAAGCTGTCTCGTGATGGATGACCTAGACCTCTGAAAATTGGACCAGGAATCTGACAGAAAATGCTGTCTCGTAATAGATGACATTGACCTCTGAAATAAGGACCAGGAATCTGACAGAAAATGCTGTCTCTTGATGGATGACCTTGACCTCTGAAATAAGGACCTGAAATCTGACAGAAAAAGCTGTCTGGTGACTCATCATGGAGACAAACATTCCTGCTCAATACTTTCAAGATTATCCAGACAAGATTGGACAGGCGTACCCTGGCGCTAATGCTTGCTCATAAACCAAATAACTTTTGAAAGTATTCTGTGGAGCTTAAACCACAAGTGGGCTTGATAAATTGAACATGTACCAATTGATGCAAAAGAAAAGACAAAAACATGTTGTGGTTGTACATCTAACATCTTGAGATCAACAGATTGGAATAATCCAGTTGGAAAACAGCCATAAACTGATTTTTATGTTAGTATTTTCCTTCCAGTACATGCTTCAGCAATTAAGCTGGCAAAAATATCTGCATCAAAGTTAGTGATTTTTTGTGATAAATACATACATACAATGTGATAACCATGGCAGTAGCATAAATGAAAACATAAACTCACGACATGTAAAGCTGAACATGAAACCATAAATAGAAGGATAAGACAAAAATACCATAACAATAACAGAGATGAAACATTGGTGTTCACACATTTCCGAACAATAGACTTGTTCCTATTTAACAAGTATTACTGATAACTGTACATACTGATTGACACAGGACCAATCAAACTGGCAGAAGTGTGTTTATAAATAGATACAGCTACAATAACTGATGTCATAAGACCGGTAAACAAATCAGAGAATTGTACAAAAAGGAAATAAAATTTCTCATTCATCAGATAGATTAGCAATAGCAAAGAGTGATGCCAGAATATTGAGATTGCTTTGATCGTTAGGTAATTAATGGCTGGTGAATATTAACCAGGTTGGCTATAAAAATACAAGAAAACTCCTTCCTCTATTGAGGTCCCTGTTGTGAACAGATTAGATGACAGAATTATTTCTGATAAAAGAAAATTCCATGAGGCAAAGTACTATACAATACCACACTCATAAACAAGTGATTAGCAAGGCATTCCAAATATATAAGTTCAAATCATGCAATAGTTGAGCCATAAATGAATCATTTCCATCCAAATCAATGGTGAAAATGGACCTTTTTTCAAGAATGAAGGATTCCTTTAAATGAGTTTAAGTCAAGTTTCATTGAAAATGAACAAGAACTGTTATTTGTCAAATCATATGCACTGCAGATGACTATTTAAAACACATGTACATTAACATTATAACAACAAAATGAGAAATATAAACATGCAATAAGATCATACGTCGTCTTCTTGCCGGTGAGCCCTCAGAGTGAAATAAAGAATGCATTTATATGATAAAACAGTGAAACACTTCTAATAAGCTGGATAGGGTCGCTGCATAATTATACGTACTAACTGAATGTATGTACGTACATTAGGGCTGCCATTGATCGGAATTTTTGTATCAATATATCAACTTAAAATATCGACGATTCGCTGATAAATCGACTAATTCTTTTGCACAGATATCCTTGACAAAAATAAAATATTAAAGCATTTTTGAAAAAAATCTATCATTGTATACCATCAAGTTTGCATTCAGTCTTTGAACTTAATGTTGATTTTTCAGCAATATAACATAGTGCGGTCCATTAAACCTGCACAGTAGACACACAGATGTTTAATAAGAGTACAAACATGTTAAGAATGTAAATTATTCGCCAGTTTCTTTTATGAAACTGATTTTATGCACCATTTTAATATGGTTCTTCTTTTAAATTATATTGATACTGTCCCAAATTTTGAATTGATATAACATCGATTTGATGAAATTGTCGATACATCGATATTGCAATTAAAAACAACAGCCTTAATATACAATATAAACAAACTTTCTAAGCGATGTTATCGTTTTTACCACACACTTTATACAAGACAAGTATACATGGATTCAGGGGCCATGACCCTGTTAAGCCCTGAATTAAAGATGGGGCACCAAAATAGGAGAATGTCATTAAATGCGATGTTGAACAGTCGAAATAGTAGTTTTAAGGCTAATCACAAGAATTACAGTACATAAAAAATTCTGAGAAATACCTGATACCAAAACACATCTTAAATGTGAAATAAAAATGTTTTGGGTGTATCAACAGCTGAGTGATATGAGTATCGTGAAAACATCAAATACTGATGATCGATATTAACATAAAACTTCAAACAAAATTGAACGACAACACTGATATACAGACTCGTATACAAACAAAAACTAGCAAAAAAATTGTCAAAAAATAAAAAAACCAATGCTGCGAAGACAACGGTCAGAAAGTGAAAATACTGAAGATACATACTGTTACCACGTGAACTTGAGCAACTGCCCGGGAATGAAAAGCATTGTTCCTAAAAGTAAATTAACAACTCAAAACCAACAGTTAAATTTGTCATCATTTATAAATACTGTAACCATTTGACTGTTGATCTTTGCTTTTATTGAATAGACTTAACATCTTCCATTAAATGTATATCACCAATGGTACACTGCAAATTCAATACATGTACAGTAAAACCTCACTTAATGACCACCTCAATAATACAAGCACCTCAAAATTAAGAGCAATTCAATATTAAGGGTGTATAATTAAGGCAGATTGTGTATAAAGGGTCCTCAGGGTGGTCGTATTATTGAGGTTTTACTGTAGTTCCAATGGACACACACAACATGTAGCAACATGGACCTCAAGGTCTTAAGGCAATATGAAATTGTTCACAAATACAATTCAATAACATTCAATACTCAACAATCGCTTTCAGAGTAAGAGCACAAACCATTACATGTATTTGCAAACAAAACAGCCCATGGCATGCTAGTTAGTACTGAGTCAACAAAACAGCCCATGGCATGCTAGTTAGGACTGAGTCAACAAAACAGCCCATGGCATGCTAGTTAGGACTGAGTCAACCAAGCAAACACTGTTGTTGGCTCAGATGAGCAATAAGCCTCAGGACAAAAACATGACAATCAGTACAGTAAGTAATTATGGCAACAGTATCAGGCATTGTATTAATATGTTATAGTGTACAATAATTGAAATAATGACAAAACTACGATCATACATACTATTATTATACAAATGACACAAAAAATGATAATTGTATAAGTAGGTCCATGGAGAAGTCGACCCAATCATTCACAAATATTTACACCATCAAATGAGATATAATTTAGATTGTTGTAGGCAAAGGTATAAGGGCCAATTATGATCTTATAAATTCTATATGAAGTTATCACAGTATCGTAACATGAAAAGTTCCTCAAATAACAAGATAACCTTAATCAGCAAACAATATCATTTTGAACATTTTAGGCCTAACTTTTAAGTAACTGATGTCCAGCATTGAACCCTTGATATAACATTCAAACATCAAACAACTGATATGGTGTGTGACACAGTTATACAAACAGCTTACTGCTCAAGTTTGTTATTAAATATTTAGAAGAATAACCCTTTATATGTAGGAGAAGGATTACATTAATTAATGGCATATTAGTGGACAGTAGACAACAAGGTGAGAAGTTCATACACAACAGGACATTGCCTAACACATCAAAGAACACAAACATTTGATGGCAAACTATATTTGTATCTTATATCCAACAAATACCGACCAAATATCCCTTCATAAATTGTGACAGAGATGTCAAACATTAATAAAATCTAGTAAACAAGAGTCCTGTATAAAGTAATCTCATCTCCCAACTTTACCCATGATATAGCACAAACAGGTTGTCTCAAATATGTGATCTCATTCATTGATACTTTACTGGTACCCAGTGAATGTCAAGTGATAAAGTTTGTATAATTAACAAACTTAACAACAGGTATTTTTCTACCACTGTCCACAAGAACAATTAGTAATTGCAATAATGCACAGGTCCATCAATATTTTGCCAAAGGTGGAGAGGCTGACCCAGGGGAATTAGACAATTTGTCTTTTTGAGGTCTAATTCCCCGCTAAGAACCAAGCGTTTCATCTAAATCCCCATAGTGGAAGAAGTCCCCTCTTACGGGATATATCAAAATGCGACCCAAGTCTATTACCAAAGAACCAAATCCGTGTGCCTACTTGCCGGGAATCGTCTTTTGTCGAAAGTCCTGTGTATCCCCACCAAACCACTCAGGGGCGAAATATTGGTACAAATGTAAGTGCATAAACAAGAGATGTCACTAATAAGAGTCAAAATTCTCCCAAGTGGAGTGACCTTGACCTTGGAGGCACAGACCAGAGTGACCTTGACCTTGAAGGCACAGACCAGACTCATGTACATAGCATGCCTACTCATCAAGCTCAACATTTGTGTAAAGTTTCATTGGAATTGCTCTATTGTTTTTTAGTTATTGCTAAGACATGAAGTTATGTGAATTGAAAGACACATAAACTAACATAAAGATGGACTTATAATGATGATGAACAATGCGATTACTGCATACCATCCTCCAAGGGTATAAAAACAATACCTCCTGTAATTGCAACCATTGTATCCTATCTATTTAAAGTAATGATGCAATTAGTTCAATTGAGTATGGTAACTGCTCAACACTGGCACTTAAACTAAAAGTTCAACAAGCAATGAATCATTCAATATACTGAATAATATCCCTTGCTGCATGAAAAAATGCAAACATCCAACTGCACTACTAGTTTTCGTACAAATTTCAGACCAGAAGTTAATGTAGAAGTACATTTAATATGGAAGGTAAGTGAAGAATGTTCAAGTTGCATGAAGAAGTGAATTGAAAACAGCAGATATACTTTTATATGCTGCCTTTTCACATTGCTAGCACATTGCCAATATATAACTCAAATTCTCTATTTCTTTCATTATCGTGTATGATTATATGGGTCTGTATACAACCTATTTACAGCGAGTTAATATGATATCACATGATGTATACAACCTTCCCACCCTATACCCCATATAATGGATAAATCGATAATGAAAGCCTTATCGAATTGGGTTTATACTATATATTTTTCCTCTAATATCAAAACAATATGAACAAAGGTCTAGGTTGAATGAAAACAACATCATGAGATATGTACGAAAAGGCACTATCAAACATATGGGACAATGATAAACTCATTCTTGTACAATATGCTCCCAGTTGAATGTCAATCCTTTTGTCCCCTCAACACAGGACAGAACCTTCCCTGAAATGGTGCAAACATTTAAAATAAACAAAAGTTACACACATACAAAATAACAGAGTGTGAGATAGAGCATGACTCATTTCCAAATATATGTCACATTTTAATACATCTTATAACTAATTATTAACTATACATAACCCACAAAGTCAATTCTTAATAGCCAATTTCATACAGATAGAAAAGATCATCCTGATTCAGACAAAATCCCCCGTATTATGGTACAAGGCTGATTCAGACGAAATCCCCCCATATTATGGTACAAGGCTCATTCAGACGAAATCCCACCGTATTATGGTACAAGGCTCATTCAGACGAAATCCCCCCATATTATGGTACAAGGCTCATTCAGACGAAATCCCCCCGTATTATGGTACAAGGCTGATTCAGACGAAATCCCCCCGTATTATGGTACAAGGCTGATTCAGACGAAATCCCCCCATATTATGGTACAAGGCTCATTCAGACGAAATCCCACCGTATTATGGTACAAGGCTCATTCAGACGAAATCCCCCCATATTATGGTACAAGGCTCATTCAGACGAAATCCCCCCGTATTATGGTACAAGGCTGATTCAGACGAAATCCCCCCGTATTATGGTACAAGGCTCATTCAGACGAAATCCCCCCATATTATGGTACAAGGCTCATTCAGACGAAATCCCCCCGTATTATGGTACAAGGCTCATTCAGACGAAATCCCCCCATATTATGGTACAAGGCTCATTCAGACAAAATCCCCCATATATTGGTACAAGGCTCATTCAGACAAAATCTACCATATCACGGAACAAGGCTCATTTAGACAAAATCCCCCTGTATTATGGTACAAGGCTCATTCAGACAAAATCCACCATATCACGGAACAAGGCTCATTTAGACAAAATCCCCCTGTATTATGGTACAAGGCTCATTCAGACAAAATCTACCATATCACGGAACAAGGCTCATTCAGACAAAATCCCCCCATATCATGGCACAAGGCTCATTCAGACAAAATCCCCCGTATTATGACACAAGGCTCATTCAGACAAAATCCCCCGTATTATGACACAAGGCTTATTCAGACAAAATCCCCTGTATTATGGTACAAGGCTCATTCAGACAAAATCCCCCGTATTATGGTACAAGGCTTATTCAGACAAAATCCCCCGTATTATGACACAAGGCTTATTCAGACAAAATCCCCCGTATTATGACACAAGGCTTATTCAGACAAAATCCCCTGTATTATGGTACAAGGCTTATTCAGACAAAATCCCCCGTATTATGACACAAGGCTTATTCAGACAAAATCCCCCGTATTATGACACAAGGCTTATTCAGACAAAATCCCCCGTATTATGACACAAGGCTCATTCAGACAAAATCCCCCGTATTATGACACAAGGCTTATTCAGACAAAATCCCCTGTATTATGACACAAGGTTCATTCAGACAAAATCCCCCGTATTATGACACAAGGCTTATTCAGACAAAATCCCCTGTATTATGACACAAGGCTCATTCAGACAAAATCCCCCATATTATGACACAAGGCTTATTCAGACAAAATCCCCTGTATTATGGCACAAGGCTCATTCTGACAAAATCCCCCTGACACCAGACGAAATTTCCCTGTATTATGACATCAAACAAAATTCCTTCGTAGTTTGACATTGGAAAAAAATCCCTTAGTAATATGACACTGTATAATGGCATGGGACAAATTCAGACAAGACTTCCGTCCAAACATGGCATATACAACCTATTTATGGCATAAAGGGTAACTTTTGGGACACCATGATCAGCATTCATTGAACTAAATGTTAATAGCAATAGGGTTTCACAACAAAAGTCTACCAATATAAAATCATGTTCGTGTGTTAAATATTTAATATGGCCTGGGATGCTGACACAATAGCCTGAATTCAACATGGCACTGATGGATATATTCAAGACTTTATACATTGCTATACATTTCTATCCAGCATAAACTATAGGGATAGAATAGCCAACATAAATAAGGGAGGTAATAAAACAGCAGAGAATATTCCTCAGAACAGATCACCTATCATGTAGTACAAAACACCAAGCATCAAGGGAATTAAGACTGGTCTGCTATTGTTCCAGCAAAAGTCAATGTATATTCAATTACATAACCATAGAATGATATGAAACCATTACACTAAACCATCCTACTGCAGCTCTGGGCTGAGACATACCACCAATCAATAGTATCCAAGATACATTAACAAATGATGTAATGATGTAATGTAAACATAGTTTTTCAATACAACATGACTTGATACCAGATTTCAAGTTACAGTGAAATCTAGAGCTGTCCTTGATTCGGCAAAATGCATATGAACGATATCAATATATATCAGGTGAGAAATATTGTCAATACATCGATATCTTCCAAAGCATTGTTAACTAAAATGCTTACATGCTTGCAGTTCATGATCTCATATATTTTCACTTCTAGTTATGTCTTTTACAAGCTTATTGTTACTGTGATCATCTTGTTTCCACACTTTTATGTGTGTGTGTTTTTGGCAAAATAAACAAGCAAAATATTAATATTTCTTCAGTTATTTATATTTCCCTGAATATTTCAATGATTTGATAGGAATGGTGAAGTTTTTAAACATAGCCTTAAATTGACAGCATACAAATTCCAATTTTGTTTCATGTAAATTTTCATCGTTTTCAGGCATGTATTAATTAATTGATTACTTATAAGAATCGATTTTTTAAAATATGTATGACAGGAAAATGTCACTGATACGTCAATATCGTTTTTATCGATGACAGCTCTAGTAAAATCAGCTAAATTCACAACCACACTCGCCCACAGACAACAATTGAGTTTGTTTGTTTCATCGGGTTTAACGCCGTTTTGTAACGATATTTCAGTTATATACGGCGGCCGGTTCACCTAACCAGTTTTTCCTGGACTGAATTCTTACCAGTACTAACTTACCCTTCCACAAGGAGCCGGCAACTTCACCACATGTGGAGGAAAATCATCATTTTTGTCAAATTTTCATGGAAGGGTATGACCTGCCGCGACGGGGAATCAAACCCAGATCGCCGGGTTACAAGTCCAGCGCACAAACCACTGAACCACGGCCTGACAACAACTGAGATTTCCCATAGCCAGTTACCAGACAGAAATATCAAGTAAGGATACCAGGGGTAGCATTTGACCCCAAAAAGCCACATTTTAACCCTAAGGATTCTAGCTGAAGGGTCAATTTTTCACTAATTATAGGTAAATTAGCTATAAAATATTAAAATCCGGTGAAAAATTATTAATATGTCCCTTGAGAATCATCACCTAGAATAACATTGCAATATTTCCTTTTTTCATCAGATCAGAATTGAGCCTTAATTTACATTAACCACGCCTACACATTTAACAAACTCTGGAATAAATAATATTGGCATAAAAACCAAGTGTGGTATCTGAGATTTTCAACAACATCATGTAAAGCTCATCACTAATTATTCTACCAATTAGCAGTTTATATAGATGTATATAATTATGGCCCAGCTTCCTCATTTAATGTGTTACAGTGAAGCCTTTAAAGTGCAATGACAAAATGGCATATTTCATTTATACTGTGCAATTGTACCCTAACTGCTTATATGTTAGTATAGAGTTACAACAATATTGTAACATTCACTATAAATTGCATTCACTCAAATAACAATTAGACAACTAGAGGGCGGCCTAAGGCAGGAAGGGGAAGTCAGTGTAACATTACACCTTACTGTTTTGTTAACTACCAGTGTATTATGCAAAATTATATGAAAGCAATTTATAATAAAGTGACATGTGTATTGACTATCGTATTTATAGTAACGTATAAACAAGGTTTGAAAATACAAAACAGTAACAGCTAAAATTAGAATGGACTCGAGAAAACGTGAAACTAAAAATTGACAAAATTTGCAATTAATAAAAATTTGTGCTAAGGGCCAAAATGATTCACTGTTTATATATTTATTTAATATTGATAATATATATATGTTATGTTAGATTAAAAATGGATAAACTTTTCTATTATGTTAACAGACAGGCACTGTGCAGGCATATCCATACACTTTGATATAGATCTAATCTGTTACACCTGAGACAGACATATGCCTGCAGAACAAACTCATGAGTAAACTATGAGCAAATCAACGGATGCAATTTACTTTACCCATCAATTTTATCCTAACAACACTTCAGGTGGTGAATGAAGGCAGTTTATTCTACACAATGCATCACTATCGGTATTTCATCAGTAACTTCAGCATGCATCATTTCCCCCATTCAATAAAATACAACACAATGAACTGATAAATCTTTGACACAAAAAGATAAATGTTAATGTTAACTTCACTAAATCAGAAAGTACAAACTGTACCAGTATAAGCAAGGACCAGTCAGTGTATGGTACCAAACATTGCAACAGCTGCCACTGTCAGATATATACAGGATTTTATAAGCCAAAGGACTACAAGTTCTGATGTACCGATACTGAGTACAAAAATGCTGCCATCAAAAACGAAGTTGTTTTCACAGATAAGTGAAAGATGGCTGGCAATCTTTGGCTACAGTATCTGGAGAAACATGCCTGGTACATAGATCTCCCAACAGGTGAAAGTATGTATTAAAGTCACATTGAACAAACATCATCAGTTTTACAGTGGAATACAATGTCAAGGAAACCTCAGTTTTCATCCTATGTGCACCCACACAAATCATGAAAGGAAAGTTCTACCTTCAATGAATGATAAATAAATAACAGCTAGTAGCTATGAATTGTATCAAGGTGTTAAATAAATGCATCACCAAAAAAAACAGGAAATATATAATTGTAGCCCAAAATATCTTCATGATAATTCAACATTGTAGAGACTGGAGAATATAATATATCCAAGGCCAACTTGTGGAAACTACGTCAAAGAGACCCCCCTTTGTACAAATATGGATCTTGACATGACCCCTCCCTTTACCACACAAGTTGACGTGCAGGGAGTCATAATGTTGTATCACAATCCTGTAAAGTGATAATCCAATTTTGCGCTTACTTTACTTAACCAATATCCTATTATTAACTGTTTTAACAAGAGATAATCAATCCTACATAACATACTATGGTAGTATAAAGTTAAGCTGTTGAATTAATGACAAGAGTTTTGAAAATCTTCCAAAAGTTCTCATCCCTCGAGACATTTATACAGTACTTTCTCTAATGTTAATGACTAATCCAGGAATGTTAATATATAACAATCCTTGTATTGACTGGGTTAATTAATTACCAAGCTTTCCTATGTATATATATATACAAATGTACTTTTTTCTTGCATTCTACACGTTCACTAGATCTATCTCTTTGAATCTTAAGTTATACTTCGTACAATTTTATAAGAAAACGATAACTCAACTGACTGATCAATAAATTATCAACCATAAAAGGACCTGAACATTTAATGATGAATCATACAAAGACTGGGCGTGTGGGAAGAAAGTTAAATCTATTTCCCTCGAATACTCTAATCTAGCCAAACCTGTATCTGTTTGACAATGTTACTGTACACCAGGTGTATTATTGTTCAACCATACGGAAATCATACATGTTAACATGAACAAATGTATTATGATGAATCAAATTTCCAGTTTAAATTCGGAATTGGGCGTATTTTATTACCAAATCTGTTTTTTATACACTGTAGATAGAATTTCAGTGAAAATGGACAGAATGTGGCAAACTGTTAAATCTGTATACAAACAGGCTGATGAAATGTGCATCTAAAATCAACACTTACTGTAGCTCATTGATTAATCGTAACAATTAAAGAAGTGTATGTTTTAAGACTGGAAGCTTAATTGGCCTACCTGTATATACATAAAAAGGCAGATAGACTTGCTCTGCTTTCAACTTGTGATTTGTACACTATACATTTGTATTCCCTACAGCAGACAGGTGCTTTCAAGTAATGATTCGGTACTGTTTCCAGGAATCCAACTTTAAAAGTTGACTGATCAATACATATGAACTAGAAAATTCAAACAAACAGACTTCGTTTATCATCAATTCTATACCTTATACCATTAAGTGATGGATATAATAAATCCCTTCATGCAGACCTGTTCAGAATACTGATGCGGAATATATTTAACTATCTTACTCATAATAAATTTATATCATAATACAGCCAGGAACTTTTAGAACGAAACTGTTCTGTGATAAAACTGCCAACAATTTAAATAATATATTATTTGATGTAATTAGTCTAACCATGTAAACAATAACTAACTTTACGTAGGATTACCTCAGACAGCCTGGTATCGACCCATTTAACCCCTTTGAACTTTCAACACAATTTTCCATACATATAATATTATAAATTGTATAATAGACATGATTTGTTATTTTGTACATTTGTGTGTACTACTTTCGTGACTGTAGACATTACTTGCAATTTTTCGTAACCGCCTACCTAAAATATAATGTCAAACAATGACTATTACTGCATTTTGTTAAAATACATTATGATAATAAATTGCTTGTACAGAGTAAGACATACATAATGAGGTTATGGAAGAATACATTTGTTGGTTGGATAAATACCATTACATGGAAGCTGCTTATATACCGTAGCTATTATACTCTAAATAAATACATATACATAGTCTAGATATATATTAATTAGATTGACATACATACCTATTTCATGATAAATTTAATCTATCAAGCATGTCCCCCAACACCTACATTCGTACATATATGAAAAATTATTTTAACTAGGTAATAAAGTACCTAAATCAATATCTTCAGATCTTAAATTAATTTATAGAGATACAAATTGCTAAGTCTAATGATAATTAAGAAATGAAACTAAACAGGGTGCAATATTTTGTTCTATTAGAAAGTTATACAAATAGCTCAAGAATTATCAATGAAGAGATTCTAAAATTGGAAAGTCATAACTTGACATTAGTAAAATGTTTGAATTTCATAACAAAGATCAATAAAACTTTGGTCAATGCTACTTATGAAGACTTTGTTTAACATTTTACTTTAATGAATCTTCGCAAGATTTTCAATCACTAAGCCTAACACATGATTTTATTGCAAGCTTCTAAGTCTGGATTATTTTAGCCAAACGCCAAAGCAAGAAAAGGATGTGCCAGATACCATGGTGGATAGCGAGTAGAAAATAGAGCAGATATAGAAACAAACCGGAGCCGTCTATGGAATGTTAGGATATTATGCAATGACGAGGGAAATCGGACCTTTTGGACTTACCCTAAAATAAAACTGGTTGTTGCAGGGATGGAGAAATCAGTTTCTAATAGTCGCGTCTTGCATTTGAATGGCTATGGTTTTGATAGTTATGGTGTCGACCTCCCCCATAGCGCCCACTATAAGACTGTTCTTCATTGTAGTGACTTACTTTGGAAGCGCCAGATTTGTTTCTGCCGCCGCCACCTCCTTGAGGTCTTCTCATGTTCCGTCGTTCTCGATCAAACTCCAAATCCTCCAATCTCTGGGTTAGTACCAGTTTTTGTTGGATAGCCATTCTCAGAAGCGAGTTCAGTGTCTTCTTCTCTTCTTCAGCAGCAGCAAGCTGCCTCTGGTATTCATCGAGTTGTGTAACATACTCGTCACATCTCTGAGCAAACATTGCTCTCAGTGACGCAAAAGTAGCAGCATCTTCTTTCAGAGCCTTCAATTCATTTCTCAGCTTCATCATTGTTTCAGTGACAATAACTTTCTCATTCTCATACTTCTGTTTCAGATTTGCCAACGCATACTCTGCAGTGGATTTATTAGCCTTGAGAACACTTCTTAATGTTGCAATTTGTTCTCTCTTAGTAGACAACATAGCCTTCAACTTAACAATTTGTTCTTGAAGCTCTTGAGCGTCTGATTGTTCGTTATCATCAGTTCTATTCCTTGAAACTTCCATTAAATGTTCAACAGATTTCTTCAGATGTTTTGTTTGATCAAGGATAGTTTCAGTCAATTTCTGACATGAAGTTGCATCAGCTTTCGTTGATGAATCAAATTCTTCACTCTGAGTTTTCTTTCCTTTAGATCGCTTCTTCTTGCCCGAGTCTTTTTCTGAGTTTTCATCTACTTTTTCAACCGGTTCTTCACTTCCTGCTCTGGAATCAGGTTTGGACAATTTATCAATGGCCTTGGCATGTTGAAGCATAATTCTACTAGGTGTTTCTCCACTAACTTCACAAACAAGGTGATATAACTGAGCAAGCTCTTCAGTAACTTTAAGCATTTCTTCTTGTGTCATCTTCAATGAACCATGAGATTCACCAGCTACAAGTGTCATGGATTTAAGATCTTTCTCCATATCCTTAATTACACTTTCAAATTGTTTACACTTTGACTGAAGTTGGCTAAGAACCTCTGTTATGGCAGGGTCTTCTTGCTTTATACCTCCTTGTCTGTTCTTTTCCATAAGACCACTAATTTCAGACTGAAGATCGGTAATTTGTTTCAATGCAGTGGAATACTTCTTTTCATTCATCATTACGTTCTTTTTCAATTCAAGTAATGCTTTCTTTTCTTTATCTGATTCATTTGCAATCTGTTGGTCAAGCACATCAGACACATCACTATCAGGAGAGGAGTCAAGACTTCCATTAGAAAGAGCAGCGCTTATTTGTGACTTCAACTGATTAGCTCTATCTTTCTGTTCAATAAGATCATGTTGAGTGTCTTCAATTAGTTTCCTTGCTTCATCCAGGGCTTTTTGTAGTTCTATCTTTTCTTCATCACTCTGTTCTAGAAGCTGTTCCAATTTCTTCACTTCATTTTGTTGAATTTCACTAAGTATATCATTAACTTTAGCAGGACCTTTTCTTGCAGGTTGAACATCATCTCCTTTGTGCTCATAATCTGCCTCAATTCTTCTAAGAGTTGGATTATTCTCATCTTCATGGTCTTCCTCACCCTCATGACTGTTCATTCTAAGGCCTTCACTTAGACCACCTAGTTGTGCTAAATTACTTAAATTAAACATAGATTCTTGTGTCAACCTAGCATCTAGTTCTTTCTTTAAAGCATGTTTTTGTTCTCTTTCCACCTGCAGAGCAGTTAAAGCTTCTTCAAGATTTTTATCTACAATCTTTTTAAGAGAAACACTTTCATCAAGCTGCATATTCAAATCATCCATTTCTTCTTCAAGTCTTTTCTTTTCATGTTTCAGTCCTTCAAATTCAACTTGGTTTTGTTTTAACACGGACACTTGTTTCTGCAATGATATGTTCTCTTCCTCTAACTCAGAGTAGTCATTAATGTTTCTATTCTCACGAATCTTATACTCCTTTAACTCACTTTTCAACTGCCTTCTTTGGTCTTCCAACTGATCACATTTAGTTTGTAAATCTGAGACAAGATTCGCCAAGACGGAATGTTCTGAAGCAAGCCTCTCATGGCTCTGTTTACAGCTACGAAGTTCGGTTTCAAGTTCAGATATATTCTCTTTGAAACCGTCCTCTCTCGACACAGACTCCCTAATGATGCTGTCCTCAAGATTATTTCCACTTTCATTTTGTTTCTTAAAAATCCCCTGATGCTGATTTAATGTCTGAAAGCAATAATAACATGCACATTAATTAATCACTTTGTCAGAATTAAAACATACAGGATTGAGTAACACATAATGATAATCCATGCACAACATTTTTGGTCAGTTTTAATCAAGTTTTATACAAAGATTTTTTGGTAATATTTACAGCCTTCTACAGCTATGAACAAAACTGATCTGAGGCAACTTGTCCAGAATCACGCTGGATGGTTTGATTTTCCTTGTAAAAATATTTATGAAACCAGAATACGTTCCTTTGATGTCCACACAATGTTTTTTTACCCAAACCTGTGTTTCCAGGATCTGCACAGTCCTTTCAATATGTAACGGTGGGTTGCATGTATGGTATCAAGACTTAAAATAATTACTTTGTAATAGATAATTATAATGGTGCTTTTATGTGTTGTTGTATGTTGAACAAAATCAACAATTTTCATTCTTAAGAAAATTACCCTTTTACAATACAAAACAAACAAAATTAACTATAACGCATGGATTGGATAAGGATGTTGATAGGTGTGTTGTACCATGCACGAAGCAGGCGCGTAGGAAGGTATTGAGCATTGGGGCCGCGGATGGGGTGGATGCGGGAGGGGTATTCCCTCTTGATGAGAATTTGTTTAGAAAATCACCATTGACAGGTGCAAAATCCATCACTTTTAAAATGATATCTTCCAGGAAAAAAAACTTATTACAATTAGTGAATTACATTTATTCGAACATATGTGTAATTTTGTAAAAAGACACGGGACTGTTGGGGATATATTTTGGAACATCCATTTCAAAGTCTACTTTCATATATCAAATTCAGAATATCAAAGACCTAAATACTGGTATTTAGGTCTTTGGTATTTAGGTCTTTAGTGTTATATACATAAATCAGGGGTCGAAACGTCTAATACAAATGAGGGGTCGAGATGTCCTAGGGGTCGAAATGTCGTGGGGTCAATTGTCTAGGAGCCGCATGTATATCAGGCCTGATGTATACAGGTATTATTGTGAAGGATATAAATTAATAAAGTGAGAAAATACTGGAATATTGTTCTAAAATGTTTATCAAGTAAATCATAAGCAACTCATTGCCATTGATTTATATAAGACCAAACATAAAATTTAGTATTTCACTCCAAAAATAGAACTTTTAACTTTTAAGTACAGTAGTAGTCTCATGTATAATTATTTACAGACAGCAGTGGCCAGAGGTATGGGTATGTACCCCTACAATTGTAGTATATGGAAACTCAGCGGTAGAGAATCCAATATAATTATTTACAACTATTTATAATATATATACGCTTAAGGTACACATTTTGTGTCATTAATATCAAAATCATGTGCAAACAAAATGGTTATTCTAATAAATGACAGAAACAGCTAGTAATACACTAATATATAGAAAGTCAATGGACACTCCCCTATGGCCCTACCCATGTAAATATCTCCTCAAACAGAATACGAGTGTCAGAAGAGTATGCAAAACTGTCGTAATCTTAAGTATAATCTGTGCTAGCTGATCGAAAACTTTAAATGTATATGGTGTTTACATCAATCAGGTACTTCTCACTCAGTAAATTAGCTGAGTTAGTACACAGTTACTATAAATGATTTTGACAGGTAAAACTATGTTTTGAGACGACCCCCCCAATTACCAGCGCACATGTTCAATTTACGACGTCGAAAGTCACGTAATGAGAAGAAATAAAATCTACGTTTACACCATACCTCTTGTGCATGCTCTAACTCAATTTTGAGAGTTTCATGAGCAGTATCCAGCTCCTCGATACGATTTTCTAGCTGGTGTTTCTCCTCAAGGACGGCCAATCCGTATTCAGCGGCTCGGATTTTTTCTTGGTTTGTTTCTGCTAATTCCTGCTGTAATCGAATTAGCTCGGCTTTCAATTCATCGAATGAAAGTGAGCTGTAGTCGTTGTCAGACATGATCACAGGAGTATCACGAAACAGTACGAAAATCAAGAAAATCCTGTACGGATGGATGAATATTTGCGACGTTTAATCACGGTCTGTCCTCCATCTTTAATTTATGTAAATAATTACGGACACGTGATCTTCGTAGTAACAGAAAGTGAGATAATAAGCAAAAAGTGTATTAAAAGACAATCATTCGTAGAGGTGCTCCAAATCATTATACAAACAGTTGTATAAAATTATTAATATATACATAACAAGAACGTGTGTAGAGTTTTACATTTACTGTACCTTCTTAAGAAATTCAAATTTGTACATACCTGCTAAATGAGTGCCACCTGGGATCAATGTATATATTGGTCCCAGGTTCCACCAACTTGATTAGAATTATGATATGTTTCTTCGGTATTAAAGATGCTGATTTAGATATCAATTAGTGCCAAGGATTCGATTATCAAATTGTTTACGTTTACAGAAAGTGCATATTGTAAACATAAATCCCGTTTATTCCAACCTACGCTCCCACACAGCGCTTTGATTCCACTACCTTTAATATGAAGGTATCGGAATAAGCGTCCGATGCTAAAGGTTAGCTACATTTTAGTCTTCTGTGATATGTTTTCTTTTGAAAAGTGCCTTTAGAATGAAAATGAAATTTACGTTTTCATCCAAGTAGTATATTTGCAGTGTTGCCAAACTTGTTCTTCTGATTACAAATTAAACGAGGCAAGGTGGCAAAGTTTTCCGTCCAATTACGATGTATTCATTGTTATTGTTTAATTGTAATGGGATGCTATTTCCCCGTCAAAATAATCCAAATACTTTTTAATTATAAGACACTTGGCAAATTGTAGATTATAATTCAATCTGTGTATATTAAAGATCGTTTGATAAATAAGAAAAACAGTAGCCAAATGTTTTGACTGCTCCCTAAATAATTCTGTAGTGTTTATTTAAGTAATGTCGAGCGCTTGTATTCATGTCACTAAGGGAGATTACCGTATATCGGGAAAAGCCTGAGATGTTGCTAGTTGAGGAAGAGTTGTATCCCGTTAATAATATGAAAATCGAAATTATTGCGTTTCCGATGTGTAGACTATTTTACGTCGAGCTTTATTTAAGATCATCTGCTCTTTTACTTAGTAACACCACGACATATGTGCAATATTAGTCTATTTAACGTTTGACAACATTGCCGTGTGGAAACACGGATATGCAAATACGATTGTGTTCAGTGCTGTCTTACTCACGGACATATGGTTTATAAATATGGTATAAAACAATAGCAAACTGACGGCAGATATACATCAGCCATAAACGCTTAATCGAGGATATATTTTAACTTAAGTTGTATTTAGAGAAGAAAACGTCCACGTATCAAATCACAGTTCCGAATATGATACAGAACACATGTACGCATAACTGCAATGGCATCACCTCTCAAACCAGCAAACTTCGGGTCATTCCGTGAACCCGTAGTTAAACAGACAGATTACCATAGGACATATGCAAGAATAGATAGATATACCGCATCTCTTTAGATTTGATTTAGAAGTTGTGTTACCAACAAATCGACACGAGGGAGACACCACCCTAAAATGAAGCATACAACGGAAGCATATATAAACGAAAAGTACAACGTGCCAAATGCGGTTAATTTTGCAATTTTCAAACAAGGATCCTTTGACTTTATATTATGTATTGTTTCTCTAACGTCTTAAGTTTAAAATAAATAGTAAAGCCGTTTAACAAGACAAAGATCTCCGTGTATTAATAAATGCTGTTATATGCATGGGGCATTATACATGCACTCGTACAAGCTTTGTAAAATAATCCTTCCTTAATCCGCCGCCTTGTTAAAAGTAAGGATCATGTATAGATTAAAATGAAATATAATGAAATCTTAATGTTTATATAATTTCACCAGTGGCAATGACAAAATAAGTATAATGTCCGGTCAAAATATGTGTGATCCGTTTTAATACTGGAGATAATTAAATTCCGTTGGGGGTAAAATCACACGCATTTGTAAAATAAAAAAATTATTAAATGGAATCTAGCGATTTTTTAATTTATTACAAACAGTTTTAAAAGCTGTTTATATAATCTTTGAATTTTGTACATGGATTTATTAAATGATATCATTTAGAAACTGAAAAATAAGTACTGACATATCAACAGTACAACATAAATTAATCATAGGAATTGAAACTAAATCATAATAGTATATTCTCCAAAATGGCGGATTTAAACGATACCCCACCTACAGTTAATGAAGAGACAGACGCACCGATTAGCGACGACGCCAAGGCAACAAATAATCTGGATGATACACAAGAAACACTTAAAACTGATGAAGAAAAGGCAGACAAGTATGAGAATGAAGGATTCGAATCGGACAATGAATCAGAAGCGCCGAAAACAGACGAAGAGAAGGCTAATGATAACGCTGAACAACCCGAAGAAGCTAAAACAGACGACGAGAAGTTAGGTGATGATAGTGAATCTACTGAAAAGGTCGATGAAGAAACTAACAATGATAATGGTAAGTGAGTGAGTGAACTCTTATCATTCTGTATTAGAGATCCAAGAGAATGTTATATCGTCTGACGCACATGTTTAAGACTTTCGACGAATAGAGGCGATTGCTAAGATTATGATATATTCGGAGTTACTGGAAACGCTTGTTGGGGCGCTATGTTTAGAAACAAGCACTGTCAACTCTTTTTAGGTGTATATTTGAGCCTGTCCGCGTGTTATTCATGCGCACTAAGTTACAAGTCTCAGTTTAATGTGTTTCAACTTTCAACTAATGAGCACATTTCGCGAATCAGCTAGCAGATGCAACTATGACTACAAGCTCCCTTATACCCTGAAATCTGCATGTGAGTATGTAAAATAGTGCATGGTACCATTAGACTAAACTGCTGTGTTGCTCGATTCACTAGTACACTGAGCACTACAAGGCTGCTACGGAGAAGTATTGAAGTTTTAAACATTCCTGTGTATATCTTGATTTCAATTTTGATGGAGTTGCGACTTTGGACAAATAGTCAGTTTGGTTAAGGTTACTGCGTTCATGCGTTCAGAACGTTGTCATTAGGAGTAAAGAAACGTTATTGATATTCATAAATAGGATATTATGCGACACGTGTGCAATTTCTTTATAGATTTCTGAAGTTACTGAAGTAAATGAAAACCTGTTACATGGCGGGTCAGATTGCCTGTAACCTAAAACAGGCTAATGTAATATTATTTCTCCTTTATGTCATCTGATATACTTGATTTTCATTAGCTCTAGCTGATTTCTACAAAAAAACACTGAAAATCACCGAGGAGACTCGAAGCATTTTGCAATAGGAACATCCAGAATGCACAGGCTTCATTCACGCTCATCCAAATTAGGAAACCTACTGCCTTTATTACCATTAATATCATTTTGTTGGAATTTAAAAAAATAACTTATTTTTAATCATTACGAGTGCAATGTATATATACAGTAAAACTTCACACAAAGACCACCTCAGTATTGAGGCCACCTCAAAATCAACCTCAACATTATGACCATCTCAATAAGAAGATCAATGTTCAAGGGTCCCAATGGTGGTCTTACTATTGAGGTTGTACTTTTCATGTATTTGTTGAATATTTGCATAAATGTATCGGGTAAGCTTATGCAAATATTGAATTAATATATGAATATATTTCACTTGGTATAACACTTAGCTTTTTTGTAACATACAGAAGTGAAGCACTTCCTCTTCCAATCTCATTACAATCAGCTCCAGTCGCACGCTCCTATACTATACGCTAACAGGGCTAACAGTGGAAAGTAATGGAGCTAAAGTTAGGGGATGATTTCAATGAGATTGTTCCTCTTCATGAGTCATTTACGCAAGCCACATTTTCAGTCAAAACGATTGCGCGTAGCAGTGGTCTCATGGAATGGAAAGCGAGGCAACTTATCATGGATGATTCAATCGCAGATCATAAAATACCTAGTTTTGAGGACATTGCATATATGAAGCGCACAGCATCAAAAAGTCCTAACAAAATGGAAAATAAGTGATTTCGCATTTGAAAGTCAGAAGTCGAGTTTGACAAGCTTTTAAGAAAATTGATTAGTACGTCATACATTGGCGAATAGAATTAAATACGTACAATATACCTTTCAGTAATATACCGAACGCGGATCACTCAACTAGTGAAGCGGATCTGCGGATCTATGGGTTTATATTTATCTTTACAGAAAAATAATGTTTTATAGAATCGCTGATGTGACACATGTTAGGGACTCAACTCCAAAAATGCATTAAGTATGATTTTTTTGTTATGATAAGACGTCGTTACTCGTTCTAGACTGATCAATACAAGACTAGTACAAATCAAACCGTCTTGGCTATGGGTGCAGTTTATATAGTTTGATTAACGTTGTTGTTGTTATTGCAGTTTTCATCTCCGTTGAATACTTAATAACATGTTATGCGGATTCGTTTTATTAAGGAATTTTGTAATCAATGGAACAATGTATGAATCACCGGCAACCAAGATGTTTTGTTCGGCCTATCGATAACATAAGGTGAGCGACGTTTTGCTCATACGTGCTAGCAATTTTATTCATCACATTAATTGCTCAAGTGGCAAAGGCGTTGTTTTATTTATTTCTTCAATGTTTACTGATATAGTTAAATTATTTAGAATAGCACGATAAAGGTACAAATCAAATATGTTCTAACTGTTTACTGAAATCAATGGCCAATAAAGATTGACTTTACAATAGTACATGTCAACAACACCGAATAGTAAAATCGTAATTAGTTATAAATTGGTCCGAATTTCAATGAGAAATCAAACGGTGTGGGATTTTAGTCAGGCGGATATACTGGAATAGTTTACGTGGATTTATGTAAAAGGTAGGAAAGTTGGTTTTAAATCGTGTTTTTCTCATCCTAATTAATGGGTTTTCTTTGCGATTTCTGTTATAATTAATACATTCTTATCAAATTGTGTAGGTTTATAAGTTGACATATTAACTTAGTCACACTTTGTTACATAATTATGACGGGGTATTTTACAACTTCTATCAAAACGAAAGTAGAAAGCAGAATTACTTCACTTTTTGCTACAAATCTTGTTTGTTTCTGTTGCGTTTTGCACCACGGCTTGGTACGAACAACTAAATGTCTTTATATCTAGTGTATGTGGAAATCAACGTTATTGTACCACCGACCATACATACCCATCAAGACGTGTATTAAGTTTCTTCGATATATTGATCTCAAGGCTTCCGTGTATTTTTCTATTTTAAGTATGTTCATTTTGAAGTTTATGACATAAAACCGATACCAAATATTGACAAAATCTCGTCGGTACATTGATATACGATAAAAAGCCAAGAAGTAGCACACCCATGATGAATACAACGACAGGTTAAAAATTGTGTCTCACGTCGCTAGAAATAAGATATTTCTGTAAGTGCTAAATCTTTGTGGTGAATACACGTCGAGGAGTGGAAGCGGGACAACTCTACCTGCTTCTTTATTTACAATCAGTTAGATCAGTTTCGCTTCCACCCCTCGATATAGGTATATGTGTACGGTATTGATAAAAGATTAACGGTAAAAGCATTGATTGTTTAAATAAGGTATTTCGTGTCTTTTTTTATTTACCTATCAACTACAAAGTGGTTTAAAGTATCAGAGCGTAAAATATTTTGAAACAGATTATTTCGAACAAAACGTGCATTGATTTCAATTCGAAATAAATGCGAAACAGGAAATTGCTTAACGCGTTTGTACATACGGTACATTGTATTTTGGAGATTGTCACGAGTTGTTTCCCTTGATCCTTTCTAGAGGTATCTCCCTTCATCCTTTCTAGTTGATATGTACACAGCACTGAATATACATATACTATAGAATGGATAGAGGGAGAGAACTCTAGAAGGAATAAAGATGACTGGTGAAAATCTCCTGTGATAAGTGGAAATGACTGTATAATTTTCAAAAATTCAATAAAAAGACGGTATATAAAAATCAATATTTTAGTAGAAATGGTAGATTTGATTGATGTGTGGATCTACACAATTGTTACAATAATCTTTTTAAACTCTCCAAAAAGTAAATGCCGATGACGCGCCTATATTTTTACTATACTCGCCGTGACGTTCCGTATGGGTCTGTCTATACTTCAACAGCTTTCAAAAACGCTGTTTATAGCCTCGTCAACTTAACGGAGTTCTTTTTGCAGCCAAAAAATGACCCAACAGCCGTTGTCAGTTCAACCCAGTCCCCTATATCTCGTGTCAAATCTACAGTCCATGTTCAGGTAGATTCTTTAAAGATCTGAATTATACGCTGGTAACCTTTCAATCACTCTTGATTTAAATTTTCATGCACAATTTTATTCTCTACGCAGTCTCTTAAGTTAAACTCATACGACGTATTTTTAGGAATGCATACACGATATGCACATATCCTCTTGGCCTGCACTTGACTATGTCGCATCTAATTGTTCACTAATTTTAAATTGATATTATTCGTCGGACTAATTAATCTGATGATGGTGACCTCTATTTGCACATGTTTGAGTATACATTTTGTATTTATATAGTTTCGGATTTGATGGGTCAAAAGAAGAAGAGGGTTGATAATGTAATAGAAACTTAAATATTCGGCGAAATCTATCCACACAATGTTCGTATAAAAAAAGGTCAAGATCAGGTTAATTTGTTCGACTGACTATAATAAAGACTGATCACCATCCCCACCTCCAAATCCTTATGTTTATAAATGTCCGTCATTGAACATACATTTATCAATATCATTTGTTCACATGTTATTTCAAAATACAAAATGTACAATGTATATTATTTTTCAATCTGTGTTTGAAAAATAAAAGTTCTGTTATGTTCTGTTCTATTCTATGTACGTTTCCGTTGATGGTTACGAAATGCTTTGAGTTTAATATTACATTAATTCTACTGTTGTAAACAATCTGAAAAACCAAACAGTTTCAGGACATTTAAGAAAGTTGGCAATAAAAGTAATATGATATAACCTGTGACACAGCGTGACAAACAAATCAAACCTTGATTTTAATGATACAAGTAGATGATTGGTTAATGATGTATCCCTGGTTACTCGACATAATATTTATAGTCATTTACGTCACGTATAGGTAAATTTGCTGTGCACTCAAATACTGTGCATGCAGTGAAATTTAATCATACAAAGTAAGGAAGCGTTCGATGACATAGGTGAATCAGGAACTATTCAATACATTCAAGTAATTGATGAATTAGTAGAATTATATATTGTTAATCTATGTATTACAACTAGGAAATGAATGATATTTTCTGTGAACGGACTAGATTTGCAATAATATTAAAAATGATAGTTTTTAACGGTTATGATGCATGAATAAAAAATACATTTGGTTGGAAAATGTAATATTAGAATAAAGCTGGATGGTTATAATTTTTAGACTAAGATACAGTTGTTTTCTAGATAATAATGTTAGAACTACATGTACACACCGATCGCCAGTACTTAAATGGTAATACAGTAAAACCTCACTAATAAGACCATTCTTGGAACCCTTGAAAACTGGTCTTAATATTGAGATTGAATAAAGAGCAAAACAGTGAAAATGTACTTGACAATTGTGTTCTTAAATTTGAGGTGGTCTTAAAGTGAGGTTTTACTGTATACATTTTACCCTGCGCATGTACAGCGACTTGGTACAATTATGCGGTGCCGGATGCCAGTTACTAAACTAGTGAGGTATTCGACTTTTCAAACAAATGTTGGAGATATTGTAGTCATGTTTTTATATACGTCAACCGTTTATTTGTATTTTGGTTTCAGATTGTACTGATGCTGGTTTAGAGAACAAAGAAATGGAGAACCAGTCAGAAACACCAGAAGTTGTAGAAACAAAAGAAGAGGAATCAGAAAAGCCAGCAGAAAACGACACTGAAATGTCAAATACTCAGGATGAGGCTATAAATGATGCTGAAAACACAGAAGTAGATGGCACAGAGACAAAGGACGATGGGGAGGGCGGTGAAGAAGTCGAACAGACGCGAGCAGAATCACCAGAAAAGATCGAAATAAACGAAGAGGAATCTACTGAACAAAAAGCAAAAGAACCCGTTGTTGCAGGTATGCTTTGTCTCGATACGTACGCAGTAAATACCTTTCTAAAGAGCTATGCCAAGAGACTATTGGATGGGATTTTTAGCTTTCAAATATTTTGAATATTTAATTTAAGTCTTGGCACCCCGAATGTCTCATAACCACAGGTTCATTATCAGCAAACACCACTGCTCTTACCATCAGTATAATTAACACTACTAATTACAATTATCATTAAAATTGCCGTTAAAGAAAGATTAATCGCATTCTATTCTATTCACATATTATTCTTCTGTAGGTATTTACGAGTATTTGACATTTGTGCACCATGATCGCACTAAAATGACCGTAAGAATGGGTATATGGCAACATGCGTTTGATCACCAAGTCTTTATTCTTAAGACTAAAATGTTTTAACAATAAAAGCCTTAACGCCCTGTTATGTTTACACAATAATTGATGTCTATCTTAATTACTATAATAATCTGATTCTAAATGTCCTTAACCGTAAACATCATTAATTGCGTACAAGGTTCTTCTCTACTAATTATGTGATTTAGGTGATAAAGTTTTATCGTAATAGTTAATCAAGTATAAACAAGAATTCCGGACCGAATATTTTAAATAATTACAGTAAAACTTCTGTTTTAGCAGGCAATTTTTTATGGATTTAAGTCTAATAAATGTGTGAACTTTGGAATTTGTTATGGGAAATCGTAAACAAAGACGTAAGCATTGCCTTTAATACTGTATTTAAAAAATAACAACTAACATTCATTTAGAATAGTAATGGTGGTATCAACTAGCGCGGAATGCGGGTGACACAGATAAAAATGAAATATACATGGTATGACATTAATAAGGAGTGTGTCAAATGTAGAGACAGTCAGGAATTACGTTTTGTACTTTGGTTGAAATGCAAAATAGTTGAAACACAGACCATCTCGTTATTTGGGCTAATATCGACACATTTATGCCTATTGCCATATTAATAGACTAGCACAACTTGCATAATCCGGACAATATAATCCCGGGCTGTTAGCGTCTTATTGGAATGCGTCAGGGCATAATAATGCGCAATGCGTCCCCTCGCCACATTGACTCTAGTGCCCTGTAAGAAAGTCTCTGTAAGTTTCATACAGTTTTATTTTGGCAAATATAATTGCGCTTAATTTATGCGAAGAATGTAACCAATATCTATGCTCGAGGTTTGTGGATTGATCAATGCATTAGTACAGTATGGAACATAATGCGCTTCTTTACATTGCAACGTGTTTCAAAACAATGTATCATGTATTGCAATCGGATATGTGCGGTTTCTATACGTCGTTTTGAACATACGACGTTTCTAACATCGAGTGGTTGCTCTACTGTGACATACGAATTAGACCAATGTGGACTTCTCGGACACACTTTCCAAAATTACATTAATAAGAATACAATCATATTTGTACTTTTAGTATTTTCTCGCCAATGCAATGTTATTGTAAGTCTCAAGTCTTCAACAGTGTTGTGACATTACAGTATATTGACGTATATGTTTTCAGGTAAAGCTTTGGATAAGGAAGAGTTGGAGGCTAAGATAAGAGAGAATGAAGCACTTGCATTGAAGTTAGAATCTGCTTTAAGTAACCAGGGGGCTGAAAGTGATGCATATAAGGTAATATGTTCAATGCAAACTTTACAGTTGGCCCAACTGGATATTATTCATATTTCAACGAACTTTCGTGTAAAATGAGCAAGAATAATTATTGTTTTAAGGTAGATAGATAGATAATTTAGTATATTGTCATTTTGTAAGGAACACAGAAAAAAATCGTGTGTTCGTCAGTTTCTTGGTACCTTGATATTGTGAGTTTTTTTATAATAACCAGTCATGCTACACAAACGAGTAATGCTGCACCGTCATGTAAAATCTCGCTCAACCCAGAAAATGTGGGCTCGAACCCGGCAAAGTCACGACCACTCCCCTTCTAACGCCCATATGGATTTTTTTTCTAGAAAGCAGACTCGATAAGATCAAAATAAACAAAATTCTTTCATCACAACTAATATTTTCATTGCTGCACATCACGGAAAGCACATTGTAGTATCAATCACGGTTTGACAAAGGCTGCTTTGTGGGATTTTTGCCATTTCTTTTTCAGCATAAGCATTTAATACGCATTATGTTGGAGAATTAAAGTCACCATGTTGACGCGGACAATTTTTAGTCGCGTTATTAATGGCGTGGAGTATATATATGCGCAAATAAAGTTTGATATTATGCACGAGTGCAACGTGCGACTAAAATGTACATAATCTAGGTTACGTAAATTTAGATCGATAACGTACAATCTTTTACACTCATTCACCAAAAAAGGCTACAAAGAAATGAACACAAAATAAAAGGAAATGTTATCAGGAGTTGTGCGTTGTATCAAAACTCTGCTATTTTCATGTCGTTTATCTCGAACATTCACATAAACACTAAACAAGTATACATACTGTTTGTGGAATGCTTTAAACAATATACTTGACTGCACGTACAAAGTTAATGGGATTTTAATTTTCGTATCAAACATCAGACACTCCTAGAAGGGGTAAATCGAATTGAGAACACAGGCTTTGTTATAAGGCTGGTAAACACTTAAGTGACTTTAAAATATCAATTCTTAAAAAGCTTACACTTTCTAAGGCTTGCTTCAATATACGGAAGACGATGTTTTTCTAAATTTTGTATCAATTTCTTATACAATTTGAGTAAACGATGAGGTATGCAAGAGTCATAACCTTTTCTAATTGAATATTTGCAGTCAGTTTCATACTTTCAATTAGGAAAATCATTTGAGGAAAGTCAGCATGAATGTGTATGGAAAATCAACTAAATAGTGTTCTTTATTATGACACGACTTTCATAATTAGAACGTTTATGTATCGTTGTAATATTGGAAAACATGTTCAAAACATGTTCAAATGGAGATTTTCTTTAGTGAAATATTTCATTTCTTGTTTAATTGAAATTGTGTTGTAAAGAATCGTGACAAATCTAGTTTAATAAATGTAAAAACTCTTTTGATTTGATATAAATTATTTTGATATTGATTTATTGATATTGATACTTACATTTTGACGTCACACCATATTGTTTTGTGCATTGCGTAAAGAAAATCATAATGCAGTTTGTAAAGAAAGTTCATAATTTTGATAAAAGTCTTTTAGGCGAAATATTAATCAAGAGTTAAAACCGAGTATAAATTATTGATAATTTGTGTTCTTTTGAAAGATCCTACTTGTGATTTTTATGTTAAGTTAAATGTCCTAGAATATTGCATGGCACCAATTGTACCAAAGGAACGTCAGAGAAGTCTGACCTCGATGTCAGACATTTTACAGTTGCGAACTGTTGCGACATCTTGTATATGGCTGTTTTACAAAATACCTCTGTTGTGTGTGATACATTAAACATTACTTTATAACTTACTAATTTTAATAATAAATCAATTCAATACAGTGACCGAAACTTGACCCAATGTTCAGACTAAATTAACCAAACAATCAAGTGTATTTAAATTGTTAAATCTAATTGAATCAAATTAATCAGTTTAGGTAATTAAGTGGCAAATACGATTATTGACTGACGGGAATGTCACAAACTTAACAGGTCAATGGTGTCTTCTTGGTGGGCTCACTTATTTGTATAAAATAATTTAGTGCAGAACAGAACAGAACAGAACACATTTTATTTAGGATTTAAACAATGTTTCTCATCCATTACATAAATAAATACATACAAATACATACAAATACATACAAATACGTACAAATACGTACAAATACATACAAATACATACAAATACATACAAATACATACAAATACGTACAAATACATACAAATACATACAAATACATACAAATACGTACAAATACGTACAAATACATACAAATACATACAAATACGTACAAATACGTACAAATACATACAAATACGTACAAATACATACAAATACATACAAATACGTACAAATACGTACAAATACATACAAATACATACAAATACATACAAATACATACAAATGCATACAAATACATACAAATACATACAAATACATATAAAGTCAAAGTCATATTTACATGGTAAACAATCAAGGAAAGCGATTGTACAAAGTTAACATATACAGTTGTTATGGAAACAAATTGTAGAAAAAAAGTATAGCAAAAACAATAGCATACATTCTAGAAGAAGAAAATTACATAGAACTGATAAGTATCATCTATGCAAATGTTTACGTATTTTAAAGGCACAGTGAACTAACTTAGAAATATTTATTAAAAGAGGTACACTTCTAGAGTTCAACGTAGAGTTTAGTGATTACAGTAAAACCTAGTCTAAAGGCCACCTCAATAATAAGACCACCTCAAACTTAAGAACACAATTTTCAAGTCCATTTTCACTATTTTGCTCTTCATACAACCGCAATACAAAGACCACGTCAATAAGAAGACAAGTTGTCAAGGGTACCAAAAGTGGTCTTATTATTGAGGTTTTCGTGTACATGTATTTTGGTCTTAATTCTAGTACATTCATTCGGAAAAAGCATGCGGAGAAGATCCACATGTTATATTTGCTCAATGCTCAAGAGACAGCACTGAAAACTTTATTCTTAATTTCTATTTGTAACAATAAATAAGTGTAAAATTAATACGCTTATACGATGAAATAATTCGCACCAATCAGACTGCGACCAGCGATCTTGTTTTTCCTCGAGTGGGCATTTAGCCTACTTACATTGTCGACAATAAAAGATATAAATGAACACGCATGTAGCACACTTACATATTCGGATTAATTGTAAAGTTGACAATGAATGCATTTGGAAATTGTCTATTAAAGTAATGATGTTAGAGTGTTGGAGTCCATCGAATGGTCTTTTTGTCAGCACGCAGAAAATATGGACACTGGAAATCATACACGTCATTGCACTATTTCATGTTACACAAATCAGCTCAGCATGATGCCACCGCTTTTAATACAGTGTGCACCGTGAGGGAGTTGTTGTACTATCTTCCAGTATTTGGTATGGAACGTCCCGGTATTGGGCCCGGCAACCTCCCGCGTTCAAAGCGGTCACCAGCTTTTGAGCAGTGTTAATTGATTATACATATCCCCGTCAAATCATTTGCGTATCAGGTTGATAGCCATTCTGACGCAGATGGTTGCGTGTAAGGGAGTATGAATTCTGACCCTAATATTTTATTATATATCTTCAGAAACTGACGGAAGAAAATGCAAAATTACAAAAACATCATGATGACATGAAGGAGAAGTTTGATGACATGGAAGGAACGCATGTGGTCCTGGTAGCAGAAGTGGAAACATTCCGTAAAGTCAATAAGGAACAAGAAGAGAAGATTGTCAGACTAGAAGCCGATATTAAACTATTAAAGGAAACTGAAGGAGGTGATGAAAACATTAAAGATATGCAAGCTAAATTAATTAGATTATCAGATGAACAGGAAGAAAAAGATAAACGTATACACGCGATGGAAGGAGAGTTAGATGCTATGAGAGTTAAACTTCAGGACGCTGAATCAAGGGCTGCAAAGTCTGGGGACGGAAAGAACACTGCTCAAAGTTCTAAAACATGCGTAGTTATGTAAATTGTATGACGACCCCTGCTGTTTTTTGTGCTTCATCGATCAGTTCAAAATCTTTTTTACTCTATTTACTGCAGCGATCAATTTTGAAAATACGCCGCCATCGAAGAAAGAATACAGAACATGTCATCACATATCTAATAAACTAGATGCGCTACTATAACTGAAAATATATTTTCAGAAAGAAAACCAAAATCGACATTTCTAAACCGTCAAAGCAACACTCTAGTACATATCGGCTTTATTTTTGCGCATTGGTCCATATAAAGGCATTCATAACGATCAAAAAGGGACAATGACAGTTTTAGTTGAAAATATCATAGCCCATACTATGCGTTGTCGGTCAAATTTACAAATATTCATTGGTTTAAAACACAACATTTTTGTCAATAGTTGTACAAATGCCTTTTTGCCTAAAGGCTTGTTAGGGAAAATGTTTTATTGTAATGTAAACGAATTCACTTGCCAATGAATGTACATACATTTGTATTATGTTATAAGTATTAATTTAACAATATATTTCTTATTTATTTTATTTTCATTTATTCTTATTTATAAAGTAGTCTGTTATATCTGTGATATTTTATTCCTAATTCTTTAATACATCGTATCATACAATTGGTGTTTGGTGTTTGTTATGCTGGTATGTAATTAGAACAAGGGAAGTAACCCATATATTGCTGTACTAGTTGTCTCCCGTTAAAATTATAATCTTGATCCAAACTCTTGGTTTAAAAATATTGTACATCTTTCTTAGTACATATACAAATGTATATTATTTGCATTTTTATGGTACTAATACGTTACACTGGAATAGAGGTAGCGTAACTGATATACATGTATAGTAGGCCTATATGTACTCATTATGTAGGGAACTGCAAACTAAAATCTAATACTTTGATTTTGATAAAGAATGTATGCAGTCTCGTATTTTCTACGTTCTGTTCTAAATGAGGAAAGTATACTACATATTTATTACATTAAATGACTACTCGTACATATTGTAATGTGTTCTATAACACCATATTTTTCCCGGTACATTTTGCAATACCATCTACTTTTACTCCGGTTTAAGATCATAATTATGATACATTTAAGCTTTCTTCCTAATCCCTCCTATTAATCAGTGATCCGGGTTCGATCCCTGGACAGGGCATATCATGCCCTTCTGTGACATTTGGCTACGGCCTCCACCTCTGATTCATGTAGTGTAATTGTCAACTGTTGCGTAAAGGCCAGCTAGTGATTCCAGGAAATCTAGCTAGGTCAGCTGACCGCCATATAACTGTTTAAACATGTTAAAAACGGGTTAAGCCCAATAAAAAATAAAACCCCTCCGGTTTAAAGTACAACGCTCCCGTCCAACCGATAGCTATTTTGTTTTTATGTTGCAGATTATTTACAAATTCACCCGAATAAAATATAGGCAATTATATCATACAGTTAAATGACCCATCGACAACTCGTATCCGTGAAAGTAGTTCAATCTCCTACGCTGTTGTAGTTTCCGTCTACAGTACAGAGACACAGTGAGGAGATATAATCGCTGTGAGGAGTAAGGATTTGCGACAAAATTACACAACTTGAAAGTATTAGACATCCTACAGACGGGACATTTATTGGACCGATTCGCTTTGTTGTCGGATACAAACCATTTTTAATTGCTGAATTAAATTTGCCGTTGGCGTGCGATACAATTTGAAACGACGGTCATAAGTGACAAATGATGGTTAGCGAGTCGCCTGGATTCATATTAAATGCTTAACCCCTGTAGCTCTGTTTGATCATATACGTAGGATTATCATTGACGCAGCAACAAAACTATACTCACTCTGAAGTTTAACTTTCATTCGAAAAAAAGTCTCAAAAACAAAACGTAAACATAAATACATGTACGTACAACAAAATCAAACTTAATAACAATCAATACATACTGTATTTACAAATAAATTACATACTCCGTTGATATGAAATGTTCCATTAATTTGAAGTGACGGAAAATGCCGATATTGTAGGACGTTCAACGGGTTTCTGTATTCGAAGCATCAAAATAATGTTTTCAACCATCACAGATATTGCTATAGTAGTCATACAAACTGAATCCCCACCAACGCCATATACAACGCCACTGGAAGACTTCCCGTAATAATTCCCTCTTCGTAGGAATCACTTTGTCGTCTTTCATATAAACATATAAACCACGTGACGTATGACGTAATGATGCAGCCGACACACCAAATCCGCTTGATGTTAGGACTAAATCATCACATCTTCTCAAAGTCATGTGATCGACCAAAGTTCTCATAAAACCAGAACATTTCCGCTCATCCGTCACTGAGCCATTCAACATATAGTCTATATGTAATATAGGACCACTTGTATCCACAAAATGTTTAAACATATCCTTTGATAGGTCTTTCACTCCTTGATTATCCGTGGCAACCACAATTTTGTACTCATCTCGCTCGTCAAACTGTTTAAGAAAGTTTAATGGTGTTGCTATTTGTTCCATCGTGTATCTCACATATGCTTCCTCGCCCATCCTTGCATGCAAACATGCCAACTTACTACCACCAACCTTTTCCTGAAAGAAGTTATTGACGAGTTGGTCTAACTCTGCAGATGGTTTAAACAAGCCATTGTAAATTATACGAGACAAATCGCTTGAATGATAGGTATACAGATGAGGAAATCTCTCGTGGGTAACACTTAATGTTCGGAATATTCTAGTCCAATCTTGGTTGGATTTCATCCACACGTAATCTGTTGTCATTGTCGTAGCTGGGTCAATGTCGCTTTTCATATAATTGATTTTGAACGCGTCATATCTTTCAAAAAAATCCAGAACTAAAATAGGTTTACCAGCTATTGCTGACCGGGGAGGTACTCGCCAGTCCAATAAATTGGGTGCAAGAAAGTGTTCTATGTCACAAGGTGTGGTCATATTTATTGCAAATTTTCTTTTAGTCAAAAGGGACATCATGTACACCATAGTTATACCTTTCAATCTATCGGCTAATCCTCCACATTTAATATCACAGAGATAAATTAAGTATTTCTTTTCATTTTGATAATTAGGAAACGTTTTAAATATCTCCTCGTCTTCCTTCCTGTGTCGATTGATTGAAGATCTATCAAATTCTTCATCGTTGTTGGTAAAAATGAATTCACCGAGTTCATTGCTGAAGTCGCCTATCAGTCTTGTCACATCAGATTCATCACCTACTCTGTCATTCTGTGGTTCAACTTTGATATCTCCACTCTGGACGTTTGTTTCATCTTCATAATTATCGCTTATTGTTTCTAACATTACACTCGCATTGTGATGGTATTTTATATGTGTGTCTGCATCATCTATAGCGTTATTAACATTTATATCATTGTCATCTAGACTCGTGTTTGTAACTTCTACATTTGTCTTTAAACTTATGCTTTTCCTCTTGGAATTCTCCCGTGAATCAACAGCAAATAATTCTTCATTTTTTCCAGTGCTCACATTAACAAAATTGTCTTTGTTTGTTGCTGTAACTTTACTGTCCGTGTTAACAGTCCAACTAGCTTCATCTTCCACTGCAGCAAGATCATCATCGAATTTCCGTAGAATATCCGAGCTAGCGCTGTTAGATTGATTAAATCTCGGTAGTCTATAAACGCTGTACACACAGCAGAAGAAGACGATACAAACCAGAATCTGAAACAAACAAAACAAAACTGTTATATTTTGATAGAATAGGGTGTTGTACCTGTTTAATATCATCCATTGTTGGATACCCACGATTGACCACTCCGTTTACAGCATTTATAAAATGAAGAGTTATAGAATAGATCGGTTGTGGCTTTCCGACAACGGACAACGTCTTGTTCGGTCTGTTTTTTTCTAATTGATACAACACATTCATAAATTCAAATGGTTATATGACTACTTTATTATAATATTAGTAACACTATAAATGGTATAGAAGTACTGTACTGAAACTTATCAACATGTAAAATATTTTTTTCTATAGATAAGTTTCTATGGAAATGGCTTTTTAATATCAGTAATGGTATACAGAAGGGTTAATTAGTGTAGACCACGTGTTTATAATTAAAGAGTCATAAATTAGAGCCAGACAAGGAAATGATATAATACATTTTAATTCCATAACTACAATGAATATTTAACGAAGAGAACCAACAGGTTCCGACAGTTACTGAATTCATATTGAAATAATACATATTTACGATATCTTAATGTTATTTACACTATGATTTTATTTATCAATACTAATGAGAACGTATTGATTAAGGTAATTTGTACATACCCGAACAATTTGCCTTTTCATTTTTATCCGGTACTGACATCCATGTTAGAATGAATGAAGTATGACTGAAGACGGAAGTGTGTAGGAGTAATTCTCCCCGCGGGTAAATCGGCTGTCACCATACCGATTAATTGTCACGCTTTAAATGTTACCATAGATACACAATAATTAATTGTATTTAATTAAAGAGTGTTTATAAAACTCCACAGAAAGCTCATAACTAAAGGAAAGCGGTGCATGGTTTTATAGAATTCTACAATTGTATTATTCTTAGACTTCTCAAGCACAACTAGAATTAAATTATATCATTCTCCCAAGCGTTTTGTTTGAATAAAAGTGTAATGTAAATTAATGTATTACAAATAAACATTAGAGATAATGAAAACGTGCGATAGGAATATACAAATATACTTATCAGAAAACTGAAATACATGTACTGTATCGTGATAGACAGAATACCCAAAGTAGGATAGTTTGGATTGTGATTAGAGATCGCATGGAATACATTGTGATTTTAATATGATGCCCTTGGGAGGCTGGTGACTTTATAATATACGGCCTAACAAAATGTTACATAATTAATGTATTAAATGCTATTATTGGATTTGAAACATTTCCTGTGGTGCCATGTTTATTCATTTCCAGATTAACTCAAATTTGTTTCATACATGTAGTTGTAGTCGGGTAAGTACTATATGTTAATAAATAAGTGATTTGATATTGGCCCTGTTATTTGTCCGAGGGCAGTCGTATTGGCACGAGGCCGAAGGCCGAGGGCCAATACGACTGTCCCGAGGACAAATAACAGGGCCAATGTCAAATCACTTATTTATTGACAATTTTATTAAATAACTTCATGTACTTATAAATAAAGGATTCAAAGTTTAAACACTAAATTTATTAAAAAAATTATTAACATATAACAAAGAACAACTCTTAAATACATAACAATTTAAATACTGACTTTAAAATAAAATGGCTGCCGTTTCCGAATTTCCAGCTGCGAATCTACATCATTTTTTGGCCCTGTTTAATTAGCCAATCAAATTCTTTAAAATGCGGGCCAATATCAATATCAGTTAGCGGCCCCGGGCCGAAAAGTGATATAGATATTGGCACTGTTATAGAGGAGGCCTTTGTATTATTGGACGAGGCAAATGCTGTGTTTAAGGGCTAATAATTAATAGTTATTTAATAATTATTGTTACAAAATTCTATAACCTGTGAAGACATAATATTGTTACTGTTTAAAACACGATTTATTTGTGAATCATTCCATTGTCAACGAAAGGTACGAATATTTTATCATTAAGTTGTTATAGTATGAAACGGGGAGGAAACTGCATGTGATGTTGATGTTCACTCATTGACATATTTGCACATTATCAAACAATGCACTTCTTCATCGACCAAAAGCTTTGTGATACAGTTCTAATATCAGTATATAACCATAAAGGCAAGAAAGCAAAAACGCACATGTTCTGATGTTCTCTCATTGGCATATTTGAACATATCAAACAATGCACGTGACTTCAGCTATAATACATATATTGGTTACTAGTATAAACATTGATATAGCGAAAAAGAACACACGTTTTTTTTTCTTTTGAGACATATTGATAAAGATAGTGACGTATGTATTTTTGAGACATATTGATAAAGATAGTGACGTATGTATTGTTGAGACATATTGATAAAGATAGTGACGTATGTATTGTTGAGACATATAGATGAATATAGTGACGTATGTATTGTTGAGACATATTGATAAAGATAGTGACGTATGTATTGTTGAGACATATAGATGAATATAGTGACGTATGTATTGTTGAGACATATTGATAAAGATAGTGACGTATGTATTGTTGAGACATATTGATGAATATAGTGACGTATGTATTGTTGAGACATATTGATGAAGATATTGACGTATGTATTGTTGAGACATATAGATGAAGATATTGACGTATGTATTGTTGAGACATATAGATGAAGATAGTGACGTATGTATTGTTGAGAAATATTGATGAAGATATTGACGTATGTATTGTTGAGACATATAGATGAAGATAGTGACGTATGTATTGTTGAGACATATTGATTAATATAGTGACATATGTATTGTTGAGAAATATTGATAAAGATAGTGACATATGTATTGTTGAGACATATTGATAAAGATATTGACGTATGTATTGTTGAGACATATTGTTTAAGATAGTGACGTATGTAGTGTTGAGACATATTGATGAATATAGTGACGTATGTATTGTTGAGACATATTGATGAAGATATTGACGTATGTATTGTTGAGACATATAGATGAAGATATTGACGTATGTATTGTTGAGACATATAGATGAAGATAGTGACGTATGTATTGTTGAGAAATATTGATGAAGATATTGACGTATGTATTGTTGAGACATATTGATTAATATAGTGACATATGTATTGTTGAGAAATATTGATAAAGATAGTGACATATGTATTGTTGAGAAATATTGATGAAGATATTGACGTATGTATTGTTGAGACATATAGATGAAGATAGTGACGTATGTATTGTTGAGACATATTGATTAATATAGTGACATATGTATTGTTGAGAAATATTGATAACGATAGTGACATATGTATTGTTGAGACATATTGATAAAGATAGTGACGTATGTATGTTGAGACATATTGATAAAGATAGTGACATATGTATTGTTGAGACATATAGATAAAGATAGTGACGTATGTATTGTTGAGACATATTGATAAAGATAGTGACATATGTATTGTTGAGACATATTGATAAAGATAGTGACATATGTATTGTTGAGACATATTGATAAAGATAGTGACGTATGTATTGTTGAGACATATTGATAAAGATAGTGACATATGTCTTGTTGAGACATATTGATAAAGATAGTGACGTATGTATTGTTGAGACATATTGATAAAGATAGTGACGTATGTATTGTTGAGACATATTGATAAAGATAGTGACGTATGTATTGTTGAGACATATTGATAAAGATAGTGACGTATGTGTTGTTGAGACATATTGATGGAGATAGTGACGTATGTGTTGTTGAGACATATTGATGGAGATAGTGACGTATGTGTTGTTGAGACATATTGATGGAGATAGTGACGTATGTATTGTTGAGACATATTGATGGAGATAGTGACGTATGTGTTGTTGAGACATATTGATGGAGATAGTGACGTATGTATTGTTGAGACATATTGATAAAGATAGTGACGTATGTATTGTTGAGACATATTGATGGAGATAGTGACGTATGTGTTGTTGAGACATATTGATGAAGATATTGACGTCGGTATTGTTTAGACATCATATCAATGCCATTGCTTGTACTTGATGCAGGGGTCCGATTTTTTTATCAGCGTATGAATTACTGTATTCAGTAAACCGACTGTACACCGTATAAAGGTCTGCTGCAGTCAATACATGTATATCGGTCGGTTTATCTTGTACGTTGGTCGCTTTATCATGTATGTGGGTCGGTTAATCTTGTATATGGGTCACTTTATCTTGTATGTGGGACGCTTTATCTTGTATGTGGGACGCTTTATCTTCTATGCAGGTCCCTTTATCTTGTATGCGGGTCGCTTTATATTGTATGTGGGACGCTTTATCTTCTATGCAGGTCCCTTTATCTTGTATGCGGGTCGCTTTATATTGTATGTGGGACGCTTTATCTTGTAAATGGATCGCTTTATATTGTATGTGGGTCGCTTAATCTTGAATGTGGGTCCTTTTATCTTTTATGTGAGTCGCTTTATCTTGTATGCGGGTCACTTTATCTTGTATGTGGGTCGCTTTATATTGAATGCGGGTCACTTTATCTTGTATGTGGGTAGCTTTATCTTGTAAGTGGGTCGCTTTATCTTGTATGCGGGTCACTTTATCTTGTATGTGGATCGATTTATCTTGTTAGTGGGTCGCTTTATCGTGTACGCGGGTCGCTTTATCTTGTAAGTGGGTCGCTTTATCTTGTAAGTTGGTCGGTTTATCTTGTAAGTTGGTCGGTTTACCTAGAACAAGGCTAGCGGTTCTTTGTATAGTGGACTCTGTTCACAATATGAAGGTCACTGTATTCGGGATATTTGTCTCAAACATAACAACATAATGTGAAATATAAGCCAATAGAGTATTCAGGTAAAGCAGTTCATATCCGCGATATTCGATTTTGTGCATATACATGTATTTTTTAAAAAGCTTATATCTTCCCATCTGCTCTGGACTTGTTATCGGTCACACGACACTGTTCAAACGTACTAAATACTCGAACAACACATAGTAAGCAGCAAGGATATGTCTGGTTATGTTGCAAGTTACGGACCGTTAATCAAATAATCATTTTTTGAAGGCGTGGAAATACAGAATCCGATACGTCATATTCAGTGGGCTCGATATATTCAGTCAGTATTTTAATCTGAGAAAAAGAGTCACTGATATGAATCAAGTTTCTTGAGACATTATTTTGAATTGTGTGCCATTTAGGTATACAGGTGCACACTGTAGTACATGTGCGTCGACAAGTAGTTGAAGATGACAAGTAGGGATCTGATGCATTGTAATACCAATATGTCATTGTTTGATAAGACGAAGACGAAATACTCTCATTAAAAATGTATTCGAAATTAAACATTACTAATACATAGAAAATACTTAATTGAACCGACTTATTAATTTCAAATATTCGATATTCTCAGGCACATACATTTTGATAAAAACATAACACAACATATACGTATAAAAGAAGGATACAAAACTTTATTGAGATCCAACCAAAAACATTTACAATGAATAAACGTCGCACCAGAATGACGCTGCTAATTAAAACAATAATACTGCTTAATGAGTCTAGGCAACTTCAAAACATGCCACAATTAAAGATTATCTGGTAAGCGATCTCATCAGTGCATGAATAGCACGGATAGCACTAATAATCAAGTCGAGGTTGAACAGTCGTGGAACAATATTTGAGCGCTTCTAGGGGATTTACAACCTCTTCTGTAAGAGACGTCACATGTGAGGTTTTCTGTAAATTACTCGTACGTCACTTTTAAAAAGAAGAGGTTGGAAATCGTACATCGGAGCTCATTTGATGAATTGACACTATCCGTGCATGTAACATAAATGAATACAAAATATGCAGTCTTTAATCACAACATAATGACATGATTTCATACACAGTTCTATTTTCATACGGTTATTTTTTAGAAACACATAATAAAACATTTGATAAAAACTTAGTAACAGTAATCAGTCCATAGTAGTCATTGCGTTAAAAGAAGTCCCGTTCCTTAAATTTATCGAGCAGGCGGCAATGGCCAGCTGAATTTGTTAGACAGTTTTCTACTTTTATATCATTCAAATTTGATAAACAAATTGTACATTCGAGTTTTAAAATTAACTTAAATATGTCTTTACAATCAAACACATTTCTAACTGGTCATCCCGCATTTATGCATTTTATAATTTTGATAGAAATCTTTACTGGTTGACATTTTTTGTACAATCATATGTGCAATTTGGATTTCAAAGCATTATGGCATGGGTAAGAATGAAGTAAAACAAAATTAGACAATTAATAATTATCTGTATTTATTTTGAAAAGTATGATGGTAGAAAAAGTGACCAATTAGAAAAGCAGTCGAGTGTATAGTAATGTAGATGCACGAATTTGTTAACTACCACTATTTATTAAGAGACATATTTAATGGTACCTTCACCATGGAGATGTCGATACAATACGTTGGTTGACGATCTAACGGACCAGAAGAATGAACAGCAATGACTGAAAACCTTGTTCGAATACATACATTTTATGAATGTAATTACATGTATGTATGAAGAAAATTTATCTTGATTACATACAGGATGAAAATATTTACACTTGACGAGCAAAGTATACTTATTTTTAAAACTTATAAAATGCACAAGAATGATGTTGAAAATGGGGGGGGGGGGGGTAACTGAACATAAAGAACGTTTTAGAACAAATGAGATTATCAATTATATGCAACAATCAATTTAACATGTTAATTACTTGCAAAACTATTGAACAGCGAATATTAGACATTCATAATCAACGCTCTGGTATTCTTCAATTAAAAACTCGACACGCCTACGACAAATACAGTTTTTTCCAAACACTTATTTTGAAGGCTATCTTGACATACATGTAATGAAAATTTCTAAATTTAGAACTGCTCTTGTCTTATTGTATACTCCTTAGATTTCTATTTTGTGAAGTACTGTTGTATACGTATGACAAAATGTACAGTTATCATACACTAATTGCCAGTGATCTTCCATTGCATTGATTTATAAATCTCTGTCACAAAATTTGAACATATGATTCAAGAGTTGTCATTATGTATAAAACGCATGTATTAATGGCGATATATTTGGAAGCATATATATTTATAATGTATATTACGCAACAGCCATTTGTCGTGTTTCTTTAAAACAATTAATACAATAAAAAATAATTAAAATGAAATATACTGGTAGTGCAACCTCTCCAGAGTAATAACCTATTACAGACGCAAATTTTGGCTGTTGTCAAGAGGTCGTTGCTCAACAGAGAATTTGGTAGAACACCAGGAAAATTGAAAATGTTGTTGAAGAGAGGATGCTGCTTAAAATGAGGCACAATTACGGTGAAATATCACAATGCAAACATCTAACCAAAGATCAGTCCAAATCAGTTTCCTCGTCTGTTTCTGTTACCATTTCGGATGTTTTGTAGATTGGTGGAACATGGTTTAAAATTTGTACAATCTGTCTAGTTCGACTAAAAGTAAAAGGTGCATCTCTGATTCGTTCATGGACACCTATTGGTGAATCATTCTTCCGTTCCAAAGGACCACTAACAAACAATTCATCTTCGTTGAAATTAGTATCAGGGGAACAGTTCGCAGTGTATTCAAGAGACGCGTTACTTTTCATATCACTGTTCACTGCAACATTCAGTTTGGTAGATGTTTTAGACTGTGTTTGATGTGCGTCACGGACAGTGGACTTGGAGTTAAATGGTTTCTCAGCCAAATTGTTTGTAACGTTCATAATATTATCATCAACAAGCATGTTTTCATTATCATTTGATATGTTCCAGTGATGAGTGTTAACTGGCGTAGATGCCGCATGTTGTCGTCCAGTATGCTCTCCTACGCTGGTATACGACAAATTGTCCTCCGAAATGGAATTCGAGTCGGTGTGAACGGAAGCAGTGTTCCTGGAAGAAAATGATACATTATGCAACATTGGTACATTTTATAATACAGTAGTTCTATACTATCAATTAAGTTTCATGTTTGTTTTACCTATAATAATTTGTCTTACCAAATACGAGTATACGACAAGCTCATTCCCTACATTACTTTTATAATTCTTTCTCCTAAATACCGAAGTTTTGTAAGCATAATCTTCTTCCAAATGTTCCCACCTATGAATAACAAAATGCTCGTATTTAAAATGTTATGACTCACATAAACCAATGCGCTAAGTCGGATAAGAACAATGAGTATGTATAGAAACAAGAATCTTTACCTTGCCGAGTTCTGTGTCCTCGATTTCAAACCTCGTGTAGGCTTCTCGATGGGCACCACATGACTACTATGTCTGGTTATTAAGTTCCCCCTGCCAAGTTGTACAACAGAACAACCAGTAATGTTTATTACTTTGTTCTTGGAGCGCCTTGGCTCTGCTACAGTATACTCATCATCACTGCTGTCAGAATCACTTGAATCTGACTCGCTGACATCAGCTGAAAAACGGTAATACATGCATTGTATTTTTTCAGTATTTGAGCGCTGCTGTGGGATTTCCAACCTCTTCTATAAGTGACATCATTCCCAGAAAACGTCACATGTGACGTCTAAGATATGACGTCTTAATGTACTGACAGTAAGCAATATTTGCCCCATAAGGCAATATGTAAACAAAGTGACCATATGGAGTAAATATTGGCCTTACCAGCTGTACCAGCGTTTCCAACCAGTACTGATAAGTGCAAAATCTCCTTAAGAGGCAGAAGTGGGTGAACAATTATTTTAAATAAATTATATCCGAACAGTCGAATAATCAGATCATTCGTCTAGTATAAGTTTTGAACACACGACCTCTGGATTGTTAGCCGTGCGCTTGGACCGGACAACACAGTTAGCTTCAATCACGACAGACCAACACCACACGGAAGTCGATCGACAATCCTATTCGTAACTTAATTATTATTTTGAGTCTTATTATGACTGTTAATGAAGTGTAGTTGCATGGCGTTTTTCCATTTTAAATTACGTGACTGTGTCTAGTACTTGCATTACATTATTACTTTTAAATGCATTTCAATTTTTAAGTATTTTAACTAAAGGAATAAGTAATCTCACTACATATACATATATCTTCATATATCGTCTCGTCGATCAAAGACCGTAGTGATAGGTAGAACATGAGTCGTCTGTAACAAGAACTTACCGTGAACGTGTTTCTCTGCTTTTTTCCGACTTTTGTTGGAATGATGTCTTTTATCAGGTTTACGAGGTTTTGATTTGTCTTCAGCATCTGCGTAATTATCAATCTCTACATCATCAGTTGACAAGTTGGAGAGGTACGGGGGACTGGCACTAGGTACGCAATTGGGGGGATTTGTTCGACTTGTACCGATATTTTCGGGTCTGAAATCTTCACTTGGGTGTGGATAAGTGTTGGGACCATGAGTTTGTCTTTGACGATAAGCATGTTGATCATACAACCCGAAACTGGGCTCAGCGTCGTATACTGGGTTGCTCATGTAGTTTCCCATTGGGGTTGGAGCAATTGGATGTGGTAAGCCTCCGGTATGCATATAATATGAATGGGGCCAATTGTGGCCAGTGTCATTTTGAGCAATGGTGTTATTGTTTAGAAAACCACGTTGCAACATTTGGGGAGTTTGTTCCGAGTATGGCCGTCTTGTTGTATCCACGGGTGCTTGGGCAAAATTTTGCGACTGGACAGGCACATGATAACTTCCCGGAACATGCTGTGTCCCTTCAAAAGGAGAATTTTGATTCATGTTAGTATTCGTAAAATATTCGTGTTGGTAATGTTGTTCTTCCCTTTGATGATACAAATGGCGATCATAAAATTGGTGTGCTGACAAAGATGGTATTTCTGGTGGTGGGGGACGAAGGTTTTGGGGAAAGGATAAAGCATCATGGGACATGTGTTGAAAGCGTGTGTCCTCCGGTGGTGTTGTCACTTTCAGAATAGAAGGTAGCTCAGAATGCTGTTGTGGTACCTCTGGTTTACCCCCGAATGTACTTCGATAAGCAAAATCTGGATTTGCTTCCCGCTGTTTCCTTTCTGGTATTGCCGATTTAAATATGGATTTAATTTGATTCATTGTGTACTCCGATTTATCGTACCAATTTATTCCCTTCACACTTATCAGTCCAATTGGAATAGCGTACCGCCGGTGATTTTGTGGCTCCGTATGCACTGGCTTTAAGACCCACCTCCGACGACTGTCATGAGGATCTGACGGACAATTTCCCAAACCTAATCGAGTCATTGCGATGCTTTCTTCAACAAACAAATTCAACTCAGGGGTAGAGAAATTTGGCGTCAAATAGAGCATCACAACGCTACATCTATCTATTACGTCTTTTACTACCATAACCTTGGACTGTGCAAACTGCTCACTGTCGAATAGTTCAATTCGCAAATCCTCTCCAAAGCTGAGCCCTAGCATATGCATAAGTTCACTGCGGAACTTCACAGCTTCGTTATAATCCCGTTCATCGTAAACGATAGCAGCGTCAAAAAATGTAGGAGCCGGATTACTACCAAACTGTTTATTAATAAGCTGCTTAATGAATTCATTCATATCTACATCTTCTTTTTTCTGATCGTGTTGACGTTTTTCATGCACTTTCGGTCCTTCCTTTTCGTTTCTATGGATTGGCACTGATCTTTCATTGTATGATAAAGCATCAAATGTAAGGTTATGGGATTGTAATGTATGAGGTGGCTGGCGTGTATTATCTTGATGTGACTTCTCAGAATCTTCCATGTCTTTCATCGGTTCATCACGAAATTGTAAAACTGTGCGAGGGAGTGCCGTCGACCCCTCCTTCTCGTCATCACAATCCTCCTGAGAGCTTTCTGTTTTCCCATCACTAGTGTCTAAAAACATTAATATTATTTGATCATCATAAACAAATCTGCTACAAACTGCTTGTCAAATTTAATTAATCTAGAACACGGAGTTGACCAAGGAACAGACAAGTGTTGAAGATATTTATCATCATCAAGAACATATTAGTCTTAAGACTGTAACAATTTTAAGGCGTAACATAATTCCCATAGTAATTTCGGTGTATGGACATATTGACACCCCTAAACCCCTTAGGAATGTCAATAGTCAGGCGTAATGACTGTGAGAGATCCCACTCTTCGATAAGCCTTCGAATAATATTTGAAGGTAGATAGTTATATTTTCTATCAAAATATGCTATGTAATAATTTTGAGAAAATGGCATGCTAATGCCTTAACGTACTCTAAAACATTGCATTGTGACATGAGTCCAATACTGGTATCCTATGCTAGGTCAGGATAGAAAATACCGGTATCGGACACCTGTTTTTGTGGTTTTTGTAACCATTTTCCTCATATTCGACACTGAGGATATTTCGTCCAAAAAATAGGAATATGTACATTTAATGGTTAATGGTTCAAGTTAAGTGGAGTGTATTTTTGGAGATTGTGGTGTACAATTACTAAAAGAAAATTAGACGGATTTACTTTTTCTATTATAATCTATACAAAATACTACTTACGTTCACTGTCGATGGCTTGTTCAACCGGATTTGCAAGAATCACAGAGTGAATAAATGTACTTATGATTATCGATATCATCTTATTGTCCTGAAAACAGATGTCAGTACTTGTTTTTAACATATACAAATATCGTTTGCCATATACCTACTTCATCAACGACATAATCTAGAAATACCACATAGGCAACAATAGACACTGATCGTCCGCAGTCGAACGATAACACAGAAATCAGTAACACACGAACAGCAGAAATGAATGAAACACACGAACATCCAACCATGAACGAACACCTGCCTAAATAAATGCAACATCGGGGGGAGGTGGGGTAAACACATGTGACCAGTGAAAAATAGAGAATAAGTTGCTACCTCCGGGAAAACAACAATCCATAAAACATAAGGCACTTGAGGAGGCTTAAGGGTACATGTATACATTAGGGAACAGAGGCGCAAGGAATGGCATGGTAGACCATAAGGAAAAACTAGGCCATGATAATCAAGGAGGAAAAACAGCGAAGGGGGGAATTAATAGATGGAAAAGATCACAGGACAAGTCACGACCAAAGTCTTTGGTAGTACCAAATGACGTCATATGTATAATTAAATGTTGATGACGTCATAAAACATTAATTAAAATTTATTCGAAGATCTGTATCTCATCCAACATAACGAAATGTGACAGGAAGCATAATTCAGTTCATCTGATGCAAGCACAGTTGTTACATTCTTCTCGTCAGTTAGTAAAAGTGAAAAATGAAGGTCACACGAACGAATCAGAACCTCCCGAGACAAACCAAGGCAACAGAAAGGGACAGGACACATACAGGGAATGGATTCAAAACAATACAAGACGATCATGAGGTACACACAGAGGTCAGTAAAATACTGCGGGTTTAAATCGATTTAACACCTAGCTAACCTCACACTTAACCGCTATATGGTCATTTCTTTCCATCATATACACATACGTTGACAATTTTAAAATAAAAGCACTTAACTATAACGTATACAAAGTGATTACATGTAACATGCAATATACAAATGCACGAACGCTAGTTAAGTACACGCTTCAATATTTTTATCTTATAGCATTATTTCGAAGCTTTAAATGTGTATCTTATGTAATCATGCCTACTTTTTCAAAACGTAAATCAATATGGTATCGAATGTAAATTAAGACACGGACAATTTATTCAAACATTGTTGGCATATATCCAAATGTTTATAATTCAAAACTTCCTCGTTACATTTGTCTACATTTCGATCGTGTTAATGCATTATCATGTTGCATACACTAAAGCAACTTGCCTCGGCTGTATTCCGACGAATACACCCATATCTACCCTCCGACTATGGATAAATTGATCGGATAATTGTATGTATTGTAAGGCTAACACTTGTCAATTTTAGAGTCTTGTCGCATTAATGTTTTATATCCAATTTCCAGAATTTGACACACAATTCTCTATAATAACCTCTCTGTGTCGATTGACAGTTACATATAACATCAAGTACACCTAAGCGTTAAAGTTGTATGCTGATGTCAGAGTCGGAACATCACGTCGCATCAAGTTGATAAAATGATGTTTTGTCATTATCAGTACAATTTATTTGATATGCAGATATGGTGAAGATAATGCCTGCTGTGAAACACACCGTACAGTCATATTGAGATGCACGATTGTTTTGAGCCTGTCCATTATTTTGGCATAGATGGCATTCATTTGTAAATAAAAAGCAATTGACTACCGCGATACACTGTCCCGTTTTCGTGGGTATTTTACGAGATTTGTGAAAGAAAACATATATTAGTTGTAACCACCACTTAAGGAAATGGTTTAAGTGAAATTTGTCTAATTTATTATTTATTTTGTGTTTACTCCTTGATTTAAACTGTAATTAAGGCTTTGTGAATTTGAAAAACAATGAATTTCAAGAGTGATTATTTTTAACGGCATTGCTATTCACCAGACCTTGTGTCACTTTCATTAAATCTGACTACTTCTGCTGTTGTTATTATAGAATTTATATCTTCAAAAACTAGAAAAAGGAGGAACGCTGGAAAGCCTGATAATAACGACAAAATAAAGCAAAATAAACCGACGGCGTAAAGTTGGCGTAAAACATGTCTCTAAACATCCGCACTCACAACTAATAGCTGTGTATTCATTCCATCATGTCCGAACTCACATCTAACTTCTGGCTATGTTTTTTTTCGAATAAACATTTGAACTAACAACTACTAGTTGTGTATTCGCCGCATCATATGCGAATTAACATTTGAACTAACAATTAATAGCTGTGTATTCATTCCATCATATCCGAACTCACATCTAACTTCTGGCTATGTTTTTCCGAATGAACATCTGAACCAACAACTACTAGTTGTGTATTAATTCCATCATATCCGAACGCACATCTAACTTCTGGCTATTTTTTTCGAATAGACATCTGAACTAACAACTAATAGCTGTGTATTCGCCGCATCATCAGCAAATAAACATCTGAACTCACAACTAATAGCTGTGTATTCATTCCATCATATCCGAACTCACATCTAACTGCTGGCTATGTTTTTTTCGAATGAACATCTGAACTAACAACTACTAGCTGTGTATTCGCCGCATCATATGCGAATAAACATTTGAACTAACAACTACTAGCTGTGTATTCATTCCATCATATCCTAACTCACATCTAACTTCTGGCTATGTTTTTTTCGAATGAACATCTGAACTAACAACTAATAGCTGTGTGTTCGCTACATCATATGCGAATGAACATTTAACTTCTGGCAATGATTTTACGAATAAACATCTGAACTAACTACTACTAGCTGTGTATTCGCTACATCATATGCGAATAAACATCTGAACTATCAACTACTAGCTGTGTATTCATTCCATCATATCCGAACTCACATCTAACTTCTGGCTATGTGTTTTTCGAATAACATTTGAACTAACAACTAATAGCTGTGTATTCGCTACATCATATGCGAATGAACATCTAACTTCTGGCAATGATTTTAGGAATAAACATCTGAACTAACTACTACTAGCTGTGTATCCGGTACATCATATGCGAATACACATCTAACTTCTGGCAATGAGTTTAGGAATAAACATCTGAACTAACTACTACTAGCTGTGTATTCGCTACATCATATGCGAATACACATCTAACTTCTGGCAATGAGTTTAGGAATAAACATCTGAACTAACTACTACTAGCTGTGTATCCGGTACATCATATGCGAATATACATCTAACTTCTGGCAATGAGTTTAGGAATAAACATCTGAACTAACTACTACTAGCTGTGTATCCGCTACATCATATGCGAATATACATCTGAACTAACAACTACTAGCTGTGTATTCGCCGCATCATATGCGAAAAAACATTTGTACAAACAACTACTAGCTGGGTATTCATTCCATCATATCCGAACTCACATCTAACTTCTGGCTATGTTTTTTTTGAATGAACATCTGAATTAACAACTAACAGCCAACTTCACAGACCTACAAAAATGATGGTCTAGGAAAATATTGGGACGCTACATATGTCATTATGATATATAACAATAGGAATAAGAAGAATTTCAATTAATTATATAATCGATGACAGACATTTTTCTGATTTAAAACTTAATCACTGGCTTAAGATTTTTGAAACTGATTAAATTATCTGCTAGTGGGTATAATAGAATATTATTATCATACACTGACACTCAGGTTGCTAGAACCGTATTACATTAGAATGAGTCCTCCGTCGGAGAACAGTTAAAAAGAACATATACACAGCTCGAACAGCAAAATTCTATCTAGCTCATCTACATATAATGTCAATAAAAAACACATTTTACTAATACAATGGACAAATGTATATTGAAGGCAGTTAATTTAGATCTAGTTCATACCCCCCTTACATATACCCTATACAAACATATAGTTGGCCTCACCTTAACACATTCCATTATTGTATCAAATACAGCTCTCTGCTTAATTGAACTATTCATGATTTTTAAACAAATACGAACGATTTAACACATGCGGACATAAAGTAAAGACAACTTTAATGTTAAACTATTGAATGGAACATTTTGGATTCTCCACGTGAATTGTGACGACCGTTTCGGTTTCGACGAGGAAACAATAAGGGTGTCGTAGTCAATTGCCAAAAACGAAAGTAGAACACAACATTTTCGTTGAATCATGCAAGTTTACAATGGAAATTCCAAAATCAACTGGTTATACATTGGATAAAAATTATTTTAGCGGACTTAAGCATTAGGAATACATGGAGTACGATACAGTGCGTATCCTGAGAAAAGATAATACGTCTAAATAAAAATAAAAAAGCTTCTGTAGGGGGGTACAATATCTGTAATTCCATCGGTTTATGTAGGGTCAGTAAATCTTGAAATATCATTTTGATAATACATTGTTCTTTCCGGCGTACGCATACAAGACGACAGAAAATAATTGAGGGGTGTTAAGAAATGTGCTGAGTATTTTGTCTCATGTCCCTGTGAGTCAGTCGCTAACGAAAAACAAGTCGAAATAACAAAATAAATGATCGGTTGAAAGGATAAAACAGTAAAAGTCTCGATAAAATATAACTGTCTTTCAGTCATTCCTCGTAAATGATAACTTCTGGTATTTCCATGGAAAAATTAAAGAAGAAATACCTGATGTTCGACAACGAAGGAAAACTCCGCCGGACTTTCCGCTGCGCTATATTTAGATTACAAGTCATTACTGGTTACCGGTTCAGTATATAATATAACTACAGTGGAAACCAGTCGAATTGTCGGTTTTTCCGATGAAATTTCGAATTCAATGCTAAAAACTAAATGCAAACGAATTTATGCATACGGATTTACACAAACTATCTTAAATTATTGTAGTACCCAAATCAGCGAGATAAGTTCGAGAAATACTACGTTTCTTGTGCATTTCGTCTGTTAAACACAACAATCAATGTTCTAAATATAGACATGGAAAATTAATATTGGTACACAGGGGCGTGTGCTCTTACGCAGTGATCTCCCCTTTCAGATATCGGAGCTATTACTGCAGCGTAGCGTAATCGAGTAGCCGGTGCGTGGAGTTTGGCACGAACCATTCACCAGTTACTTCGGTGGTATATTTCTGCGGATATTTATGAACCGCGTTGAGTCGATTTCTCAAGCTTTGTCATTATTTCTTTTAATGCAATAATCTTTATAAATAGTTCACACTTCATGCTGTCGCTTACATTGGCAAGGTTTTTAATCCATTTCCAAGTCCGAGTATCGCGTACCAGAGGCATGAACAAGTCATGGACATTGTTAGAACCCTAGAAATTTGCTATCGCTCAGAACCTTGACATTTGTTTTAATCTTAGATGTTTTGTTTTTGACAATTATGTCTACGTTATGATTAAAATAATAAGAATATCCTGAAACACACTATATTATAGTTCATATACGGTCCCTGGAATAGCCAACAATTGTGGCCTGTACGAACTTCCAGTGGCAAACATTTCATGATACTGCAAGACTAAATTTACAGTAAACCCTCAATAATAAGACCACCATTGGGACTTGGTCTTGTTATTGAAGTGGTATTAATATTGAGGTGGTGAGGTTTTGTTGTATATTGTATAATTATGTATAATATATATATATATTCATGTACTATGTATATAATTTAACGAAAAGAAATATTTGCGAACCAAGCATTTCTAATCCTATTTTACTAGTACATGATTTGTTATTTTGTAGGATGGACAAATTCCAGGCATATAATTATGTTATCCCATTTTCAAATATTGATGTTTTTCTGATAAAATTAATAATATTGAAATCATCTTATTGATTGGTTTGAATACATATGAAAAGAAAACATTGGTTATGCATTTCGTATAATACGTTTCTTATATACATCTATAAATAAATCAGAGATAAGAAATAAATTTGCATTTGATTCAAGACAATGTTTGTGAGCATTTTTATATTGCATTAATTTACATGGATGTGTTAATTTTATATCTAGGAAATATATTTTTACCAGTCATTCCTTATACAGAATATAAAATATCGGTTCTATTCAGTTCATATTTCCTGTCCTTATACATAGCTATACTTCGGGTGATTTGTTTTTAGATGTAACAATCTATATCATTATACCGGTATTTCTTTGTCATTAATTCGATTGATTAATGCTGTCTGAAAAGAGTATTTAAAAGCAGCAATACTCATTATTATAATTACTAGCAACGTGAAAGCATGTAATTTTGGTATATGAATTTTAGAAAATTTGGTATTTCGAAATATAAAACATGCTTTTTCTGTGTAGTAAGAAAAATACTGAGTTTAACGTGCATTCTGAGGAAAGGCAGTGTGTGCTATTAAGAGCATGACTAAATATGACAAAGAGAACATATTAGTAAGCGAAAACGACACATTTATAAGAACAATATATCATAGATAATTATCAACATGAGACAGTATTAAGACATATAATTCATGTGCATGTACAACTCATACAAACATATTTAGGAAAATCATATTTTAAGTATACACAACGTCTTTGAATTTTAACACAAAATTATTACCACCCTTGAAGATGATGCGTACTATTCGCGGAAAATAATTATCATTAAATTTTGTCAGTTTTACTTACATTAACCAGTCTTCAAATAAATTAATCACCAGTTTATCAAAATGATAATGAAATTAATAAGTAAGTATGGTATGTATTGTAAATAATAGGCGTGGACTGACTACCTAGCTCACACATAATTACATTGGATAGGACAATAACCGACTGACGTCTGGAATATTTTTATTCAAATTATATCCGGTTGCCGGAATGTAGGTTTCCAGTTTTCACCATAATTAAATGACTGTTTTTGTGTTGCGGTTTTCTACATTGTTTTAAAGGGACTGGCCTTTATTCAAATGTCTGTTTTGTTTTTCAAAAATCAATCATTTTTTGTTGACACAATCGTGTATAAAATATTTGAAGTAATTGCTTCCTTGTACTTCTTATGTTCTTCAGGGGAACAGCACATTTACATTATCACTGCCTGTAAAATTGGTATACCTTTACTTGTCAACTGTTATAAATACAAATCAAAATAGTGTCATGTATAGTTTGTCTTTTTAACTAAGCATCGACATAATATATGTGTAGCTAGTTGGTAGCATAGCCCAAGCACCTGTCGCTGGAATCCACTCTAATGATGGCGACTTTCAGGCTCTAGTCCTTTGATTTAGTAAGTTAAGGTCATGTATTGGAATGTACCGATGTACAGAATAAAAACATAAATAAGAAAACATTTACTGACTGATTGTATTACCAAAATTTGGGTGTTGTTTTATTCTATTAAGAAACTTAAAGAGATTATAATTAATATTATTAAAATAATAAAGCAATTGAATGTAAATATTATAAAATTAAGTCATTTTTGTTCTAGCGAAATTTAATTTACTTTTTCAGAAGCTTCCAGACCACATTTAAATTTCACAACATTAAATTATACTGAAAAAGTAGGTTTCTTCAATCTAACGGCGGCGAGGGGATCCGGGGTATGCGCATGTTCACTGGAAGTTAGGTTTAATTACCATGTTTTTTTCTCTCGGAACCTAAATACATTTTGACTGTAATTACATACCGGGTTTACAATCAACATATTTGGAGAAAATTCATGGTTCGTTATCTTCGAGATATGTATAATTACTGACAAGATAACTGACTTGACAATTTGATGATAGCTCAGGTAGAAACAAAAATTAATCACTATCCTTTTAACAAAATTGTAACATCATTACGCATACCATTATGTAATTTTATGTTCACATGTCATTACAATTGTAATTTGTGAAAATGTAAAATAAAAGTATTATTCTGTTCTGTTCTGTTCTGTTTAGATAACGTTGTAAAATTAATGCGACACATTTAGTTTTATTTCTTCGTAATATGTATGCGGACATGGATTCATGATTTCCAAAAATATCATTTGAGTCACTGAATTTTGAAAATGATATTTATAATTACGCAGCCATTAACAACAAACTGTATCTTGACAAACGCATCAAAATAAGCACTTTTTTTATCTTAACAAGTCACCATGCAATACAAATACGCTTTGGATTTATTTCATCTCGGAATTACCCAGGTAATACTAAACAGAAATAAGGAAACATGCGCAAAATGGTTTATTTCTTTCCTCTTTCGAAATTGCGACAAAATTAAATCTAGTTATGCGACACTTGCTCGCATTAAACGTCGTTTGCTGCAAGTATAGGGGGATATAAATTCATGCACTCAATGTTGTTGTTGTTGTTGTTAAAATATATTTATGTACATTTATGAAATGAATAATATAGAACTTTCCATCCACTTGGATAATGATATACCTAGAAAATTAGACCGGTGTTAAGAGAGTAATTTATTTTTTTAGGGTTCAACACTATTTTCCAAACATTTTCTTCGGTATTTTAAACATGGCGGTTATGGTTGGCCATACTACTCATAAATAACTATTTTCACCGCGGATAAAATATTTTCACTCCGGTAAAACTGCATTATTTCTCCGGATGAAATAAAACACTGGCCAAGGTACTCAAATATATATATATAAATAATTTGACTATGCATAAAATAAATAATTTTGAGTAGGTTGGCCGACTTAATAAAAAAAATATGCTCATTATTGAAATCTTCTCATGAACCGCAATGGCTAGAGAAAAGATATTTTGTTTATAGCATTGTGTCGTGGTCCTCTGCCAAGTTTGTTAAAATGGGGACTCTGGGGTCAATCTTTTTGAAAATCTTCTCAAGAACCACACTGGCTAGAACAAAGATATTTATATACAGCATTGTGTTGTGATCCTATACTAAGATTGTTCAAATGACACAATAGGTTGTGAGCAAATGCACTCCACAGCTGCAGCGCAGTAGGTTTCCTGCAGGTAAAGTTTAATGGTAGTTATGTTGTGAATTTGATAAGTGCTTTTTTGAAACAGACATCGCGAAAATAATCGGCATTTGCATTAGCAGGAATGATTGTATACGCTTTAAACGACAAGGGACAATTCTCTTACAAAAATGTAGCAAATTTATTATACACCGGTTGGGCAATATACAAATAAATATGAAAAAGAAGTAGGACTAGATTGTTATTATTGTTTTGACACAAAATCATACGTTTTTATAATTACATACGTAATACTATTGAATAACTCGGCCAGATATTTCATGCCGAGTCAAATTATTTTTATCGCTGTGAAAATGGGTGGATGGCCAGCCATAGGCGGTCAGTTGACCAAATCAGTTTACTGCTAATTATTATCAACCGTATTATCTTGTCACTCTGCAAGAAGCTGGCAATTTCTCCTCATGATTCAGAAGTGGAGAACAAATGACCGAACCCAAATTTCACAGAAGGACATTCTCTGCTCCACCCGGTGGGAATCCAACCCAGACCCACGGGTGACAACTCAGCGCAGTACCAACTGAGTTTACCCGACAGGTGTGAGTGTACACTATGGTCGTTCATACACCGTCTCCCGTGGCCGAGTGGTTAAGGAATCCGCCTAAGGAGCGGGAGGTCGAAGGATGGAATCCCGGTAGGGGTCCGTTCTAATAAGGCCGGTTTGTGAGCCGCCAGCTAGTTAAATAATGGTTACCGTTCGCCTACCTGCCTGATGCCTGGCATTTAATGGACAGTAATTGTGTTCAGAAATGGCTGGCCCTTCAAATAGGCTGACACTATAATAAATAAACACTTTTTTATTTGAAGTCAAGATGCTACTGCTCCTTATATCTCGATTTATAAAATACAACCAAACCTGTGATGTAACACCGTCTGCTGTCATGTTGTCGCGATGTTGTATTAATAATACGCACATCATTTAAAAACAAAGGCATAATAAAAGAGAAAAAATGTTTTGTTTGTTTCCATCAGGTTAAATACGCTGTTTTTAACAATTGTTTAGTCATATACGGCGGCCAGTTGACCTAACCAGTGTTCCTGAAATTAATTTTCAGCTGGTACTAACTTACTCTTCCGCAAGCGACTGACAGCTTCTCCATATGTGGAGGCCATGGTCGTAGCCAATGTCACGGACGAACCTGGATCTACCGGGTGACAGTCTAGCGCTCTACCAACTGAGCTAACCGGGAGGGCAAAAGAGCAAGATTAAGAATGTTTGTGCGCATCTTATTGCGCTATGATATTTATTTCCTTTGGGTTTTCCTGTCGAATTTTATATTATTATGATTTATTTTTTCTAAAAGGTTTTATATTTTTCGATGTCATTAATAATGTCATTGTATGAATTTTAGTAGAAAATGAAACAAGGTTAAATCAAATGTAGTGCAATTCATGCATGTAAATATATCATTGAGTTTAAACCAAATGTGCAGACCAGTGGAAAAAATGAACTGACTATCGCAACAAAAGGTCCATATTTCGGAAACAAACATGATTTACTTTCTTTAGAATTACTCGAACTATATATATCCATGTAAAAAAATATGTCTGTATTAAGACAAAGGGGTTCCCCTTACAATTCTCACCTTTCTTAAATCCACAGAACAGAACAGAACATATAGTTTATTGTTGACTTGATCAACTACAGTTCATCATCATGAATACATATTTACACTTTTTCACCAGACGTTCTCCTTGTTACCCTGGCAAAGGTATTTTATGTTCATTTTACAACATATCGTGTGTACACCTATAGTTTTTTCATATTTTCCCGTACTTGCTGACACAGCATTATTCTCCGTTCTCAACCATGATATAAAATTTGAGATCTCGCAGAATTATTGGAAACCAATTCAATAGCATCCAAAGCCTGAATTTTTACCACATGTTGGCGGATTTATTTATATAAGCGTGTTTTATGCCAACCAATAACGTCAATATATGTAAGAAATATTACGAAGGAGCAGATAGTGTTACCCCCTGTCCGACTGTGCGTAAAAATGGTTTCCTATTAATAATTCTTGAAAGAATGGTTGGACTTAATTCATATCGGACACATAAGCATACGATAATTCAATATAGGTCAAGTTCGATTTCAGTTACAATCCATCAATTGTTTAAGGAGTTAAGGCCCTTTTTCGACTTGAGAAATTTGTATCCAATCAATAAAGCTTGAAAAGCCATAGCGAGTCATCGGTGTGCTATGGACGCATTTATTCTGAAATCTAGCAATCTGACCCGGATATTAACAATGCAATCACCAATCACCAAACATGTATTGCAAAAAGTACAAGGACATATTCTTTGTATAACACGACATTGCAATGCGGAAATTTGCTGAAAATACCACAAAACAATACAGTTTAACCTCTTTAGAGTGACCCTCACATGAGCAACAACCTCTGCTATACAACATTATCATTTTGCCTGTCTTAAAGTTAATTTAAACTAATTTACTCGATGACAACTGCCTGGCTACCAACCAGTTCTCGCGCCAAATTTAAGGATTGTGAAGTTCGTAATCAAACACCGCTCATCACAAGGCTCGAACTCATTAATCTCGACTAATAAGTATTAGTAAGTATTAATATCCTAAACAAAAAGAGCTACAAGAGAAAAAAGGCTGTATAAATCTGTATGAATATCATAACACTAATGAGTATTATTTGAGAAAAATTTAAAAAACATCCACTATCAGATCAGATCTATTTTAACTGTATCAATACCAGCTTCTCAGTTTAGCAATAGTTATCTACATAAAACATGGTAATAATATCTTCAAATAAATAAGGTATCATCAAATGTAAAAACAAAACATTTCAATGTTTAAAAAGGATGCACTTTTTATGAATGAAACCCTTATTAATATTCTAAAAGTAATCCGTATTAATGATACAAAACATTATTTTTGTATGTTTTGGCAAATTGGCAAAGATAATTAATGTGTTATTATAATATATTTAAAAAAAATATTATAATTATTCAATACATTATATCTTATAATGAGTAATTTGCATAACATATTATTTCTCAATTGTAATAATTCAAATCTACATATGTAGTTGAGCGAATATTCAGTGTGAATTTCAATATTGCCGTGAGATGGTTCTAAGTCGGCGTTTTAATAATGGCACATTGATACTCGCAAAAGAAATACATGTAGAAGATAAATACTTACCCGTAATATGAATACTCCATTTAAATAGGTTTGTGTATACGGTTTATTTATGAACACTATTTTTTATTTCTTGGAAATGCACTTCAATACAATAAGAGTACGAGAAAAAAAACAGAGTTACTGTTATAGTCCATGTCTCACATCACAAATACCATACATTCAAATTATAAAAGTATAGTTTTTTCAGAATTCAAAACTAAATCTTATTCTATAATAAAGCAATAAAACTCTGTATGCTTAACAAAATATCATCATTAGGATAATTCACAATATAGTTAGACGTGTATTATATTATTAGTTCAACCATATTTTATTTTTATTCTAGAAACGACACAAACATAATTATGTAGATACATTAGTACATGACGTATTTGATTAAATTGGAAAATGTAAAATATCTTTGTAATTAGATATATTTATTTCTTAAATATATACAATTCCAACAGGTACCTGAATGATTTTCTTCAAGTTGTCAGAATGTTTACAGGAAAATCTCATGGTTTTAAAAACTCTGTGAATATTGTTAAAAGTATAAGATCTATCACTTTTTTTTCTTTTTTTTTTAAATATTCATATTTTGAAAACTTGTTCACATCTTATAAAACCTGCAAATTACAATAATTCACGTATTCATTTTAGCAGCAAAACGATTTTTTTCTGCAGAAATAATTCATAGAAACACAATTGCAGCCATTACATTATTCCGACGAAAATTGGCGATAAACCATAAATCATATTCTTTAAATGCAACATTAACATTTCGTGTTTGTTTCATTTATTTTTGAAATAGTTAATTTTTTAAAACAATGGAAAATAAGTCAGACAAATATTTCTATTATTTTATTTTACCAAAGAGATGTGTAAATAAAACAAAAAAACATAAGCATCTATAAAATGTAACAATTGCAAGTATACCAATCTAACTTTTTGTTTACTTTCGTTTAGATTTTCTTACCGTGTATTTGAAAGAAATGCGACAAATTAGCAAATTATTTCATTAATATTCTTACACTCAAATATGCAACCAAATTACTGACCTTTTCATGAACTCGTAAACATATGATACCGTTAGGTTTTCCCAAACAATAATGCGCATGCGTGTGGTTATAATCGTTTGCTGCAAGTATAGGGGGATATAAATTCATGCACTCAATGTTGTTGTTGTTGTTGTTAAAATATATTTATGTACATTTATGAAATGAATAATATAGAACTTTCCATCCACTTGGATAATGATATACCTAGAAAATTAGACCGGTGTTAAGAGAGTAATTTATTTTTTTAGGGTTCAACACTATTTTCCAAACATTTTCTTCGGTATTTTAAACATGGCGGTTATGGTTGGCCATACTACTCATAAATAACTATTTTCACCGCGGATAAAATATTTTCACTCCGGTAAAACTGCATTATTTCTCCGGATGAAATAAAACACTGGCCAAGGTACTCAAATATATATATATAAATAATTTGACTATGCATAAAATAAATAATTTTGAGTAGGTTGGCCGACTTAATAAAAAAAATATGCTCATTATTGAAATCTTCTCATGAACCGCAATGGCTAGAGAAAAGATATTTTGTTTATAGCATTGTGTCGTGGTCCTCTGCCAAGTTTGTTAAAATGGGGACTCTGGGGTCAATCTTTTTGAAAATCTTCTCAAGAACCACACTGGCTAGAACAAAGATATTTATATACAGCATTGTGTTGTGATCCTATACTAAGATTGTTCAAATGACACAATAGGTTGTGAGCAAATGCACTCCACAGCTGCAGCGCAGTAGGTTTCCTGCAGGTAAAGTTTAATGGTAGTTATGTTGTGAATTTGATAAGTGCTTTTTTGAAACAGACATCGCGAAAATAATCGGCATTTGCATTAGCAGGAATGATTGTATACGCTTTAAACGACAAGGGACAATTCTCTTACAAAAATGTAGCAAATTTATTATACACCGGTTGGGCAATATACAAATAAATATGAAAAAGAAGTAGGACTAGATTGTTATTATTGTTTTGACACAAAATCATACGTTTTTATAATTACATACGTAATACTATTGAATAACTCGGCCAGATATTTCATGCCGAGTCAAATTATTTTTATCGCTGTGAAAATGGGTGGATGGCCAGCCATAGGCGGTCAGTTGACCAAATCAGTTTACTGCTAATTATTATCAACCGTATTATCTTGTCACTCTGCAAGAAGCTGGCAATTTCTCCTCATGATTCAGAAGTGGAGAACAAATGACCGAACCCAAATTTCACAGAAGGACATTCTCTGCTCCACCCGGTGGGAATCCAACCCAGACCCACGGGTGACAACTCAGCGCAGTACCAACTGAGTTTACCCGACAGGTGTGAGTGTACACTATGGTCGTTCATACACCGTCTCCCGTGGCCGAGTGGTTAAGGAATCCGCCTAAGGAGCGGGAGGTCGAAGGATGGAATCCCGGTAGGGGTCCGTTCTAATAAGGCCGGTTTGTGAGCCGCCAGCTAGTTAAATAATGGTTACCGTTCGCCTACCTGCCTGATGCCTGGCATTTAATGGACAGTAATTGTGTTCAGAAATGGCTGGCCCTTCAAATAGGCTGACACTATAATAAATAAACACTTTTTTATTTGAAGTCAAGATGCTACTGCTCCTTATATCTCGATTTATAAAATACAACCAAACCTGTGATGTAACACCGTCTGCTGTCATGTTGTCGCGATGTTGTATTAATAATACGCACATCATTTAAAAACAAAGGCATAATAAAAGAGAAAAAATGTTTTGTTTGTTTCCATCAGGTTAAATACGCTGTTTTTAACAATTGTTTAGTCATATACGGCGGCCAGTTGACCTAACCAGTGTTCCTGAAATTAATTTTCAGCTGGTACTAACTTACTCTTCCGCAAGCGACTGACAGCTTCTCCATATGTGGAGGCCATGGTCGTAGCCAATGTCACGGACGAACCTGGATCTACCGGGTGACAGTCTAGCGCTCTACCAACTGAGCTAACCGGGAGGGCAAAAGAGCAAGATTAAGAATGTTTGTGCGCATCTTATTGCGCTATGATATTTATTTCCTTTGGGTTTTCCTGTCGAATTTTATATTATTATGATTTATTTTTTCTAAAAGGTTTTATATTTTTCGATGTCATTAATAATGTCATTGTATGAATTTTAGTAGAAAATGAAACAAGGTTAAATCAAATGTAGTGCAATTCATGCATGTAAATATATCATTGAGTTTAAACCAAATGTGCAGACCAGTGGAAAAAATGAACTGACTATCGCAACAAAAGGTCCATATTTCGGAAACAAACATGATTTACTTTCTTTAGAATTACTCGAACTATATATATCCATGTAAAAAAATATGTCTGTATTAAGACAAAGGGGTTCCCCTTACAATTCTCACCTTTCTTAAATCCACAGAACAGAACAGAACATATAGTTTATTGTTGACTTGATCAACTACAGTTCATCATCATGAATACATATTTACACTTTTTCACCAGACGTTCTCCTTGTTACCCTGGCAAAGGTATTTTATGTTCATTTTACAACATATCGTGTGTACACCTATAGTTTTTTCATATTTTCCCGTACTTGCTGACACAGCATTATTCTCCGTTCTCAACCATGATATAAAATTTGAGATCTCGCAGAATTATTGGAAACCAATTCAATAGCATCCAAAGCCTGAATTTTTACCACATGTTGGCGGATTTATTTATATAAGCGTGTTTTATGCCAACCAATAACGTCAATATATGTAAGAAATATTACGAAGGAGCAGATAGTGTTACCCCCTGTCCGACTGTGCGTAAAAATGGTTTCCTATTAATAATTCTTGAAAGAATGGTTGGACTTAATTCATATCGGACACATAAGCATACGATAATTCAATATAGGTCAAGTTCGATTTCAGTTACAATCCATCAATTGTTTAAGGAGTTAAGGCCCTTTTTCGACTTGAGAAATTTGTATCCAATCAATAAAGCTTGAAAAGCCATAGCGAGTCATCGGTGTGCTATGGACGCATTTATTCTGAAATCTAGCAATCTGACCCGGATATTAACAATGCAATCACCAATCACCAAACATGTATTGCAAAAAGTACAAGGACATATTCTTTGTATAACACGACATTGCAATGCGGAAATTTGCTGAAAATACCACAAAACAATACAGTTTAACCTCTTTAGAGTGACCCTCACATGAGCAACAACCTCTGCTATACAACATTATCATTTTGCCTGTCTTAAAGTTAATTTAAACTAATTTACTCGATGACAACTGCCTGGCTACCAACCAGTTCTCGCGCCAAATTTAAGGATTGTGAAGTTCGTAATCAAACACCGCTCATCACAAGGCTCGAACTCATTAATCTCGACTAATAAGTATTAGTAAGTATTAATATCCTAAACAAAAAGAGCTACAAGAGAAAAAAGGCTGTATAAATCTGTATGAATATCATAACACTAATGAGTATTATTTGAGAAAAATTTAAAAAACATCCACTATCAGATCAGATCTATTTTAACTGTATCAATACCAGCTTCTCAGTTTAGCAATAGTTATCTACATAAAACATGGTAATAATATCTTCAAATAAATAAGGTATCATCAAATGTAAAAACAAAACATTTCAATGTTTAAAAAGGATGCACTTTTTATGAATGAAACCCTTATTAATATTCTAAAAGTAATCCGTATTAATGATACAAAACATTATTTTTGTATGTTTTGGCAAATTGGCAAAGATAATTAATGTGTTATTATAATATATTTAAAAAAAATATTATAATTATTCAATACATTATATCTTATAATGAGTAATTTGCATAACATATTATTTCTCAATTGTAATAATTCAAATCTACATATGTAGTTGAGCGAATATTCAGTGTGAATTTCAATATTGCCGTGAGATGGTTCTAAGTCGGCGTTTTAATAATGGCACATTGATACTCGCAAAAGAAATACATGTAGAAGATAAATACTTACCCGTAATATGAATACTCCATTTAAATAGGTTTGTGTATACGGTTTATTTATGAACACTATTTTTTATTTCTTGGAAATGCACTTCAATACAATAAGAGTACGAGAAAAAAAACAGAGTTACTGTTATAGTCCATGTCTCACATCACAAATACCATACATTCAAATTATAAAAGTATAGTTTTTTCAGAATTCAAAACTAAATCTTATTTTATAATAAAGCAATAAAACTCTGTATGCTTAACAAAATATCATCATTAGGATAATTCACAATATAGTTAGACGTGTATTATATTATTAGTTCAACCATATTTTATTTTTATTCTAGAAACGACACAAACATAATTATGTAGATACATTAGTACATGACGTATTTGATTAAATTGGAAAATGTAAAATATCTTTGTAATTAGATATATTTATTTCTTAAATATATACAATTCCAACAGGTACCTGAATGATTTTCTTCAAGTTGTCAGAATGTTTACAGGAAAATCTCATGGTTTTAAAAACTCTGTGAATATTGTTAAAAGTATAAGATCTATCACTTTTTTTTCTTTTTTTTTTAAATATTCATATTTTGAAAACTTGTTCACATCTTATAAAACCTGCAAATTACAATAATTCACGTATTCATTTTAGCAGCAAAACGATTTTTTTCTGCAGAAATAATTCATAGAAACACAATTGCAGCCATTACATTATTCCGACGAAAATTGGCGATAAACCATAAATCATATTCTTTAAATGCAACATTAACATTTCGTGTTTGTTTCATTTATTTTTGAAATAGTTAATTTTTTAAAACAATGGAAAATAAGTCAGACAAATATTTCTATTATTTTATTTTACCAAAGAGATGTGTAAATAAAACAAAAAAACATAAGCATCTATAAAATGTAACAATTGCAAGTATACCAATCTAACTTTTTGTTTACTTTCGTTTAGATTTTCTTACCGTGTATTTGAAAGAAATGCGACAAATTAGCAAATTATTTCATTAATATTCTTACACTCAAATATGCAACCAAATTACTGACCTTTTCATGAACTCGTAAACATATGATACCGTTAGGTTTTCCCAAACAATAATGCGCATGCGTGTGGTTATAATCGGCTTGTGGAAAACTACATTGGAAATTCCGTCATCCAGTTGGCCAAATTACAATAACACGCTATCTGAACGGAAATTAACACTGTGATATAACACTAAGGCATACAACTATACATCATACATATTTACGAGTTTCGTTGGGTTGCAATACATGTTTTTTCTTCCCGCTCGAGTTGTCACGAGATAATACGAGATTACGAATTCTAAACACAAAAATGCAAACTCTGCATTTGAGTATGTCTAACTATGAAAGATTGGTACACAGACTCTGTCTTAGTATTATAAATGCATGTTCAGCATAGTTCATTGTTGGATCCCAAGGCAATACACAGTTTAATCAGCGTCTATTAAAATACATCATTTTTCAGCAAACTGTCCACCAATCTATGCACCAATCTGCATAGAATACTGAGACATATACTGGATTTATACCATTTTGTAATGTTTTACCAGGACAATAACATCCATATACATGAACAACAACGAAAACTATTGCCACAATAAATATATAACCACACAATAAAATATCCACGGGAATAACCTACAGCAATTGCCAAGAATGGAGGATATCTAGCCATATGGACAGTGCTTTATGAACCATTCCAGGAGCCACAAATTGAGCTTCCGGGAAAGAGAGCCGAAAACCAGGAGCCAATCTACTCTCATTTAGCATCGGGCGCTTATTCCGATACCTTAACATTCACATATGTGAATGTAACGGTAGTGAAATCAAAGCGCTGTGTGGACGTGTAGAGCCAATCAAGCTACCCACAGGAGACCGTCAAAGCATGCAATAACCTCATTTTACGAACGCTCGAGTAAGCCATCGCAGTCTGGGATTCATACACACGAGTCTGCATGTAAAAAGTGGAAGCAGTCCAGCGTATGGTAACTTTAACGCTTTGATCGAGGGAGACCATCGTAAAACTCGCATCACCTCCCAAATGTTGGCAAATCTTGGATGGCCATCTCTTCAATACATAGTGCAGCAGTGCAGCAATCCAGCATAGAGCTCTATGGTGATCACATGTGGCCATATTGACATCCCGGCAGACCGTGTCTTCATACCACTACTGTAGCGATCAGAAGAGAGAGAATACGTAGCTACAGGAAACGCCACATACATAAGACAGTGCCTCCCCGCGCAGACCTCCGGGAAAAACAATCAACAAAACACAAGGCACTTAAGGAGGTTAAAGGGTGCATAGAAGACATTATAGTAGGATAAGATGTACCGTTCTGCTGAATATCTTCGATACATGTACGTATATGCTTTCACACGGCCATTCGCCTGTGGAACCAGCTACCAGAGCATCTACGCTCCACATACAGCGCTTTGATTTCACTCTATTCGTTCTATTCACACGCTGCTATAATATATAGCGTACAGTGATATGTTGACCTCTTGACCTGAACACGTTAGCCAATGAAACAGTCGCCGTAAACGAAATCTCTATTTTCCGTGATACTTATTTTCATTGGTCAGAACTATGACGTCACTGCGAAAGTAAAAATAGACGGGTATTTTTCCTACAATTGTAGTCAAAAATGGCGTCGCTAACCGAGGAAAATTTCGAGGACCTTGCGAATCATTTTAATTATTCATCAATAAAGCCGTTTCAGAAGGCAGTGTTTAGATCTATCATCGAAGATTGTAAGGATACGTTTGTTTGTGCTAAGACTGGATCAGGGAAATCTTTGTGTTTTCAAGGACTTGTTCATTTATTTCGTGAAGTGTCTTCAAAAAGAAACCCCATTGTGTTGGTTATATCACCGTTAATTTCATTGATGGATTCTCAAGTTACTGACTTGCGAAGGAAAAGAATTTCTGCTACATACATAGGAAAGGATGTGAGTGAGAACAGTGGTATTCGTGCTGGACACTTTAGTTACGTTTATTCGAACCCCGAGAGTCTGACAACTGGTGTGTGGAGGGACTTACTTCTTTCCGCTACTTACAAGGAAAATTTAGTCTGCATTGTCTTTGATGAAGTTCACACTGCTGTATCTTGGTAAGACATTGATACTTGTTAGTAGAATATATTATATAAAGTTTTTTTAATTGTGTTTGCCACCGCATACGTGTGGGTATGTTACATAATCTTGTTGCCTAGTCTGACCTACAATCAAAATAGAACTGAGCTGGTGTAATGGCAAGTAAATCTGAGTTTGGTGTACAAAAATAATGTACAATATCAAGTTGACAATGTCATTGTTGTGTATCACTCTTGAAATGTCTTACCCTATGGCATGGTGGTCAAGGGGACCTGCCGCGACCGAGATTTGAACCCAGACCTCCCTGTTACAGAGGCGCCGGAAGCAACTTGGTATTGGGGCGGCGAAGGGGGTGGGTTTGGGAGGGGGTTACCCCTTCCGTTGAGTGGGGGTACGGGGTCTCCCCGGGATTTTTTTGCTAATTAACAGTACAAAACGACAATAAGTGGCATATTCAGATGAAAACATTTAACTTCTTTGTCACTGCCACGGACCCTATATTATCTAATATAGGGTCCGTGTCACTGCGTATGTTTGTCAGAAATTGTCCAACGTTACATTGGAATGGAATACATACGACATGCAATCATTGTTATAATTGACATTCTTTCTTTTTACCTAAACAAAGCGAAAAGTCTACGTTTATTGACAGCTGGGACATTTATATGATTTTTATACGTTCCTATTTGACAGAGTAGAGTCATTTTAATAGATATGAAATTAAGTTTATCCGGCCACCCCAACCTAATTATGCAATGCGTATAATTTATTAAAGAATCAACAAGACTGCAAAAGGCTAACATAATCTTCCGATTCACAGCCGATTCATCGGTATAAAACACCACTGAGATTAACAATCGGTGTCAATTTGGATATATATATCTATACCACACTGTTTCACACCTAACAGATAAAGATCTAACAAGATTTCACCATCGCCATGGAAACCACTGGCCCCTATTCGCCGTTTTCGCCGCTCCAACTTATAGCAAACATTTTAGCTAGAAAACTAAATTATATGTGGCATATCATTTTTAAATAAAATCTTGCCGTTGCTCGCTGAAATATTGGGGCGGCGACCGCCGCCCCTGCCGCCCCAGCTCCGGCGCCTCTGTGTTACAAGGCAAGTGAACTAACCACTCGGCCGCAGTCGCGGCAAAATACGGGACAAATTGTTACTTAGAAGTCTTGTCATTACAAAGACAAATCTTGGTAAACATGTTTAAAAAAACTTCACACGGTCACATGTGTTTACAGTATGGGTTTGAATCCCACTATAGGTGTAAACTATTTATTTCTCAACAGCACTATTTGTGCCGTGTGGCGTCGAAAAAATGATAACTCATTACTGGTGTAATGCGAAGTAAGTCACATTGATATCGGTTATTTGCGCAACTTTTTTGGGGGTTGTTGCGATGGCCGAGTAGTTAACGCGTCTGTACTTTGCATTGCTAGGTGATGGCACCGTACAGTATGGGTTTGAATCCCACCATAGGTGTAAACTTTCAATATGGTTAATTGCACATAATGGAAGATGTGAATAATACTGTTTTAAACAAATACGAAAGGACGACCCATACAAGCACTCGTTGATTTCACGTTTTTTCAGATGTTTGCAGTATAAGTTATTTGTTTGTGCACCTAATTAGTTAAATTACTTCTCCGATAAACAATCAGTTATCATGCCAATCAGTTATCATGCGACATGTTGTTTATGAATAAAATAAACTGCCTCATTTCTGTTATAAATGTTTTATGAATCGTGAATATATCAAGTCAAATGCACCAAATTTGGATGTAGTACTCTGTACACATATATACACCTAATACAGCCCTCATAATAAAGTTATTGACAAATTGATAAATGTATCCGTTAACTGATGTCTCACAGTCACACGATTGATCGATCTCATCTCTCACATGTTTACCTTGACAATATTTAATTTTCACAGTCCAAAACGTTTCTGCGAAATCAAGATACTGCAAATTAAAAAACTTCAGAAAACGCGAACATTAACTACCGCGCAAAATACCCGCTATACAGTAGTCCATTTTGGCAGCATGGTGAACTGTATACATTATTAATTCATTACCTTCAGTGGTTAAAGTTCCTATAATTTGTTTAAAATTTATGTTCAGTGAAGTGTTTAATGACATAATATTATGACAATCACATGTTGCTAATCAGGTTTGTTTGTATGTATTTTTAGGGGATTGGACAAGAAGAATGAGGATGCCTTCAGACCTGAGTTTGCCAGGGTAGGAGAACTGCGCTCAATGGTTGCTAAGTGTCCAATGTTGGCTTTGACAGCCACTGCCAGCTATTCAGTACGCATCCAAGTTATGCAACTTCTTTCAATGAAAAGTCCCTTGCAGATTGTGGAGTCACCAGACAGGGAAAACATCAAAATATCAGTGTGCAAGACAAGTAAAGAACTAGATGTTTCGTTTAGGTGGCTATTGGACATGTTAAATTTAAAGACAAATAACTGTGAGAAAGTCATTATATATTGCAGGAGAATACAGGACTGCTCAAGCTTATTTATGCTCTTTAAAGATTGTGTTAAAGATGGACGACTTTTTAACATGTTTCATTCGCGAACTGTTGATAAAGTCAAATCAAACATTTTGTCTACTATTCAAGATGAGAGTAGTTTTCTGCGTGTGATTTTTGCGACAAATGCAGTTGGGATGGGGTTAGACTTCTCTTGCAATTGTGTTGTGCATTATGGTCCACCACCTGAGTATGATACATACATACAGCAGATTGGAAGAGTTGGACGTGATGGAACTGCGTCGAAGGCGATACTTCTGTACCATGGTCAACAACTGAGGAAATGCTCCCCTGAGATGTTAAGCATTGTCAAAAGTGTGACTTGTAGACGTGTTGCTCTACGAAGTTTATATGGGGATAAATCTGTGAAATCAGTAAGTGGGTGTAAGTGTTGTGACATTTGTGAACTAGAATGCGCATGTGGGAACTGTGAGGAAAGTCTTATGCCGTGCAACACAACTCTGGGAGATGAGACTTCTCAAATGCATACTATGGAGCGGTTTGTGTCTGATGAAGACAGCAGCAGACTGGAGATAAATTTATTAGCCCTAAAGAATGATCTAGATAGGCAGAGTTTTTCATACAGTAGTATAACTGGACATGGACTTACAACAGCTGTAATTAAGACATTAGTCACCAATTCATCATCTGTTTTTGACATTGATTCTATCCTAGACCAGTTTGGAATATTTCATCAGGAAGTTGCTGCCCAAGTATTGGATGTATTTTCGACAGTGTTTGGTGATACAGACAAGGACTTGGAGTATGAGGAAGATATTGCTCAACATCTGCCATTGTAAGTATGCAAATTACATACATTTATTTAAAAAAAAATTGTTTCCTGTCCCCAGACTACTTAAAGTACTTTGTTAAGTTAGTTTGATTGAAAGGTAGACATTTGACAATTTACAATTATGCTTCCGTTTGCCGTCTTACTAGTATACAAGTAAGATTATTATGCTTGTCATAGAAGAAGTTAAAAAAATTGCTAGCATTTAGATGTAGAAAAGGAAACAATATACTTTTTACTTTTGGCCTCATTGTTTAAAACTGTTATGCCATTTTCTTCGAATTCAATGAATTCAATGCCCCTTTTCTAACTTAGAAATTTTGTGATTATTTTTGAGGGGTTACTGCAAAAACACAATTTATGATTATGATTTACTTATATTAATATAATATACTGTAAAGTCATTTAATTTCGTTGGGACGAAATTTCATGGTTTTTATGAAAAATGTTATTTCGTGGGTACCTAAATATGTGAATTTTGCATTTCCTTTTACATATAATATATATCATGGTTCAATAATAATGTCTGGGATTTAATTTCATGGTTAAGCTAAACCACAAAATCCACAAAATTAAATCCCCCACGAAAATTAATGATTTTGCAGTATATATAATTTAAAATAACATGTACTTCACACTCTATAGATGTTGAATATTTAGGAAAAAAATATTTTACGGTCCAAGTGACCAATTTGTGTTCAAAAACTAAAATGCAAAATAATGACTTTGTGAAAAATGCATCTCATTGGAATATTTCAATTAATTATTAATTGATTACTTTTTAAAATAAATTAATTGTAACCATCCCTTCATTTTTTTTTATTTACGGGTGCATATATAAACTGTTTTAACTGTGTAATTTTACCTTCACAAAGGAAGTTGGGTTGGTATACTGTATTGATATGTTTGAGCTAAGTACTGTCTGTCTGTTAATTGGTTGTTGGTCCGTCAGTGTAAGACTCATCTGTTTGGTTGAAAGATTTTTGTCTATGTTAAATAAAATTTGTGACCTACAGTTGGTGGATTTAGGTCTGTCACTTGTATATAAACACAAATTATGCATAAACATCTTACTGGTTGGTCAAATAGACAATAATTTATCCAAACAACCAACCAACCTGATGATTTGATATATAGTTTGCAGACGATAATTGTAGCCTTGTTTACAAATAAAGATTGGTAATATAAACACTATACGGTCAAGTGATCAGTTGTTTTTAAGTGTAGTATGCATGTATATATGCTACTTAACAAATGGTCACAAGTTCAAACATTTAGCCATATCAGAAATGTGTTAAAGTATCATTTTTGATTTGTAAACAAAGCTAATGTTATCTTCTGTGAACTATACATGTATAACATTGTTATGTATATAAGTGACAAGACCTAAATTCACAAACTGTATAGTTTGCAGACAATAATTCTAGCCTTGTATAAAACAAAAATGGATACATGTAATTAATATAAACACTTAAAAGTTAAAGATCAACTAAAAGGGATGTTTCTAGTGTAATATGAATGTTAATATGCTATATAAACGGGTTATGCACAAGATCACAGTCATTTAGAGATATTGTCCGACAGAAATCAACTGAGACTCTCGCATATTCCGTGACCTCCCTTCGTTAATACAACAAAGTTGAACATAGAAACATACCGAAGCGTTATTAAAACACACACGAAGAGCTTTCCGAAGTTTAATTAATTAGTTTCAGACCAATTCTGTTGATCAATATCAAAAATGTGTTAAAATATCATTTTAATTTTTTATTTGTAAACAAAGCTAGTGTAATCGTCTGCGAACTATACATTATTAATTTTTTGGGGCATGTTACAGGAAAGTGAAGTCTTGTTAGTGTTCAGGGGTACACATATGAACAATACTAATAACAGTTACACAAAAATATAATTTTAAGTTTAATCACTGATGTAAGGCTTGATAACAGGTTTACAGCTCGTTTACAGATCGTTTCCAGTATTAATGCAATAATAATTAATACACAATAAAGAAGTTTAGTAAAAATACTTCTTGCAGGTGATATGCCATTACATGAGCAAGCATAAAATGGCAAATATCATTGCTCTCTTAATTGGGCACATTTTTACATTTCCTTTTGTGCTCGAACTTTATTTTTATTTATCCAGTCATTCAATTCAATGGGATTCACAGATGACAGTAAATCACTGCTAAAATTTGCAAATGATTGATGTTCTCGCCCATTAGTGAAACTAAAAACACTTGCTTCAATCAGTTCACTGGTCACCAAAGCAATATCAGACTCCCTTTTTGCCATTGCACGCTTGCCTCCCTTGGAAGGCTTTTCCACTGCTTGGTCATAGTTAATACAGAGCTCATGTAGATATTTAAGACACTGAACCCATCTTCTACATCCTTCAAATGTGATGTTAGCTCCCATTTTCCTACATTGGTCTTTTATAAGATGTACATTAATTTCTACCAAATTGTCATTGGGTATCAAATGTCCAAGTCCACGACCCATGTTGAATGACATGTTCCATTTATACTCATATGCCTCTTTTTCTGATAAGATTGATGTGTAGTAAGCAAGTACTCTCCACATCCATAATCTGTATTTGATATGATGTCCCTGGTGGAAGTGAAGCATTTCGTACTTGGCGTTTCTAATAAGCCGGTTTCCATCACCCATTTTGTAAGCATCTTCTGTGTCTCTGAACAGAAGGCACACTTTCATGAAAGCTGATGCCATATTAAATTTCCCATCATACACTGAATCTTTGCTGGTAGAATGCTGGGGTGGATTGATATTGACAATTGTACCATGAATATCTTTCAAGTGTCGTTTGAGCCAATGAAATTGTTTGTATGACTTTTTGCAGTCATGGTGTGGACATATGTATTTGCCAGAGCTGTCTAAATTGTTCAAGCTGTCCATTTGAGTTTGCATATATTGCACATCTTCTAGAAGATTTGGTATTTTGTCAGAGCCCTCCATAACATATATTTCAATAATATTTTTGGCTACACTATTAATCCACTCTAACTGGTTTTCTTTGGAAGTCTGGGTTATGTACATTGGTATTTTATTAAGTTGTGGTGTAGAATTTTGATCATTCATTCCAAAGTAGTGACATGCAGCTGCTATGATATGACTGTCTAAGATGTCATCGATAAAATTCTTACATTGTCTGTATGCAGTTGTCATATCGAGCTTTACATCTCGTCTATCTAGGAGGCATTTTAATTGATATAACGTTCCTTGTTCGTTTACACTTGAGGTTGAGTAGAACATTTCAAATATGTACTTCAGGAGATTCATTAGCCTGTGCAATCCCTCTGGTCGGTGAATGAATCCTAAAAGTTTTTCATGATCAGTTTCCCCATTTATCATGTCTATTTGGGCCTGGTAGGCCCGTTCATTTGTAAGTACATCGCCCCCGAACACTTTTCTTTCCATTACATTATGTTTGTCACGGTCGAGAACAGGAATACATTTTTTATGTAAATCTGCCAGAATGTCAATCATATCCTCGCTTTTACTCTCGTTTTTATCATACAGGTCAATCAAAAAGTATTGAGAATTTTGTAAATAATCATTCATATGTGGGTGGTCTATCCAATCTGGTATGACATTTTTAAAATCGTTCACACATTTTAGATTTTTTACCAGAACTTTCTGTATATGGTGTGCAAAACATTGCTGTAATTCATGGTTATCATTAGGGGATGGAAGAAACACCTCATTTTTCACCTCAGAAATGAGTTTTTGCGGTCTTTTTTCTGAAAGAGTACTTTCAGCTTTGACACGAAGTTCTGCCCCCAAGGCAACAAACCAGTGATAGTCTTTGGCTTTTTCATCCTTACTCTGGTGTGACTTGTTCACTCTCAAGTCACAGTTATCACCATATATTTCAATGTTAGCCATACTCTTCAGTTTTGACTGGCATGTTTCCAAGAATTTTTCAGTGCATAATTTAGTTCTCTCCACATCAGCTGTTTGTACAATGACTGATTCTGTATTCATAGAAGCTAATGTATTATTTACTCCTGTATGATTTAGTTGTACATCACTTTTTACAGGACAAATAACTTTGAACTTTTCTGTATTTTTACAGATCATCATGAGGTCCTGTACACTAGTTGTCAAGCTTGCAGTTGATTTGAAAGACGGGATGAGAGAGTTACTGAAGATTGGATTGGAACCATTCACTATTACTGATTCATGGAGTAGATATCCAGATTGAACTATGTCTATGGATGCCGGCGACTGAACCATGTCATTTGTTGCTTCAGATTGAACTATGTCTATGGATGCCGGCGACTGAACCATGTCATTTGTTGCTTGAGTGTCCATAGATGCTGGTAATTGACTCATATCATTTGTTACATGAACAGTTACAATGGGTGCTGGTGATTTACACTTGTCATTTGTTTCATCTAAAGATTTTATTGAATGCAATGTTTTTTTACTGATGTCAATATTAACAATATTCTTCTTATATTCTGTGAGTGCTTCGTCTACTTGGTTTTCATGTAGTTTTGCTATTTCAATTTTCTTCTTATACACTGATTTGCTGCTTACACTAGCTCCAAGCTTACTCAACCTGTTAATTGTTTCATCATTGGCCCCACCATAATCTAATAGTAGCCCAACTATGTGGGAAATTGCTGACATTTTCTTATTCCGCCCTCTTAACAAAATTGATCCAGCAAATGCTATGTTGATGATATTCTGATTTTCTAACTCCTTCACTGTAACTGCAAAACTAATTACTTTGAAAAAAATTGGGGCCTTCAATTTCCATTCATTTAGAACTTTAATGAATTCGAATGAGTGTAAGTTAGCAGCTTCAACTTGTTGAAGAATTGAATCTTTCCTTATCTCACAAAGCTGGGTACATTCCTTATTAACTGATGTTCCTAGCAGTTCCACAATTTTCTCCCTGAAATTAAAAACATAATTTATCATTAAGAAAATGTAACACATATATTTGTTATATAAATGTTATAAGCAGCTAAATACTATTTGAATAAGGCTGTTGTCAGCAGGTGACTGATTTTGGGGTTGCTAATGATTGAATGTGGCTGTTGTCTGCAGGTGACTGTATTGTCAGGAGATTTATGTTTTAAATGTACATTTAGCTGTTGTCAGAAGGTATCTGTATAACGGTGTGACTAATGTATGAATGTGGCTGTTGTCAGCAGGTGACTGTAGTGTTGGTAGACTAATGTTTGAATGTAACTATTTTTAGATGGTAACTGTATTTTGGGGTGACATATGTTTAAATGTGGCTGTTGTTAGCAGGTGACTGTATTGTCAGGTGACTTATGTTTAAATGTAGCTGTTGTAAGCAGTGAACTGTATTACGGTGTCACTTATGTTTGAATGGGGCTATTGTAAGCAGGTGTCGGTATTGCCAGTTGTGTAACATTTGAATGTGGCTGTCAGCAGATGACAGTATTGCGGGTAGACTAATATTTGAAAATGGCTGTTGTCACTAGGTGACTGTTTAGTGACTGTATTGTTGGGTGATTATTATTTGAATATGGCAGGTTGCTGTTTTGTGGGACGACTAACATTTGAATGAGGTTGGTGTCAGCAGGTGACAATATTGCGGGTAGACATATATTTGAATGTGGCTTTTGTCACTATGTGACTGTATTATGGGGTGATTAATATTTGAATGAGGTGACTGTATTGCAGGGTGACTTATGTTTAAATGTGAATGTTGTGTGCAAGTGACTGTATTGTTGGGTGACTAATGCTGAATGTGGCTGTTGTAAGCAGGTGAAAGTATTGAGGGGTTACAATTATTTGAATGTGGCTGTTGTTAGCAGGTGTCTGTATTGCAGGGGAACTAAAGTTTGAATAGAATTTTGTCAGCAGGTGTCTGTATAGCGGGTTGACTAAATTTGAATGAGTCTGTTGTTAGTAGGTGACTGTATTGTGGGGTGACTTATGTTTGAATGGGACATTGTCAGCAGGTGTCTGTATTACGGGTGAATTATGATTGAATTTGGCTGTTGTTAGCAGGTGACCGTATTGCAGTGTGGCATGTTTAAGTGTTGCTGAATGTTAAAAACCTTAAGTCATTTGTGCTGAACTAGCATTGTGCCAATGGTCCTCTTGTTTTAATTATGCAATTTATTACAGTCAGTGTTGTTAACTTATTCATATTGTAATAGAGTAAGTCGTAATGATTTTGGTTAGTGGTGCAACTTTTTTGAAGTTGTTGCTATGGCTGAGTGATTAAATGCATCCATACTTCACATTGCTAGACGATGGCGCCTGACTGTATAGGTACAAATCCCACTATATGTGCTAACTTTTGTTTAATTATGCATGTTAGTTTTATACATACACTGAACAAAACTTATAAACCGACAATTTATAAATTACGATTTCTTGGCATTAACTTTATATATTGTAGAAACATGTACATGTATAAACAGAAAGTTTCAGAAACAATTGATAGATAAGTATTAAACACCAACCTATTGATCTACCTTATTTTCAAAACTAATATTATAAAAAGTGGTGTATAATTATAGTTTATTTTTACCATAAGCAGTCTTTTAATTTCTAAATTTATCTGGTGTCTGTTATATGTAAATTTTGTTCAGTGAATACATGTAGATCTACTTTATGTATATTATATTATTACAGTTAAACCCCTATCTAAAGACCACCTCAAAATTAAGACAAAACAATTTACTGTTTTGTTCCTTCGTATTGAACACTACCTGATTAAAAAGCCTAGTATTTTAGGGTCCCAATGGGTGGTTTCATTTATGATGTTTTACTATATGTTCAGTTAACTATGTTGTTTTTAATCCCTTCAATGAAAAATGTCGTTCACATCACCACGTGTGGAGAAGTTGCTGGCTTCATGAAGGGTAGTAAGTACTGGTGACAGTATGGGCCAGGAAAACACGGTTAGGAAAACCGGCCCCTATATATTATTGAAATACATGTACTGTTGAAAAACGGCATAAACCAAAGAAAACAAATACTTTGGATGCAATTTTTAAAATCAACGAGTAACCTTACTGGACTAAAAGTAATTTGCACTGCATATTATTTTGTAGAGAGTAGTGATACTGCCAGATTTATGGAAATTGATGTATCAGTGCAGTCCATATACTAGTTATAGCAAGTATCCTACCTGAACAAATTTGACCAAGACGTAATAATCGCGCTTATTATTTTAACTACTTAAACTAACCAACCAAATTGTTTATTGCATTCGAAAAAAGGATACATGTTTCTAATTGTAATGTGTTGGAAGTGTAGTGGCTTATCTTTATTGTTAAACATTGTATTTCTTTATGCTTGTAAATCAATTTTTTTTAAAAGAATATCACAAAAGTTTGTTGACCAAGTTCAAATGTGATATCTATTATATTTGGGTACATGTATATAATTATATACATCATACATGTACATTGTATATTTGGTTAAGTTAAATTCCAAATATTAACATGAGTATGATTTTCATAATTACATTTTACATGGGTCATACTAATTAATGTACCTGACCAATTTTTTTTGTAAAGATTTTCCCTGTATAAAACGACCACCTGATTTAACAAAAACATTTAACACATTATTTTATATCCCATAATTATTTAGTAAAATTGTCATGAATTCAGTTATATGTTACCAATGTATGATACATTATTTTAGCAGCTTACCACAACCATTTGTTTTAAATCAATTAACAACATTTTGTGGATGTTCACTGAATAAAAATTGAATATGCACAAACCTCAATCCTTCATCATGCCAGACAGCTGAAACTAGCTGATTGGGTCTTTCTTCTATGATAGATCTTGCTATTTTTAAATAGGTTTCATTATTGTCAAGGATTTTCCGCTTTGTCTGACTTGGATAGTTGTATGATACCTAGAAATAATTGTAAAAACTCATTATGTTTACAACTGAAAACAACATGCTTATGACATGCATTTATTTTTACATTTATGTGATTATAAAACATGTAAAAAATAAATACTATCCTGACAAAACAGTACCTATGTTGGTTATTCATTGTACATGTATTGTATAGGAATATATATGATACATATATCAGAACATGACTGAATCAAAACTATAATAATTGTTTGGTTATCGTCTCTAATGAACTTTCACTGGAATATTCAGTTCAAGTTTTCTTCTACCGAAAAAATGTCTAGTAGTCGATATTGAAATATTTTGCCAAGCTAGTTAAGAAAAACATAGGATGATAACCTAACAATTACTGTAATAGGTTTCAGAGTAATGGTTTTTTGTGTACTTACTTGACAAAGAAATGAAGTAGTGTCTTGGGTAATAGACAACTTTCTTCTTGCACCCTTTGTTTTGACCTAGAATTAATACCACAGATTAATAGTGAGAAACATACAGACCACATATAAAAGAAAACACTCTTCAAGAAGAAGTATACACATTCAAAATAAACTTCACAGTTACAGTATTTCAGTTTATACATCGGACGGTGTTCCTGAGTGGACCATACCATCACCAGTACTAACTATTAGTTTCCTTCCACAAGCCAGCAACTCCAAGTGTGAAGGAAATCAACATTTTCATCAAATTTTAATGGAAGGGTATGATGGCGACTGAGAATTAAAAATCAGACCACCTGATTACAAGGCGAGTGAACGAACCACTCAGCCACAGCTGCAGCTGGCTATTATATATAGTATATAGGCCACCCATGGGGAAAAAATTCTTGACTGCATATGATAATGTCTGGTTATACATAACCACATTATGACCAAATTCATGGGCTCTGCTACCCTCTTGCACTGTACCAACAACAGTGTTGTGTGTTCAGGGGTGTAGTTAAAACATTTTGATGTGCAAGCCTGATGTTAATAGGGGTTCCGTGGACATGCTGCCCCGTAAATTTCAATAAATATAACGTCTGTTATAAACAGTTATTTATTTTGACATATACATAATGCTGGTGTGGGTACAATATTTTTATCAACATTCTGGGGCGACCCTCTCCCCTATGGAATCGCACATGAATTCGTCATTAATGCAGCTTTTTTATTTTTCCCAACAGTACAGTAGTGTTATATAATAAACAACAAACATTAAGTATACTCACTGGACTTGATGAATTAATTGGTACTGGAATTTTAGAAGGACTCTGTTGCAAAATTGTGGAGTTGATGGGCATATTTTCCTTGTTTAGTCCATGATTCGTATTTAGTGGACTATTGTTCCTTCGCTAAAACACATCCGAACTACCACCGACGGCTATTTTATGTACTTTTATATTGGATCTTGATCTATGTGGGGTCAAAAGAACTCTTTTGACACGCTTACCTTCAGTACTTTTGTACATGTTAATAATACTGTCTTTTTCGTTATTATATTCCAATTGAGTGCTTAAGTGTTTGCATTTAATCCGATCGTATTTATTTAACTTATTTACACATTCCATGCAAAGGAAAGATTTTCCAATTTCTGGCTGAAAATCAGGAACAAACTCCTGCAAATGTTTCACCAAAGTACACGATGAGCTGGAACTTAAATCTCTCCTTTTAGTTATATACATCTTTCCTTGTTTAGAAATTTCTAGATCCTTTAAACAAAATCTACAACATTTTTCAAAATTGCTCACAACTTTTTTTGGTGTAGCCATTGTCTCTGGTGATAATGAGTATTGAATATGCCAAATGGGGCCCTATGACGGGTTTTTATTAATTGATCTGCGCATAAATGATATTATATATAACTTGTCATAGTTAAAGACTTTAGTCAAATTTAAATCTAACTTATATAAATATTGAATACAAAGTATACCAGCGACTAAGTTAGCTAACGTAATTAAGTTTTGGCGCATTAAAAAAAATAAACAATTAATGTCACGACCTTTTCAAGAACCCCAAATGCTATGTAATGCCTCTTTATATCTACTACGCAGATTCCACAGCATCAGATGTGTTGACAGGGTTTAATGAGTACACAAATTGGGTCAAACGATGTGCCTATAATCTTTACTGGTTGACACGTTTAAATCTTTCACCTTTTTATCGGAGCGCCATTATTTATTTGTAACTACCAATATGCATTAATATCACGGCAATAATTAACATGTAGTTAATTCCGTGTTATTAATGTTAAATTGATAGTGCGATGGTTTTACTATAGATTTCTACATGTACAGCGCATTAAACCCGTAATGTTTACATAGTCTACTATTATGATTTTACCTCGCCAGTCGCTATACATAAGGGACACGCTGATTGGCTGTTTATTTGTTGTGGGATTTCCTGTCTAAATACAGCAATAGCGAGTATACGGCTGCGTTATTGCAGAGCGTAGAATCATGTAGTGTTCGCGCGAGGCAGGGAGAGTAGTCATTTGAATGCAGTATATATATTATATTATAAATCTTTAACATAGTACAGAAAACAAATATATTGAGTACTATCTTCACCTTGTGTGTCGTGTACTGTATTTGTCTTTAAACTGTTAAATATGTGTTTCTTGGAAAATAGTTTAGTTTTTCCTTATGCACAATCGAAGAGTTTGGATATATTTACTGAGCAATACATTCATTTATGTCGCCTTAACTCGTAGTACCTTGTAAACCAAATTAATTGCCCGAATGGTAAATAAATGTGTTAACCTTGAGGGACAAAGGGTCTGTCGATCACACATATGTCCATTCTGCTTTATATGAGGAATTTTACAAACGATATTTTTTCAGTTTGTCAATTATTCACTTTTTCTATTTGTAAATAAAAACGTAAAGCACAATATTCAAATAAAATGAGTATATATGTGCCCATACTTACTAAATAACTAAAAAAAATGAAGGAACGTCTTGTTTTAGCCGCATATGCTTTGTACTTTTTGACATTGAAATTTTCCAGATGTTTTTCTCAGTGTATTGATTGTTTTGATAACGGTTAGATAATTTTATCTTGTTTTCATCAGATAAACTATTTACATGAGTTAAAATTTACGTCGCGTATTCACAGGATAGAATGCTTTATGATCTAATTTGTTTTCGCCACAACAAACAACATTTCCGCTGTCATTCTAACTGTTTAAAATATATGGCTTTCAGAATATAATCTAATTATATATTTTCGATAAACCACTTAAAAGCATCAAATGAAATCACATTTGAACCGAATATTGTTTATCGTTACAAAACTTCTGGTTTGAATTTATAAGCAACTGCTGAACATTCATAATAAAACACAACTATATTGAGCACACATTTCATCAAAATTGTCTTTTTCATTTGGTAAGTCTTATCATTTTAAGACTTCCCGGCTTTTATGTCTGCAGATAAACATCAAGAAACCTCACATTATAACAAACACATTCTAATTTCCAGATAAAAAATTAGGTTGCTACAGGGAACGCCGCATACATAAGACGGTGCCTCCCCACATAGACCTCCGGGAAAACATTAATTTATAAAACAAAATATATTTGAGGAAGTTCCAGGGTACATACGTAAGGGAACGGTGGTTGAAGGCCAATCATAAGGTATAACCAGGAGAATCAAAGAATACATAAATGGGGGGATTAATTTCTAACATATTAATCTACACACAATCCGACTAAGGCGGCAGCAACTAATCAATCAAAAACGAAAAAACATTATTCACCTTAAATAATGGTAATATGTAAAAAGAAATGAAATAACTGGACAGAAAGTGTCAACATTTAAATAAATTCACGTAGAAGCAAATTAACGCCAGACTATACTATATTAGGAAGCATAAATATTGTTTGAAACTGTATTAAGATAGAAATTGTATTGTAAGACAAACATGACATGTCATGCATTCTTTTAACGTAATTACCATTAATTTGGTCAACAAGTCATCCATTATTGATGGCCTTGTGTGATGGTATATAGATAGATAGATTTATTTCAACATAAAATGTACAATTTACATGGCAATATAAGATTAAGACATATATAGATGATGTCAATAATACATTTAAAAACAAAACAATCCGTGATAATGGATATACGGGCATTGTCACAAAATCTGTGACATAATGCATTTTAAAATCATTTTTATAATCTCTTAAATCTCTGAAAATGTCATTATTAAAGAAATAAGTAGGATTGTGTCTGCAAATCAAATTACACAGTGTTTCGTCGACGGTTAATATTGTATATTATGTAACATTTCCATTAATATGGATTGTACTTGTCTAGTTCATTATTAATGGCTAAATACAACTAACGCTGGTATACATATAAATAATACACTTCTTAATGTTCTGGTATAAAATTGAAACTTACCTAATTTCCATTCAGTAACAAACAATGACTTGACAAAGCGATAAAATACTGTTTTGATAATTAAATATCATTGTATAAAATAATAAAAATAATTATACAAATACACATTAATAGCGCAAAAGTGTGTTAACTCACATTGTGTTTCGCTATGCAACGTAAAGAACAAATTATGACCAAGAATAGCTCTGTGAAATCAGCTGGGTATGAGTTTTTAAAATTGATGTTCGTTATGAATGCACTTCAAATAAGAGAGTTACACCAGATTGAATCCTCTACAGTGACATACCTATCTGGATCGTGTTAAATGACTAAATGAGTGTCGATCTCTGATAAACAGAAAATGTATCAATGAACAAGTAAAAAAAAGGATCAAACGTCAAAACAAGCCAAACAAGACAAATGTAGGTACCACTTATTAGAACTACATAATATTGAAGATTATACGACATACTAAAGTAACATCATGCTCATTTTTGTCCATTTGTTTACCTAAACAAGCATGAAAAATATACATTATATAGCTAAAATATCAATTAAGATGCATTAATAAGAATGAACTGTTCATTCGTATTTGTCAAAAAAAGCAATTTGTGAACGTTTTTTTTAAGAAACGTTTTTTTACCAGGTTTGTCAGTTAGTAGTGTGATAAAACAATAATTTGTAATCGGTTATTCATTGCAATGGTTCTGATAGTAGATGTATAACCGATTATGTTTAACTTACAGCACTCTCATTCAAATGTTTAAGTTCAGTTGAGCCAGATACATATATAAGTGTTTATTCATATCAATGTCCATCGTGGCTATTTTTTTTATGTAAAAGTTGAGGTATGAAATTGCTCTGTAAAAGTCCAATCATGCTAATATATATAAATACATATAATGGGTGTTATGCATGATCACCATTTGTTATGCGAGTGCGCGGTGTCCGTCATCCGTAAACAGTTGCTTGTGAACACGATAAAGTCAATTGTATGGCAGTCAACTTATACAGGAGTTACATATCCATAAAAAGCTTTGTTCCATTTGAAAGCATACCAGATTCGCTATGCATGACAGATTACTGGTCACTGAAAATATTTCCCATTACTGACATTTTAAACACAACATCACCTTCCTTTATTATCCGATGGTTTCCAAACTCATTCAGAAGTTAGATATATGTGGGAGCTAGGGTTCTTTCGAAAATCAGCCAGATACGGCCATGCTCGACGGGGTCATGTCCCCTTTAAAATATGGAAAATTGAGCTTGAGAACACAATAGCGCCTTTATATAGTGTCCGATGTTAACCAAACTTGTTAGAGATTCATAAGTAATCAGTTCTATTCGAAAATCAGATAGATCCGCCCACTTATGTCGGGATTATGGCCCCATGAAAATGACAAATTTGCTATACATGAGTTTGTGAATAAAGCATTCATTTGTATTTGATATAAACCAATCCTTAACTGCAGTTTCATATCCACGAGATGTTGGGTCCTTTTGAAAAAAACCAGACCGATATGTACATACATGATTACATTATGACCATTACAATAAGCAAGATTTCTGTCATCAATAGAGCCTCCATAAATGCTTTCTACGAACTTAAACAAAAAAGCGACCTAATTCTGTCAGCCGGTAGAGCGCATTCTCATGATGCTCTGTTTTATTTAAGTTCTTACCATACGGATATATTTTGGTATAATTTTTTAGCAGATTTCACTAGAGGTTCCAGAGGACGGTGCCTCCATCAAATGCACCAACCTTACATATTTATCTGAGTATAAATACGAAAATATAAAGAGATATTTTTTTATAAGATTTTCAAAGAAGCTTTTGTGATTTATTGATTTATTATTACATTATATTCCATGATGGTGATGTTTAAAGTATATAATAAAGTCCTCCTGAGTTTGTATTATGTACAATAAGTTACAAACAAATCATGATGCACAGTCATCGCCGACCAAAATAAAAAAAATAACCCCACTAAGTCCAAAACCCGGAATCGCCCCTGTATTTAGCCTACAATTTCAATGTCATCTCTTTCTCTCTTTTATCAATATTATGTTACCTCTTGATAATACCCAGACGACTCGGCGCTTGATTTACACATGCGTGCTCTGAATTGCGTGACAATGAACATTTGTGCATTAAAAAAGCCATGCTGGCTATGTTAAATCAGTGTTAATAATTCCAAAATATGCTGTTGGAATAGTAATGCGTTTAATAAGTACAATTTTCTAGTCTTGCCCTAGTATTAACGTCTGTTCATTCATTTGAAATTGGCGTCACGATAATTTATGCTGTAATTTGTGTCTTGAGAAACTCGCACACTGCGTTGTTAAATTATCAGCCGATGTTAATTCAGAAAAATATTCAGCAGTAGGATTTGCTTCTCATCTGTAATTTGTCAATTACATAGAATACTAGAGTACTGATGTTGTCGCGAAGTACGCTATTGGTTTTCATTATTATTGGTAAGAATGTTTCGTTTCATTTTGTTACACCGTTAGGTCAATGGTGCCCTTTATCCTTGTTTTTTGTGATTTATAAAAGAACCGTTGTATTTTTCAATTATCATGTGTTACAGTGCCGTTACAGGTAATGTCCTGTCCTTTATAATGGTCACTTTGCAGTATAAATAGTAATCGGATTTCTCGACCAGTAGAGTTTGCATTTAAACTTCGATGATTTGCTAATCCTTGATTATTGAATTTTTGGATAGTAGCTTAACAAAACACCATTACGCTGTGTATTATTAAAAATAGAAATATAAAAATGGAACATTATTGCGGTGTTGATTGTTTTTTTATAAAGTGAGTTCAATCAATCGAGGTGGCTGGAAAAAACAAAAGGATAATTAACTTCGCCACGACAATCAAGACGTGAACGTCAAAATATGGTGTTGGTTCTGGTTCCATTGTGGACGTTTTCAAGGGTCGATATTATTAAATGTCACCCGCCTGGAAGCTATAAAATAGTATTAAACCTTTCCCCCAGGTTCATCCTTTCGAGTATAATTTAACATCCTGTTCAATTATGTGAATGATAAGTCCCCCTATTATATTCATTTTTCATCTGATTTTGTACCAATTTCCATCCAATTATATATGTAACTCAGAAACGCCTACTGTATAAGATTGATTAATTATCGTCTCGCATTCATTATTCTGTTTCGTACGTTGTGGCCGTGTTTGGAGAGGCGGTTAAAGAATGCGTCCTTCACTGCGTCTCCTATGTACACATATTATTTTAGAAAAAATGATCCTTTATTCAGTATAAGGACTTTACTACACAATAACCGTTAACCCAGAATGACCTCTATGTGTGCTAAGGTGCGTTATCAACGTCACAAGTACATAAATGCATTAATTCCCAATTTTCTGTCTAAGGTGATTTCAGTATCTGATGATAAGTACGCCTTATCATAATTGAATTGTGTATCCAAACACCGTCTGATTGACAGCCTATACCTACCACCAGTGACAACCATTTACATTATCTCAACATTTCCATATGCAATAGGCATTAAGGTATAGGACGGCTGGTTGAATACTAGTCTTTCTATACAATTTGCGCGGGTGTTTAGATATCAGACCTGTAAATGCTTTATATTATATATCCCTGTAGTTACGTATTCTCTCTATATCTATCTTCTCAGCGTTACTTTGATAACGTGTCACATCAGAAATCTATTACAGTTATGTCGAACATTATATAACGGATACTGTCTTATAAACAACATGTCATCTAGAGGAATATACTTTATTAATTTATTATAGATTTCATATAATATAATGAAACGTTATACTTGGAGGTACACGCGTCATTGTAAAATTGAAAAACAAATATATTGAAAAATGACTGAATTCCGGTGGGAAAAACATAATAATGTATTACCATGAAAACGACTACAGTACGGATAAAGAAACAAATATTAGACGTAAAGTCATTACCCCTAGATGAAAGGTACACTATTGTATAACTACGGATTCATACTTAATTAATGTAATCACTATATCGATTTACATTTTTGTTATATCTATAAAATATATACCTGTATCAAAACAGACACAAAATGACTTTCCTTTTTATGGTAAGTGTAACAATCAGCAAACAAACATTGGTGAATAGTTTTGTGTCATCAGAGCCTGGACATATTTCATACAAAGTGATAAGAAGTCATGCACTTATCTGTTATTGTTTAATAATTAAATGTATCGCATTGGAAATAAAATGTTCGAATGATTGTATTCATCGGTTTTCTTTCATCAAATGTACATTCATATACTGCGGCCAATTGACCTGACCAGTTTTCCTGGAAATTATCAACACCCAGTATTTTTTTGCACTTCCACAAGCAACTGACTTATCCACATGTGAAAGACATGACCGTAGCCAATATCTCGGAAGAACATAACCTGTCCAACTCGGAAATTGAACCCTGGTGACAGTCTATCGGTCTATCAAATGTTATAGCCGGAAGGTGAAAGAGTCCTTACTTACTGCTCGCACATTTGCACATATTTCCCACATACCAGAAATCATGATGGATTCATGCAGCTTGATCATTTGATATAACTATACCGTTGACATTATTTATAGTAGGTAGTTCGGTTTAGCAGTTTATTAAAGACGCCCATCTTGAATCTCTACAAATAGTGCCTGCGTTAACAACAATTCGATTGTTTTCCTTCCGCAAGACAATTCTTTCAAACAATCACTTTAGAATAGCCATTATTGCGCAAATTGTGTTCGCCTTGTAACGTTAATGTCTCATTTATTGTCACTCTGAAATAACTTTTTTATTTGCCAAGTCTCTCTTTACCAAATGTTTATTACGATTGTTTTGTCGTGTAATTTGTTGTTCGTCCAATCAGCTGTTTCTAATTGTACAGTTTTATTAAATTGTACAAAATGAAAGCAACACATTTATATGTAAAGAAATCTAGCAACACAACCCACCAGTATGCAAGAGAGATAAAGTTGGTTCAGGGAACTCCACATACATAAGGTGATGCCTCCACTCACACCCTCCACGGAAACAATAGCCTACACAACGCTAGGGACTGAGGGTGTGCAATGGTACGGGAATATTGGAGCAAGGAAATGGTCTGGCCGACAACAAAAACATGGATAATTGAGGACAAACAGGGGGAGGTTGAATGGATTGAAATCACAACGGAAAAGACACTAGAAAATACCAAATCATTCTTATCATAATAACTAACATTGGTAGACAAGGCACAATATGTCATTACTGTTATATTGGCTGCATTAGACGGACTTATGTAAATGCCGTACGTCAATGTCCGACAGGATGAAACTAACATTGATATGTATAATTCCATTAAGGATCAGCCACATTAAGAAAAAGAAATTAATGTCTGCAAGTTGAAATAAACCAGAAATTCCGCGCACTATGTGAGCATTTCACAGACAATTCCGAGTATAGAATCATGGAAGTGTTGATGATAATTCGATTATTAGATCGTACAGCATAGCGTATAACCTTAATTAATCGTACGTTTTACGGTCTAATCGATTATGCAACAACAAACAGAATACAAAATCCGTATAATGTGTATGATAACACGGTAACATTGGCAAATATTTACCCATTGATCTTAAGTCCATAATCAGAATGACAAAATTCCATGTAGAACTAGATTTATAGATGTATACTTATTGTGTATGCATTAATTGTGAAACAAGTTGTTACCGTATATACATTTGCATATATGAATTGTCATATTCAGGGATCACGAACTTCATAATCAAACTTCTGCTTCATATTCGGCAGGTGAATCAGACACTTTTATTACTCGACCACTAAGGATTATCTAATATAGTACAATACTTTCGTAACGGGGAATACACATATGATATCATTTTGCAGTAAGTCGGTGATTTAAAATTGTGTTTATCTATTACGAAAACTTCAGTCATGCTTTAAACTGTGGTATGCAGGCGCGAATCCAGTCATTCGCAATACGTACAACTCGCCAGAAAAAGTGAAAACAGTTAAAATATGCGAAACAACTGAAGGCTGAGGGGGGATTGGGTTGAGGGCAAATGACAAACAAAATGCCATATTAACAGTGAAATATAGCACTAATACGCACCATTTGTCTCCAAAATTTCTTTATTTTTATTGTGGGAGGCCCCACAAACTATCACCGGCGGCGTTGCTGCTCGTTTCGCACCTTCGATTCTCAAACTTGGCGTACACCTCATAACCGTCCAGGTACGCCCCTTGTATGCTATAATTGTATTGATATTCAAGCAAATAAGTGTGTCAAGTTGATTCCACTAGCGGATGACTATGTGTCAAACTGTTTGTATCAATTCATAGATTTCATTGCACTATCGCCAAGTTGATTGTCCTACTGATTTGACTAAAACGCTACAAATGTTATCAAATTAGTTAATGTTGTATAACAATATTGCAATTAATTAGAGGACAATACGCACTATTTATGTCTATTTGGAGTATTTAATGTCATCATTTGAAAATAATGTGATTAGAACATAAGAATAGCATAAAGTAATCTAAATACATTGATTGATCGTCAAAAAATAATAAAACATTCTGAAATGCAAGGTATTGGCATAATTAAAGTTTCAACTGTAGTTAGTTTCTGTACGAAGAAATGAGAACTCAATTACCATAATATGAACTGATGTGGTTAAACTCTTAACACATTTACTTAATACTAACCAGTTGTAAACACACTTAGTGTTGCTCAACAATATTTGAAACGGTGCGGTTATAAGATTTGTTCATTTGAGACTATTTATCAATAGAAAACATACTGTCTGAGCCGATAAGACGCTAAATACTGAATAGTTGATATTATATTACCAGGGAGATACAAAACGTTTCAATATTTTATGTTATGTTCTAATCTGACATTAATTTCGTCTCCTGATATGTTCGCTCTTAGTTTTATCTGAATGGGGTTTATATTAATAATTTAATCTTTATTAGATTATGAACTTATCAGGCTTGTCTAACTTGGTGATATCTACATAGCGTTTAAGGATGTGATAGCTAAGTTTTCCGTTTATATATATGTAAAGGCAATTACGATTTATTAATGCCCATCACAAGTACTAATTACAATTATATTGTTATCGGTATATGTTCCTTATATAAGTCTATAGCTATTTGAAGGTTAAGATTTTTGTGCAACATAAACAAGTGCCGAGATATAACGATTGCTGGTCACTGCAGATCCAAAATAGATTTGGTAAATTCGAAAGGTTAACCAATCCGCGTCAAGGTTATAAACGTTGTTCGGTTGAAGAGAAATCGCCTTGGTGGTTAACATAAGCTTGTATTGGTTTACACAACACTGATATGCACATAGCAAAACCATGTTAGTACGGCTGTGCCGTAAACATTCCTGTTTTGTGTAGTGTTGTCAGCCTAAATTGACTAACATGTCAGATCACGTTTCGTTGTTGCCATTTGTGATTGTTTGGTAATCTGGAGTAAGCACTGGACGTACTATCCAACTATTCTAGTACATACTGATGTAATATTTTAATGTTAATATTATGAAAAAAAACTTTTAGAGTATCTTTACAATATAAGTCCCGAGTATCATCGACTTAAAGTGTAACCGTTTGACACACAACCTGCAATTATGTTTGTATATGTACTCGTCATGTCTGTTCGTGCTGTTGTTGCGCGCTTTGGATGTAGCTCTTCTCACTCGATTTCTACATTTGTTTTACTCTTGATTTTCTTCCTTTATGTATGTATCAATAAACTGTGAACTTAATATGTATAGACATTTTGTGCTGATGAGTATAATACTGCTCAGTCTGTATCTGTCGCTATTTCTTCGTCGTAACATTAGAGTACATCGTAAATTTATATGTTCATTCTTTCGTCCATTAGTTAATTATATGCGACAAATATATATCCTTTTTATATTTCTATACTTTAGTTTTATATCTTTACACCAAAAAAAACACAATGTTTACTGTGGCGTATTGTTGAATCTGCATGATGTGGCTGTGATTCTTCATGGCCATTTTAGTGATCCTTATTTACTTTAATAGTACTATATGTTTCCATATTAACACCCCTATTTGTATTAACATACAAGCAAAGCGCCATGACAAGTATACTGAATATCGACATTGTCTGCGACACGAATCTCATGTAGTTTGTTTAACATCTGTTCCAGTGATTCAAATAGTCCAAGTCCTCTTTAAGAGCCCTTACTCGTGATATAAGCGAGCGTCAAATCCTTTATTTCCTGGTCAGTAGAGTGTCGGTTATTTTACTGTTTCAATTTGCTTATTATGGACACATGTATAACCAATGTACGAAATACATCCTATATTAAGAGGTAAATTCAAACTTTATTTGCACTAACTCCTGCTGGTCATCGATATTCAATACTCGTGGAAATATATACAACTGAAGTATAAAAATATCGCGCCGGATTTTGTAAAAGAGAGAGAATACGTAACTACAGGGAAAGCCACATACACAAGACAGTGCCTCATCACTGTAATACTTATGCATAACTCGTTACAAAAATATTTTTGTTGATGTTTTATAAAGCGATTTCCAAATGTACACGAAACTTTGTGTTATACTGACGTATTGCGTGCGGCAGATGAGGTTCTCCTGAAAATAACACGAAACAAAATAAGTGTCATTCTCTTTATACTCCAAAATTGCTTAAACCAAGATAATGACAAACGTTTCCTGAATATGCTTTTTTGTATTTCAATCTTTATCGTTACCAATATACAGATACGGAATGAACATTTACCTAGACGAGTCGATGAATCGAGGCAATGTTTATTGGGTAATTATAACTACGGTGAATTTATCACGCAAGCTTATTATACGACAGGGAAGAATGTTCTTCTATTTGTATCTTGTGCATTTGTATTACTTAATCAGAATGGATGACAATCTTAAGACTGCCAATCACTTATCATGGTGTAACATGTCGGAAATGAGAATGCCAGAAATATGAAGGTAGCGCAAATGACCGATTTTTCGTGTTCCTCAAAGCATGTTTTATATCAATATTACTACAGCTTGCGTTAAGTGCTGTCTGGCGAATGTAAAAATTCGCCCCGTACTTAGTCCAAAGTGTATCTCACTTTATACGTTTCATTTACACGAAAAAGTGGTGTAGTGGTTAGCATAACGGACCGGCAATCCGGAGACTCGGGTTCGAATCCCGTTGGCACCATTGACCGATTTTTCGTGTTCCTCAAAGCATGATTTTTATTCCGTCATAAGCTAAGGAATTAGCATGCAAGAATACATTGCATCATATCCGTATACACGATATATAGGGTAACAAATGTATATCACAAAGGTTCTCCAACACATTAATTGTTTGAGAAGCATCTAGATTTAGTGTCATCATTAGTTGTATAGAAGTTGTCAATACACAAGTAAAAACAGTGAAATATATCGGTGTTATTGCATTCTGTTTGTTCACATAGTTTTTTTAAAAACAAAAGCTAAGGAAAACATTCGGCGTATCGAATAATGAATCAGATTTCAGTCGAATTATACATTTCCGACAGCAACTGAATCTGTAGCACACTGTATGTAAATATTATTCAGTTGCAAGTGAAATATGTAGCATTCTTGATAATCCATTACAAGGTCATGTTGCCATATTGATTATATTAATACGTATCTGGCCAGTGTATTTCTGTTACAAATTTCTTTCCACATGTTATGTCCAGAGCCAGTACTCTTAAAGCTCCTAAAGCGAAACTGTTCCTTGGTGTTATAGAATTTCTTTAAATTTAATAACATTTTCCTCAGATATTGGAATTTTCTTGATATGTTATTCATAAAACTCCGTAGGGTATTTTTGTTGGTCGATTTTCTCCTTGAAAATTAAAGTACTTAATATGCTACCTTAATTTTTATGGGAACATTATGGAACTATCAGGGAACAATAATGGCGAAATAGCAGACGTCTGTTTGAAAGAAAAAAAGTAAGTATTAATTATTTCATACCGAATTCCTCGTTAATTTGTTACAAAATCCGTCATGAACCAGATGTTTTGTGTTACTGCGGAATGTAGCAAACATGTAATTATGGAATTACGAGTTAGCGTCCGTTAGTTTCGAGAATATATGAGTCCAATTATTCGTTGGATAGAGGACACATTGGATTAGTTTCGGCTACAAAACTGTTCCATCTGTTAAATGAATAGATCGTATTTCTATGCATACGATTCCTGGATGTTGTTTGATTGCTAGTGTTCGGATGGCAAAACATTTCGGGCAACTCAGCATATCGCAGTTCTGTGGAATGATAAACCTCTCTTCTGGCATAGTCATTAAACGTATAGTATTACATATGCCGTGACTTGTATCTACTCTGTATATAGTATGCAAATTTGTAATATATTTATAACGACGTATTTGTTGACATTGTGAATGTCTTTGACTCTAACAAAACTTCGAGTTTCGTTTGATATCCAATACTTCAATTTCAATGTCATATTCGAGCCCCTTGATAGAAATTAAACAATGTCAGAGATGTTATCTCATTATCAAGTATACTTATGCATAGTCATGCAGATTGATATCATAATTTACTAATGGAAATAATATGCAGGAGTAATATGCTGATTAGTAAATAATAATAATATAATACAGTTTATTTAAAGTAATATAGGCCACCGGCCCAAAATACACAACAATACATTCATGTGCAACAATACAATGTCAACAGTTGTGTCCAAAAAGATTACAATATATTAAGCTCTCAATGTCAGCTACGATACAGTTCTTTTGTATATGTATGCAAACTAATAATTCATTAAAGGAGCGTTTTATATGTATGCTATCAGATGATAATTATGATGTTTTAATACTGTACTTGATAAAACAAAGTTATTGAAAGTGTCTCAACAATTTATCTACATAGAGGGCAGTTCTGAAAATAGTGTTGTCATTGTTTGAATAATCCGAATAATGGAACGTTATGGACATCGTCGTAATATGTTGACTTGTTGCTAAATGTATTGTCAATATAAGCATTACATCATACAACTAACCGATAAGCTGAATGAGTAAGGCTACATGTTGATTTACAATGATATATGTGCATTTTTCAGATCATGTGGGTGTTCAAAGTTTATGTCAGTTATTCTGCAATGTAAACATTTTAACCTGTTTTGCATATGTATCAATACTCTCAGGAGTGTTACATGCATTTTCATGTTATTTTTAGGTACTGGTTTGTGATACAGTTTATAGCACACTTGAACTACTGTATAATTTGTGTGTTCAATTCCATTGTCATACCAAGACAGTGATGTGGGTACTGTCCTGTGGGACAAGACAACTGCATAGTTCACATTTATTTACATAGACAACGAAAAGGAACATTAATATATTTATGAAAACTACTGTTTAGTATTTGCATTGTCATGTCATTTGAATGCAGTACATACACTGCCATCCAAAAGTTTTTTTACAATGAATATTTTGAATTTCATACTTTTTTATGCAGAATTTCAATTTATTGCAGAATAAGACATGAATGACCATGAAGTAAAATTATTCATCCTACTTCTGTGATGGATAGTTAAGAATTAACAATTTGCACATCTCAGCAGCAGCATCAATCGGCCATTATCCAAAAGCAACATGTGTATGTGTAAATGACGTGACACAAGAAATAAGATAATTTGTTTCAGTACTTTATAAATACTTCTACAGAAAAGTATTGCTGTGTCAAAAAGCATTTTTAATTTATTGCGTTTGACACAAATATGAAAATACATTAACTGCAATGGGAATTGTCGAAGTGTACAGGATTTTTTGGATGGCACTGTATATTACAAAAATCTTTAATAGAGTACAGAAAACAAATATAATGAGGAAATATTATCTTCACCATGTGTTGTGTACTTTCTTTGTCTTTAAACTGTTACATTTGTAATCATGTGTTTCTTTGAAAAAAAATCAGTTTTTCCTTGAATTGTCCACATGTTTTGATCAGTGTATTTATTGTTTTGATAACTGTTCGATAATTTTACCTAGTTTACATCAGGCACACTATTTACATGAGTTAAAATTTACGTCGCGTGTTCACAAGATTGAATTGTTTTCAATCTAATTTTTCCCCCATAACAAACACAATTTCCGCTGTCATTCTCACTGTTTAAAACAAATGGCTTTCAGAATATAGTCTAATGATATATTTCGATTAACAACTTAAAAGCATAAAATGAAATCACATGTTGAACTGAATATTGTGTATCATTACAAAAAGTCTTCTTAAAATGATTTGTTTTGTGAAATTTGTGCTCAATATCGTTGTGTTTTATTATGATTTTTTCAGTAATTGCTCATAAATTTAAACGAAACTGATTTGGTAAGTCTTATCATTTTTGAAGACATCCAGTCATGGGCTTTATTATCTGCAGATAAACATAAAGAAACCTTTACATAAGAACAAACACATTCTTATTTCCAGATTAAATCATTGTGCTCCTTATTTTCTGTTTCATAGTAGCATATTTTAATACTCCATGTTTTGAAATTAACTACCATTTTATTGCAAATAATATTATTTCTTTCAACATTCAATCGAAAGTATAATAGTTCTTTTTTGTTCTTTTTTGTAAGTTATAAATATGAAATGTCACGGTTTCAATTTAACTAGCAAAGTGTTTTCAAAAGTATTTTAGATATATACCTCAACGCCTTTCACATTTAGACGTATGTTAATAATCAGTCATTGCAATTCAAACTGAATTTACTTTCCATAAAGTAGTCGATGAAAACCCGACTACTATGCTGCCCGTACCGGTACTTGAAGAATGAACTGTCATTTTGTTCGTTTGACACGACACGGGTTGACATCGAGCTATAGCTGCACGTTATCACTGAGGAAATTATAATAGTCTATTAGATAAGATGGTCTCAAAACTGTAACTTGTGTTTTTCTATAATCAAGACTCCTAAGCTTGGAAGGAGGACATCATTGCAAACGTTTCGTGAACAGACTAAATAAACAATACCACTGTGTATCCAATAAGAGTAATGGGGCCGTCACACCATAACGTTCTGGTCAGCGTTCTATGAACGTTCTAAGAATGTTTAATCGTTCAATTTTCGAGCGTTCTATGGTGAGGTGGACACATCTGGCGTGTGACTAACGCATGACTAGCGTGTGACTAACGCATGAGGAGCGTGTACCAGCGACCAAGTAAAACACCCCTGAAAACTATTAGCGTGTGCTGACGTGTCACTGGCGCGTGACGAACGATTAGTCAACGTTAGACGAGCGTGTTGAGCGTGTGAATAACGTGTGACTAACGACAGACTAGCGTGTTACTGGCGTGTGGGTTTCATGTGCGTTAGGGGTCCGTTCAGTGGTCGTTGACAGGTCGCCAGTGAGTCGTTTACTTCAAAGCAAATATTGTGAACGATTGATAACAACCAAGTAACGCTAGGGTAACGACTGACTAACAATAGCCGAACGCGTGCAACGTTCGGCGAACGTTAGTACAACGTTCCACGAACGTTCTCCAGCGTTCTCCAGCGTTCTCCAGCGTTCTCCAGCGTTTAAAGTTAAACGTTGATGAACGCTGGTCTCCATGAGAAAATTTGTGCATGTTCAAAACTTTCTTTTCGGACCAGCGTTCTCCACCGATCACCGACGATCACCGACGATTACCAGCGTTCACCAGCGTTCACACAACGCTCTTCAGGCGCTATACCAGCGACCACGGACGATTACCAACGTTTCCTCAAACGTCATAGAACGCTGACCAGAAGGTTATGGTGTGTGACGACCCTATTAGGAAACTTCTTTGTAAGGTTTGGTTTACTGATTAGAAACAGCATACAGTTTAACCGCTTTTAAAGACTTCTTCTTCTGTTTCATCGGGTTTCTCAACGATATTTCAGTTATATATGGCGGCCGGTTCACCTAACCATTTTTTTCTGGACTGAATTATTACCAGTACTAACTTACCCTTCCACAAGGAGACGGCAACTTCTCCACATGTGGAGTAAAATCTGTCAAATACTTCTTCTTCTACCACCAATCGTTCGCTGAAACACGAGTAATTTGCACGGAGAGATGTTTTGTGACGGAATGTTTTAACAAACAATTGACATCATGCATTGTTCTTGACAAATGTACCCAGAGTGATTTAATTGTCATTTGTTTAGATCATAAAACATGCCATACGGTTCTGCATGGTACAAAGGGTTTATATAACTCAGTAGCTTTGTGTAGTGTTACAGTCAATATTGCACAAGTGACAGTTTTCAAGTTGGCCCACGTGATACTTTTCCAAATACTGTACCATACAATGAATTACTGATTGGGTATTATATTTCTACCGTTTGCATTTTTACAGTTGACATTGTACAGGTGCTAGTGTTCAAGTTGGCCAACGTGCATACGTTTCCTTTAATATACTGTAAAACATCTACACGTTATTGCTGATTGGACAATTGTCATACAATCAAGCATGTAATTGTAAAACACTGTTTAATGTTAGATACCTGACCCACGTGAAATGAGATAATCCAGTTATATAATATATCGTTTGAATCACATTACAGTGAACAGCTTTCAACATCAATATAAATACATCAAATTATGAGTCATCTCGCGTTTAATTCGACTTATGTTACACATTTTCTAACGTTGTAAATATCAAGTTACGAAATTGACTTTCAGTCAGAAATAGATAAATACGTGTGCTACACTCACGTGAGTATATACTTTAGAAATTGTCCAGGAGTACCTTTAACCTCCTCAAGTGCCTTATATTTTATGGATTGTTTCCCGGAGGTCTGCGTGGGGAGGCACTGTCTTATGTATGTGGCGTTCCCTGTAGCTACTTATTCTCTCTATTTTAATAGACGGACAGTTGTGCTAATAAAGTATGATATCTGTTAATATCTACATGTTTTGCTGCGGATAGAATGCTTAGTTGAAAGAGGGTTATATCGGGGAAAATTATTCAAAATCCGGACTTTTCCCCTAGTATGTTTCTCACGTGTAAATAATATTTTCTGTAGTCAAAGATTCATCAGAACCAATAACTATGATCATATATGGTGTATTGTATCACCATTGCATGACTGACAAATACTAACGTCATCATGCCTTAATAACACTGATACGCAAAGAAACCTTATAGATGTGAAAAATGATATGCAGTAGTCTGCGACGTTTCCCTGAGAAATATCATTATCCAGAAATGAACATTGTAATACCTCTTCACAGATAATTGACGTCTACCGATATAATTACATTTATTACAGCGAGAGCACTACACACGAAGTGTGTGCAATGGTTCCAAGTGCATTATTTTCTTTGACGTAGTCTTACGGGTCATACATGTAATACATGTATCATCAAATTATTTGTCATTTTTGTATGTTACAATGTTAAATTTTGTGTTTTTATATTATTTTGTTAATGCTTTTACATTTTTGCATCCCTATGCATGTGTTGTACATACGATCATGGACGCCTTTGTTAAAATTTAATTTGAATTGTATGGACCAATAAAGTGTATTGTTTTCTATATGTATATGGTTGGTTTGGTATGACATGCCAGTAGATCAGCAAAGCCAATGATTTAGATAAAAACGACTACGAAACAACCGGCTACATGACTTGTGTTAATAAAATGTGATGTTTCAATCATGAACAATAGCAAAATCACTTCAAACAATAGTCAATTATAGTTCTACCACTTGGCGAATAACACCACGAAACATACACACTTAGCCATTGTACCCCGTGACTGAGATGAGCCCGTGCCAGTCGCTACAAGGATTCCAAAAGTCAACGCTATTGTTTGACCATTGGTTACCTTGTGAGTAGCTAAACTAGACCAATTGAATGTAATATTAAAACTTAGTTAATGCTTTCCAGTGGTTTAAAGAGATTTATCAGTGATGACATCATGGAAAATAGTATTCGTTTAGCTTTCAATGAAAGCTCGCTAGACATAACGTTTAATGACATACTTGAAGTAATCGTTACTCCGACAACTGTTACAGTAAATACATTGACAATTTCTAAATTGCTGATCACCATATCAGAGCTAATTAACTACCCTGTTTAAATACTATGATGTTTGTTCTTAATGTATTAACTTTCATATAACTTGTTTCACAGAATGGATGAACACACGCAATGAGTATTGAAGTCCGTTCATCGTGTCCGACATTAAAGCAACATCATCAGAAAACATGAGCAACCATATTGATAGTTCATTTGGCATAACCTGTATACTTTTTTATTTTTTCATCGTTGTTCATCATAATTGCTAGTTCATTTATGAATAGAAAGATTAATTAAGGCAAGGCCAAACAACCTATATTAAGACCTACTGGACAATCAAAATACTCAGATAATTCACCGTTCACGTACACACATGATTTAACATGTTTATACATTCTAACAACATCACTTAAAGCTTCCCTCGTCAATCAGCTTTGTATAAAACTGACCATAATTTATCACGGTTGACTGAATCAAATGCAGTCTTAAAAACAATAAATGCAACTGTGATTCCTCCATCTTGTCATATTTATGTGCGTAAGATAATAGTCGTCTGTTTATCACACTGGTGAAAATTTTCCCCAGAATATCTAACAATGAAATTCCACAATAACTAGATGGGGTATTGGGATCACCTTACTTGTGAAGTGGAATTATTATAGCACTATAGTCTACTAAATAGATTCACTATTAATGGCATAAGTAATATATTTTTGAAGAAACGAGTTTGACCCGATGACTTAGATATGTCCATAGCACGAATACTCAAAACTATTTCCTCCTCGGTAATTTCACTATTGAAGATTCCATCCTCCACCTCGGATATATCTTCCTCTTCATCGAGTATTTAGTTAGCGTCTGATTCACTGAATTCTTGAAAAAGAGTTTCAAGTGTAATTTCAATGCGTTTATAGAAAGGTTATTGTTTACGTTTGTTGACGTCGTAAACTGTTTTAGTTTCTTCCAAAAGTATCTATGATTACTCGCACTATTAATTAAATCATCGAGTAGGCTGTTTTAATATGCTCGTTTCTATTCTTTATCGATACACTTAAACTGCTCTTTAGCACTCATATATTGCTAGAGATTTGCACTAGTATTCGATTGTCAATACTGCCGTAGATTTCTAACTTTGCGTGTTTTCAATGAATAAGGGAGAAGGAATAAATTGCTACAGGTAACGCCATAAGACAGTGCCTCCCCCAACATACCTCCGCGAAAACAACAGTCCATAACAATAAGGCACTGGATAAGATTAAAGGGTACATACGTTAGGGAACAGAGGCGCAATGAATGGCCTGACAGACCATAAGGAATAACTAGGAGAATCAAAGAGGACAAACAGTGAAGGCGGGAAATTAATGGATGGAAAAGATCACAGGACAAGTCAAGACAGCTGGCAACACTAGGCCGAAACTGGGCAGAAAATAACCTGAGCACTATATAAAGTGAAATATTTGCTCAGGGGAAAGGTAAATTTAACATACATTCAAAACACAAAAAGAAAATATAAAAACCATACAGCGAATTACAGCCTTGGAACTGTCAGTAAATATACTCCCTGTCGAACCATTTGGGTTGATTATTTGTCATCTCGTTCCGTTTTGATTTCATTACACAAAATAAATTTAGAATCATCACCCCCATGACTGATTTTAAAACGTCGTAAATTTCGATGCTTTGATTCTTTATATAACTCGTCAGTTCTTGCAGTCTACTTTAATCAAGTATAACCGAAATTGTTTTCTTAAATATTCTACTGATGCATCGTTGAAGTTGAAAACATAATTGTTATTTTGTGTATTTCTTGCAGTAGATGTATTGTCGACACAATTTAAGGACCGGGTACACAATATCGAAGCTTCAATAGGAAGGTGGCTCGAATCCGTTCTTTCTCTAACATTGAAGTCTGATAATATATCAAAAACTGAGTTTGTTACAATCATAAAATATATAACGCTGCTTCCGTTATGACCGATAACTGTTTGATGGCCTTTGTCTTTATCTCGACCACAACGCAGAAGTTTTACAACAATCTAAAAGCTTTTCTCCTGACCGGTTAAGAATAAATTCACAAGAATTTCTTAATGGAACAATATTAAACATTATATGAGCGCCGCTGTACGATTTCAAATCCCTTCTTTAAGTGACGGCATTTCTAGAAAACGTCACATGTGACGTCACCACGGACTGACAGTAGGCAATTTTCCCCAATATGGCAATACGAAAACGAATCGACACTTTTGTACCTTGCTTGCAAATAGTGACACCACATATTGCGGTTTTTTAAATGACGTCACTTACAGAAGAGATTGTAAATCCCACAGAAGCGCTCATATCATCATACTCAGACAATCCTGGTATGTTTAAACAATTACTAATGGCATCATAGCAGTTACTGGTTCGAGAATTTAAGTCACCTATTATGATAAAATCTACATGTGAAAAGTTAACGTCTCGTGATATAAATTACGCCGGAACCATTGATTGATAAGCACTCGAAAAACGTTCTATCGCACCGTGCAGAAGCGCTAGATAATATTTCTACAATACAGATATTAAGCCATGCCATTAATGCGAACGCTCTTAGTGCTTAATATATTATCGTAAGCAGTCAGTTCGAATATAAATCAGATGTTCTATATCGATAAGAGAGTTTCTCGCCTTACTTTGATTACTTTCGACGCAAGTCGATCAATTATAGTTTATAGTTTGCAGTTTTCTGTCACCCCCCAAGTTCATGTTAAGAATTTGATTTATGGATATTTCCTACGACTGGAATTATTGCAAGATTATTATAATTCCCTAGATACAAATAAATGACAAACTAAATCAAATGAAAGATGAGAAGTGATCAATTATTTTAGGTTAAACTTGTAACGTACATATATATACACGGAACTAACTATAGGAGCAGGACATTTCCAGAACAAAGTGCACAGCGATCGCAGAAGCAAAGGGAGTCATTATTATACTTATGTGAATGTAAACAGTTCCAAAGACAAAATGGACAAAATACTAAAACGTAAAGTATGGATGTAGGTAGAAGTGCCGCTGAGTAACACAACGCCACGGTGTTTTTAGACCTGGCCCCGATTGCACGAAAATACTGAGCAAAATACTATACAGAAGTTTAATTGGCTTATAGTGTTTCTAAAAACCTATGTTTTTTATATAAGATATATATAGTATATTTTTATCGAAGGATAACAAATTGACAATACTTCTCCTTTTTAATCATTTATTTATGAAAAATATTATCTGTTAAGACTTTACTCAAGTATATTTTTCTCTATATATCTCATTTGCCTGTAGATACTAGTGATTGGTTTATATTAACAGTACAAATTCATACTTTTTTCTCACAAGGACTACTTTCAAACCTTGCGATTGCACATGCTGACACAATTGATATATATTTAAGACAGATTCTGACTTCATACTTAATTAACGGGCAGGGTTCAACACTTCTGACAAGAATCAGAACATCGCCATTTAAAGTAGTAAATGTATAAAATGCATGTTTGCATGATTTGGTAGACTGTATACAAAGGTTTAAGATCTACATACATATTATCTCTCACGCTTCTTTGAATGGAAGGATTTCATATCGTACGAATGCACTTAGGTGTTCATCAAGTGAACAACTACACACGGTAAAATCTAGATCTTCAAATATGTTGTGAGACTGAAACGGACCCGGGATGGACCAAACATGCATATGATCCTTTATCTGTAGAGACGATTGTATTCCTTAGACTATATATTTGTGATAAACTTATCTAAATGACTTAATCGTTTGAAAAATATTTTCTACAATGACGCTTGATGTACAATTCTTGCGTACAAGACCGGAATTTTTCGCGTTTACACCCCCGTGTAGGATTAGCCTCGTGCTTTTGACGTCACATTACATCCAATAAACATAATGTTGTCAATTCATTCGTTACTATAACAAAAACAGTTCATAAACCTTAAAATCATCTTTTGCTGCCAATCAAAAGGCAGTCCGCCCGGTTTGTTGCGTTAGCGAGCGATCAACTGCCAAAATAGGCCTTGGGTTCGAAACCCGGTTTAGGCTTTTATTCGTCCCTAATAATTTGACTGAAGGTTATGTATCAACGACATGCGTCCTCCTCTCCTGAACTTTATGTGGATAAGTTTTCAGTTGTTTGTGGAAGAACATGATAGCATTGGCTGGTAACCCAGAAGCAATTGTTATCTAAATTATTCAGTCATATTCAGTTGATTGATGTACACGTTGCTCATATTACCTCTTACATTTTGCATTCATCTCCAATCACACTTTCCAATCATTCAATATGTCAAAACATTACTAAGCACATTTCACCGGACGTCCGTTTATTGTAATTATGTGTTAAGTCATGCCAAATTCTCTTGTCATACCTTGTATTTCGTTCCGAGCAAAACGTGATAATACCTGCACATATCATGTGGAATCGGTGGTGTCATAATGAATATTTTCTTTAGCTCTTTCCTATTAAATTGATTGAATTCCAATTATTACACTTTGATATTGCCAAATGCATACTTTAGATACATGGATCGTTTAGCATCATGTGAGTTATTGTGTAACACTTTCGTGTTTCTTTACATGTAACTCGGGAGCAATGGTTACGTCAACTGACCGTCGTATGTATCTGGCCGTTTAGAAACGGCGTAAAATCCAAAAGAAACAAATAAAAAAGGTATGCATGAAAAATAATTTATCACTGGCTTCGAATGCGGATGGAGATATCCCGGCTGGAAGGTTCCTGCTCATTGGCAGGAATGAGGCTCTATCTCTATCCGAACCAGAAGCCAGTGAAATATTATTATATTCCAATTAAATTGTGAATATATTTAAATAATAATGCATAGTTATATTATCTATATCATATGTTTTCTTTGTGTTTGTAATTATTCTTAGTAATTGCTTGTCACTTAGTATGTATACTTTGAAAGTGCTATTGAAATAAAGTCAAGTTTGAGAAACACGAAAAATCGGCCAATGGCGCTACCGGGAATCGAACCCAGGTCTAATGAAGAATGACATAACATTGAATACATAGTGAGGACTATGTGTCAGTAAAGTTGCCTTTGTGTTAAACAGTTCATATGAATACATTGATTTCCAGTTCGTTTTATATGTCATCTACAGTATTTATAATTTGTGGCATTCTCTGTTACAACTTAATCCTTCCCTTATACAAAATGTCAATTGCTGCCTCGAGAAATGTCTCAAACGGTCGCATATTGTTATTGTGGTTGCCTTTGTGAAACAGCAGACGCAGTATCTCATTTGAATCGTTGACATATGGAGACACCATTGAATTGATTTGTCCTCATGTTTCATTTTTACAAAAACAAAACGAATTGCGCAGTAAAATGTCTTAAATTGCTAAAGGCAAATTCAGTGAACTTTATGTTGTTTTGTCAGTGAACCCGAATGTGATTTAAACATTACACGTGTCTTTTATTCTACATTGTTCACCAACTTGTTATAACTCATTGATTTATCAACAAACATACTTTTCCATTCCGTTTACAATTTCAAATGCCTTATTGAATTCTTCATATGACATGGATTAATTAAACTGTAGCAATGGTGCTTAAGAACGGGACGTGCAAACAAATTCCGACTGCCTGGAGTAAAATTCTTGACATTTACTTGCCTGCTTGAAATACAAAAAAACAACGACATTAATGCGACTCAGGATGCGTTATCGAAATAAACACACTGTTAGTTTTAATCAAACATGCCTCTTGCTGTTGTTACTATTGTTTTACATGTCGAGATTATAAATTTATAAAACATAATAATTTATGAAAAAATAATATTCAAACAAGACCATGTACGTCTAGTGTCATATATAAAAACGCTGCTTGCAATAACATCATAATTATATTGTATTTGTGGAGGACAAGGCTCAAAAGCAATTAGATAATATTGAATTGTATTTCCCTAATCATATTCGTGTGCATGTTTATAACTATGTAGGAAAAACCGCATCGACTACTAAGTGCTTAGTTATAGCTTACACTTGTCTTCGAGGTATATTTCAGAACTGTACGGAAATTGACTAAATGTTGCGATTGCTATGATAATGCGGTTTGTTTATTTCTGATGTATCTGTGCAATAAAAATGAATACAGATGCCAAGCAGAAGTTTCACAAGGGATATACAGTCACCCCAAATATCACAAGGTTGCATGAGTTATATACATAGTGATACACATTAGAAACGGTCAATAGCAAACACACAGCCGTTGGTTTAAAAATGGTTCAGCCAACCATAACCATATTGTGCCATCATCCACATGTAAATAAGGAAATACCCAATGGTCATCTCCCTAGCAAAGAGACGGCGAACACAGGATAATGCGTGTTGCAAAATTCCACTATCGTTTTGACAGTTGGTCCTTTTTGCTCAGAAGTTGAACCAGAACAATCCTCACGATGCCATACTGTATTATTCAAGTTATGACAAAATGCCATTTATTCTCTTGTTCATCTGATTCGCATTTCAGTGTCGGCAAATTGTGTTTTTCACCTTTCGAAGTGGGCATTTTCTGGGAGATTGTCTACAAATTGTTTCACTCTTGGAGATAATACAATCAATAAAGTATCATCATTTGCATCCTGTGTAGCAATGTGTCATTGCTGAATGATCTGCACGTGGTGTCTTAATATAAATCTGCTACTTTCAAGTGTATAATAAATCGTGTGACATACTGACATAAAACGTTTATAAATTGCAAAAAAATAAATATGCATACTTCGCACATTTATTATTTATCGTTAGATTATATAGAGAAATAAATATGCTTTAAGGTGTCCGCATTTAACTTTTTTCAAAAATATTACAAAATCACTGGTGTCCAGAATCAAATGTAGCCATTCTATATTGCAGCCGTATGTCGTACCAAGATAAGCAGAACTGATACGACTTTTCTGACAAATTAAGTAGACAAAGGATTAACTCGGTCGATCTAGTTTTAACTATTCACATACACGGCTTTTCTCGCTACGAACTTTCTATATATCTAAGGGTATGTATCATCAACTTGGGAGTCGTTATCACTGCATCAAAATTATGCTGGCATTCAATTAAATTTGTTTAGGGTAACACCGTGTTACCGTTAAAAACATAATTCCAATTGTTAAAAAACCACTACCAAAACAAATTTCTTTTCTTTTTCTAATGTGTACTTACTGCAGCTATCAGTTTTTTATCAGATATACCAGTTATATCACTTGGTATTCCAAACGTTTGATATCCATGTACTGAACTATTAAAATTACGTATCGAGCAGGTAATTCAAAACAAACGTAATATGTCTGTGGTACAGGCGAGAGCTCATTGATAATGGAAGATTTACATTTGCAAGCAGGAATACCTAATATCACCACATTTCATGCAAGACAGGTAACAAAACAACAGAATACTTCCAGACATGGCTGTATCACAATAATTGTAACTGTCTATTTCTGATGCATTTTGTATCGAGACATTGTGACAGTCCGACACTTTAGAATAGCATTGTCTGATTTCGGAACACAATGAAAATCGATACACCGATCCATCGTTAGCGTGGCAAAAATGAAAGATTATTTCTAGCAAGAAATGCTACAGTCGAAGCACACAGTCACACATACTGCACAATAAGACAAACTATGGACTATAATGCATTGGATATGACAATCACACCTTAAAATCTAAGGTATCAAGTACACACTAAAAATGTACCTTCCGATTTCCATTCCTATGTTGTACTCCTCTAAAACATAATAAAGAAGTAAACTGATTCCCATAGATTAGGAATAACTGTTAACTGTTAATTGTTTTATCGTAACTAGTGCATGGGCGAATTCGTCATTGTGAAAGTCGATCATTCAGTCAGATTTGAAAGACTTTATTGTCAGAAGGTAAACAACCTTAAAAAGGTTACATTTACTTTGATTTCCTAGAATTTAACATGCCTAAATATTCATAAATATCACGTCCATGTGTCATTGCCATGTTTAATACTGGTATGTCAACGATTGATGTTGCTATATGGATGTTATCAATTAGAGTCATGTCATTCAATGGCATAGGATACCAGAATAAAGAAAGTACTAAATATGTTCTCATTGTAGACGTCCATGCGTTTCAGCGTGGACAAGATCGCCCGCCACCATCCGTATTCGTGATCGTTTTAAGACCACCACAGCCGAAGCTTTAACACTCCTAGGAATAAGCCCGTACGCGAGCATATACTGTTCGAGCATGGTCTAAACTGGCGTCCTTATTGCAGTTGTTGTTTTATTGACATGTTTGTCACCGGGAAAAGATGTAATATATGGGAACGAGTATATTAATTATCGTTTGAATCACTAGGTAGCGGATTAGCGTAAATTTATTTTATGTGTTCAATGTCTTGGATGGATTGATATGTTCGAGAATGCCTTCCAAGAAATTAGCGTTATGCAGACAGACGTATGCTTAAACGAGATCGATTTGGAAGCGATGGTTCCGTCATGGTCTTGACAGATATTGCGTATAATAATCACCCACCTATACTTGTAAGTATAATGTTATATAGATGATTTCGACAAATGGGTCAAACCAATTACATATCGCACTGTTTCTGTTTTTCATCTTTTTCAATATAATATTGTGTCGCCTTTAATATGTTTATCAAAATGAACACGGAACATGGAAAAGCAACCAGCATTTTGCATAATTAGATCTGCAACGATATTTCGTCCAATTATACAATACAATTTTGTCTGTCATGGCCGTTCTAGAACCGACAGAATATTGTAAACGGACAAAAGAACATTTAGGTGCACAGACATATTATTTGCATACCTATTATCCAAGTTTATTTGCATTTCAAATTCAATGCAAAGCTAGGCATAAGTCTCGTCAAAACAGGATGACTACACCTTCAATAGTCCGCATGAAGTATATCAGCAACGTCGGAAATGTCACGACTTTTGACTTCACGTCTGTTACTTGCTATGTTATACGAATGTTCAGACTGTATTAGGCAGGAAGTAACAGATAGTACATGTATAATGAGTAACTGAGTCCCCATTGTCCATTATGATTGATTTTTTATGCTCCTCGTTCCTGAATGGGGGAGCATATAGTCGCCGCTTCGTCCGTCCTTCCGTCCGTCCATCCGACTTTTCTTGCCCGGACTACTTCTCAGAAACTACTGACAGGAATTCAACAAAACTGTATGGGAAGCTTCACTACCAAGAGGAGATGCACATATATTATCACACGGTTTCGGTCGGACTATTTTTCACGGAGTTATGACCCTTTGATTATGCAACATATAGATTAAATATTTTCAGCCATGCAAGATAATCAATATTATATTCTCTTGATTTTGTAAGTAAGATTTTGTTGTAGGTAAATGTTTGTCTACGTAGTGTTTATAATATATACATGTATATATTTGATTAAAATATTTACTTATTTGTATGGCACCTTTCATGTCATGTCAAACCTCAAACAATTGGCTTTGTTTTTTTAAACTTTTGATAAAAACTATTCAACAAAAAGGACATTCAGCCACTGGTCCATACCATACTTCTCTGATCATCAGTGGATATGGATTCAACATACAGTCTTTTTTGTAAAGGTACACATTGCATTGACATGGGTACTTGAATTAATTGTGAATAAAGGCTTCTTGCAGCTGCAAGATTCCTTTTCATGTGTTTTTTTCAGTTAGCAGGATCATCCTAGCTCAACATGTAATTAAAAAAATTTCACTATCTCTATTTAATTGGACTTTGGATACCTATTTCTTGGGAGATCTATGACATTTCCAGTGTTGCATATTGCATTAAGATTTTAATAATGAACAACGTGAGATTTTCCAATAAGAGTCTTGTTCGGCGTTATAATAATACTTCGGGGAGCATCCATCGGTTCCACCAATATCCTTGTTAAAAATAGTCTGCAGGATCGACATTAACATCACTTAAGCCTTGATTATTTGAAAATGTGATGATAAAATTGAATCTACACATTGATCCATAATGACTCTGACGACGTTAGAGTGCAATTTCTTAAGTTATCGTCCTCTGAATATAGATTGTCATTTGTAATGGGAAATGCAATTAAATGAAACATTGTGCCGAAACATATAAAGTGACTACTTAATTATTATATGGTAACTTTCAGGGCTTCGCCAGGATAAAAGTAATACCCTTGTATAATACAAAATGGCAATCTTATTCAATGGTACATTATATTGCATGGCAAATATTGCCTCCAGAGACGATGAATTACTTGAAACAGTTCTACTCCATTTAACAAATAAGTAGGAATCGCTTTTATTGATTTGATCAGAAGTTTTTTCATTATCTATCATTGAAAAGATCAACCAGGTACGGTCAGTTTATAAGATGAAACAATATCGAGAAACTGAATGCATTTCCGAGAATGATTGGCAGCCAATATCAGTTTCAATCTCGAAAACATAGACGGTTAAGACAATAATTTACAAGAGATTTCAGAACGAAATGTCAGATTACTGCAAACTATTTGTTTCCGGAAGCATAGCCTGCATCACTCAGTGGTATATTGACTTTTCCTTTCAATATATCGTTTGCATGGCAAAACCAGCCAAGTGGGGAATTAAAAGTGAAAATTCGTTATCGAAAATTGACGTGGTGGAAAGAAGAATGAATGAAAATATCGAGCAGGAAATGCATATAACGTGAACATTCACACGTAAAGCATTAAGTATACAATACATGAACAATATATATAAAGTCGTTGTCGTCTCTTACTAAATTAATATATACTCTCTATCAAGGATTTAGCTTTGGTACATTCCTAATCAATATTTCACCGACACGTCTATATGTTGTGTTACATGTTGCACTTTCACTATAATCAAATGTAATTCCCATTCATAGAGGATGTTGAAATATTTGGATACGAAAGTGGCAAGAAAATAAGATTCGATGCAAAGAATAACTACATAAGAGTGACGCAATACATTCTGAAGAAAATTATCATCCAACACAACAAGTACATTGATAACGAATCATGTGTGGTCCGGTTTGTTTTCCATTGAGTATAATACTTGGCTGTCTAAACGATTTGAGCTTACGGGTATTGTGTATTTTGTTGGTCTTTTTTGTGTACTCGCCTTGTGCATCGGGTGCTTTTTCCATTACCTTAATAACCACCCTCTGCTTTATGACTCTACCGCAACTGTTATTTTTTATTTTTAGACGGGCGAATCGACGTATGTAACAATTTGTTTATGTCAAACACTTGTGACAGCAAGCATTTGTCAGTACAGTACAGTACTTAACTTAAAGTCATGCATACAGCTGTCCGTGGGGAATCTGTGTATATTTTGATATGCCTCATCCCGTTAAGTAAAGCATTCGGAGGTACCTTTAAAAAAATCAAAAATTCACTCTTCACGAAAGACCGTATATTGTGGACACATTTGATTTGTTCTTACACGGATAACTACCCATATATTTCAAAATCAGCTTCCACGATTATACCGAAAAAAGTATCTCGGAAAACGAGGATACCGTTAACTACGACTATATCATTGGCTAACTCGGGAAGGTTAAAATGTCAAATTCTACTGATAGAGAGTGAAACGTCTTTCCATGTTTTCCAAAGACTGCAGAGAAGGTTTCAGCATGACAAGATGTCACGTTCTACATTTTACAACTGAGTTTCTCAGTTTCGTGAAGGTAGAACTAGCATGTGTGACAGGCCTAGGTCTGAGAGGCCCACTGAGGCAGTGAACCCATCAATGGTTGCATATGTTGAGGATTTCGTCATGCAAGAATGTCAGGTAACATTGCGGGAGGTAGCCAGTAGGTTTATCATTAGAAGAGAATCAACACACAAAATGAACACCTTGGTATGAGCAAAGTCAGTGCTAGGTTGTAGCCAAGACAGTTGCCACAATACAAAACAGCATCCAGAGCGACTATAACAAAATACCATTTGAGTAGTTTTAGACATTAAGGAGATAAGTTCTTTAACTGCATTATCGCTGGCGATGAAATGTGGGTTCAATACGCTGAACCGAAGACAAAAGCTCAATCAAAGCAGTGGAAACGCGCTGGTTCTCCACCCCTCTAAACGTCTCCTTTAGCTGAGGTAATTCTGAGAAATCTCAATGGCAAACAAAGACAGTTGCGTCCAAGGCTAGCACATATTAATGTCCTTCTTCATGACAACGCCCTCCTCCCATACCTATTCGACTATAGTTAAAGTCATCAATTCATTCGAATGACAATTGTTATCACAACCTCCCTGTAGCCATGACCCTGCGTACCTGTGACTTGTATTTGTTTCCAGAAATGAAAAATTTATCGTTTTCAGTTGTCGTTTAACACATGCACATTGTGTGGTTTGAGTCTCGTGATATTTTCCAAACTGCCACCACCGAGGCTTTAGCACCCGCAGGAATACATAAATATACCGAGCGCAATCTTCTGCATGAGCATGGCCTATACAGGCGTCTTCCTTACAGTGGTTGTGTTTTTGTCATCAGGAAAAAATTTGATGAATGGGCACCCGTGGATGAATGACCATTTGTTATTATTTCCATTAGGTGTTGCGTGCATATGTAGTGTTACAATACGAATTTTCGCTACACTCAAATGTAATTTCAATTTCAAAGGATGTTGAAATATTTTGATACAAATATTGCAAGAAAATGAGACTCGCTGCAAAGAAAATTTACTTGCGAAATACACAATATAATCATCTGAAGTAGTTGATCATCCAAGGTGTCAATCAAAAGAACGAAGTCAACGAAACAACTTGTACATTGATAATGCATCATGCGTGTTCCGGTTTGTTTTCCATTCAGTGTTATACTTGACTGACTAACCGGTTTGGGCTTGGGTGCGTATCTTATTTACGACGCCTATAAATTAAAGTACTTGTTTTAAATCCATTCATACAGATTTCGGTTCGGAATATATATGCGTCATCCCATTACTAAAAGTGTACGTCAGGAATGGCCATATATTGTGTACACCGTTTACTATGACTATGTCATTGGGTAACTCGGGGAATATCAAAATATACTTGTTCATAAAACACGGCAGTGGAATCAAAGCGTGTATTATTTATGTTTATTAGTTATTTATTTATGTGTTATACTTTGTTTATAACTTATTGAATATTATAATAATGTTACAATAAATCAGAAACGCTTAATTGAAAATCAAATAATAAAATGTGTCTGTATAGTATTGCCGTATTCATACTCAGAAATACACTTACTTTTGTTGGATACTAAAGGGAGGGCGCCGGATGCTCGCTTGTGCTCACATAATAGCACAATACATTGGGTATCAACATTACGTCATGGTCTCTGATCCGTCAGTATAAATCTTGGAACGAATTTAACGGTATGACACCATCGTAATTAACAGATACGTTGCCGAAAGTAAATTGCAACACATGATACTTAGCTTGTTATCACTAACTAATACAACCGAACAAATACGTCACTTAGCATAAAATATAGCAATTCAGACGGTTACAACATAAATAAGACAGTGGAGAATGGAATAATTAGAGTCAAAAGAAAAATGTTTGAAATGTGAGATCAACTACATGTGCATTTATAACCTAAACGTGCTACGCACAGTACGAATATCATGGCATATTCTGGCATCTGTTTGTCGTATTTTTTATGAACCACTAGGAATGCGGTAACTGATAGTTACATGTATAACAGATTTAAGATAGAAATGCGATGCAATAATCCGCTTAGTGCATGTATGGTGCAAATAGTTTCAACGTGTTTATTTATTATTGACTCCTGTATTGATCCCTTTAGCGCTCCTTTATTAGACTGGGGCGTTAGCCCCATGTCTTTAGTAACCGTAATTTTGGAAACAGCCGTATCCGAGTTAGACACATTTGATAGTTTCACAATTCCCACAGCCGGTGCGAATACACATCATAGTATCAGAGTTAGACACATTTGATCGGTTTTACAATCCCCACAGCCAGTGCGAATACACATCCTAGTCTATATTTAGACAGGCGAGTCGACATGTGTTCAGAGCCATTCAGCGAGTCGTTGTAAGACATACATGTGTAAATAAACTTTATACGAGTGTGCATTGAATAAGCTTTTCACTGTCATAGAAATGCCGCCGAGACTATGGAAACTGCTAGAAAAACTAAATAAATCGAACGTAGGTGACTATCGTTTCGTCGGCATGCCAAAATTATTCCGATGCCTGTAATGTGTAATGATTTAAGGTCATTTAAACAACTGTACGGGCGGAATCTGTGTATATTTTGAAATGCGTCATATCGTTACTTGGCATCTTGTTAATCAGATTCGTCACGCTATTTTTAAAACGTATCAGTACAAACCTCGATGAATGAACGAAACACTGCCTTCTGTAAGTGCTTCACTTTTAATGACATGAACTAAAACCGATTAGCTAGATAGTCAAAATTTCCTTCGACGCGAAAGGCTATACACTGCGTACACATTTTATTGGTTTAACACTGGACAATACCCATCTATTATAAACTCAGAAGTCACGTGATCGTGTCGACCAATGGCATTTAGTATCAGGAACGAACGGTGATTTCGTAAGGTCAAATATCAAAATATACTGGGTAATACAGCAGCGGGTGAATGTAACGGTAGAGGAATCAAAGCGCTGTGTGGCGCGTATAGTCATACATGCACGCTTTGAAATTAAAATTCCTTGTAAGTGAACCAGTCCCTCTTTCCATCCCCGATCGAGACGGTGCAATGCTTCTACAATCTCTGCCTGAGAAGTCTTTACGGGTCACAAGAAACGTCGACTGCCCCAGTCTTTCTGCGGTTTCAGCGCTTTGATACTTGTTAGAATCGGTCATCGTTTTTGTATCTTCGACCCCGGTGAAATTCATGGAGAGATTATATTGTGTCATGTTGCCTTTCTTGCGACACCTTTCCCTTTCCCCGAAATCCGCGGACATTTATCCAAAGCCTGTAGATCCGAATCAGAAGCAAGTTGTGCTTTTCTAACAAATAATAGCGTTTGCAATATCAGCAGGAAAACGGATTTGAGTTGTCTTCCCTTACTCAATAGAAAGGACCTAAAAGAAATTTGCTTTTGAAATATTACAAATTACAGTAAAAAGTGTCTTCCTACGCCACAGCCGTGCAAGTGATCATTATAACGTGTTCTAAATGAATAAATTCACATACGTTTTGTTTTATTATCGACTGTTAAATATTAACGATTACAATATTAATAACGACAAGGAAACAAGTATAGTTTAACACATACAAAATGACGGCGTCCATGAAAACGCACAACAACGGAGAAAACTACTGTGCGTAGATGTAAGATTCTGATCTGTATAACTCGTCCGAGGTAGGATTTATACATTATTCTACATAACACTTTCAGTCTGCTATCATCTTGGATTTCTGACTGCAGGAAAAAGACTTGTACATACAACAGGTTTAATATCTAAGTTACTGTGTAGTGATGTGGGGTTTAGACTTGATTTACTTCAATAATGGCAATGGTTTTAGACGGTCTATGATTGATGAGTCTCGATTGCCGGAAGGAGGTGAATGTAGAGCTGTTAGGTTAGAGAGCTACCCGTTTAGCTCAGTCGGTAGAGCACCGTACTAGTGTTTAGGTTGTTGTGGGTTCGAGTCAAATATCGGGCTATCTTTTTCCTCTTGATTTATTTCAACTGCTACATATTTGTGCTGAACCAATATGTTAATACAAAGCTCTTGTGCAAGCAACATAATATCCATCAGATACTTAACAGTGCTGAATTATCTCCTGTTTTGTATTATACATGTTCATGCTGAGTAAGGGAGTTATAAATCCCATTTGGAAATCTGGGGCATGACACGACCATGGATTAAAACCATGACCTCCAACACTCAAACCAGACAAATTATTTTTATAGTTATCAGAACTAGAAGGAGATTGCCTTTACAAACTGTTGACATTGTTTGCATTAGTTCTTTTCTTATACATAGCTTCACATTTCTTAATTGAGATTCCTTTGTGCAGCCATGAATTATGATCTACATTATATGAGATCCCAGAATCGGACATTGTAAGTACGTAGAACGGTGTAATGGAACTACTGCTACTGTTTGAAGCCATAATTCTTTGTAGATTCAGTCATGTTGGCAGCAAATGGTGCATTTCAGGAAGGCAGTCAGGGTAGGTTTTGAGCATAAAGTTTATTAAATATCATGTTATAGATAGATTTAATCATAGTTCATTTGATTGTTATCATGCCTAGCTACACAGCCTATATTTTCCATTTGCAATTGTGTACGCAACTGAGGATGTGAAAAGTGACCATGGGGAATAAAGTACATAATATTTTTTATATGCATGTATTTGTAAAAGTAACTTTGAACATGTTGTTTGTTTTATTTAGTGACACCGCTGAAGCAAGATTAATGTAGTAAAGTTTTAATATAAAAGTGGATCGATGTTGTTCACTTGAAGTTGTGAGCATTTTATTCTGTGGGACTGGTTAGTTTATACAATTAAACTTCGATAACTCGAGGACGCTTGGGTCCATCCGATTTTTCGAGATTTCCTCATGTCCTTTTGGTGTGTTTTTATGGAATGCCTTATGTTCATAGCTTTACTAGTGTGATAGGTAAATCTATGTCCAACTGACGTCTGTGATCTGCAGTGTGCTCCTTGCTGTCAGCACTTTCAGTGCTTTGATTATTAAAGCCTACACTGGAAAATCATAATCGAAATATCGTCTGCAGGTTCACACACTGCAATGCTATTGTAGTAGGTTATATGTATCTCCATTCATTGTTTAACGGATTAATTTACCAGCGCATATGTTATTTATTGGAATACAACATTCGTATAATGTTTATTGGATAATTATTCACATGCAGTCAGACACATTTTACGAACGCATTCAAATATTCGAACATTAACAGCTACAAATGAACAATAAATAATGAATACAATTATTGTATTCACACCAATAATCTACATATTCTTATTTTATAGGCATTTATTGTTGGTAAGAAAATATCTTAATAGGAACCATTAATTTTTAATTGGGAATGCCAGATACACAACAAACCCTCCCCTAACAAATCATAGGGAAATAATAAACAAGAAAAACTCTCCACACAGATCATGGGGAAATAATACACAACAAAACAAGGACAAACATCTATCAGAATGGGTAGGAAGGAAATACTCTGGATGATAAACTGTCATTGAAATTTATCAGAACAGCAGGGCGAATATATTGAATGGATTGAATACACATAAGAACAAGATGAGAAAGCAAGTGTTCATGGGACGAACGGCGGTAAAATACGAATATTATATCAAGCAAAGGAATTGCACATGGGAAATGTATTCCAAAGACTCTCCCATAGGATTTCCCATCCCTTAAAATCGGGATAAAATCTTACATTTGTTAAATGTATCACATTAAGTAACTTTTCTATCGTCAGCGCACACTTGTTGTTAAATCAATAAGAATGCTGCATCAAAGTCAAGTAATTAGCCTCGGGGGAAACATGGTAGTTCATCACCAAGCCTGGTATTTATGTCACAAATAGACTTTAAATCATGTGTTTAGTTGGCACAATACACCGGCGCGAATAGAATAACACTATGGATCCTAGCATTGTTTAAGTATTGAGCACTTTGTTCAGTTGTTTTAACAATATTTTAACAATATTTTAGTCGGATGTTCAACCAATTTTAACGTGTTATCGACATAAATGAGTTTTAAATATATGTATGCATCCTTGCAGTACACGTTCCTTAATTTATTTACCTTCTTTTTTCTTCCTTCCCATTTTAATTGTTTCGTATGTCGGTAAGATTTTTTATGCAGATGCCAATCCGTTTACTGTTTTTGTCTGGCATTACGCCGATAGTTTGATTGAGCAAGTGAAAATCTAGTGAACACAATTTGTACTAAACAAAATAATATACTAGTATACATTTATACAGCTTGAATTCTGAAGAAAATATATGCATTTTTACAGAAATTATATGACGTCTGTTGCATTAGTCGGTGCAATTTGTGACAAAGTAGACAACATCACTATTAAGATGTCTGATGTTCATGCAAAGATGGTCTGAATTTCGTCCGGATTGAGTAATGGCTAAGTACTGGTTGTATTGATGACAATTAATTTGATGCAAACATATACACTATGCATTTAGAGCATTTCATCCGGATAGAGTAATGGCTTGTACGGGTTGTATTGATGACAAATACTTAGAAGCAACCGTATACAATATTCATTTGGAGCATATCGAATCGACACATCGCTAATCATATTATTATTGTTTTAAGTTGGAAACAGGGTGCCGGAACTAAACTGAAAAATTCACGAATATAAACTTATTATGATCTTAACTGTTTATATATGTTATCATGGCAACAATTAGTTCGAAAATAACAGTGGTTGATATTTAGACGGTACGGGTGCGACATTAATTGTAATATTGTGTCCGATATGCTCTTGAAATGGTGGTAGTATCTATGTTTTCACACGTCGTACTTTTCCTGTAAAAACGATAAACTCTCTTTGTACGTTTGTATGGGACATTAAATACTGGCTTTGTATGTGACATTGTTTGCTCGCTTTGTATGTGACATTGTTTGCTCGCTTTGTATGTGACATTGTATGCTCGCTTTGTATGTGATGTCGTATGCTCGCTTGGTATGTGACATTGTTTGCTCGCTTTGTATGTGACATCGTATGCTCGCTTTGTTTGTGGCTCTGTATGCTCACTTTGTTTGTGACAGTGTATGCTCGCTTTGTATGTGACATCATCTGCTCGCTTGTATCTAACACTGTTTGCTCGCTTTGTGCGAGACATTGTATGGTCGCTTTGTATGTGACACTGTATGCTCGCTTTGTATGTGGCATTGTATGCTATCTTTGTATGTGACATTGTATGTTCGCTTTGTATGTGACATTGTATGGTCACTTTGTATGTGACATCGTATGCTCGCTTGTGTCTAACTAGTGATTGTTCGAATGTAGAGTGTTAATTATCATTTACAACAATGATCGCAAATAAAACAGCATGCTACGTAAGTTTTATTTTTGTATAGTATTCATAGCAACATATCGTAATGTGTTGGTCTATGGTTGCCGTTCACTGAAATAGAACATAACTATAGGTCTTAGGTTTACATAACTGTAATTTGAAAGGTTCTGTTGTGATTTGAAAACCAAATAATTACATATAAACGCTTAAACTCAGTCTACAACCCGCAGTGCGAATGTTTAAAAAGTAATTTTGAATATCGTGAATACCAATCATTCCGGCTGAAACCAGTTCTACACTATTATGCAGAAGTAAAATTGTATCCAAAGGAATATCACATTGCATATATATTATTATGATCAAGCATAATTAAATTTAGCTACCTTTAAGGTGTTTGCAAACTTACCATTTAACTTTGAACACTCAGTCAAACTTTGTGCAATTTGGAGGGAATCGCTTCAGGCGTTTTGTTTTCCTTGGCACCTTTCCGGGTAATGTGATGGAACTACATAAGCTGATACTCAATTTCCCACCATACGTGTGACCTAACATAAAAACACGTACTATGAATGTGTTTAAGTCATATTAAATAACGTTACTGTAGTACTAATAGTATAACATACATGTACATTAAATGATTGGAAAGTAGAATTGATACGGATGTAACGTTTTAAAAATGTAACCAAAACAAATTAATCAGATGTAGATGTATTTCACAAAATTTAATTACAATTACTTCAGTGTACAACAACAGACTTCCGGTCCATCGACCAACAAAGTACATATGCAAACTATATAACGAACGCCAGGTTAAAAAAAAACAACTAGAAAGTTTATATTAAGTAAGGTAAATGTTGTGAAGCCTTTGAACAGACTGGGCCTCATCTTTGAGTATGCACTATTATATGTAAATCTAAACGTCATTTGTATCCTTTTGATTATCATGGAAAATGACCGGACTATGCATTACAATATCGGCGAGGAAGACATTCAACAAAAACCCTACTGTTAACTGCAACATGTGCCAATTATGCCTATACACTGTACGATATTCGCTTTGTTTATCATAATGCAACAAAAACAGTTCATGGCATTCTAAATGACGTACCTGATATAAGGTATTTCCGTCTCCTTTGCAAGTAAACACCGCACATTCCACTACTAGCCGATGTATACAAGCGTTTTAGGTCGACACTACCAATCCCTTCGGGAAACTAAACGAGAATTAGAAGAAAATAGTTTGCCGAGTCAACCATCATAACACAAATTAGTTGCGATTTTGATTTGGAATCATATACTACAACTAGCAATCATATCGTATCATGAGACGTCATACAAAAGATTGTCAAAAATTCTTCCACTTTGCCCCGTCTAGAGTTCGCTAGAGGGTTTGTCAAGCTCGCATTTTGATGCATTTCAAAGGGTTAAATTCGTTGTATTTCATGGATCTATTTTGATGTTTGAAGCGCAATTTCAGCCGCGGAAAGAGGTCACGTGTAAAAAGCTTGAGACTCCTTGTACTATAAATACATATACTATAGAAGACATAAGGGAGATAACTTCATACTGGATAATGGGAGATAATTTGTCACAGTATCATGTGCGTTTGACGATGTACTGTTATGATATTACGGTATTAAATTTGAATTAATTGTTTATTTTAATTATAAGTATTTTTATCTTTTGAATACAAAACGACTGAAAGTCATTCATTTGTTGGGATATATTTAATAATTTCTCGAAGGCAACATACTAAAAAAAACTTTAAGTATGTTCCGCACTTATATTTGCATTGCAACATCCTTACCTTCCATGGGTCACCGAGCATGACAACACGATAAAACCCTTCTGCATCGTAGTCATAATAATAGTCGTCAGGATCACTGCCGTCTGGCACCTTAAGCTCACTTCGAACATAGAATCTGGCCACTAAAATTAAAGATATGCTTAGATACAGCGGCATTAGCTTATAATTATAACATAGATCACAATATGAAACGAATGCACATCTCTCAGAAAAGTGGATACATCTTTAAAACTAGTCTATAAAAAAGAGAGAATAAGTAGCTACATGGAACGTCACATACATAAGACAGTGCCTCCCAACGCAAACCTCCGGGAAAACAACAATCCATAAAACATAAGCAAATAAACAAATAGTTTGTTTCATTTTTTTAAAACTTATTAAATAGAAGAAAACATTTTAAGTCATCGCTAATAAATAACCTAGAATGCTAGTAAACTGAAACTGCTTTTATAATATTAAGTTACTAACCCACGGTATTTACGGTTGGTAACAGTAAAAACGCGTAGGAACGATGAGAAAAAATACATTTACGAACCAAATGATGAATCACAATATAGCTGTTTCAGTGATGCCGGATAGCATGAACAGGAATATCCAAGCCTCCATGACAGTGCCAGCACTAAAGCCGACAACAGTAGTTTCAAATGCATCTTCACTAGTAGCTAGTTCGTTATGTGGTCCCCGTGTGTCATTTGAGCTTCATATTCAAGTGGGGTTTATCTCAATCAAACCATGTAACAGTTGGTAGGTGCGTTTATAAGCTGATGGATTATCTATGACCACATGGTTAGCAGCTTATACATATATCACCGACATAGTACTTATGTCCATAAATGCATAAATGTCGTGTTAAATCTACAGTGAAACCACTGGTAATTTCAGGTAATCCACAATCAATACAATATAGTTTCTGCTGTGTACTACATGTTGATTCCCTGTTATAATATGTATGTACCAATGAGTTCATTATTTGTAGTCGTCCATGTATAACGACATCATAATCCGCCTTCGTGATCGTTACTCAGCTGCAACAGAAGCTTTTTACATCCCCAGGAAAACATTAATATACCGTACGGGAATAATTGATCGTTTGGATAATTCAGCTGTAGAAAAGCATACCCTTCTCTGATGTGTTTCATGCAGTGTCAAGGAATACCGTCTAAGAAATGGTCGTTATGCCGAACACCTTTGGACTGACATGAACTAAGGCAAGTCGTAATTAAGGAGTCTGTTACACAGACCAAAATAAACCGATTGATCGGCATCATGCACCGCTGATGTCAAGCAATTATTGTTCGAGTTGGCCACTTCTGGTATCAATTTAAGTTCATTTGGCAGTGTCCTAGGATGACCTAATTTATCAGGAGCAGTAGCTTACCTTTAACTGCCAACAATTCAGCTTAGAATACTCTTGCGATACATATTTCGATATGTCTGCGTGAAGAAAAAGCGAAAATGTCCTTATTTTACATGTTAATAGTGTAAATGCGCCAACATAATTGATTCATTCGATGCTCACATCATAATTATATGTATTGCGTTCAAAAATATCCCCACATAGTCGCCGGTAAAGCTCTTTCTGCTTAGTCACATCGCGTGTATGTAAGTGCAACGTTATATTGATCTGTTCAACACATTGTTATGAGACAAATGAGCCAAACCAATTATATATCGCATAACTGTTATGCTGTCCATCCTTCATTATAGTATTTATAGTATTGTGTTTCCTTTAGTATACTTTTCAAATTGTACATGGAAATATATTCATATGTATTAATGTCGCACTATTAGATCTACAACAATATTTCGTGGAATAATACAATACAATTTTGTCTATTCATGGCCGAAAAATTGTTCTGGTGCCGCAAGAATTGGGTAAACGGGAAAAACAACATTTATTTGCAAAACTTATGATTTTTTGCATACCTATTTATCCACACATGACGATTAATGACTTCGACGTTTGTTACTTGCTATGGTATACACACGGTCAGACAGTTCGAGGCAGGAAACAACAAATAATACATAATGAGTAACTGAGTCACTATTGGTCATTGTAAATGAGTTTACGCAATTAATCTACGGGGTCGTCATTTACATGACTTCAGTATAGATTTGAGAATGTCATAGTTTACTTGAGTCGTCCATTTGATTCAAACTAACATTTAACAATCGTACAGTGAAATACACAATTCATTGAAAATGGGAAATGTTATTAAATGAAGAGTTATCCCTAAAATAATAAAAATGTGTTTATTACGCGCTTGCTTTATTGAAGAATATTTTTGAGGGCTTCAGCGAAAGTGTTTTTTGATAAGAAACAGTAATAACATTGTAAAATACAAGATGGCAAGAATGTTCAATGGTACATTATATTTTATTTTGTATGGCCTCAGGAGACGACATTACAACGAATGCCAGTTTACAAATAATTTCATAAATAGCTTTTTGACATTTTTTCTCTTATATGTCGTCGAAATGATCAGCTAGGAACGGTCAGTTAATACAATGAAACAAGAACGAGAAACTGAATGCATTGCAGAGAATGTCATCGAGTATTTGAAAGCCAATGTTTGTTTCAAACTCGATAACATAAAGATAAAAATTATGAATTGTTCAACATCACTGTAACAGCTACAGTTATTAAAACCTGACATAAGAATTGCATTACTTAAATAATAAAACCATATTAAGCTACGTATTTTCATCTATTTTAGCTCTGGTGGCCATATTGTAGAATCAACCGGAACCATTTGAACATCTTGAGAAAGAGTCATGCCAGGATGCTACAGAGCAAGTTTGAAACCCATATGTTAAAATACGAGAATGTATCAGGATATGAATCCAAATTATTCAAAACACAAATTGTGCGACATATATATTTGTTATTTCAAACAAAAAAATTGAAGGATGGCCTAATGATGTTTTATTTCTATTTTATTCAATTAAGGATTCAGGATTTTTACTTTCGCCCATTATTTTGAAGTTTTTTTATCTTTATTTTTTTTTTTAAATTCAAAACCTCACACTCCATAATGCATTTATATTGTCTTATTGTTTTTTTAATAGTTTAATTATTTGGACTGAACCGCAAATAAATAACATCGCAATGTGATCTGCAATGGTTGCCATGCACTAAAATGGAACATATATATGGTTTAGGTTTACATTACTGTAATTTGAGTGTTTCTTGTGTCATTTGAAAAAAAAGAAATTACGGTATCACGCTTTCACAAAGTCTGATTTTTTATCATAATACAACCCTACTACATTGTGTATGTATCAAACGTAATGTTGAATATTATGAAGCCTTATCAATCATCCCGACTTAATTATTTCACACCGAATTGGATGCAATGTTTGCGACAAAGGTAACACCTGTTGATTCAATCTATATAATAGCAGTTAAAAATGCGAATGAAACGTTTATAATCTTATACCGTTCCGAAACATGCAATGGCTTTTTGTCACTTGGCTTTTAAAAATAAATCGATGAATGAAAGTTACGTTTGTTTTTTCTTCTGTCTTCATATTTTCATGTTGTGAAACCACGTGACTTTGTGTACTAAACTGATTGGCGAACATAAGAAAAGTAAAACCCTCTCCACACAGATCATATGTAACATCAAACAACCAAAACCCTCCCCACACAAATCATAGGGAACATCAAACAACACAAAACCCTCCACACACAGATCATAGGGAACATCAAACAAAATAAAAACCCTCCCAACACAGATCATAGGGAACATCAAACAACCAAAACCCTCCCCACACAGATCATAGGGAACATCAAACAACAAAAAACCCTTCCAACACAGATCATAGGGAACATCACAAACAACAAAAAACCCTCCCAACACAGATCATAGGGAACATCAAACAACCAAAACCCTCCCCACACAGATCATAGGGAACATCACAAACAACACAAAACCCTCTCCACACAGATCATAGGGAACATCAAACAACCAAAACCCTCCCAACACAGATCATAGGGAACATCACAAACAACACAAAACCCTCCCCACACAGATCATAGGGAACATCACAAACAACACAAAACCCTCTCCACACAGATCATAGGGAACATCAAACAACAAAAAACCCTCCACACACAGATCATAGGGAACATCAAACAACCAAAACCCTCCCAACACAGATCATAGAGAACATCAAACAACAAAAAACCCTCTCCACACAGATCATATGTAACATCAAACAACCAAAACCCTCCCCACACAGATCATAGGGAACATCAAACAACAAAAAACCCTCCACACACAGATCATAGGAAACATCAAACAACACAAAACCTCCACACGCAGATCATAGGGAACATCAAACAACACAAAACCTCCACACGCAGATCATAGGGAACATCAAACAACACAAAACCTCCACACGCAGATCATAGGGAACATCAAACAACAAAAACCCTCCCCACAGATCATAGGGAACATCAAGCAACAAAAACCCTCCCAACACAGATCATAGGGAACATCAAACAACACAAAACCTCCACACGCAGATCATAGGGAACATCAAACAACAAAAACCCTCCCCACAGATCATAGGGAACATCAAGCAACAAAAACCCTCCACACACAGAGCATATGGAACATCAAACAACAAAAACCCTCCCCACACAGAGCATAGGGAACATCAAACATCAAACAACAAAGAACCCCCCCACACACAGATCATAGGGAACATCAAACAACAAAGAACCCTCCACACACATATCATAGGGAACATCAAACAACAAAGAGCCCTCCATACACAGAGCATATGGAACATCAAACAACAAAACAAGGGCAAACATCTTTCGTGATAGGCAAGGAGGAAAAAAATTCTCTGGATGAAAAACAATCATGGAAATTTATTTGGTCAACAGGAGGAAATGGATTGAATAGATGGAATACACATCATAACGAGCTGAGAAAGCCAGTAGTAATGGAACGAACGGGAGAAAACACCAATAGTATATCATGCAAAGGAACTGCACATGATATGTATTCATAAGACTCTCCCATGATATATCCCATATCTTTAAATCGGGATGACATCTTTAACTTGCAAAATGTATCACATTAAGTAAATTTTATCTCGTCAATGCACAGTTGTTGTTAAATCTAGAAGAAAGTTGCACCAAAGTCAAGTATTATTACTGGTATTTATATCAATAATGTTCATTTTCTGCTATCCCAATATGCAGATGATACTACAGTTTTACTTGATGGCTCAGAGAAGTCACAACGCAACACAATGAATACTTTTAAAATTTTATGCGGAAATCTCGGGTTTATACCTGAACATCGACACAATAAAAGCAATCTGGATTGGTTCTCAGAATTATGCCCTGATTTAGACTTAAAATGGGCACAGAATTCTTTTGAAATACTGGGAGTCACTTTATCAACAAATTTAAACGAAATCACATTAATTTAATTAATTACACAAAAAAGATCAATGAAATTGAAAAGTTATTTGCATCATGGAATAAAAGAATATTAACCCCTATCGGAAAAATTGTTGTCATAAAAACATTGGCTTTGCCAAAGATTAATCATTTAATTATTAGTCTCCCGGACCCATGTGAAGAAGTGATTAATCCTCTACAAAATATGTGTTTTAAATTCCTATGGAATAGTGGTCCAGACAAGATTAAGAGAAGATGTATTGTTCAACCATATAGCACAGGGGGGCTTAGAATGTTGGACATAACACAATTTATGAGCTCATTTAAAACAACCTGGCTAAGGAATTTAATATCCAAAAGCTCAAACTATTTAAACTTAGTAACACATATGTATCCATTTATAACACTCTTTATTCATTTGGTAGTGATTTTAATAAAAGTAAACTTCCTTTAATCTCAAATGAATTCTGGAAGAATGTATTTGAAGGTTACATTATAGTGTCCGATAATATCTCAGTGAATAAAGAAAATTGTCAGACAGTACCCATATGGTACAACAACTTATCAAAGATAGCAGTACACACTTTCTTTTTTAATAATTATTTTGTTTGCAGATTAGTTGGGCAATAATGGATCCTTTTTAACATATGAGGTTTTCTTAGAAACATGGCAGGTCAGAACTCACTTTCTACAATATAACAGTTCGAGTAAGTGCATTAAGGGCACTTTTGAGGGAAAAGGTATTAAAATGCCACAAAACACATTAGCATACCCAATCCAATCACTCTCATTTGTAGTGCAAACAAAGTATGTCGACATATTTATGATACACTCAAAAACAAAATGTTAGAATTAAAATCTCAGACCAAATGGAGAACAGAGCTTGACATATCTCAACACTTTAATTGGAAGTTCTATTATGACATACCATTTGGTTGCTCTAAAGACTCATCACTTCAATGGCTGCAATATATCATTAATCACAGAGTTCTTGGTACAAACCGCCTTCTATCAAAAATGGAGCTAGTCATTTATGAAGAGTGTACATTCTGCCATAACCACTCGGAGAGTATTTTACATTTATTTTGGGAGTGTAGACATACATACGCCTTTTGGAGCCAACTGAAAGAGTGGATAAACCAAAACTTTAATGATATATTTACAGACAGGTCTAAGTGTGATACTATTCTTGGAAATATGAGACTACAGACTGCTTTAAATGTCATGTTTTAGTTGCAAAACATCATATATACCAAAGTAAAATAAAATAAATCTCTTCCAAATATAGAATTTTTTAAGGAAAAGTTTGAAACATATATTTTGACACTAAAATGTCAATCTATTCAATCAAGCTTCATGAACAAAATTATGAAAACTTGGATGGGTTTTGCAGCTATCTGGAGGATTGACCACCAAAGACCTGGCCGAGAATAACTCATTGAAATATACATTAGTTTCTTGCAGAAAATTTTATTCTCTACTTTTTCCTTGTATTCATGCTTTATCGGAATGAAATCTCTGTTAGGTAGTATTAGTGTTCCACATTCTTTGCTGATGGAACATCCACACGAACGCACCTTGTACCTATGTTTTCTTTCCTTTTCTCCTTCTTTTTAGTGTTTTTTTCTCTTTACCTTTTCTTTGTATGGACCTTCTTTCTCATCTCCTATCTATATTTCTATGTACATGTAAAATGTTTCATTTGTATGGACCTTCTTTCTCATCTCCTATCTAATTTTCTATATATATGTAAAATGTTTCATTTGTACAGCAATGCTTTATTTAACATTTGTAAAACTATGTAATTTACTTTTTGCAGTTCAGCAAACATAGTGTTCAAAGGAAGGAACTGTAATAATTCAACTAATAACATACTTACCTCCCTTTTAAACAGCATGCTTTATGATATTCTTGTTTTTTAGGGTAATGAAATAGATATTGTCTCTGATAAGGGAAAACAAAATAACAATTTTAATTAAGACAGTATATTTCTTGTGAACTGTGTTATGTTTAATCATGTTGACACATTTGGTACCATATAATATACTTTTACATTTTATCTTGTATATCACATATATTTTATTATGAAAAATCTTTGGTCCAACATACAGTTAACTGATTTTCTCTAAAATTACTGTTTAAATATACTATGATCCGACACTGACATTTTAGTAATCAGAATTTAAAGCAATGTATGATATATATATAGCAATACCAAAGTGCTCAATATACATTAATAATCTATTGTAATATTTTACAACATTACTGTATCTTTCATGTTAACCTAATAACAATTTAATTTATATTAAACAATTCTCTTAAAAAGTAGTCAATAGAACCCAACACAATTTCTGTATCTGTTGCCGAACTCTGTATAGCCAAACATTTAAATTTTCCTTTTATTATTTTGTTTCTTTTTTTTTGGTTATTCAATATGTGATTTTACTTAGAAAAAAAGTATGTGTGCAAATGTTATTTTTGCTATGCGGAATTAAAATAAAAAGTTACAAAAAAAGGCAAGTATTCAACCTCAGGGGAAACATGGTATTTCATCACCAAACCTGGTATTTATGTCACAAATGGGATTATAAACATGTATTATACCAGCGCGAATGGAATAACACGATGGGTCCTATCATTGTTTAAGTATTGAACACTGTGTTCAGTTGTTTTAACAAATTTCTGTTGGATGTTCAACAAATGCTAAAGTGTTCCCGACATTAATTAGTTTAAAGTTGAATGTATTTACTAGCAGTCGTTTTAAATATGTGTATGCATGCGATACGCATTTTTAGCATTGCAGTACAAGTTCCTTCAATTATTTAGCTTTTTATTCTTCCTTCCAATTATGATTCTGTTTCGTATGTCTGTGAAGGGAAGTTTTTTTTTTGTGCAGATGCCAATCTTTTTACTGTTATTGTCTGGCATTACGCTGATATTTGGGATGTGCAAGTGCCAATCCAAATCTAGTGAACACAATTTGTACTAAACAAAATGATATATACGTTTATACAGCTTGAATTCAGAAGAAAATATATGCTTTTTTACAGAAATTATATGACGTCTGTTGCATTAGTTGGTCAATTTGTGACAAAGTAGACGACAGCGAAATGCATTAAAATAGACGACATCACTATTAGGATGTCTGATGTCCATTCACAGATTGAATGGTCTGAATTTCATCCGGATAGAGTAATGGCGTGTACGGGTTGTATTGATGACAAATACTTGGAAGCAACCGCATACAATATTCATTTGGAGCATAACGAATCGACACTTCCCTATCATATCATTATTGTTTTAAGTTGGAAACAGGTTGCCGGAACTAAATAGTCAAATTCACGGTTATAAACTGATTATGATCTTAACTGTTTATATGTGTTATCATAGCAACAATTAGTTCGAAAATAACTTGATGGATATCTAAACGGTACGGGTGCGAAGAAACATAAAAATTATCTGGTGTCCGTTTTGGTCTTGAACTGGTGGTAGTATGTATGTTTGTTTTCACACGTCGTAACTTACCTGTAAAAAACGATAATTTTCTCTCTTGGTGCGTTTGTATGTGACATTACATACTCGCTTTGTATGTGACAATTCATACTCGCTTTGTATGTGACATTATATACTCGCTTTGTATGTGACATTATATACTCGCTTTGTTTGTGACATTACATACTCGCTTTGTATGTGACATTACATACTCGCTTTGTATGTGACATTTCATACTCGCTTTGTATGTGACATTATATACTCGCTGTGTATGTGACATTATATACTCGCTTTGTATGTGACATTATATACTCGCTTTGTATGTGACATTACATACTCGCTTTGTATGTGACATTATATACTCGCTTTGTATGTGACATTATATACTCGCTTTGTATCTGCAATTGTATGCTCGCTTTGTATGTGACATTGTTTGCTAGCTTTGTATATGACATCGTATACTAGCTTTGTATCTGCCATTGTATGCTCGCTTTGTATCCGCCATTGTATGCTCGCTTTGTATGTGATATCGTCTACTCGCTTTGTAGATGACATCGTACGCTAGCTTTGTATCTGACATTGTTTGCTCGCTTATTATCTGCAATTGTATGCTCGCTTTGTATTTGACATCGTATGCTAGCTTTGTATGTGACAATGTTTGCTCGCTATGTATCTGCAATTGAATGCTCGCTTTGTATGTTACATCGTATGCTCGCTTTGTATGTTACAGTGTATGCTCGCTTTATAACTGCCATTGTATGCTCGCTTTGTATGTGATATCGTATGCTGGCTTTGTATTTTACAGTTTATGATCGCATTGTATCTGACATTATCTGCCCGCTTTGTATGTGACATAATATGCTCGCTTTGTATGTGACATTGTATGATTGCTTTGTATGTGACATTATATACTCGCTTTGTATGTGACATTGTATGATTGCTTTGTATGTGACATTATGTGCTCGCTTTGTATCTGACACTGTATGCTTTCTTTGTATCTGACACTGTATGCCCAGTTTGTATGTGATATTGTATGATCGCTTTGTATATGACACTGTCTGCTCGCTTTCTATTTGACATTGTATGCTCTCTTTGTATCTGTCACTGTATGCCCGCTTTGTATGTGACATTGTATGCTCGCTTTGTATGTGCTGTTGTATGATCGCTTTGTATATGACACTGTCTGCTCGCTTTGTATGTGCCATTGTATGCTCTCTTTGAATCTGACACTGTCTGCTCGCTTTGTATGTGACATTGTATGCTCGCTTACTATGTGCTATTGTATGATCGATTTGTATATGACACTGTCTGCTCGCTTTGTATGTGACATTGTATGCTCGCTTTGTATTTGACATTGTATGCTCGCTTTGTATGTGACACTGTCTGCCCGCTTTGTATGTGACAATGTATGCTCGCTTTGTATCTGACACTGTCTGCTCGCTTTCTTTGTGACTTGCAACTGTTCCAATGTAGAGTGTTAAATGTACTTTACATCATTTATCGCAAATAAAAAAAATGCTATATAATTTTTATTTGTTTATATAATCTTCAAATAACATATCGCGATGTGTTCGTCTTTGGTTACAGTTCACTGAAACAGAACATAAATATGTTTAAGGTTTACATTACTGTAATTGGAAAGGTTCTTTCGTGATTTGAAAACCAAATAATTGCGTTATCATGTTTTTATAAACGCTAATACTTTCATCAGTCTACAACCCGATTTGTGAATGTTTAAAACGTAATTTTGAATACAGTGAATATCAATCATTCCGGCTGAAACCAGTTCTACACTATGAAGGAATATCACATTGAACATAAATTAGTATGATCAAGCAACCTTAAAATCAGCTTCCTTTAACGTGTTTGTAAACTTACCATTTAACTTCGTCCACTCAGTCAATATTCGCGCAATTAGGAGGGACTCGCTTCAGGCGTTTTGCTTTCTTTGGTAACTTTCCGATTAGTGTGATAGAATCACACAAATTGATACTCAATTTCCCACCATACGTGTGACCTAACATAAAACACGTACCATGAATGCGTATTAGTCAGATAGTTATATGAAATAACATTAATATAATATAATAGTATAACAAACAGGTACATTAAATGATAGGAAATTAGAAATAAAAATAAAATTTCACCAATATGGACGAAACGTTTAACAATAAAACAAAATGTAAATTCATCAGATGTATTTCACAAAATTTAATTACAATGACTTCAGTGTAAAACAACAGACTTCCGGTCTTTCGACAAACATAGTATATATATAATGAACACCAGGTAAAATAATCAAACTAGACAATTTATATTAAGTTAAGTAAATATTATGAAGCCTTTGAACTGACTGGGCCTCAACTATGAGTATTTAATGTTATATGCAAATCTGAACGTCATGTGTATCCATTTGAATATCATTAAAAATGCCACGAGTATGCATTATATTTACAATACCGGCGAGGAAGACATTCACCAAAACTGCTACACGTGCCAATTCTGCGTATACATAATACGATATTCGCTATGTTATTAAAATGCAGCAAAACATATCATGGAAGTATACATGATGTACCTGAAATAAGATATTTCCGTCCCCTTTTCAAGTAAACACCGCACACTCCACTACTAGCCGATGTATACAAGCGTTTTATGTCAACACTACCAATCTCTTCGGAAAACTAAACGAGAATTAGAACAAAATAGTTTGCCGAGTTATATACCGCAATCCTTTAACATAATAGAAAGGGCACAATAAACATTACGAAGTATGTATTAGACATTATGTCCCACCATCATAACACAATTTAGTCGCGATTTTAATTTTGAATCATATACAATAATTAGCAATCGAATCGTATCATGAGACATCTTACTACAAGAGATTGTCAAAAGTTCTCTGCCTTTGTCAATCGCACATTTTGATGCATTTCAAAGGGTTGAATTCGTTGTATTTCGTAGATCTATGTTGATGTTTGAAGCAAGATTTCAGCCTCGAAAAGAGGTCAATTGCGAAAAGTTTGAGACTTATTGTACCATAAATACATATACATTTGTACTATAGAAAAGATAAAGGGTGATAACTTTATAATGGATAATGGGAGGGGACTTGTGACAATATACTGTGCGTCAGACGATGTATCGTTATGAGATTATAGTATTAAATTTTGAATTAATTGTTAATGAAGTAGTTTTATCTTCTGACTACAAACGACTGAAAGTCATTTATTTGCTGAAAAATGTTTAATATTTCTCGACGGCAACATACACAAAAAATGAAACGTATATACCGCACTTATATTTGCATTCCAATACCCTTACCTTCCATGGGTCACCGAGCAATTTTACACGATAAAACCCTTCTGCATCGTAGTCATAATAATAGTCGTCATAATCACTGCCACCGAGCACCTCAAACTCACTTTTGACCTTGAATCTGGCCACTAAAATTAAGGAAGTGTTTAAATACAGCGGCATTAGCTTAACACAATAACATGGATCACAATTTGAAACGAATGTATGTTTGCACATCTCTAAGAAAATGTGGATACATCTTTAAATATTGTCTATAAAAAAGTATTTTTTTTAATTTAAACATATTAATTAGATGAAAACATTTTAAGTCGTCGTTAAATGCAGACACATATGTCCCTAATATTTTACAATGTCCATGCACATTTATCATGTTGGATGCAATTTATTTGTTAATGGGTCGGACTTGATTATATTATTATGCATTCAATGCACTTACCCCGATTGTTGAAATATGTTAACGTTTAAATTACCTAGTATGCTATTTAAAAAACTAAAACTGCACCTATTTAGGAAATGTTAAATTGTTACAGGGAATGCCACTTTAACAGGGCAATGTCTCCCCACACAGACTCCAGAAGAAATATCAACCTACGAAACAATAGGAGTACAGAAGGTGGAATGGGGAAGTAATGCAATGTCTGGCTGCCGATAAAACAACCATGAAAATGTTCAAACTCCACACAGCGGTTATCTTCCCTTGAAGTACAGCAATAACCACTGCCATCACAAAAGTCACGTGATGATGGTTGGTTGGACAAAATGGCGGATCCGAAGAAGAAACTCACGTGATATCGTTTTTTTTTTTTAAATAACTTTTTAAATATTGTTTTTTTTTAACTTTTCATACCACCAAACAACTTATACGGTTGAAATTAAGATATATGACTATAAAATTGTCAACAAAAATTAAATAAATGAAAAATATATTTCGTCAAAAATCTTGACGAAAAGTTTGTGATGGCAGAGATCTCCGATAACTATAAGGGGAGATCACTGTGTAGGAGATTGGAAAATGTTATGAGAAAACTAGAGAAAGGAAGATAATTGATGGAAAACACCGCAGGACAAACTAAGAAACCAAGTGGCCAAGGGCCGAAAGGGCGGGAACTAGGAATGTTATAAGAATTAGAGATGAAGTTATTACAGGGAACGCCACACGTATAAGACAATGCCTACCCACATGGACACAAGGGAAACAGCATCCTATAAAGCATGTACTGGAGATACATGTATAGGAATAGGAGTGCAAGAAATGGTCTAGCCGTCCATCAAAAACAACTTAGGGGCACAACATGGTATGTCATTTGGGGACAAATAACTTTACATTCATCTAAAAGCATGTAACAAATAATAACATCATAGCGATTTAAATGCATCGGAACTGTCATTAAAAGTGAAAAAATTTGCTTCCATAATAAACATAATAATTACGAAGAGATATATCGAATTATGCAGGATAGGGTTGTTTCCAGACATGCATACTATCTATGCTGATATGACACTGCATATATAAGTTACTAATCAACAGTATTGACGGATGGTAACAGTAAAAGCGCATGGGAACAATAAGAAAAATACATTTACGAACCAAATGATGAATCACAATATAGCTGTTTCAGTGATGCCGGATAGCATGAACAGGAATATCCAAGCCTCCATGACATTTCTAGCACTAAAGCCGACAGCAGCAGTTTCAAATGCATCTTCACCAGTAGCTAGTTCGTTATGTGATCCCTTGTGTCATTTGAGCTTCATAATTATGTAGGTTTTATCTCAATCAAACCATGTAACAGTTGGTAGGTGCGTTTATAAGCTTATGGATTATCTATGACCACATGGTTAACAGCTTATACATATATCACCGACAACGTACTTATGTCCTTTAATGCATAAATGTCGTGTTAAATGTATAGTGAAACCACTGGTAATTTTAGGTAATCCCAAATTAATACAATATACTGCTGTGTATCTGTTTACCACATGTTGATTCCCTGTTATAATATGTATGTACCAAAGAGTTCATTCTTTGTAGTCCTCCATGTATTACGACATCAAAATCCGCCTTCGTGATCGTTACTAGTCTGCCACCACAGAAGCGTTTTACATCCCCAGGAATACATTAAAATACCGTACGTGAATAATTGATCGTTTGGATCATTCAGCTGTAGAATAGCATACCTTTCTCTGATGTGTTACATGCAGTGTCTAAGAAATGGTCGCTATGCCGAACACCTTTGAACTGACATGAACTAAGGCAAGTCGTAATGCATGAGTCTGTTACACAGACCAAAATAAACCGATTGATCGGCACCATGCACCGCTGAGGTCAAGCAATCGTTTTTCGAGGTAGCCATTTCTGGTATCAATTTTCGAACATGACCACATTTAATCAACGACACTCCCGGTTTTAAGTTCATTTGGCAGTGTCCTAGGATGTCCTCCGTGAGGACCTGGGTCGATAATCGGGCAAGGTGGAACAAGTCGTTTCGTTACCGTTGGCAACGTTCGTGTGTCCTCGACCTCTAATTCATAAGAAGCAGTTGCCTACCTTTAACTGCCTACCATTCAGCTTCGAATACTCTTGCGGTAATATTTCGATATGTCTGCTTGCAGAGAAAGCGACAATGTCTTTATTTTACATGTTAGTAGTGTAAATGCGCCTACATAGTTGATTCACTCGATGCTCACATCATAATAACATGTATTGCTTCCAAACATATCCCCACATATTCGGCGGTAAAGCTCTTTCTGCTAAGTCACATCGCGTGCATGTAAGTGCAACGTTATATTGATCTGTTCAACACATTGTTATGAGACAAATGAGCCAAACCAATTATATATCGCATTACTGTTATGCTGTCCATCCTTCATTATAGTATTGTGTTGCCTTAAGTATATTTGTTCATTGAAAATAGAAAAACATCTATAATGTCGTACTACAACGATATTAAGTTGAATAATATAATACAATGTTGTCTATTCGTGCCCGAATGATTTTTATGCGACAGCATGAATTGTGTAAACGGGAAAACAACTTGAAAGTACAAACAAATGATTTGCATACCTATTTATCCACACATGAGTAAACAATGTTGATTTCTATTTCAAATTCAATTCAAAGCTAGGAATAAGGATAGACAAATGCTTTGAAAATGATGGTGTCTACACATTTAATATTTCGCGTAACGTTGTGAATGTCACGATTAATAACTTCGACGTTTGTTACTTCCTATGGTATACAAACGGTCAGACAGTACTAGGCAGGAAGTAACAAATAATGCATAATAAGTAACTGAGTCACTTTTGGTCATTGTAAATGAGTTTACGCAATTAATCTACAAGGTCGCCATTTACATGACATCATTATAGATTTAAGAATGTCATAATTAACTTGAGTCGTCCATTTGATTCAAACTAACACTGGTCAAGTGTACCGTAAAATTCACAATTCATTGTAAATGGGACATGATATTAGATGAAAAGTTATCCCGAAAATGAGAGAATGTCTACTTTTTTATGCACTTGCTTCATTAAATATTTTTTTGTGGGCTTCAGCAAAAGTGTATTTTGATATGACAAAGTAATATCATTGTAAAATAAAAGATGACAAGAATATTAAATGGTACATTATATTTTATTTTGTATGGCGAACATTGTCTCAGGAGACGACATTTCAACGAATGCCAGTTTACAAATAATCTCATAAATAGCTTTTTGAAGATTTTGTCCTTATATGTCGTTGAAATGTTCAATTAGGAACAGTCAATTAAGACAATGAAACAAGAACGAGAAACTGAATGTCATCGAATGTTTTAAAGCCAGTGTTTGTTTCAAACTCGATAATATAAAGATAAGGTTTATAAATATATGTTTAAAATCACTGCAACAGTTACAATTATTAAAAACTGACATAAGAATTGCATTGATAAAATAATAAAACCATATTCAGCAATGTTTTCTCCTTCTATTTTTTAGCTCTGGCGGCCATATTGTACAATCAACCGGAACCAATTAAACAATCTTGAGAAAGAGTCATGCCATGATGCTACAGGGCAAGTTTGACGTATCTGTTAAAATACGAGAAGGTATCAGGATATGAATCCAAATATTCAAAACACAAATTGTGCGACAGATATATTTGTTATTTCAAACCAATAATTTGAAGGATGATCTAATGATGTTTTATTTCTATTTTATTTAATGAAGGATTCAGGTTTTTTTAATTTTGCAAATTATGTTGAACATTTTTTATTTTATTTTTAAACTTCAAAACCTCACACTCCATAATGCATTTGCATTGTAATATTTTTTGTGTCTATTGTTTTATATTAAGTTACAACTATTTACGTTTATAATACAGACGTTTAATTGTTTTTTTAATATTTTAATTATTTGGACTGAACCGTAAATAAATAACATCGCAATGTGATCTTCAATTGTTGCCATGCACTGAAATAGAACATATATATTGTTTAGGTTTACATTACTGTAATTTGAGAGTTTCTTGTGTCATTTGAAGCCTTATCAATCATCCCGACTTAATTATTTCACACCGTAATGGACGCAATGTTTGCGACAAAGGTAACACCTGTTGAATCAATCTACAGTAAAACATCGAAACTTCGAACAGTTTTGGCTCGAACACAGTATATACCTCAAACAGGTTATTAAGTCCCGGCGAAATCCCTTCTTATTTCATATTATCTAACAGTAGATCACTCAAACAGAGATATGCCGAACTCTCGAACAGGATTTGCGGTCCCTAGCTATCATTTTATGTATTATATTATGAATTATGCTGCGACTATTTATCGACGTGCATTCAGTTTGAAAACACAAACAACACACATATAACATGTGTTCAACATGCTTAGTACACTTTTACCGGGAACAGTCAGTTCGTACATATAACCGTATACCGTAGATGCCTCGAACAGTAGATGGCTCGAACTAATTGCTAGGTCCGACGGTAGTTCGAAATTTCATTTTGAACTGAATGACAACGCATGATGAAAGTTGAATTTGTTATTGTGCCTATTTCATTCAAAAGTATGATTCATGTTTGGCCAATGAAGTTCATTGTAGTAATACTTTGACATTGTTGCGAAATTATGTCACTTCTAAGACTTAGGACAAATATGTTTCTAAATATTTTGAAGTGTTTAGTAAATTGCCTACCTTGATCAACAAATATATATCGTTTTTAATGTTTACACTTAATACACTTTGTTTAATTAAATTGAATATACATAAAACGTAGAAATATATTTTAATTGCGTTAGTTATCACACACATCGAAGGTAACCTTAACTCAATACAGTGTGAACGGATCTGAAATATAAGGAAACGTGATCATTTACCCAAGGAATATCACATTGAAAATACATATTTTTATAACATCGAACATACATTATTATTGAACAAGCATAATGAAAATCAGTTACCTTAAACTTTGCAAACTCACCATCTTGTTTTGTTTACTCAGTCAAACTTCGAGCAGTCACGTTGGAATCGTTTCAGGCGTTTCGCTTCCTTTGGAAACCTTGTGGGTATCACGATAGAACTACACAAGCTGATGTACATTTCCCCACCATAAATGTAACCTTAAATATACGTACGAACAATGTGTATAACTCACATGAAATGACATTAATGGAATCTGGCATATATGTACAATAACTGAATGGAAACAATAACATTTATACAATACGGATATTACCTTAAAAATACACGGAATCTAAAGAGACAATTATGTACTTCACAAAATTGATGAAAATTGATTGCAATGTATATAAGCAGACTTCCATCGCAGTACTAATTATATAAAAGAACATCAGGTCAAAAATCAAAACGAGAACAGCTGGTAATTTTTTTTTATATTAAGGTAAGTAAATGTTGTAAACCCTTTGAAGATACAGGTTCTAAACTAAGAGTATTCAGCGGTGTATGCACAATTTTAAACGACATTAGGCGAAACATGTAATATATTTTAATCGATGACTACATCAAAATAAACCATATTTTTACTTCACATGTAAATACAGATAACCCTTTGAGTATCATCGGGAAAAGACAATAACATACATAACACTTACAATACGAGTGAGAGAGACAACATGTAACAAAACGCAATTGTAAACTGGTGCAAGTGTCAATTCTGCGAACAAATTTTACGACATTTGCAATGTTTATTTTAATGCGACGAAAATATGTCATGGATTCTTAATGACTTACCTGAGACATGGTATTTCCGTTCGTTTTGCAAGTCAACACGACACATTTCTCTGTTTGCAGGTGTATACGTTTTACGTCAACATTTCCAACCCCTTTAGGAAACTATACGAGAGTGACAAAAACGTTGTTTGCTGACTTTCATACCGCATTCATGGAAACAAAACAGACAGGCTGAACAATTGTAGGCAGTATTACATTATGAAGTATCTGTTAAACATTATATTCCAGCAACTTAACAAAATCAAAAACGGTTTCTTTTAGTCGGATGTTTAACTGATATTCGTTAATCAAATGCTATAACGGTTAATCTCACTTCATCAGTAGCGTGAGAGGTCAGCAGGTGTATCGTAATGAGAGGATAGTGTGTCTTGAAGTTTAATTAATTTTTAGTGAAGCGGTTGTTTTCCTTTTTTGGAATACAGGTGGCTGTTATATGTTTTCCAGAAGTTTTCGACAGAAACATATTCCAATGTCTATTAACTAAGTCATACATGGCGATTGAAGCATTTGTAGATTGATTAGCTGTTATGTTGACACCACATTACTTGATTGTTGTTATCGTTAGTATGTACCAGACATTAATTAAAACTCATTGTGCCGCACAAATGACACGTATGTATCGCACTAATATATGCATAGCATTAAACTTGCCTTCCATGCTTTCCCGATCATGACAACACGATAAAAGGATTTTCCATTGTAGTTATCGAGCTCATTGGCACCAGGTACATTAAGATCACATCAGATTAAGAATCTGACCACTTAAATTGAAGATGTGTTATAATCATATAGCGCAAACACAGCGGCAATTACTTAAATGGTTTAGAATTTGAAACAAATGTTATGGCTGCACCCCAATGTCAGATTAAAACCTTTTAATGTGTTTAAGGTGTGTTTAATTTTTTTGGAATTATTACATACATGCATGCATACATTTATTTGCATTCAGCAAGTAATAACCTTTTGACATTTACAATATACTATGGCAAAAACCATACACACAAACATACATAACGCTTTAAGAGTATTTAACAAAAACAAAGAAAAGAGAATTAATCAATGATTACTGGATATAAATGTGTATACATAGTCAAGAAGAGACAACACTGGAAACAGTTATATAGTTTAGAGAGTTTTTGTTCTTACTTCAAATGCTTCTGAAATAAATTTGCAATATGTATCTGACAAATTTTATTTTTTGTTGACAGTTTATTATTATTGTGTTCAATACAAACACATGATGTTTTCGGTAAGTATTTTCTTCTGATGTTATTGTATATCGGACAGCACATTAAGTATACGAAGACATTTTTAGTTGTCGGTGACACTTTTAAATGTCTTTATAAATGTTTTTATATTTTGGTAATTATTAAATAAAAGAAGACGTTACGTCCTCGGTATAGCACACAAATAAATCACTGAATATGTTATAAGTTTCCAATACATTTATATCCTGTCATATGCTTTTTTTAAAATGGGTCGGAGTTGGTGTACTATTATTCATTCAATGTTATTCCCAGGTTAAGTTTTAAATTCATTTCAAATCGATATATTGATATGAAATATACACGTTTTAATCTTCATTATCATAAAATCGAGCACGCTGACCAGTCAGTTTTATTTCATATTTTGGTTAGATACATTACACCGACAAAATATACAAAGTTTAAAGGAAAACTCTTCGTTAGAAAAAATGACCTTATTGTTGGATACGCCTTTATGAAAGCATGTGTCCATGGACCGAAAGGGAAGAGAACACTAATATATCAAGTCAAGATAATGCACGTGGGGAAAGGGGAACTTAACATTCATATAATGTAGCATAAGAAAAACTAATAACCTTATAAAGATTTACTGCCTGATAAACATTACACAATTGTTCGATAATGCACAGAGTAAATACATAATTATGCTACATATGGCTGTTTTCTCGAAAGGGATACTATCTATGTTTCTTAACAAAGCATAGCATATATATAATCACACAGTATATAGATATTGTAACAGTAAAATACACTTGGGAAAATGAGAAACAAATCACATTTATAACCAGATGTTGAATCACAATACAGTTGTTTCAGTGATGCCGGGTAGCAGGAACATGAATACCCAAGCCTCCATGAAAGTGCTAGCACTAGAGCCGACAGCAGTAGTTACAAATGCATGCTCCCCAGCAGTGTGATCGTTATGTAGTCCCCATGCGTCATTGGACCTTCATATGTATGTAGGGTTTATCTCGTTTAAACAATATAACAGGTGGTAGAAGCTTGTAATTAGCTGATAGATATATAATAACCTACACATGTGCATTAATGTATATGTCGTGCAATCTATACGGTATAGCAAATATATATAATTAAGTTATTCGTCTTCTGAAGTTATATCTGCAAACTCACATTAACAGTGCATTACGTACGACAAAAAAGGCTTATGCAGCATTATGGGAGTATATATTCTTAAAATTCAAGAGACCCTATATCAACTTGTGCTCGTATTGCTTTTAGGCAGACTGCACTAAACTTTCAATCTCAACTTACATGGCATGCATGCGTTATTATGTATCAATACGTTTAATTGAAGTTTGAGATTTATACCAATAACTTAAAACGTGAAACTGAAAGTGCTTGACATAAGAGTGCTATACAAGAAAGTTGTAAATGAAATGCAGGTATTTTATAAGGGGTACTTTGAATTTGCCAAGACGTTGGAAGAAATGTTTGTATGGGTTATTTCGTAGTAATAAATAAACTTAACTTGGAAAAAGTTTGAATTGTAGATTAAAGATTTGCAATGAGTTTACACTAAACTAGAACCCGCCCGGTAAGCTCAGTTCATAGAGCACTGCGATTATCAGTTCGAACCCTGGGAGAGAGTATGTGTATGCGTAACAATTTGACTGATAGTTTAGCGCATGGTTTTAATGTTACCGTGTATACCAACTGGATAATGTTATTTGAATTCTGGTTGCTATACAGTCTGATTCCTAATATGCAATTAACATACGCGTCTCATAGGATAACATACGTTACGTGTTTGTATGTCAGATGCCTGTTTACTGCCACGTCGAAATTAAGAAAAAAGAGGATGTGATTGATGATTGATAGAAAAACCTAATATGTTCACAATTCTAATACAATCGAGTTTCATGGAAAAGAAAAAAGGTCAATGCCTTTTCTCGTTTTGTACTCCAGAATATATGTGTGGAAAGTCTGTTATCAGAATGAGATGTTCCCATCGTAACTCCACACAGTTATGTTCAACAAGGTATCACATGGAATGTATTATTTTATTGATACTAAATGTTATTTCACGAAGAACCCACATTTGAGGACTAACATGTCGAAAAGGATAATTATGAATTAAAGTTGAGTACGTTGATAGTATTTTCCAAGTAGGAATAAGTCGCAATGGACACTAATTAACTGTATTGCAAATGCATAAAACAATATTATAGAAAAAGGTACGATCGTAACATAATTCAGTATGGAATAGATCTTACCATTGCTTCTAAAGATAACGAACATCGCAAATTGGGAAATATAACCAATCACATTGTGTTAACACAGGAAAACAAATGTGTGAATATAAGGTAAAAAGTCAGCCAAATGCACAGATCAATGAAAACAGAAACAAGAAATGGGCAATGCCCACAAACCAGCTTTTCAACCTAATTATTAGTAACCAAGTGTATATTTGTATAATGAGTACATGATGATCATCAATGCTGCAAGGGTGCCATTGGTGATACATGCATACACACACTCACACTTAGATATATTTTATATATGCAACAACTATACATCAAGTTTGATTTCAATACACCCTCGCATATCGAAGATATTAAGTGGAAACTGATTTTGATTTGTTTTGTAAAAGTGACATTGACCTTAGCCGGAACGATTCCAAAAGCAATCCCAAGAGAGCTCTTGTACTTGTAGTTGATGTTATGGAATTATGCGTTGTTCTTACATTAATTGTATAGTACGCGATTAACATGCATACCTTAAGGACCGATTGAATGGACTTGATGCATTAATGTCCCTTTCCTGTTTTCTGTTTTGTACGCTTTCCAAAAATAGATTTCTAGTATATGATGTTTTCGAATCATTTATTATGTTGTCAGATATAAAGATGAATCATTTACCGATAGGACTGATTGAATGGACTTGATGTATTATTGTCCCTTTCCAGTTTTGTATGCTTTCCAAAAAATATTTGTTTTAGGATAAGATGTTTTCGAAGCTTTCTTTATGTTGTCAGATACGAAGATGAATCATCTACAATTCGATCATGAATTTATTGAAATGGTTGCAATCTATTTCTTCTTGTTTTCAATACGCGCAAACCTTTTGCATAAGTTCCAGATAATCATGATTGGTTTTCCTCTGTTCAGCTGTTTGTATGAACGCCTCGGCGAGTATACATTCTTCAATAGTGTCTGTTAGATTTATTTTGACTGACTTCTATTTTGGAATATATCATTATATGACAGCTGCAGTGATGGATAGACGAACAAAGTTGACAGTTTTGATAGATGTGATTCTACCGAACATGAAATAAATAAAAAACCTTATCCGTCAGAAATCCACACAATCATATTTGGTAAATAGTGAAAATATTGCTTTTCCTCCTTTCACAAAGTTTGGTTAAAACTGTAGTTGATTTCAGAATCTAAGCAATGCTTTATATTCGAGCCATGTTACTATGAGAACCTCGCAGTTATTGTCTAGCACGTACCTGACGTCGTATTTTGGCAGCGGAAGGAAAAGTCGTGATATCAAATAAATCTTACCCCGATATTGAATTCAAATTTATATCCACAACGTACGACGAATTTTACTCTGTTCGAAGATAAGTATGTTAAATGCAGAAAAAAAAACAGAATTCGGAATGAACGATCGTTTAGTTTACAGTGTTCTGCAGACCGACAGGTATTGTCTACATACTGGTATTAGTATGCCCCCCTTCGAATAAGGGAGGCCCTTTTGCTTTGCACATGTCGGTCGGTCCGTAACCGTTTCGTTTCCAATCAATAACTCAAGAACCCATTGACCTTTCATCACTAAACTTGGTCCACACTTTCATCTTGGGTAGAGAAGGAACCCTAATGGATCACGGGGTCAAGGTGAATTATATTTTAAAAACCTCCCATTACTTCGAATGTTCAGTATGACAAAATTGTGGACTTCTGTAGTACATGACTTTGTATATAAATTTAAGGTCAGTTTATCGCATACATCAGATGAGCTCTTTCATTACCTACAGTTTACAAACAACCTGCTGTTACTGTTACTGTTTCCAATATGACACTAATCAAGCTATGCATCCACGAAACCCTTTTTTACTATTAATACATATTATTTATTCAATATATATCCAGTTAATCTGCTTTAGATTTTTAGATTTCATCAAATATTGAGTCCAAAGTCAGGAACATTGCATAGTTGTATACCATAAGTATCCATTTTTTCTAAATTAACCTAGAAATGAACTTTTGAATTACAAAGATGTTGATGAGTTCTTTAAATACTATTTTGTAAGAATTTCCAAAAACATTGCCAGCATATATATTTGTGCAGTATACTTTGAATTCGCTTATGCAATTGTACAAACTATAACTCTATGACAAACAAATCATGAGGGGCATAATGTTTTACAAACATCTCTTGTTTTATTAAAACTTCACTTTGTGCTTTATGTTTTAGAGGACCATACTAATGTCCATTGATACCTTATTTGGCGTTACATTCTCGTATTCTGAAGGCCCGCAAGTCTCCGTAGTACGAGTGTACACAGAGCCCGAAAACCAGACGGCAAGCTTGTGGATATTTTTATATTTTTATATTATTATTTCCAAAGTGTACTTAAATACTTTGAAAATAAAATACTGGAAAGAAATAATTGCATTGCCACTTCGGAAAAGTTCATAAATTAATAGGAAATGGAAGCGTCAATTAGTCTTCATAAAACATAAAATTACCAGTCGTCTAAGGCAATTCCGTTCAATGAAGGTTTGCCACATGTAGATAAGCAGATTTGTCAACATTGACAAGGCAATTTGCATATTGTAGTTTAGTCAGACAGGGAATCATTTGGCACAGTAGTAACACCGAGCAATGTACAAACTGAAGCAATAATAAACTATATATCAATATGTGGAATAAGCTTGTACAAACTGTAACAATAAACTATATATCAGCATGAGGAATAAGCTTGTACAAACTGTAACAATAAACTATATATCACTATGTGGAATAAGCTTGTACAAACTGTAACAATAAACTATATATCACTATGTGGAATAAGTTTGTACAAACTGTAACAATAAACTATATATCAATGTGTGGAATAAGCCTGTACATTGTTGTATATGTTGTTGTATATGCTTTTATTTATCGTCGCCACCGGTTTCCCACATGGGCGACGCCTCCGGAAGAATGTTAGTCATATTAGATTTGGAGGATAGTGCATGATACAGAAGATGCCCCAGTTCCAGAAGCACCCCTGGTTCTTTTACGTGCTCGATGTAAAGCATCATACACGGGACCTCGGTTTTTAAAGTCTCGTCCGAAAGACTGTTAGTACGGTCAGTGATGGAGCGGGGAATCGAACCAGCGATCCCTGGATTACAAGTCCAGCGTTTTACCACTGGACCACTGATCCGCTCTAAGCCTGTACAAACTGAAACAATAAACTATATATCACTATGTGGAATAAGCTTACCGACATACTAATAAGACATTTATTATTACTACTACCTTCGATATATCGTCACGACTTTCTTGTGTGTTAGAATATAACATTTCTATATTCTTACACACAGGTTTAATCTGAGTTTAGAGACAATTTTAATCAAGCTAATACCCGATTCGTGACCAGTCATACAACTGACCAATAGCAATTCTTCATTGTGATACTAGCCTCAATGTTGAGTTTTGTTACCTTCAGTTCAGCTAACGAGATCCTAATCATCCGACTGACATTCATGTTGCAAGAATATTTATCCGTGAAGAACGTTCGATCGTCAATCTTAATGGCATAGAGATGATTGAATGAACAATGTTTTTGTTTACATAAGATGGTCTGGTTTGTCATTGAGTATGTAAACATATGGCACATAAAACAACAAGTTGAAGAATGATATCACTATATTCACTTGAAAAGATATTTAAAGATAATATACCGGCATCTCAACAATATCAGCAGATTGAACAATATTGAACTAATTCATTGATCGTTCTTTGTTTACATGGGTACGAAATATTCTGTTTACTTACATCTAAAGTTCTGTGTTTATGCTTCACGCATCGGTTACCCTTCTTAGTATTGAATGTCCTTTGACAGACGACTACTATCATTATTACTGTCGTCTTACTTGTGTACAAATGTCGATAAACCTGACAAAGCCAAACAACTCCATACAATGCTATTTTTCATGAATGATATATCAAATATGTACAATTTCTATTTCAATGACGAGTATGTCCTTTCAATTTTGACCACAAAAATACAGGTAGTTTCACTTTAAATGCATTAGAATAAGTACTTCATTGAAAAAATCAATATTTTATAGAAACTTGTATAAGCTTCTCATTAATTTTAATACGTACGCGTAGTACGTGTAGAATTACGTGAGTATAATGCCCGAAGATGTATTTAGCTGTAACTGTCAGTCATTGATAAGTGGCCTTTGGATCATAAATAAAAGTGTATGGATCAGACGTAATACGGTGTCTACAGTACAATATTTTGTACTGATTATGCAAAAGTTCAGCCGTCTATAATACCAATGCCTCCATCTCCTGTGACCCATATATGCGGCGGTCAAATAGGCCGTGCACGTGCGGTATCAATGCCCTCTAATTTAGTTTTCCATATATGTATAGATACTTAATTATAAAAACATCTGCGTATTTATTTGACTTATAACTATTACTTACCTTACTCACTCATATCCGAAGGCGTGTAACGCTTCTGCTTCCCCATTCACAAAAATGTACTCGTGCATAAAAATAATCCTTTCATTGACTATGTTCTACATAACGTCTTTCGTTGGGATATAAACCGTTACAATTCAGGTGTGTAGCTGTGCGGTAAGCTTGCATGCTTGAGCCACACATTTGTTCATCTTTATTATTATTCCTATTATTAATGTTATTAATATTTGACCATGTTGTAAAATGCTCATATCTATTGTTATCTCTTTTTTGTGTGTGTTTAAATTCTATTCTTTATACTTTATACTGTCCCCCCTCTCATCAATCCATCCCTTAATTGTGTAAATAATAATAACGCAAACTTACTCTAACACAATATTTAATGTTAACTTGACCAGAACTAACCAAATTATAATTATACAATAACAACGAAAAATGTCATAACCCCAGTTGTAACATGTGTACCTGGGTGTAAGATATGTTCTGTTCTGTTCTTCTGTACTTGACTATTAGATAAATGAATTACTGAATGTGTTATAATTGTGCGGAAAGAAGTTAAAATATGTACATATTTTTTTCTTTTGTTTGCGTATTAATAATTTAAAATACCATACATGTGTATTTGTTGTGGTAAAGTAGGCTAATCAGGCCATCCTTAAACAATTGTGTGCAGAACCCTATCCAACACAATTAGATTAGTAGGTAGGTGGGTATTTAACCATTTTATATATTATTTATGGCCATAATGGTGTTAACTACACTCAGCTGTTTTTCTAATTGGTCACTTTCCATAGTATCGTACTTTTTAAAATAAATACAGAGAAATATAAATTGACTAACTTTGTTTTAGCTTATTCATACCCATGCCATAATCCTTTGAAATCCAATGTTTACACATGTTTTTGTATACAAAAAGTCAACGTGTAAAGATTTCTATCAAAATTATAAAATGCAGATTTGTGGCATGACCAATTTGAAATGTGTTTGAGTGAAAATGCTGCTACAAAGTGTTTGCGTAGTGGCCCTTTTTATTGATTGGCCTGGTGATGCTAAACTTTAGTCAGATTTAGTTCTGTCCTGTCCTGTTTTAATTTAGAATACACTAGGTTTGTTGTGTACGCTTTATCAGCGTCAAAACACGGCATCTGATGAAAGTGATATATCCGGATGTAGCGATTATACAAACTGTTAATTAACACCGATAGCGCTTTAAGGGGGGAATTTGGGAGAAATATAGAATAGCCTTGAGATGAAATATTGGTATGGTCAATTATATTGGGTGGCAATATACAGCTTGACGTTTTGATTTGTAAAAGTGTTAACTTTAACACAGTAAAACTTGATTACAATCAAAGCTGATGATTCTGTTTTACTTTATACTGAAATGAAAATATTTAAAGTGATGCTATTTATATGGAACACGCGATCCCTGTATTTGTATAATTATATTGTAATAGAGATGTTGCAATTATTCAGACAAAGGACCTATACGTATAACCTACATAACGGGGAAAAATCACGAGATTTCATATGTTTCTACATATATACACAGTATTCATAGAATGATCAGGATAAATGCCAAATCCTGTTTTTTAATTACAGTAAAACTTCGAAACCTCGAACAGTTTTGCCTCGAACACAGTAGATACCTCGAACAGGTTCTTAAATCCCGGCGAAATCCCATCTTAATTCATATTATCTAACAGTTAATCACTCGAACGGAGATTCTCGGTCCATAGCTACCATTTCATTCATTGTTCGCCATAGATAGGTCGAACAATACAATAATTCACACCTGTCATTGACCATTTGATATGCATGTGTTTGTTGACGGGTAAGATTGGCGACACATGTTCTTCACATTGTACTGTATGCAAACAAATCATTTTTTGTTTTCCTCTAATTTCGTTTTAATTATTATTACTTTGATTAATGATATGACAATTGAGCGACGTGCATTCAGTATGAAAACACAAAAAAAACCACCAAAGCCAGGTGTTCAGCATGTACCGGTGACAGTGAGTTCGTAAATATACACGTATACCGTAGATGCCTCGAACAATAGATGACTTGAACTAAATGCTGGGTCCGACGGCAGTTCGAGGTTTCAAAGTTTTACTGTATTCACAGACGTCAATCGTTATCATGTTAGTACCGGTAGCTCTATTTAAGGTTGTAAGCCATGTATAATTATTTAAATGTCCACTACGACAGTTTATTGTAATACTCTTGTTGTTCTTATAAACTAGTTTTCTGATCTTACAAATTCATCTTTAAACTGTTTAAAGATGAATTTGTAAGATCAGAAAACTAGTTTATAAGAACAACAAGAGTATTACAATAAACTGTCGTAGTGGACATTTAAATAATTATACATGGCTTACAACCTTAAATAGAGCTACCGGTACTAACATGATAACGATTGACGTCTGTGAATACAGTAAAACTTTGAAACCTCGAACTGCCGTCGGACCCAGCATTTAACAATCTGCGACAATTAACCAGTATTAATTTTCACATTTTTTCGAGATAACAAACTTACTTACAAAAATGAATTATTTATTTTACAACACATTTTCTGTTTCCACTGAAATTTTAGTTGTTGCCATGATTGAACATTTATTTGAATATCACGTTTAAATCATTGTTGTTCTATACACCCCAAGCATATTTAAAGTCAAACTATTGCCCAAGGCAATTTCAACATGCTGTCGAAACACAGTGGAGTGGCTAAGTTAGTCGCTAATGATAATGATCCAGAAACGTTAAATCCGAATTTATTCGGTTATAGCATGGAGCCAATATCGATTATTGATTATTGACTTGTTTGACAGGTGTCATTTTCGTGTGGAAGGGAGACAATCCAAGTTAGAGGAAATGGCTTAAACAAAGCCGATAATCAAGGGAGATCATTCTTGATACTTATCCCAGAAAGCTGCACACGGAAACAGTGTGTTATCTATCATATTTCTATTTGTTATGAACGAGTGTGACATAGAAATATTGCAAGGATGAGCCAAAAGATTTGTTAGAGCTAGACGTGATTTGGTGAGTCAGTCGGGGTACGCATGCAAGCAATTATTTTAAACTTACTTACGTATTCTTAATCATACTCTGTTCGTATGACGTGCATATAATAAATTATTTTGAAATATCGAAATTAATTTAAATTGAATGCGACTATTAAATAGAAGTGAACATTACGTGTGATGAAACTTTAGACCCTATTTATATCATTTCAATAGAGATTTGCTTGTAAAGGGGTAGCGAAATCTCGCCGAATATAAACCTAATGACAAAACAACTCAACAAATCGATAACTCATTATAAAAGCTGTTTCAATACGGTACGCCGAATGCTTTAACTTTTGATATCAAGTGATATGATTTTCTTTATGTGTTAAATATTTAATTTTAACTATTTCTTGAATGACGTTTTGAACACCGATCAATAAATAATGTACTTATGTCACCAAAGTCTAATTTTAAATGCATCGGCCCACTCACATTGGATTCTGTAGTCATAATAGTTAAATACAATAAATCATGACATTGAACACGTGGCGAGTAAATAATGTGGTAAATAAATGTGACAGTGTCTGATGTTTTCTATTTATATTTAACTGTTGTAATACGCTGAAGACATCCTTATACTTACGTTTTGTGGGACCTGGTTGAATATTGGAATAAGTGAGACGATTTAGAATTGAAAAGAAAATCAACTGGACAGGTAAGTGTTACGATTGAATATAAATATTACCATAATAAATTGACATAATGTTTTATAGGTAGAGTAAAATCAATCCATGAAAAAGGTTGTTGCGTTGGTTGTTGTTGTTGTTGTTATACATGTTAGTATATATACTATTTTAATAGTAGATAACCTAAATGGCATGAGTTCTTCATGAATAACATGTCTGTTATTTTCAATTCCAACGCATACCTTTAGCAACTTGTATATGTATCAACGTTATGAAAAACGTGTTAAGCGAAATAATTACAAATCAATAATTAAATCAGTTACCGAATAAGATATATACATATGTTAGACCGTCTTCTCTTGCCGAGTGGTTAATGTTCGAGTCCTGGTGGGGGTCCTTTCTGATATGGCAGGTTGGTGAACCGGCAGCTAGTTACCGTTTGCCGACCTGTCTAGAGCCTGGCATTAAAGGATAGGACTCGGGAAATAAACGTGCTCGGCAAGAAAGTGATAATGATAATAGTGTGGTGGTTGTATTTATAGGCGCTATATATCCACTAAATTCTACTCAGATACAATATTCGTAATGCTATCTCTCATGAACAGCTTGCATTCTATTGATTGAAAAATGGTGAACAGCAAGATTTAATATAACCGTCTTAAAATATTGTACCTTTTTCTGTGTAATCATTGGTTTCTTCTTTCAGAATGGTGAAAATACAAAATAATACGGAACTAGGTCCGGAGTACAAACCCTCGTCATACAAGTCCGAGCCCTATAAACCCGGACCTTATAGAGATCCCCTTAAACAAAAAAATGATTTCAAACCGTCGGAATATAAGATGTCGGAAAATAAATCCGAGTACAAGCCATATAAACCCACTCACGTCGGAATTTATGGCGAAAAGCCACGAGAAAAGAAAGAGAAGAAGCCGACGACGCCGGTGAAGAGACATATTCGTAGACCAAGACGAACTTTCGAGTGTTACAGTTATCACAGAGGGCCCGATATAAGATTGGGCGACACAGGACCAGAATACAAAGTGAAAGAGTATCAACCAACCAGGTACGAACCGTACCAGCTCGGTATTGTGCGACCTAGAACTGCTAGAGATCCGCTTAAACCGACTCCCCTTATGTACACCGATAAACCGATCGGAATGTATGAAGGAAATGTCGATTATAACATTGATGAGAACAACAATGCTGGAATGAGGCACTGGCATCATGATTATGTTGATGACACGGTGTCAGCATATAGGTAAGTACAATATGTATAACGGTGGAGGGTATGTCGATGTCGGGGTTCCACGCAATTATTACTTTGTGATACACTAATAATTATATACTAGAAAGATATTAACATACTTATGCACTTAGCTCTTTTTTACAACCGATCCCAGATAATTTGTAAAAATAATTCAGCGAACGATTAAATGCGAAGCTCGCAACCCATAGGATATTACATGGAACGAATCAGTCAGGAAATAGTGTGTCACTTAAAGTTACATAATTAAAACTTTAATTTCTAAATGATAGCGGTCTCTGATTTACAGTAAAAATTGAACGCTACTTTGGTGACATTACTTTAGATCTTGTACAAATCATGTGCTATTAAAAGTCCCCGCTTAAAAGTGTTATTAGTACTAATTTCTTTAACAATGTATTTGTTACCAAAAATCAACGTTATATAAAGGTTATTTCCCTTTGCACTGCACTGATACAGTTAGGGGGATTATAAACGTCAGTATGGATTCATACCAAGAAAACAAGTCATATATACTGCAGGATGTATATTAAATATATAGTGATTCCAGTCTGTCTTTTTTAAATACCCGATTACGTTTGCTTTAAATATAATTTGATAATACTTTTTTGTAGAGTACAAATTTTCTCTTCGTGAGTTAGACCTATTTCAATTGCATGTATTCAACATCGATGTACTGCTTGCGTATATTCGCAACAACGACAATGTTTTTCTTCAATCTTGAACAAAAATGTAACTTCAATAAATAGAGAGAAGGAAAATGCATTTTGGGGGTTGATATTATGATTATATATTGCTTTTGAAATATCCCAGAAAGGGCATCAATGTCACGTTTGGTGTAACAATCCACTCGTGCTCAGTTTTGTGGCAACAATTGGCATTTTTCAAGAACAAATAACACAATATATCACAATATCAATATACAATAGGCTTGCAGACATATTCATCAAATGCAAAACATTTCAAGGATTGTGATAACATGTTTTGCATTTGATGAATACGCTTACAAGCCTATTGTATGTTGAAAGTGTGTTATATAGTGTTCTTTGTTCTTAAAAAAAAGGCCAACTTTGCCGCAATATTGAGCTCGTATTGATTTTGATTATACATGTTGTTGTTGTTTTTTAATTTAAAAATTATTTATCTTAATTCGATTGTGTTACAAATTATTACAACTCTCGGTAACTGAAGCCTGGGCTACTATCAAGTACTCGCGCCTCATTCATGGATTGTGAAGTTCGCATTTAAATCTCGCCCAATGCGGAGTTCGAACCCACGACCTTGGGATCAGCAGTCAGGCGTCTACCACCACCGGGTCATTTGATAATTCATGAATACCCGAGCCTACTTGTCAAATGTAATACCATGATACCGAGACATATATTTGTGTAAATTCAAAGTATTGTTAGGAAAGTGTCTGATACCATGACATTTATTCCGAGATTAAATACTTAGGCGTAAGAGAAAGTAATTAATATCTCGGTAATATGGACAAATTGTTTGCTTTTATATGACGATGTCATGGAAACTCAGATAAATTAAAATCAATGTATTGCGTGAATATACTCGAATTTTGCTAATAATGTATAGATAGAAATCAAAATAGCTTGTATTTTCATTGCTGTTTTGTTGCACATAATCTGTACTTTAACAAACTGTCCGATAATATTTTCTGTAATATAAGGTTGGGCGAGTTTGACTGGCGAACAGTTTCAAAAAGGACCTGTCATACGCAGCTTTCCGTGCCTTTAAGCTGGCTTATCGCAGTGGATTGTCTCCCTTGAAAATGACCCGAAAATCGATATCGAGTTTCCAGCTCTACCAGTTTTGATCAAAAGATTATAGAGGGAAACTATTTTCATACGTAAATTTAAACACTTTATCTTAATACTAGAATATGTTAGCAGTTATGACAATATTTTTCATTTTTTCTTTTTCATTAAGTGTAAAACTATTTATTCTAACTAAACATCTCCTTGCTTCCAATTTGATTTTAAAAGTATCACCTATCATTACATAGAACATAGAGTAAAAATGAGTAAAATTTTCCATTTTCAAGTTTAGGGGCTAATAAATCATAATTTCCAATAAGTGGAAACATTTTAGCAGTTATGTCTGAACAATATCATGGTGTTTTTATAATTTTAAATAATTAATTGCTTCTTGCTAACATTCTTTGTTAAAGTTAGTACTGTACTAAAACAATCTCGATTTTCTTTCATTACACTCGTCTGCTACGCAGTTGTTGTTGTTGTAACTATCAATGTGTTAAATTAATTGCCGGTTGTTATTGGCTTGTTTTAAATATTATATATCGTTTTGTATTATTTAGATCCGTTCTTATCACGGCGGAATATAATTATTATTGTATTATTTTAATTATTGAATTATGAATTATAAATCAACTTTCGTGCGCAAACAAACGTAACAGACTTAGCTTCTATACTTTATCGTGATGCAAATGTTATGTGTCTGTGATTTCCTTTTACCTCATGGTCACTTTATCACAAAGAAATTAGGAACGGCTAAAACAATAATTCATATTTCAATTTAAACACTTTTCACGAATATTGCTCAAATTATGCCCTTTCGATGGCACTTTTTTGCTGTAATGTGGATTATCTTTCATGTTAGCAGTTTAGTTTTTAACGATTATTGTTGAGAATAGTCAGATTTAGTTCTGTCCTGTTCTGTTTTAATTTAGAATACACTAGGTATTGTTGTGTACGCTTTATTGGCGTCAAAATACGGCATCTGATGAAAGTGATAGATAGATACATAAGTTTATTCAGAAAAAGGCAATTAGCCCATCATTTCACATGAATAAATACAACATGTCAATGGTGATTTACAATACATAAGTTTTGATATATCCGGATGTAGCGATTATACAAACTTTTAATAAACACCGAAAGCGCTTTTAAGGGGGAGTTTGGGGGGAAATATAGAACTTTTTATAGAATAGCATTGAGATGAAATATTGGTTTGGTCAATTAGATTGGGTGGCAATATACAGCTTGACGTTTTGATCTGTAAAGGTGTTAACTTTAACACAGTAAAACTTGATTACAAGCAATTTTGGTGATGATTCTGTTTTACTTTATACTGAAATGAAAATATTTAAAGTGATGCTATTTATATGGATTTATATATATTGTAATAGAGATGTTGCAATTTTTCAGACAAAGGACCTAAGTCTATAACCTACATAATTGGGAAATATCACGAGATTTCATATGTTTCTACATATATACACAGTATTCATAGAATGATCAGGATAAATGCCAAATCCTTTTTTTTAATTACAGTAAAACTTCGAAATCTCGAACAGTTTTGCCTCGAACACAGTAGATACCTCGAACAGATTCTTAAATACCGGCGAAATCCCATCTTAATTCATATTATCTAACAGTAGATCACTCGAACGGAGATAGGCGAACACTCGAACACGATTCTCGGTCCATAGCTACCATTTAATTCATTGTTCGCCATAGATAGGTCGAACAATACAATAATTCACACCTTTCATTGACCATTTGATATGCCTTTGTTTGTTGACGGGTAAGATTGGTGATGTTATTCACATTGTACTGTATGCATACACATCACTTTTTTCCCTCTAATTTCTTTTTAATTATTATTACTATGATTAATGATATTAAACTTACTTACAAAAATGTATTATTTATTTTTACAACACATTTTCTGTCGTTGCGGTGATTGACGATTTATTTGAATATCACTTTTAAGTCATTGTTGTTCTATACAACCCCAAGAATATTAAAAGTCAAACTATTGCCCAAGGCAATTTCAACATGCTGTCGAAACACAGTGGGGTTGCTAAATTAGTCGCCAATGATAATGATCAATAAACTTAAATCCGAGTATATTCGGTTATAGCATGGAGCCAATATCGATTATTGATTATTGACTAGTTTGACAGGTGTCATTTTCGTGGGGAAGGGAGACAATCCAAGTTAGAGGAAATGGCTTAAACAAAGCCGATAATCAAGGGAGATCAGTCTTGATATTTATCCCAGAAAGCTGCACATGTTAAACATCGACTCGTGCACAAATTTGATCTCTTTTCCGTGGTGGATATTACTTGATAGTGATCTCCTTTTTAACAATGACCTTTTTTCGAAGCTGACCATAATAATGACCTGTTATCGAAAGTGTCTAGTTTTCGCCGCTTATGACATTATTTCGATGATGATTCGTATTTAAGAGTAGTCTGATTTGAATCTGATATGATTTCGAATATGAACATACATTGCATACAAACAGTTATCGAATATTACAAGTTCTTCATAATGACCAGTTCTTCATAATGACCACATGTCATATAACCAGTTTTGAATAAAACCACTATGCAATAGTATTTATTTCTTTATAACGACAAATTTTCAAAAAAATCACAATGTCGACTGTAACTTGTTTTGCATTCTGTCCAGTTTTCAAATATACACGCACAATATATGATATCAATACGTTACAAGTTACACATGTCATAGTTAGATTTTATTTTGTATAAGTCCGGTAACTACCACATTAATATTCACATGTACTGGAATTGTTTAAAAGTCGACCTACATATTCGTAAAGAACATAAATAAAACTGAAGTTTGTTCAAACAAACACCCATCCTTATGTTTTTGCAAAGCATCCATATAAAGCCAATTCACGTTTCGTTCAACAGTTGCTGATGGACGATTTTTCCACAGTTGGTAATTTATGTTCTTTTACGATCTAGAACGGAAGGCAATGCAGATAAATACAAAGTCGAACGTAAGCCTAAACAGAAACCAGAGAAGAAAAAGCCAGAACCTAAACCAAAAGAATCAAAACCGGTAGAGAAGGTGGAAGAAAAGCCGATCGTTGCCGCAGCTATTATACCCGTACAGAAAGCGAGCTCACCACAGAAGAAAACATTTACAACGTCATCGACACAACATGTTGGGCCAGTCATGAAAGCTGGTACTACACAAACACAGGTATATAAATGCAGGCAAATCAATGTACATTTGTTTTAAGTACTCGTGTCAAAGTCGTCCATATTATTGTCCTACATTAAACAAATGAAAGGTATAACCCATGCCTTTAAAATGACAATGGTTTGTAAAACCTAAATTTTAGATATATTAGAAATCATTGGATGTAGTAATTTTAGGTCGAAACCATGTACCGGCTATGACTTGCTTTGTTTTATAAAATGTTGATCTGTGATACATATGTTTATATCCAGCTTTTGCAAATAATATACATTTGTCTGTCGAGATGCACCAACCGTTTGATCGTCCTGTTCAAATGTATGATATAAGAAAGACAATTACTATCTTCATTGAACAATTATTTCATGACATGTCTTTGTTTCTAATATTCAGGCAAACAAAATGAAAACATCACAGACACAGTACGAACCTATCAAAACACATACTATGTCGATCCAGACTACACCGACAAATACACCATTACCCGGTAAGACTATTGGCTTAAATAACGTGATATAAATGTCAGAAGCATGCCCATAATTGATAGGTACTTCGTTTTCGTTATATGGTGCTTATCCTTGAGTTATGGTGCAATATGTACCTTCAGTCTAAATCATTTTGAAGAAACTACTAAGCATTCAGTATTAATATTATGATAAACGAATTGTACAAACAAGTGTTGAAGTAGCTCATTGTAGTACATACATGTCAAGCTGTATGTAAGACACATTGTCGTACTGTTGCTACGGATATTTGCGGCGATATAACTTTTTAGTTAAACAGCTAGGATAAAGTGCCATGACTGTCATCTTGGCAGAATGATATATTGTACTCTGGTATTATACCAATGCTTACCAAAACAAGAATAGTGGTCAGTCTTTTCAATATTTTAACAGCTGTTGTGGTACCACTTGTCAGAAGCGAAGCGCCGAAAAAAGTGAAAACTAAATCCGAAGGGGTCCAGTCAGATGGACCCACGGTGCGGGCCATTAATACACAGACGTCTCCAATGCCAATGGCCCCTATTTTGGTACAGGAAAGAACTCCACAATATGCAGAGGAAGTTCGTCATCAAACTCCCGTAAGCCTTTGCATATTTACTAGTATTCTACAAATATTTTGCCTTGTCATTCCTGCATAACGTCATATTGGATTAATTGAAATATAACCAACCAGTTTACTTTATCTTGATTAAAATTAGAAATCGTGTAAATACATATCTTTTCGATATTTCAATCCGTTTAGCGGGGAATCATGTGATATATAATCATAAAATGGATACAGTGGGTGTATTCGTATGAAGTTTGCAGACACTGTAATTTTCAATACTGGGATCACTTGCCTGCTGGCTCATATTGAAGAATGTGTAGTACTATGTATGTCTTGACGTATATGTGTCGGTCTCAATTGGACTATTTTGATGTTGTTTATCTGGTTTGTAAAAGTACCTGCTATGCTAGGACATATTGTTAAATATATTACTACAGGTATATAGAGCACCAGAGAGACGGACGCCTTCACCAACAATTGTTCCCGTAGTTGCTGCGACGTCATACCGTCGTCGGTCCCCAACACCAAAATACCGGACACCATCTCCAAAGTACCGGACACCTACACCAAAGTACCAGACACCTACACCAAAGAGCACGGTTCAACAACAAAAGACACCTCCAGCAATTGTGCCCGTAGTTGCTGCGACGTCTTACAGTCATCGGTCTCCAACCCCAAAAAAACGGACACCATCTCCGCCTCGAAAACAACCATCACAAGCCAGACCAGTTTCCGATTCAAGATGGACTCCTTCACCTGAAGTTGCTGAATCGATACCGCATGTGGCAGCAGCTCCTCCGCCTCCACAAATGAAACCTAATTCTCCTGTGAAATTCTCTCCAGCTAAACGTGACTCTCCCAAAGCTGAAGTTGCTCGTAAACCATCTCCAAAGGCCACCAATAGTCCATTTCCTTACCCGTCGGCCGGTTCTCGACTTCCACCGGAAGTGACGGCTTGCATAGAAGCTTATGATTGTGTGCATGGGGTAAGTAAATTGCATATATGTTATGAATACAATTTCAAGCGTTGTTATTGAATGCAAAGATTGTCGTCCTTTATGTGCAGATAAACTTGGATTTGCTTCCACTACTTGTTGTGCTTTTGAAGCACTTTACTGAAGACAATATTTGTTAATTATCTGCAAACAAATATCCTATAAATAAAGCCATATTATCTTGATTTTGTATGTCATGAATGAATGTCTGACGAACTTTAAACGGCCGAGTACATACGCAGTGCAGTTAAACTGAGGTCCGATTTGTATCAAATGTAATGTACAAATTAATGAAGGAGACACATTGATTCATTTACTGTCTATTGCTGTGTGGATGTAGTTAAATGTTTTCCTCAAGAATGTGATGCATGAACGTTTTTATTTATTTTCAGCCTAAGAACACAGCGCCAAGTGTACAAAGGTCAATAAACCTGTGACGTGTTCTTGAGTCGATACAGATTATTCTCCCTTGGATTTGGAATATGGACAAATCGCCGCACTTCTGGGATCGTATTCACAACGTTGTAATGGATTTCATGGATGAACATTTAAACTGTTGAAAATCCTTGCGTTGATGACTTGCATTACATTGCTTATATTAATGACTTGCATTATATTGCTTATATTTCAACACTTTTAACAATGTTGTTTAATATCAAGTATGCCACTTCGTCTTTGACAGTAGCAGGTGCATCGATATAAAACAGATTCCAGTATCCTGATACCGGCGCACTCGTCGTTTGCTTTTATACTACTGGGCTTAAGTGTCATAATCGACGCACACTCATCGTTCAGTTTAACCTATCAAATGTTTTGAATCAACAGAAGTAGCATTCGATATGTAATTGCTAAATTGTTGGCGATAAAAGAGACAACTCCGGTGTATACACTGGTCTGAATGGTGCTACTGCATGAAGGCATTCTTCATTGTAACAGTTATATGGATACAAATGCTAATACAATTAGATGAGTGTATCTATCTACTTATCTGCTTATAATGTGCCGACAAAGAAATACATAAAAAATTTCTGCATGGCTAGTACATTGTTTCTTTTTTTCTTACCCCACCATGTAAAGGTGAATGACACTCTTACAATGCAGCCTCTAAATTCACAAATTAGTTAAGTTTGTACTTCAATTTATTCCATTGTTTTATGAATTACGGACTACAAATTGGTTTACTACATTGAAAAAGATGGATAATCTTAACATCCTTTGGTTATATATCAAGTATCATCTTTAACATTTCCTTTATTAGCATAACTGACACCATTATTTAAGACAAACCAACAGTGTGGAACTTGTATGACTCAGGTTGATCTAAATTATGTTTCCTTCTTTATTTAAGAGATGGGAAATAGGAATTTAATTTTTCTCTAACAGACTTTTGAAAATGTTCATAAAAATAATGTTCTAGATTCAACGAAAAGACACTCCAATTATGTTTTTCGAATTTGAAGTTGAGTTTGCGCAGTAACTTTACTAAGTTAACAAACAAGATTAACAGACGACACGGCGGCGCCGTGGCGAGTTCTCACACATGCAATATAGAGTAGATTCGGGTTTTCCAAATACCATTCAGTAGGGTAAAAGTGGGGAAGGGAAACCACTGGGCAAAAACCACTTTACCACGTTTAGATCACGCGTCATTTACGAGTCACGTAAGGGCAATTACCATTGATGTCACGTGTCATACCCGATGTCTGCCCCCATTTTGGAGTATTTTGTTGTTTGCAGGGGAGACAAATGCTACAAAAACTTACCACTTAGTCTTCGCGAGAGTTAATCCTCTTGGTTAAGTATGTAATGTAAATCGACTTTCAATTGTTTTATATTACTGCGTTTTTCCATCAATCACCTACTGCTTTTGTTAAATGTAGGTTATAGAACAAATTTATAATGTTTCGAACAACTAGCTTATGAGATCTTATTACTCATCAACACGTTTAAAAGTTGGCATTATAATCGTACGTAATATTCATCTACTCACCTCGTGACGTTACTTACAATGTAAGCTAACCAAATTGATAAAAAATGTGATATATGATAGCACTAAAGTTATCCTAACAGTCATATTGTTTAATTTACTTAAATTCTTTGGGATTACAAGTTTTTGTAGCATTTGTCTCCCCTGCAAACAACAAAATACTCCAAAATGGGGGGCGCGACATCGGGTATGACACGTGACATCAGTGGTAATTGCCCTTACGTGACTCGTAAATGACGCGTGATCTATGACACGTGGTAAAGTGTTTTTTTCCAGTGGTACAGCACGTGATCGGTCACTAGGTAAAGTGGTTTTTGCCCAGTGGTTTCCCCTCCCATTTTTACCCTACTCCGGTCTACTTTGGTCTGTTCAATGAAATTAGTAAACGTGATGATTGTGTCTTTATCAATACGTTAGGTAGATATTTCATGCGCTTTCATTTCAATATATATCTACAAAAATTCAATTAGTATGTACGAGTATATGTGTATATATAAATGAAATTTCACCGTAAAGACCGTTAAATTCCTCGCCTGCTAGTAAACAGTATATATAGATAACATAAAAATGTAAAATATCGGGAGAGAAATAATAATTTATTTCACAAAGGTGACACATTATGAATTTACATGTAATGAAAAACAACGTAAACCATATTTTCAATGTGACCTTCCTTGACATATCATATGATAAGCTAAACTATAATAGTGTTAAAAAGAATATGCATATAGGTACCAGAGTAACACAAAACAAAATAATTTCAAGGTTATTAAAAGTTGGTTATACACATACAAACATGTACAATTGGACATAATAAGTGTGTGACACTTCCGGGTTCACAACTATAATTATACATCCATGATATATTTTCTGGCTCCATTTCTTTATTTATTGTCATATACGGTTTTGAATCACGGTCGGTAAAATCAAGCATTTAAATTACTGTCAAAATGAGTCATAAATACAAGTTTCTTTCAAAACGTCTGTATCTTTAAAAATATTTTACCAATTGTAGATTTCCAACAAATCAGCGTCCAGTTTACATTCACAGATTAGTGGTCTTAAATTTGATTCAATAGTTATAACTAGATTTGATTCGTCTGCTCAACAATATATTAATCAGACAAAGTCTACAGTAAATGATGAGTTATCTATTGTTGTGATAGTCAAACAAAGTCAACACAAAGTACGGTGACAATAAAATTAATGAAGGAATCAATGTAGGCTTAAAAAGTATTGGAACTTTCTTGATCAGTTCATAGGCAATACGGGATATATATTGTCACGGCTTTGTATTTTCTTCATCTATTCGAAAGTTCTATAACCTTTGACATAGTTTAAAGTAGACATACCCAAGTATTAAGTGTTATACATTGTGTAATCTTACCTTTAATTTGAACAGTATTAATGAACGTCTAGTTTTAAATAAATACCTAAGTAGCGATTACTTGGAAATCTCTGAAAGGTCATTGGACAATGCCACAATAATCCTGTGTTGTGTGTACACTATTACTTTTTATTGAACATGAAACAAACACACTATTTTACCATGCAATATTAAATTGTATAGAATATATTTACATGTTAAAACAAATGTACGAAAGCATAATGTCATTATGTATATATTATATTATCACATGCTCATGCAAACCCTCAAAATATGTTAACTACCACAACTACAACCCTTTGCTTATTTTAATTTGCGCCGATCATCTTTTATAAAGATATTGTTTTAGGTTAATATACATAACTGTTGTTATTCTTTTCTTTTGTATAACTGTACATACGAGTACATAAATTGTATACACACAATAAATGATCGTCATTTGTATTACGCAGATGAAAGCTTAACAATAATGAGTATACTGGAACTTTTGGAGAGAGGAGTACATGCATACATCGCTGCCTTATAATGTTTGGTTCTCTATAAACTATAACTTGTGTCATGTTTCAAGGTAGATAGTCTTTATCTAGTTTTTTATCAAAATGTGATGCATCGTATATATGAAAAAGTGCTACATACAGATGTACTCAACAATTCTGCATTGTCAGCATTCTTACATATTTCTCAAAATCACAATGACACAAGTCCGACACCGGTATATTCTATCTAAACCTACCCTCCGAGCTAGTGCTTGCATAGGAAATCACATTAAACAGTACCATGAAAGTTTTAATAAACGTTTTAACGCACCGATTTGGTGGTCTTCTGTATGAAGCCATTAAAATGCAATTTCTGAAAATTGTTCTTTTGAATATTCGAACCCAAAAAAAGACTATCTACCCTAGTTATGATACAATTCACACTATTTAGCTATATTCCACTTTATGTGCATCATCTAAGGTGGGCTTGTTGTCAAGTAATGGAGCTGTCACGTCATGGTGTTCCAGTCTTCTTGTATGCTCTAATTCGTCGGTTATCTTGTCTATAAGTGTGGTGTTCATCGTTTCCGGTAGACACAGAATACAACATGCCGAAATAGCTGCCAAGCCACCAACAACAAAGTACAATAAACCAGGTACAAAATCCTCCTGCAAGTGTTAAGCTATCAGAATTTATGAAATCATTATATACTTGACTCCATTAAAAACGCAACTATTTGAACTAGGCGTCATTTTGTAGAACCAACTGTCAAAAGCGTGTTACAGTCATATTTTTGCTAATTATTGTTTAAAACTAACTTCATTTAACTCAATACCAATTGTGTTTTATTTAATTATTGATTTTTACTTTTTGAAATTATGTTTGAGAAGTAAAGAATAGTTTTGCCTTTGTAATAATAAAATGTCACTTTATCTATATGCACAATGCGTAGCGTTTTTAATGGCGTTAAGTATATCTTCAAAGTAAACAGATTCAAATTGATATCAAGAAAAATGACTCTGGCGAAATTGGCCACTTTGAATTATTATATACACCAGGCTGGTCAGATCATCGTCATGTTTGTAACATCTTACGTTTCAACGGGAGTCAGTGTCTTATTGTATCAAGGTAATGGTGATTCAGTCATACGACATGGATGCATTGAGCTCGAGGTAGAACAACGATTCAAAGTCAAATATATGTGTAATGTAGTGTCGAGTGCAGTGCAGCTACTATAAGCTCCTGCAGAAATGTATTATACAAATATATGTGTGCATAATTGTATTTCATCATTTTATTAATGAATATGCAACATTTGTATAAGATGTGTTCTATATGTAAACGCAGGAACATAGAATTCATCTGTTTAACCAATGTTATTCTAGTGCTTCTTCTTTTACGAACAACTAAAATTAATTAATCTTACCAAATAGACAACTTGTGGACCAAGAACAGCTCCCAATCTTGACATCGTGCTCAAAAACCCAAATCCAGTTGTTCTATCATATTGAATATATGGAATAAGATATTACAAAAGAAATCATCAATTCAAAATCCCGGCAGTTCCAAAAGTAACATGTTTTTACACTTTAAAGAAAACTGCAACAGGTTTGTCTACTACAAATCGTCAACCTTCATAAAATCTCCTAATGCCAATGCTACAATATGATAGGTGGATTAAAACATGTTTATACATGTATATTTTTTTCCAACTTGTAGTCTTTTTATGACAGTGCCACCTATTGTCTACTGTTTTCGCCTCTTAACAACGGATACAATTGGAAAAGCCATACGATATTGCTATTTTAGCGACATGCTTACCTTGCTACAGTTGGATACAGCTCTACTGTCAATGTTTGCATCGGTCCCCACGCTGCATCAACGCCGGCAATAGCCAAAAACGCAAATATATTTGTGATGATTCCACGATGTGGTGTATCTAAATAAACAGGTTCGTAATATTACAGTTATACCTCTTATACAAATCGAGCTATAATCATGGTTATCATCATAAGAAAAAGCCTGTAGCAACGAAAAAGTTATGGCTTTATAAGAACAGTTAATATAGTTTTTTGTAAAAGCGCGTCGTTATTTTTGTTTCAATGCGTGAAATGGCATGTCTATACTGTCCCAGGCACGTTTCACAATCTTAATAAGTAGAACCCACATTTTACGTTCATTTAGATTTAGAATTGTTCATTCGACTGCTGTTCAGTAAACATTTGTACTGCTAAATGCAATGTATTGAATATGTTCTAAGTTCTTATATCATACAATTTATTTTAGATGACGATACTGTCAATGAATATGTCAGTTCGGTTTTAACATTTGAGTTCCGCTGTACGATTTCCAACCTCTTCTTTAAGTGGCGTCATCTCCAGAAAACGTCACATGTGACGTCACCATGAACTGACAGTAAGCAATATATGCCCCATATGGCAATATGAAAACGAATTGACCATGTGGCGTAAATATCGTTTCCTTCTTGCACATAGTGACATCACATGTTGCGTTTTCTTTAAATGACGTCACTTACAGAAGATTATGTAAATCCCACAGCAGCGCTTATTTTAGAAAACACACACATACCAATGTATTGTACAGTTCCAACAACAATCCCACATACCATACACACACAGTACGACAACATGATCGTATAGCGTCGCCCAATTCTACAAAAACCAAGACGTATAATGTAGTTGCAAATGTGTAAGTTTAATCCAAGTATCTATGATTATGAAACTATGAATATATTTTAATATTTGTTTTGTATATCACGGCCTTATAAATCATGATTAAAATTGTAGACACTTATATTGGACTGGTTTGTATTTTAGTAACGCCTTTGAACAGTATGTAAGTCGAGATAACTAAAATTAATCAAACTTGGAATAAAAGGTAATACAATTAATAGTGTACTATATGTTCAATAGTTAAATAAATGAACTAACTTAGTAATAGTTTTGAGTTCCAGTTCAGGGTTAATGTTTATCTCCAATTCCTTTTATAGAAGCCCAAAGACCTTATCTGGACAAAAAGCGCAAATGTATATTTTATTAGTAATTATATTCATAAATATTTGTATAACTGAGCAACATAGATGTTTAACGTACAAAGTTAAGAGAAAAACAAAAGCTACATTGGGGACCTACATTAAGTTCCGCTCATTGTACTTACACGTTTTGTAGGTAAATTGTCAGACATTTGGATGGAATTGGTATCACGGAATATATGAACATGTTCAGAAAGAAATTGCCGGAAAGTTTTTTAATACCGAACCCTATACCATAACCAATCACTCCTAAAGCCAACCTGGAAATAACAAAAGAGATAATACGTTGCTACAGGGAACGCGACATACATAAGACAATGCCTCCCCACACAGCCTTTCGGGAAAACAACAGTCCATACAACATCAGGCATGTGAGGAGATGCAAGGGTATATACGCAAAGGAACAGGGGCGAAAGGAATGTCCTGGCCGACCATAAAGGACAACTAAGAAACAACACAAGGTGATTTTTGCGTGACTTTAATTTCTAAAGATAATGGTTAGACGACAAACTCGATGGCACAACGATATACATGTCGGTTAAACGGGTAATGCCTTATAATGTGATATATTTTTGTGTATTTAACATAATTCTCGATGTACAGTCTTCTCGTATGGACATACCAATACCTCTCCTGTCGCAGTACACTCTATGTGTACTTATTGATCATTTATTGAAACTATAATGGAATGAATTTTAGGGACAACCAGAGAGAGCCAGAAATGGTAGCAATAAAGTTGCAATAAATGATCTATGAGTCATATATTTCACCCCGCCTGTAACGCTATTCTTAACCAACCATTGCATAGCAGCATTGCGTGATATAAGCTCTCGTTGCAAAATTCTCCATATCTGGTAATTGTAGTAAATACCGCCAACGTATCTGCGTAGAATGTACTATCTAGTTTAGTTGTGGATATACGTATTAAGCTGTTATACGAAATAATTGGTCCTACATTTACCGTTATAGCGAGCGTTAATGCGAATAAGGGAGTCACAGTTTTTCAAAAACAAATCGGGCAGTTGATTGGACGAAAAGTTTGGGTGAATTATTAGAATATAAGTGAGATTTTTTTATAAAAATATCAGAAGAAGGAATTCACGCATACACAAATACAACACGTCATACTATTGTTGTAGTATTGGAACATGCATAACTATATAATTGTCTGGAGAGTAGTAACCATAACTTCACATGTCAATAGCATATAAAGGATTGAGTTAAAACTTTTACTCTCCAACATATTTAAAGAATTTGTTTACCAGGCAGTTATCAGTGGGAGGGTCAGTTTGAGCAATGCTCGGTTCCGGAACAATACAAACACCGAGTAATTCTTCGTCTCTTCAGTTTCGTTTGAAAATGCTTTAGCAATATGCTCGAATTCTGGCGATGGATGTTTGTTCCATCTCGCAATTCTGCTCACTAAAGCCCGGGCTTCCTTTATTCTGTTTCGAGTCATCAACCATCTAAAGCTCTCGGGAATAAATCTGAAACAATTGTAAAAAAGTACCAATATCCAGAACACGAATAGAAGAGTATTTGGTTAGTTAACATGCAGGAAAGGTTGAGTACATTGGAGAATATGCGTATTTCTGCATTGATAATACATATTCACTGTCGGACTATGTGAATAAAGACAGTTGTAATTAAGTGTAATACATTATTAAGAATTGATTCTGTAGCATACAATGGGTCTTGTGTTATGCCATGTCAGTCATTTTATACTAAATCCACAGACGTAGTGACATTTCTAGAGGACACATACAACGTAATGAGTAAAAAGAGAATTTTGAAACAAGTATAATGATTGGTTCGTTCATTTAATCAAATGACGCATACGTGAAGATAATATTCCTGCATTTTCGTGGTATCAAAGTAAAATAATTGCACAAACGATCTCACCAATTAATTTCTCCCCCAGGTGTAATCTCAATAAATGTCTCTTAATCGACATAATTATGTTATCACCGGACAGAAGGAACAGGCATACATGTTTCGTAACACATAAAAACATAGTAGTCTGCATTACATATATTGTTCAGCTCATAACACTTGCTACGAGTCAATGAATTATGTACTGTAAGCCTAGTAAAGGAAAAGGCGGATGTTATTAGCATGGACGGGATCAGACATGGTGATCAATAGACTTGTATACTTGTACTAGATTAGATTTACTGTATATTTTGACAATAAGGACAACCAATCCGCGGCAATGCTAATGCTATTTTGTTCCAACGTAATACTAAACGGTTAATATGTTATTCCACTCAATTTCCTAACACATTTTCTATCCGTTGTATGTTTCATAAGATGGTATTGAATACAAGATAACTGGTTAAAATTAGGTTGATTGCGTTCCAATGCAGGAATAATATCTTTACGAAATCAGAAATGATAATATTGCTATCAAACATGCCTATAAACGACCGTATACTCACGAATGTCCAATGTGGCTGCCCATCTATGCAGACATGCTTATTCTAAAACAAAGATTTATTAAGCATACCAAGGGTTATATTTATTAACACAATATCAATATCCAGTTCACAACTTCGGTCGTCCATAATTGTGTTTCTTTGTCAGTAAACCATTGCTCTCCTGCATATCGGTGTCTATTTATGCACCGTGTCCCTAACCTATGATGTGTCCTAGAGTAGATTATAAAATAGGAAACAACAACAGGCAGAATAAACTGGTATTTACCCTAGAAATCTGAATAGATCATTTCGTAATACTCAGAATTTCAGGGACGTTTGAAGCAAAACATTATACATTATAGTGGACACATGGTAACATCTATTTCTGACAAATCCTCTTTGAAAACGAATAAAATGATATTAAGATTGAAGAGATATTTTACTTATTGATATCAAATGTGTTTGAATGTATCTATTATATTGTGATTAATTATTCTGACATGAACATTTCCAAATCAAATAATTAAAATTCTGTCAGATGCTTATCACTTGGTCGATAACAAGTGGTATTAGGTATTAGGTGTTTGTTAGACAATGTACTACTGTGACTTTGAACGACCCAAAGTTTGCAAATCTACTCGATCTACTCTATTAACCTAATACAGTGGAACCTCCCGAAACCGGACCCTCTAAAAACCGGAATACTCCCGAAACCGGACATGTTTGCCGTCCCGAATTTCTTCTTCTATTTTTATTGTATAGAAACCGGACAAATTTGGTTCTATTTCTATATAATTTCACCTACGAAAACCGGAACGACTTTCGGCTGCGCGTGTCATCATGAATTAACTTGCATTATATTGACACTTTGTGTATGTTTAACAGTTTGACATTACTACACATGTGTGAATATCACTTATTGATTAATGCCGATGGCAATTACTACTGATTGAACTTTTATCCGTTGATTTCAAACATACGATATCGTGTGAACACATAAACATACCCGTGAATGCTGTCACAATGTATTATCGCCATCTTGTCATTTCTAAATTGTAAATGGCGATAAACTTGTAAAAGCTTATGCTAATAAATATATGTAAAGCAGTAATTATCACTTGTACGAGTCTTTCTTTTCATAAAAAAATCATTTTATATCATGTGCATCACAAAGCAAAATATATGAATTTCTTTAAGCTTGCTTGTACATTTTTAAAACAAGGCAGTCATGTTTGTTACAACTGTGTACATTTTCTTGGGAAAAAAAAAATGTGGTTATACTATGTAAAATTCAAAGATGTACAGTTATTCAATAAAATAATGACCTGAATCTAGGTAAGAGCATAAAATAGCATCAAAATGACAAAACCCTCTACAAACCGGAAACCTCTGCAAACCGGAAGTTTCAAACGGTCCCGAAGGAGTCCGGTTTAGGGAGGTTCCACTGTACCACATGCTACTGACCAAGTACTTCAGCCATGTTTGTCGGCTACGGTCTTTGCCTCCACATGTGGATAAGTTGTCAGTTGCTTGCGGAAGAGCAAGTTAGTACTGGTAGATAATTAATTGCAGGAAAACTGGTTAGATCAACCGGCAACCGTATATGACCGACAAATTGTTGCAAAGGTCGTAACACCCGGTTAAACGGTCAGTTTGGATGGCCATTAGTGTTAGTGCTACGTTCAAAGTCAGGAGCCTTTGTATCAGTCCCGTGAATTTCAAATAAATCTTGTCTCTGTTAAATCATAAATACACGGATACTGAATTGTAACTGCGTAGAAAATACTCCGTCACATTTTATGTTCACTGACCGAATAAATTTCGGAGCAATAATTTATTAGGCTTGTATGAGTCTGTATTGCATGATAAAGCTAACGCCATATTATTACTGTTCCCTTGATAAGCATACAGAACATTTACTATAAACCTCAATGACACTTTTATTAGAAAGTTAAAATCGAAAAATTACTTCTCACGCAGTAATTGATCATACATGAATTATATAACAAAGCGTACGTACAACCAAGAGGTTAGGTATGCGAATGATCCGATCGCAATTAACAGTGTCACGTGTTCCCAATTGTGTAGTAACCAGGCACAGAGGGTGAAGAGACTCATTTCAATTGCCCATGAAGGAAAACTGATGACTGTGGAGCGCCATTTAGACAACGTGAATTCCCCTTGAAGGACACAGTAGGTACTCAAGAAAAAGGCTGATCCGACACCTGAAATATGTATTGTCATTGTTAATGTAGACATCACTATACGTAGAGTTTTACATTGTAACACAAATCAATTTAGGGGGAGGCGCAGTGGCCGAGGGGTGGACTCCTGATTCGAAGGTCGTGAGTTCGAGCCCCGCGATCACAATCCCTAAATTCGGCGCGAGTACTGGTTGGTAGCCAGGAAGAAGACATCGATGGTGATTAGTATATTAAGTTGTACGAACTTGTTTGACAAACGATGTAAAATAAAAAAGTTAAACTAAAAAAACTAAATCAATTTAATTCATTCGATTCAATGGCAAAAGGAAGCTATATGTTGACCATACACTAGGACAAACTTGGTACATTGTCAGTGATACATCCAGTTGTAAGGAGAACGTGAGTTGATAAAGCGCAAGTATGAAAATACATTATTGGGCGAGTCGGTATATTGAACATACACATGTATGACTAACACAATAAAGAATTTGAGTTGGTATATCGCACACAAAGACAGTATAGAATATGTGAGCTGGTAAGACGGACAGTCGAGAGAACGTGGGATGGTATAACGCATTGATGATGGACAGTTTAAATATCGCAAGCATACCAAACATAATGCAGGGTGTGAGTTTATAAAGCGTACGCCTAGCATTAGGCAGAGCGGAAGTTCGTATTATGAACATTTATTAATTAACTAAGCAATATTAGGCGCGTTAACACTATCAATTCAGGGCCGATATAAAGTTTCTTACGACATTATAGAGAGAGAACTCGGCCATTACGAAAAAAACACGGCCATTATGAAAACAACTCGGCCATTATGAAAAAACACGGCCTTTATGAGATTTGGACATTCTGATTGGTTGTTCAACTCGGCCATTATGAATCCAACGCTATCCGTAGAAAAAAAATCGACGCCATTTTGAATAGGAAAATTCGGAATACTGATTCTTTTTAAATATACCTAGAAGCCCATTTTCAAAGGTAACACTACAAACCAATCAAGATCAAGGGGAAGTAAGGTATCCAGGGAAGTACGCGGAATAAAGAACGGGTTGGACAGCTAATATCCTGATCATTGTTTTCGCCAGACGACCTACCTTGAAATCCTAAATAGGTCTACGCTACAATGAATGAAGGCGAGCGCGTACTGCAACAGCTGGCAGACGATATATTGACTTTAGACAGTATAATTGACAATCGTGAGTGTATCCAAAATGTGTTTGGTCTTGTGGATGGAGATCACAGTGTAGTGCCACTAGTGGAGGAAAACCCGGATATGGGGATACGTTCGGATACAGATAATGATTTTATCGGTGAAAGACACTTTAATTTCACAAGAAACTGACAATTAATAATAATGTTGTTGTTTGTTATAATATTGTTATTAACATTATAATAAAAATAAGTAAAAATGTTATTATGTTTTGTTAATATTGCATAGTCAATTAATAAAATTGTCAATAATCAAGAGTTTTCATAATGGCCTTGTTATTGGGCTTCGGCCAGTCATATTAGCCTTCGGCCTAAAGGCCTCAGGCTAATATGACAGCCTTCAGCCCAATAACAAGGCCATTATGAAAACTCTTGATTATTAACATTATATTAATGGTCAGTCTAGTGGGAATTAATTGGTAAAACCCGCACGCGAAAGCGGTAAGTTTAGATTGCATGAGTTGTTATAGTTCAAACATACATGTCAGTGTAGAGTGTTGTAATGCAAAGCATAGTCTCAACTGCTTATCAAGATGGCACGAATTGGTCTATGGACTCTAAAGAGAGTATATAGAGCACATGAGATTATCATGAGTTCTTTCCCTTTATTTCCCATCTATAGTTCTCCCATTTAGTCCCTTCTATATATGTATTTAAACTATTCTAACGATTTCCACACTTGACCTCTTTCCGCGACCGAAATCACTCGAACTATACACATGAATAATTGATCTTTCAAATGACACATACTTTATGCGAATAGGTAAAGAATTGACGAAGGTCTCCCCAGAAATGCACGCTGGACAAATACTTCGTGACAATCTCCGGTGATAGAGGGCTATTTTAGCTAATACACACATTCCTTTCTTAAGATGTATGTGAAGAATTTTCATCATTTTTAATAGCCCCTTTTATTAATTGTTACATAAAACGATACATTTCAATACATCTCTCTATATCTTTTTCCCATAAAATATTAATGAAATTCGTATTTCTATTTAAATTATTTCATAGATATAATCAAACTCTTGACAAAAAAATAAATTAAATCATTGTTCCATGCAATCGTAATTAATAATGCTCTAGTGTAACTGTGTATTGAACAAAAAATCAATTAACACGAACAATACATTAGCGCTCAGTTAACAACACTAACATACTAGCATAAAACATGAAAGAAAGTGTCATACATGTATTTATATACTAACAATCATTTAGAATTGACAAGAGTAAGCAGAGGGAGAGTCACGTTCACAAGACTAGGGTACAACATAAAAAATAAGAATGGGGTATACAATAAACTTAACAAGAATGGGAACAGGTATCAGAAAAAATGGGGAGTTGGTATAAAATTACACTCAAAGGAGAAGTCCGGAAAGAGTTAAACAAAACATGGAGAGAGGCTGTAACATGTACTGAAATGGAGATAACTAGGAAGACAGGTGAATACAAGAAATCTGAAGAATAAATGGAACAATGAGGATGACTTTTCATCAAAAAGGCTTCTTAACCTTCCTTGAATATTGAACATAATGCTGGTGTTGCATTTTTATTCAGTTATCTTACAGTTATTTCGATTTGAAAATTATCACATTACCTCAAACATCGAGGGGGGAAACTAAACGGCGCGGGGTAATATGAAATCGATATCAGATTCCGTGGAGTAACTTGAATAGGCGGGTAACTTGAACTCTTTTCACCGGGGTACTATATGTTAGCTACGCTGTCTAGCTTATAAATTATGTATATGCCTCAACTACATAATATTATTAAGCATTTTTACCGATAAAAAACCTTCCAGCAGCAAACAGCATCCATGAACCAGAAAAGTAGCATACAATGTGAAATACACCAAGAAGTCCCATTGACAGGACAAATGGTTTCTTTCGTCCAAATATGTCCGACAAAGGTCCTACAAGCATGGATCCTACCATCATTCCAATCATCTGTACGGATATGATACTTGCTGTCACCCAAGAGTAGTCACATATCAATCCGAACTGAAAACAATAATATATAAATATCAGATGGCTTCCTGTGAGATGGTACATGTTGTCAACATGAGGGAAATACTATTATCCGAGGCGAAGCTGAGGGTAATAGTATTTTTTCGAATGTTGACAATATGTACTGTCACACTGGAAAGCTATATGATATATATTTTAGTATATCGAACAAAATATAAATGACAAAAACTTCAACACTACTAGCTCTAACTGTATGTTTTCATATTTCAACAGACGTCCAATAAAAGCGCGGGAATAATATTAACGTTAGAATGCTTTGTTTTAAATATTCCAGCTGTTATCTTTCATTATATTGTTACTTACGGTGTTTGTGTTCAAGGCGACTTTCTACCCGAATTGATAAATGTAATGGCATGAGTCTAACCATAAACGGCATGTGCTTGTATATGATGCTGAGGTAATTGAAGTGTTTTACTTCATTGCCGTGCCATTGCTTGAACAAGTTCATTGACGGTTTCATGACATTCACAAGCTGTTGAGTTTAAATCGTGACATTGTTTAATTGACTAAGAATTAAAAAAGATTCTTACTTCATCAACCAGGGTATGTATGCTATCATCAAACTCAAAAACAGTACACTTGTCTCCGGACGGTAGTGTACATCTCTGATTCCAAAAGTCCACAGAGTTTGTGCTGACTTCCGGTAGCGTCTTTATAGTCGTATTCACCACGTGGTCATATACCACCGCATTCGATGTAATGTTGAGAGCTGATTCATCAACACATCTCCATTTTGGAACGTATGCAAAGAACGCATTTCCACCCATACCCCAAGCCACGACTATCTTCATAGATTGAATTATAAATGACAAGAGAAACTGAAACAGACCACAACCACCAAGTTGTTGCAGGACATCATCGGGTTTTATGTCATATTCAGAATCGGCCGCATGCTTCTTTTCATTCAGCTCGTCTACTCCTGAAACGAAATATATCAATATAATTCCCTATTTTATTTTGCCATAAAAGTTACTTTCCAACAGCTTAGTCACATATTGAAATTTGGGATTGTTGGTAGTATAATGGTTAAATGTGATGTTCGCTTTTCGTGAAGCTTGCTCAAATCCCCAGTATTTACACTGACAGTTCAACATACGTGACGCCAACATATTGCTTAGTGTTATTCGTGTTATTTGTTGCAGCGTTTTTTCTTGTTTGCCGTACTCGTTGTTTGAACAGCTTTATGTATACCCATCTCCTTGTTTAATTCATTTCGTATTTTAGAGATTTGTGTGGGTAGCGCCTGTTTTGCGCACGTGTTCACCTTAACAGGCGTAATGAAAGGTAGCATTAAATGTGTTTTTTTGGATGCCATCAAACAATCAGATTTAATGCTGTTGTCTTAAAGAATGGTTACGGTAATTATATCATAAATCATGTTTTAATCTTAGCTACCTTCAGCGAGTCGTTTGAGCAAATACATTTGGACTGTTAACTTTCGTTTGCAATTAATATTAAACATTCAAATATATTAAACTTTACAATACATTTTCCAAATAAGTGTCCTTTTTTCACCAAAAAAATTATATGTAAAACAACCATGCTCTTATTTCCAAAATTCGGGACTTATCGTGCATAACTGTTTGTAATACACTTTTTATAGAGGTCCAATCTTTGTCAAATGTCAAATGATATTGAATAATTTCGTTACCCTTCATTGCCGTCATGACAAATTATATATATTGTGAAGAAAGTAAATTTGCCTAAATTGATATTATCAGTGCATGACATTTACACCGTATATATTCATCACTCATTAAAAGTCGTTATCTTTTTCAAATGTCATTTTAAGATGTTATCTTTATATCGAATGATTCACTAAGTGAAATAGTGGAAAGTCGGTATAATGAATGGTAATGACGATGATACTGAATATTTTAAAAGTGGTGGCTATGATTTTAATAATATGGATGAAGACGATGATGAAACGGATGATTGGCGTTCTATTTGGATTGTTTTATAACCTATTGTACTGTGTTCATAGTATTATCAATAGGCTCTTACTTGGGACAGGCGACTTGCTCAGCATTCCTTTGATATTCACAATGTCTGACAGTACATACTATTAATCCAGGACTCGAAATACAAAACAATACATTTTTGTATTCGCGGGCAAAACCTTTCCGAATGAGCACGCAAACATTGTCCCGGGAGCACGTAATACATTTTCGCATGCTCACACTAATATCCTCCCTTGAGCACGTAATACATTTTCGCATGATCAACCAAACATCCTCATTGAGCACGTAATACCGTTTCGCATGATCAACCAAATATCCTCCCTTGAGCACGTAATACATTTTGGCATGATCAACCAAATATCCTCATTGAGCACGTAATACCTTTTCGCATGATCAACCAAACATCCTCATTGAGCACGTAATACCTTTTCGCATGATCAACCAAATATCCTCCCTTGAGCACGTAATACATTTTCGCATGATCAACCAAATATCCTCATTGAGCACGTAATACCGTTTCGCATGATCAACCAAATATCCTCCCTTGAGCACGTAATACCTTTTCGCATGATCAACCAAACATCCTCATTGAGCACGTAATACATTTACGCATGATCAACCAAATATCCTCATTGAGCACGTAATACCTTTTCGCATGACCACACAAACATCCTCCCTTGAGCACGTAATACCTTTTCGCATGACCACACAAACATCCTCCCTTGAGCACGTAATACATTTTCGCATGATCAACCAAATATCCTCATTGAGCACGTAATACCGTTTAGCATGATCAACCAAATATCCTCCCTTGAGCACGTAATACCTTTTCGCATGATCAACCAAACATCCTCATTGAGCACGTAATACCTTTTCGCATGATCAACCAAACATCCTCCCTTGAGCACGTAATACCTTTTCGCATGATCAACCAAACTTCCTCATTGAGCACGTAATACCTTTTCGCATGATCAACCAAACATCCTCATTGAGCACGTAATACCTTTTCGCATGATCAACCAAACTTCCTCATTGAGCACGTAATACCTTTTCGCATGATCAACCAAACATCCTCATTGAGCACGTAATACCTTTTCGCATGATCAACCAAACATCCTCATTGAGCACGTAATACATTTTCGCATGATCAACCAAACATCCTCATTGAGCACGTAATACATTTTCGCATGATCAACCAAACTTCCTCATTGAGCACGTAATACATTTACGCATGACCACACAAATATCCTCATTGAGCACGTAATACATTTACGCATGACCACACAAATATCCTCATTGAGCACGTAATACATTTACGCATGACCACACAAATATCCTCATTGAGCACGTAATACATTTACGCATGACCACACAAATATCCTCATTGAGCACGTAATACCTTTTCGCATGATCAACCAAACATCCTCATTGAGCACGTAATACATTTTCGCATGATCAACCAAACATCCTCATTGAGCACGTAATACCTTTTCGCATGATCAACCAAACATCCTCATTGAGCACGTAATACATTTTCGCATGATCAACCAAACTTCCTCATTGAGCACGTAATACATTTACGCATGACCACACAAACATCCTAACTTGAGCACGTTATACATTTTCGCATGACCACACAAACATCATCCCTTGAGGACGTAATACATTTACGCATGACCACACAAACATCATCCCTTGAGGACGTAATACATTTACGCATGACCACACAAACATCATCCCTTGAGCACGTAATACATTTACGCATGACCACACAAACATCATCCCTCGAGCACGGTATACATTTTCGCATTATCACACAAACATTCTCCCTTGAGCACGTAATACACTTACGCATGACCACACAAACATTCTCCCTTAAGCACGTTATACATTTTCGCATGACCACACAAACATCCTCCCTTGAGCACGTAATACATTTACGCATGGTCACACAAACATTCTCCCTTGAGCACGTAATACATTTACGCATGACCACACAAACATCCTCCCTTGAGCACGTAATACATTTACGCATGACCACACAAACATCCTCATTGAGCACGTAATACATTTACGCATGACCACACAAACATCCTAACTTGTTGAGCACGTTATACATTTACGCATGGTCACACAAACATTCTCCCTTGAGCACGTAATACATTTACGCATGACCACACAAACATCCTCCCTTGAGCACGTAATACATTTACGCATGACCACACAAACATCCTCCCTTGAGCACGTAATACATTTACGCATGACCACACAAATATCCTCATTGAGCACGTAATACATTTACGCATGACCACACAAACATCCTCCCTTGAGCACGTAATACATTTACGCATGACCACACAAACATTCTCCCTTGAGCACGTAATACATTTACGCATGACCACACAAACATCCTCCCTTGAGCACGTAATACATTTACGCATGACCACACAAACATCCTCATTGAGCACGTAATACATTTACGCATGACCACACAAACATCCTCCCTTGAGCACGTAATACATTTACGCATGACCACACAAACATCGTCATTGAGCACGTAATACATTTACGCATGACCACACAAACATCCTCATTGAGCACGTAATACATTTACGCATGGCCACACAAACATTCTCCCTTGAGCAAGTAATACATTTACGCATGACCACACAAACATCCTCATTGAGCACGTAATACATTTACGCATGACCACACAAACATCCTCATTGAGCACGTAATACATTTTCGCATGATCAACCAAACTTCCTCCCTTGAGCACGTAATACATTTTCGCATGACCACACAAACATCCTCCCTTGAGCACGTAATACATTTACGCATGACCACACAAACATCCTAACTTGAGCACGTTATACATTTACGCATGACCACACAAAAATCCTCCCTTGAGCACGTAATTCATTTACGCATGACCACACAAACATTCTCCCTTGAGCACGTAATACATTTACGCATGACCACACAAACATCCTCCCTTGAGCACGTTATACATTTACGCATGACCACACAAACATCCTCCCTTGAGCACGTAATACATTTACGCATGACCACACAAACATCCTAACTTGAGCACGTAATACATTTACGCATGACCACACAAACATCCTCCCTTGAGCACGTTATACATTTACGCATGACCACACAAACATTCTCCCTTGAGCACGTAATACATTTACGCATGACCACACAAACATCCTCCCTTGAGCACGTAATACATTTACGCATGACCACACAAACATCCTAACTTGAGCACGTTATACATTTACGCATGACCACACAAACATCCTAACTTGAGCACGTTATACATTTACGCATGACCACACAAACATCCTAACTTGAGCACGTAATACATTTACGCATGACCACACACACATTCTCCCTTGCGCACGTTATACCTTTTCGTGACATTCTCTTTGATAATGTAAAGTATAGAAGCAGAGCAGGAAATTTCATGTGCTAAGTACATCGAGTTTACAGCTGGTGGTATAAAACGAAGACAAATGAGCTAACACTCTGTGGACAAAACAATTTAAACATAACATGATACTTTAATGAGAGCGACTGATTTTATTCAGCAAAACATTTGAACCAGTTTTACTGCGTTTAGATAACAAAAAAAACACAAGCACAATCTAATATCACGTATGGAGCAAAAAATTCGACGATTAACATAACGTGTTTGTTTATTTGCATTTTACGATGTTTTGTATTCATAATTAAACAAGTACATAGTGTTTTACTGTACGTGTGTATACCGGTATTAGTCCGCACATCGAATAAGTTGGATCATAAGTTGCGTTCCAGTAAATGTTTTGTTCTGTTCTAGTATTATGGTGCAGTCACACTATGACGTATTAGAGAAACTTATACCTAGCGTATGAAAAATCATAAAATAATGTCAACACGTCGGCATACGCCAAGAAAAGCATCGAACATTCTACAGCATGAATACATTGGGCGTATGCATAACGTATTGAACGTATACATATCGTACGTCTAACCTATAAGTACCCTATCACTAACTTATATATAACTTATGGCAGCGTATCACAGCGTATGACCAGCGTATGTCCAACGTTCTCCACTTATGCCCAACGTATGAGTAACTTATGATAAACCTATGCGCAGCGCACTCGGCGTGTTACCGACGATCATGTGACGTTCTACGTAAATACGGCGCCGGTCTCTATATTACCGTGCATGCACAAACAATTATTTCGGCCTCTGCGTATAACAATGTATGCCAGCTTATAGTTGGGAGTCCATCAGGACAAAAGTCGCTTATTTCTCATGGTCCATGGCATTTTTTAGTAGAAATGTTTCAATACCATATTCATGTTGCCCAATACTAGTTGTCTATGGTTCTGAACCATGCCACGCGCAAAACCCTCTGTGAAGGTCAGAATAGAGGTCAAACGTCAATTAAGTGCATTTTTCATACATGTACTTGAAATTGCATTATATCTTGGTCAGTTTTTCAGATAGCATAATCAATATGGTATCAAAATGAAGCTAAGGGATTGGTCTTTTATTTTCACTTCATGCTAATTTATATTTTGCAATCTCCTGAATACTAATGAGAATGTCGGAAAAGTGTAATTTTCGTTAAGCACGCATGTGTACGGACGGCAGATTTATTCCATATCTTTGTAATTTCTGCTTTTGAAGAACCAAGTGGTGCCGATTTCAAGGTAAGACATAAAATTATTGATATATATTTATATACCTGTATATGTAATTAAATTTTATGTACAATGACCGCTACATGTGGGTGGGATAAATCGACTCCTGATTACAAAAAATCTCATTTCTGTTTAAAATTGACATTGCTCGTTTTAAAACGAACTGCTTAATGTTTCTATGCATGATGTGTAGCATTTTCTTACATTAATACATAGTTGGGTAATGACAAACTCTTAATTGTCTTTTACACTTATATAACCTTTGACCTTGTTGAATTTAATTGATACGAATCAAAATCCAATGACCAACATACACAACAATATCGCTTATCAGATAAATCCTGCCGATGCAGATCGATATCGATGAGCTACTGGTCAGCAGTCAATTTGTCTGTCGGTAGTTTCCGTAAGTAATTGTAAATTTTCCAATGCTCACCGATTGATAACTGGTATGACACACAACTAACTTGTAGCCTCGGGCTATCTAAGATCTATATATCCGATAAACGCTTAAAACATTATGTTTTATGCACATAATGAGAAAACTATCGGAGTTCGACTTTGTTGATGAAGCATGAGATTATTTGTGAAAATTAACCTATGTTGTAGGCAAATGGTTTTCTCACGAAGTAAAATATACGGTCCTTGATTGAAGTAATAAAACCAGATGCAGCAAATATACAAACTGTTCTAATTAACATCGAGGTCGCTTATAGGCAGTACTTTAGGGGGAAATATGGCATTTTACAAAATAGCATTGAGGTGAAATATTGGTGGGGTTATATATCGAATGACAATAGCCTGACTTTTAATCTGTTAATGCGTGAAATAACGGACTTATGTCTGTGGTGAAATTAAACTTCATATTTTTATTATATACAGCATCTAGGCTATGGTATTGTTTAACTCTATATACAGAATGCGATCTTATTGTAATAATGATAGTGAGATATAGTGATACAGATGATACAAGTTTTTAGGCAAATAACTAACATAACAAATAAAAAAATTACAAGCATGATATTTGATATTCATTTTTACCGAATAGCAATTATTCGGCCAATAATATCATTATATTTAATTATGATCGAAGTTATAATGTGTAGTTTGACTGAAATCTATCGTGCAGATATTTCATGTCGATTATTCTCATTTATGCTCGGCCATGTGCATGCTGTTATTTGTCCCAGTTGTAATTCATAACACTACCGATTGAAATTATCGATAGGGAATAATTATAATCACTACTTTACCACACGCAAGCTAGCAACGCTTTGCAAACGTAAAATTAGGTGAAATTTGATAGGTAGAAATGTTCTCTTCCAATTGATAATTGGGTATAATTGTCTCTTCAAAGTAAGATATCATAGCTAGTCTTATTGTTTGTACCAATTTATAAGTTTTAGTTATAGAAAGATCAGTGATTTGGAAAAAAGTTCACCTCGTATTACAGAACTCATTAAAAGTTTCTTAAATTTCAATAATTTATGGAATGGAATGTAATACTTAAGCCTTTAACATTAAGTGCTTTATGTACATAAAGAGAAAACTATGGAGTTCGATTTTGTTGATGAAACGCGAGATTATTTTATTATTGAAAATAAAATGTGATAGGCAAATGTTTTGCCAGGGACCGTATATGTTCCATGTTTTGCTCATGAAATAAAATAGAAAAAACAAATAATAATAAACACTTTGTCGTGTAATTTCCAATTCAAGTTGAAATTGCAAATCATTTTAGGTACTTTTTTAAATACGCATGATACTGTGGTGTCCGCAAATACCACGCAAAACCTTTTGTTTATTACACGATAGATCGGGTCTGCGAGACAAAATTTTATGAGAATAGTTATACTCGTCGTGGTGTCATCTACGATCCCTTTCCAGGACTGGATCCTACGGAAACGAATAGAGGCCTGGCCCCCAAGTCGGTTGTGGAGTGACCAGATTAGGTCTCAAGGCTACTATTCTAGCACTTTAAATACAATACGTCAATTTATATCGATTTCCCCGTTACTACAAGTATAGCGGAAGCAAGTGCAATAACATTTGACGCCCTGTTGTGCACCTTGGCATTTTGTGACCGTCTACTAGAATCGTATGCTTTTCACTCTACATCAGCCAGGCGCTTTCAAATTACTTATCACATGTATGTAATGAAAGCGTCTGTAAAACGCAGAAATCTGTCGCGGTGTTGTTTTAGTGATTGACAATGGAAGGGGGGGGGGGATTTGACACCTCATATTACTAAATTCATTAAAATAATTTAATTCAATTCAATAGTTTATGAAAGGGATTTTAATATTTAAGCCTATAATGTTGCAAAAATAAAACCATTTTGTTTTTTCCAGATACAGCCTACATTTATGTTTTCACATTTTCCTCCTTTTTAAAAAAACATGTTTCTGTCCAAAACGTATGTATGACTATCTATCAGTTTTATTTATCATTTTAAACAATCCATGTCTATAAATATAAAATGGAACTGATGTATACCACCATAACTGATTCAATATTTAATCATAAGCTTGTAAAATAAGTCTTTAAAATAATAATTGGGACATTAAAATGTTAAATTATATATTTTTAGTTTTGCTTATATTTTACACTGATTCAGAATTTTCTGCATTAAACAACTGCACCGCATGTATTGCATAATATATTTGCTTAGTATCGTAAAGGGCAATAACATGATAACACACCCGAACATATAACACTAGTCCGGACTCTAACGAACATTCGAAAGATCGGCAATCTCCGTGAAACTCCGTATAGAATGCCGAACTGACAAAAAAATTGATGGGGACTTTATTTAACTAAAAATTCCCCAGCCTAAATTTCAATCGAAAATTTATTGAAAGATATCTTTAAAATAAAAATAAATTTTCGATTGAAATTTAGGCTGGGGAATTTTTAGTTTTGGAAGTTTTGACGGAATTGAGATTTTTCGTGTTCATGTGTCAATTTACCCCCACCCACTTTTAGTAGTATATGTTTGCTCGTAAATTGATAATTATGAGTGTTAATAATGTTATTTATTAATAGCATAATGTCTCACCTTTAATCTAATATCATGTAGGTCTTAAAATAGCATCAATGACGATATTATGACAAATGTATCGTTCATACACAACGATTTCTAACGATTTTTTGCCATTTTTGTGGTGTTCTCATTAATATTCATGAATATGGAAATGAGCTAATTAGCAAGAAGTTATTTTTAGTAAAGGCCCAATATGTTAGCTTCATTTTGATACCATTTTTGTAGTTTTTTACTCGAAAATGGCGAAGATATAATGATAATTCAAGTGAGATATATGAAAAATGTATTTACTTGACCTTTGACCCAATTTTGAGAAAACGAGGCAAAATCATGGATGGCATGGGGCAGTTTCAGATTACACACATATCAAAGATAACATATAATATGCATGCCCAATTCTACTCTCTGATGCCATGGCCCGTCACATTTTCTCCTGATGGACTCCCAACTATTATACCAGCGTGCTTTTAGCGTATACAACTTATACCAAACCTACCCGTAACTTATGTCAACGTACACCAGCGTGTTGGTGAAAATTCTCATACGTCGGCATACGTTACTGCTATACGTTATAGTGTGACTGCGCCATTACTAAGTTCACTTTAATCAAAATTTCAATGAAATGTGCACATGAAACATTGCTTAATGCTGTTCGGAAAATGTCCGATTTACTTTTGGATGCGTAAAATTGGTGCGAGTACTTGTTGGTAGCCAGGAAGCTGTCATCGAGAGTGATTAGTAAAAGCTGTAAGAACTTCTTTCACAATCGATGAAAAATAAATATTAAGTTTAAACTGAATAAAGCAATTTAATTAAAGTGCTCACCGATGGGCGTTGTGCGCAATTGTTTCATGTGCAATTATCAAAACTACGAAAACTACATACCTGATGATGATGTTGTCGAAGTTGCGACGAAATCTTGCGGTTCATTATTAAAGAAAATTGTACAAGCTCCAGTTGAGTTATTTAATGTCACCGATTCTTTTTCCATAATTTTACAGGACTAGTTTCAAGCAAACCTTACGCAGTTTGACGTTTACAATCCAATAAAACGCTCCACTTTTTATTTTGTTTACAGTTCGATGCTTTCAACGGCCTCGTTTTGAAAATAATATCACATGATATATTCATTCTAAATCAGTACGGGTTGTAAATGCACATAATTACTTTTGTATAATCTTCTCAACTTACGGAGCATTGACTATACCGAATATAAGAGCTAAGGTGTACTTGCATTGCACCATAAATTATATTATGAGGGTCATAGAAAAAATTTCATCATACGATTTTTATTTCGGAAAGTTTCGGAACTGTGCGTTATTTTGTAAGATCCGTATAACATAGCTTGTTTCTACTCATAATTTACGCGTGACTATTATATGAAATAAATGAATGTTTTATCATGACAGTTCAATTTAAAGGGGATTTTGTATCAACATGTTTACACAAAGGGATCATCTGAATCAGAACATAGGTGAGTGCAAGTTTCATAGTCTGCTGTGGATGAATACATGGTATACATAGTGAGTGCAAGTTTCATAGTCTGCTGTGGATGAATACATGGTATACATAGTGAGTGCAAGTTTCATAGTCTGCTGTGGATGAATACATGGTATACATAGTGAGTGCAAGTTTCATAGTCTGCTGTGGATGAATACATGGTATTTTGCTGTAGATGCCTTGTCTGTTCTACAAAGTCATCTGATATAACGAAACTATGTGTTATTGTGGAATTCAGCTTAGTTATCTTATGTTTGTGGCGTTCCCTCTTACAATGTAATTTCTGATTTATGAGTCTCTGTATCAAATAGGTTATGTAATTTATGTTGCATTCATTATGAGGGTAAATATTTGACTTCCATGATCGTATCTGGACATAACAAACTCCTTGTACGCTTTATTTAACATTCTAGTTAATAAGCTAATTGTATAATTCATGACTCAAAAAGCCAGAAGTATTGATCAAACACATGACTGTATACCTATGCGGATAATCTTTCAATACATGCTTGAATGAACTCCTACAGTACAAAACCAAGGACACTCGTGCATATTTCATGAATTAACCGATAGTCAAGCCTGACAAATCCCCCGTGTCTCGACATGTTTGAGGTTCAGTGACTCTTAATTTAGCGATTTGATGGTAAAGTCCTCTAGAGCATACGAAGCTGTTCCGTCTATATACAGACCCTAGTTTTACTGTCCTGTCCAACAGTCTACATGCAGTATTTTTGAAACCAAATCTTCTGCATATTTTTCGGTGAGTATAGCTGTTGCTTTTGACCTACATTTTAGACCACTTAATTATCGTATATGAAATCGTTTAAAAATGCAACATATTTGATTTGTTCATAGTGTGAGCGGAGAGGCACCAAACAGGGTGTCTCGAGAAGATTATTCACTTTCCCGTAGCGTACCCCTCTGGCGAAATCAGAGTCCGAAACAGGGCGATGCTTTAGACATAATTTGTATCTACGCCATTCATCTTTTTTAAAGATATTACTTGTTTTATTAATTACTAAGTTGAATACAGCACAGAAGTGCATCTGTTCCGAAAGGTTTAAACAGATTGTGTTCAGTAAGTCTGTTTTATGTTTCGTCACTCAACTTCTATTATAGTGGATAGATACATATCTGATATATAGTTTCCTGTGAACGGGCATTATGTTATAAACACGAAGATGCGTTGTGCGTGTGTGGTAGTTGTATAGCTTTAGCTAGTCATGTTTCATAAAATAATAGCCCCTATCTTCTCAAACATCGAGATAGTCGGAGCAAAATAGTTAAAATATGAACAAACAAAAAGTTAGATGGTAAAATATATAATCACCAGTCGGTAGCATGACTATTACCTGCGCAGATAGATTGTGCTTATAGCAATATTATACAATACTAAAGTGCAATGTAGTCTAGGTTTACATTTACAACTGTACGGAAACATATACTGGTCAAAAGAGCAGACCCATCATTTTGATAAAAAATATCAGCATTGAAAACTTTTGATTTAGGCCTATTTAATAAGAATCCCCATGAACACTGCAGCAAACACAAACATAAATATGATAATATTTACCGCTAACATGCAAGTTATGACACATTTACTAAGCATGTCCATTACCACAATCAAAGGTACTGAATTAAGCGTTTACCATATATCTTCTTTATTAACAAACTCGGCACTTACATGGAAACGCATTACCTAATTGAAGTACAAGTACAATGTAAAACGGTAGGAAAATTGAAAAAAAAGGAAAATGAAAAGAAACTAAGGAACTGCGTGATTTTTCAAATAATCATTTCTAATAGAAAAAGCTTCCCTTAAGTAAGCATACAAAAGGCATTTACATACCCGTGCGCGTTTCTACTATGCAATTAAGCGGAAACCCTAAACGAAATGTGTGTGCATAAATAAAATTGGTAATAATAACAATTTAACGCATCAAATCAAAATTTTCTCGACAATGTCTGCAAAACCAAAACAGTGATAACAAAACAAAGTTACGAGAAAACAACGAATATTGAATTCAGAAAGTTGTACTCGTGAAATCGGGAAGTTGAAATCTTGGAAATCGTGACTTTCCTAGGAGAGACATGAGGAAGTGTCAATGTCACCGTCGGCCTTTTGCAACTTTATTGTCCGCTAATTCAACATCTGCATTGCGTGTCACATTTGTTTACACTGCTAATTCAAACTTAAATGATTTATTTTAACGATAGCTGTGTAGTATATGCGATCAATAGTATATTTAATTCATGTTTATTGCCACATGTCATTTCATTCACAATAAATATTAATATAACACACATTCAATTTCATTTTTATGGCGTCAAGGTTCGTATAATCAGACGTCGTCATATCAGATAAAACTATAATAATTGACAATTATAGTAGTTCGTAAAAAAGATTTCATATACAAAACAGGTTCATTCAATGTGGTAATATTCAGACATAAAATGTTCGGTATAAGTCTACATTAAAGTAGAGTGTACCATCCATGATTGGGTCAATACAATTTTGAGAGACGAAGCTTTAAAAACGTGTATGTCATGGTCTGATTAAATATGAAAAACTGCTATGGTAAGATCTTTCTGTGAAAGAACTGCAATTTAGCCACAATGTCACCAACTATTATTTTAAAATGTTGTCAAGGTAATAATTATACTAATCAATAGTACATTGTATTCGCTGGAGTTATTACAAACTAGAACGCAAATCGTAAATAGAGACGTTGTCATTTTCTCCTTGTTCATAGTAACCAATTTGTGATATTAATAAAGGCACTTGGTCTCCATATTTGAAAGAGAGGACATATAGCTTGGTGCGTACCAGATGAGTTTGTATAAAGTCAACACATTAACCTTGTGAAACTTGGTTGGTAACTCTGTGAAACCTAACTTGAATAGCAAAATACATGGTTGTCTTTATTGACTTATTTCAAATTGCATTTACAAGTATTAATACGGAAAAAATCATACCTCTGTTCAACAGAGGTTGTTTCTCAGGAGATGACCGCTTTGGCGAGGTTGTACTGTAGTGATAGTGAATATAATCAATTAACTTATTTTCACATACTGTCTTCATTGACTGACCTTGCTGTTTAATGGTCCAATACGCTCATTGGCTGATAGTTATCAGTCAGTTGTCTTTACGAAAAAAGAAACTATATAAAAGACATCCTTTACAAAATACGCCATGGTTTACAGCGAGTGCAAACAAAATACGATAAACTAGGTCAAACTAACCGGTCGACAAGATAAGAAAATGCTACATTTACTTGAAATTTGAGGCTATGTTAGTACGTAAATAAGTTTTATATATACATAAATATGGGAATAGTCTTGATAACGCACATGTTTCGAAAAACACGAATCTGCGACCCAGTTTGGGATTTTAGATTATCTAATGAATAAAAAAATACGATTTTGCTTGAATGAATTAATGAAATATATAATATATATCGTCTGTTATTTAGCTACATTTGCACTTGCCGAATAGTATACTTGACCTGCTTACTAGATGTAGGATTCATTTTTATCAGGTAAGTATATGTATAGGCAATTATGCAGTTTATAGTCCGTAAAAAGCCAATTATATTTACAACATTGCACTCAGAATCCAGTCTAGGATTTTTAGATGATAAATTGATATGGCTGTTAATGATGAATAGATGTTTTCGCCGTTTCGTTTCTAACTTATAGGTCGTTTCACTGACTCAAACCCGATTCAATATGTGTGTTAGTGCACTTGTTTTCGTACATTTTATCTCAATCATTTGGTTCATTTGATGTGGGTTTTCTTATTATTCGGCAGTGTTTATACATTTCCATATACGTTCATTTATCTAAGTAAGTAGTTACATATTCTAACATTGTCTAAGATTTCATACATAAAGACGAGATGAAAACTACCGACGTGTTTTATTATTCTATGCTAAAATAATGATACTTGACTGTTAAATGTTACGTACTCCGATCGTAAAATAAGATGTAGGTTAGTTTATGTAAAAAGACGGGATAAATTATCAAATGAGTCGGAGGCTACGCTAGTGAACGACATGAGGCCGGATTAAAAGTCATGCATAAACTCCAGAAAACGGTAGTTAACTCAGAGTTATCATTCCATCAATCTATAATGCATTCATTATTTCGTTTATTAGCAAATAATCAACTTGAACGTATCGTAAAAAATAATAAAATCAACTCGCAAAGCTTTAACAGTGTTACTTTATATTATTTAGACAATTATGCCTCAGTACATTTACGTTTGGAGGGTCAGAGGAATCTAAGTCAGCCTTCTGATTCCCTCGATTTTTGCAATGTGATGCGTTTTTGATAAACTAATTACACCCATTTTAAACTATGGGAGCGAGGTTTGGGGATTTATAACTGGAAACGCTATTGAACGTATACATCTACAATTTTGTAAAAATATTTTAGGGGTGAAGAAAACAACACAGAATGATTTATTTATGGAGAACTTGGTAGGCTTCCTTTTATTTTTTCGAGATATTTCATTATAATAAATTACTGGATAAAGTTAATGCAAGTAAACGAGAACAAATATACGAAAAAGGTATACTGTATGGTAAAAGATGATACTGATAATTACCCAAACCAAAAAAATTGGTGTTCATTATTGCGAGATCTTTTATGCAATTTAGGCTTCCATGATGTTTGGGTTTTTCAAACTGTAGGAGACACTAAATTATTTTTGAACTGTATTAAACAAAGATTAAAAGACCAATTTATTCAAAAAGGAATGGTAGGTTACAAGAATCAAGTAGGGCAAATCTTTATAAACATATTAATTCTTTTCGATTTCAACCATATTTAGATATTTTGAATGTTAGAAAATTCCGCATAAGTCTTTCAAAATAGAGAGTTTCCTCACATAGGCTTGGTATTGAATCGGGTAGATGGACAAAACCAAATCCCACACCACTAGCTAACAGACAGTGTAATTCATGTCATATATTAGAAGATGAGTACCATTTTATATTAGAGTGTAATTTATACAGTGAGATACGGAAAAATTATCTGCCTATCTATTACTGGAGACGTCCGAACATGTTCAAATTTATAGAACTTATAAAAACTGAAAACAAAACTTTGTTAACAAAATTAAGTAGTTACATTTACCAAGCATTGACAGCGAGAAATATTTTAAATTATAATGCATAAATAGTATTTATTATATTTACAGATGACTTATTTGAAATAATTTGTCATAGTACTGATATACATGTTGTGTTAATGTAATATTGTTGTATTTGGTGATGGATTGATGTGTTCTTTATTAACAAAATTATATTATGTATATACTAGGCTCTAAGTCCCTTTCTTATCCTACATTTAGTTTCGGTAGGACATAGTCATAAGGGAATTTAGTTCGCCTCTTCTTGATGATGTTCAATATCAGTCATGAAGTTTTACATGCATGTATTTTCTAGAATGTTATTGTTGTATTTTGCTTGTGAGTGTGTATGTGTATTCATAAACTGTTTGTGACTACCGTTTACCTGTTTATAATGTTTACTATGTATGTTATAGTCGCATGGGTTTATGACCTTCTCGATTTGAAAAAAATAAAACTTGTAAACTTGTAAACTTGTAAACTTGTAAACTTTTCTTTTGAAATATGCTAATTTTAGACAAAACAATGAGAGCTTTAAATTTGGTACCCCTCTGGATCTAGGAATAAATATTGAGAGCCCTAGTTTGCCACAGTATAGGGGGTCGGGTCCCCCTCTAGATCCGAGCATGCTGCCTTCACCTGTCTTGCCTTCGTATTTCGGTGAGGAAAGTCAGAAATAATCTATATACGATTGTACATGTACTAAAGTTTTACGAATACATTCATTCATAATTCATGTCCTAAAAATATGCTTATTAAATTTGGACTGCGCATTATGTAATTAGCAATATCACTGTTTCTGTACTGCATGTTTCGCCGTCTGACCACATGGGGGAACATCATTGCATAATTATGTTTTACGCTCATTGTCCGACTTAACATGAATATCAAATTTCTGTATTTATAACGTAGGATGTAAACCATAATATATGCAATAATTATACAGCAACGTGTAAATGCGCGGATTAAATAATCTTATGTGCATATGGTGTAGAAAACATACTTAACGCTATTAAAAACGCAACCATTTCACTTAGCCTTCATTTTGTTCCAAGTGGTCTACGCGTTTTATTGTTACAAACGTGTATCATTTATATCAAAAAGAAATCAAGCAATGGCCATATAATTCATATTGTATAATTGATTTAATTTAGGAAATTATGTTTGAGAATTAAAGTATAATGTCACTGAGTTGACGCGGGCAACTTTTAGTTGCGTTTTAATGGCGTGGAGTATGAGTTGCAGGCCGTCCTCGTAAATTCGCGACAAATTCTACGATAATAGGAATGAAGACAACGTACGTTATCTGAAAGTATCCAAAACATAAGGTAAGATAAAATCGTCTTCAGGGCCCGTATTCAATATACATCTTAAGATATTTCTTAAGTTTTTCCTTAAGACATATTTTTTCCTTACGCAAGGATAAAAAATATTTTATCTTTAAGTTATATTCAATATATTACTTAAGATATTTCTTTCCTAAGATTTTCTTAAGTAGAAAAAATCTTAGTCGTGTTCTAAATTTCTACTGCTGCATGGACCAATGATTTCTGTAAGCTACTGTTGTTTCAACACATAGATCTATATTCTACTCCCAACAATCATGTCCTATTATTACTGGCTCATCGTCGATAACGTGGGTAATGGGGAAAATACATGGGAACTGTGGGAAATCGTTAATATCTCAACAACGGATTGAGATATCAAACTTGTGCAAACGGTTTTGAAAAAATTAACATTTCTGCAATACATATTCCGTTTTTCAGAAAGATTGTGAAATAACATTTTGTAAAAATCGATTACATCTCTGGCAGACAGTAGATGAACTGATTAGCACTTGTCTCTAGTTTATAGATAAAACAACAACAATATAAAACATGACATACATGACTTAAGAGACTTGTTACGAGTGGCTCTACTGTACTCGTGTAATAATCATGCATGAGAATTTTCCGGGGATTGATTTGAGGCTCGCAAGGGCCGTTTTTGAGACAATTTAAACCGTCTTAGATGCTTAAAGCCAGTAGCTTCAGCGGCCCCCCTGGACCCCTTGCCGAATTTTCAGCTGATTTGAAATTTTGCATTCTCATGAATAAACACTTATACTTAAAAATGTATATACTATAAACAAAAATTTCACTGAAGCGATCAAGAATTTATGACAGTTGCAACATTCAGTTGATTATTGTAAACAAATCTAAAATGCATTATGAGGGTGCGTTCTTCAAAAAGTAAGCAATTTGTTGATGGTTATGCAGTACATATGTATTATATGAAATGCATAAAATTATTTCAGATTTTAATCTTTAAAGTTGTTAAGCATTGGTCTGGTGAATTTTATTACATGAACGTAATCATATAACTATGTAACAAAGAACAGCTAGACATGAACAGATCGTAAAATTTTAAATTGTTGTTGATGTGCCGACAAATAGTGTAAGGTGTGGGAAAGCGCCCATATTAAGCAACATTTTACGATACAATAATAACCATGAGGACGATTAAGCACATAAGTATATACACATATAAATTAGATTTTAAATATCACCTCCTATATGCATCTAGCGTGTCGAATTTAAAGCTACGAACATTTAATGTTATGCAGTTTTAAGTACATGTCACTTATTACTATATAGATGATATTTGTTTTTACAGGCAATTGAACATCTTCGTTGTCATAATTGGATTAACATCTCATATAATACTGAATTCTTTATTAACTGTTGAAAGATAAATGCTTAGTTCAACCTCCGACGATTTATTTCAAACTAAATAGTGTAATATATGACTTATTCCGATGTATTTTTAGTGTTGTTCAATAACACTTAGTAAGTAACTTTCCCGTTGACAAAATGTATATAAACATGTATGTGTTGTGGACGATTTACATTGTACAAGTATTAATAAAATGTCTGTTCTGTTCTGTTCATATAATGTTGTTTGCTTAAAGACTAATTTTATTTTCCCCCAACATGACGATAGCACTTTAATGTATGGTAATTTATTTGTGAAAAAAAATGTATTACAATTCCTATTCTTCATGATTTTAACTTAAACTTCTTGATTATATTTTATGTGAAAGATATGTATAATAGTATGTGAATTGTAGTATTAGTACTTAACATTCCAATATAACATAATATAATATTTTATTTACATTTACCAATTTCATTATTTTTCTATTGAAAAATTATGTCTCAATACAAGGTGTGAAATGTGATACATTTCAACCAACTGTTTGTCATCCATGTGTATTTTCACACATTTGTGTTAAGTAATTGACTTACATCAAAGGTGTAAAGATAACTTGTCATTACTTCCAAATACTTTTATTTATCAGTCATAATATCGTGTTGTTAATTTCTTGTATCCTAAAAGTTAGTCAATGAAAATATAAAGATCCCATATCGTGCGTTATTACATGTACTGAGTACTAAAATGTCAATATATATTATTGATTAAAACGTATACTGAAGAAAACAGATACAGTTTTGTTTGCAAATATATTATGATAATGTAATATTCGAAAGCAAAATATACACAACTACATACATACTGATGCATCAAGATAAATGCTACAGCCCTTGGCAATTTCATCATGTTGGCTAATTAAGTCGCGAATGATAATGATTATGAGACGTTAAAGTGGCGTATATATAATCGATTATAGCATGGAGCCAATATCGATCAGATCTGGGGAATCTTGCAATGAGCCAGAAAGTTGGTCATGAGTGTGCCTGTGACACGCATATCAACATTCAATTTTGGTCTTGAGTTGGACCCGTTGTATCAATATTCGTACGAACGAGCGGTCGAATAAGAATGTTCGTGCGCACAGTAAATCAGTACACGCTCTTCTTGGGGATGTCAAACTAGACGTATCTCACGTCGTCTCTCAGTCGTCTGTTGAGAAACAAAAATAAAACCGCCTATCCATCTGTTGTCAGTAGGCAAACAAACTTCTCAGAGGAAGACGAGCAAACTTCGGTGGATAGCTGCTTAAAAGTACTGGTACAATGTAACAGAACACTGAACAGTATTCAGTTAGATATGTCGGCAGATATGCCTACCCACTAAAAGCCTATTTATTAAAGAGGAGGTTTGCTATTTCATGTCTGATGACTAAGATGCGAATAAACAGGGGCTGGTCATAAGAGGTTCGAACTGAAATATGAAAGTACTGTAGTGGTGTGGCGCTTGATGAGGTGTTCGAACTCACGCCACCCCCTCTACCTCTGCATTACGCTCTACAAACAGTAGTAACCAGTTGGCTGTATCATCCCACACCGATGCTCTCCTCCCACTTACGTCACTACACTTTTGCTACCTTCATATAAATGCAGGTGGATGCGCACCCAGTGTTGGGTTCGACCCCACCCCAACTCTCGCAAGGTGCTCTACCGTTTCGTCACACTCCACTACACAGCTTAAGAAACAGTATATTGAGTGGTATTCTATGCTCAGAAGGATGAAAACTTGCTTAAATAGTTTATTATTTTCTTGAATTTTCACGATCTTGAAGATCTAATTTATTGAGGATTTAATACTTAATTGTAAGTCAAATATCATTGAGGATGTCATTCAGCTGGTGATGTTAATGATGCAGACTATTATTAAAGAAATGTGAAATGCTGCTTACAGTCATAACCACAGTAATTCTAATGGTTTATAAGAGTTCATAATTAATCTGTCTTGATATATAAAGTCATCAATTTCATGTCGTAACAGTTTAAAATTAGGCTTAGCAATATCTTTATAAGATAACAATATACATTTTGTATACTTATTAATGTATCCCCCCCCCCCAGTAATGCCAGACAATTTCGTGGAAATATGATATCCATTGGTCGTTGTTGAATGATCGTCTCCAAACAGTGAAAGTCTATTCCGATCAAAACATGTATGTCATACCATTACAATCACATTCATTGAGAAATATTTAATTTATTACAATGAAATAAGCATTTTAGTCACAAAATCAATCTTCCAACCCCGCTTCGTAAATACTGACAAGCGTTTGTCAGGTAGATCGAGCAAGAATAGTCGCCCCTGACAAATGTTATACTAGGGCATCAATGGAAATATACGTAGAACGATAAAATAACAGTCATTGTATATGCTGGAACTTCTTTTAAACAAAATACAAGCAGCAGATTGTAGATATCGAAAATACTAGCATTTTCCTTATATTTAAGATAAAAGTTAAGACTGCTAAGAGGTACCTTACAGTTAAGGAGAAAAATAAACAATATCTTAAGATAATATGCTTTGTGAATACCACATAAGATTTTTCTTGAAATCTAAGGAAGAAATGCAAGAAAAATCTTAAATTTAATGGAAATCTTAGGACTTAAGATAAATTTTCAACTGAAGATGTATATTGAATACGGGCCCTGGGTCTTCCATTAAATGGCCACCCGATATCCTACGGTTTTCTAAAATTATGTGCAATTTGAATATTATCTTCTATATTTATTTTCTATAACACTATGTGTTACCGAAGCTATATTTATGCAGTAAAAGAGCTCGTTTTGTGTTCAAATATGTTTATGAGCGCATAGAACATCAGTAATATGGTGTGAATCTAAATAATACATTTATAGGAAAAAACAAGAATTATCTTTTAAACAAGATGGACGGCGCAGTCTGAAGCAAGTAAATTTTTGTTCAATTTGAAGGTTAATATTTGATGTGCAACATAAATGAAGACAAAACAAACCAAGACAACACGATATTAAAGATCAAATGTTTCGTTATTCGTTTTATCTTACTGAATCAAATCCATATGCATTACTGAAATGTCGTATAGAAAGTTTTACAAATTTATGTATAAGGTTAAGTTAAACAAAAATCGTAAAAGTATTTGGATAACTTGAATGAAGGTTGGATGTTTTTATGATAACATATTTATATTTCTACATATTTTATAAACATAATTTATTTGATTCAAAAGTGGAAATGAGTATTTAAAATTGTCTGTTTCACCTATAAAGTAAACTTTTTGATAATAATCATAAACTGGAGAGGAAATGAAAGCAAAATATGTTGAAGGAAAAATTCTGTAAACGGTACTTGATAACAACTACTATCGGGCGGAACGAAAGCCCCAAATCTAATCGTAAATCTTATCATATTCAACCAAACTTGGTATTGCTACGGATCTAATAAAAGAGATCCGTAGTATTGCTAATCATAAATTGTCAATTTAGAGAGGCAGATTTTAAAATGAGAGAGGAAGATATAGAACCATTTTTGCGTTTTCTTGAAATGACGTCACTTACAGAAGAGGTTGGAAATCCCATAGCAGCGCTCAAGTGTGTATGTGGTATAGACATGATATGGTATAGGATCGAGCCTAATTAACGACCGCTTTTACAGCATATATTTATTTCTTGTTGTTTTGACTGTTTTAAGTGATCAGATCGTTTATATACACTTGTATAACTATCTATGAGCAGATTTATTATTTCCTTATTTGTAATAGAGGGTTTCATGTTTCATTAAGATTGCATGTTTTTATTCTTTAAACAAATTAGATGCAATTGCTTTCAATCACCTCCCTCAATTGATGCATCGTCATAAAATATGTCTACTTATTAACTTGCACTGTTGTGTGAAGATATCGTTGGTCTTGTTCTGATTTTTGTAGTAAACTGTTTAAATTGAGATAGTATCACTTACTGTTACTCAAGCTTGCTCTCACAACCTACTCTCATCAAATTACTGCATTACATGTTTTATTATAATGTTACAAGTCGCCCAGTGTGAGATATTCGTATGAGGAAAAGTCTGATTAAATTGCGAATACGCTGTAATGTATCGTATTTGTGTTATGACTTATGCAAAATAAAGGAAACAATATACTAGTACTAGTACTAGTGGATTTCGACAACATATCGACAAATTAACAACTCGGGTCTAAGTTCTACCACTATACTTCACGATTATTAAGCATCTGTGTTAATCTTAATATGTCAGACTAATAAAAATATTTACCCCTTACAACCGGAATAGTCCCAAATTAAGAGTGCTCAATTTCTACTAATTTTCCGTAAATACTGATTTTGCACTCATTTAATTCCGACATTCCGTTCGGGTGTTTTCGTTATTTTACTCGGCGAGTGGTATACGAACGTCAAGTGAGGACACGGTGGCACAGTGATAAGATCACGGACTTCCATATAAGATAACGATTATGAACTCTAAAGCGTTCTTTTTTTATTAATTTCCAGTGAAATAATATTAAAAAATGTGTTTTTGTATCAATATTTATGTCAATGTATTATTACATCATAAAATTTAACGATTTCACGTCATGCATAAATTGTGTATCTACACGTTATTTTCTTCTATAAAAAAACATTACATCAATTATTTCGCGGTACCGTGTCATTTATATGTATAAAGCGAACGCTATATCAAAACAGTTGTAGATTTAAACATAGTTGAGAATACCGCTATACAGCGTGCATTAAATGTGTTGGTCAATATTGTTCAAAGCAAGCTATCATTCACCGTTCTCAGGTATATAGAAACAGATACATACATTGTATAATGCGTGATAAATATTTAACAAAAAAGAAACAATACAATCACACAACTTGGACAGCGCTGTAAGAAGTATCTTTTCAAATATTCAATCACAAATAAAACAATACAAACATACATACCTGATGACGATGTTGCCGATTCTGGGGAATTGTCCGCTGATTCTGGCATTTCACAATTAATGGAAACACAATACTCTCCAGTGTTGTGATTCAACGAAACAGATTCTTTTGTCATTGTGTTGTATGACACTATAACGAGGATTTATTTATCACAATTCAACTAGTTGCTCAAATTATATCGCGCGCGATTACAAGATACGGATGAATTGTGTTACCGCACATTGAGAATAACAACGCAGCCTCGTTTTGAAAAAGCTGTAAACTGAGCATATTATATGAGGTAGCGTAGTAAACCGTTGAGTGGCCTTGATCTAAACAGAAAGTCGGTTAGTGTTATATTATTAATGACTACGTTCATGCATGGAATACTGTAAATATGTTAAGTGGTGCGATAAATAAAGTAAGTAAAGAAGAGTTATGACCCACAAATAATTAAATGGAAGTATCTGAAGTACGTTATGATCCATTACGTATCGGTACTTATGGATTGTTGAACCAGATTATTATGAAAAAATGATAAAAAGATACAGTGCATACATTGTTACTTCCCGGTTTTGCAATACAACCTATTTTTGAAATGAAGAATTCAAAGCTGACCTCAACATTTTTGCAACGTAATATTTCTGGAAAAGAGAGTACCAATGTAGAACTAGTCTTATTTCAGCTGTCTGAGAAGTAGACTTCGTGCAACAAAGACATGATAGAAACAAAACTGTTTTGTTATAAAAAAACAAAGTGCACTTAAAAATGATCAATTACCAAGCTAGATTATAAACAAGAAATGTCTTGAAAAAAAGATTGTCGGCGCAAGTTGAAGTTTAATATTTGTTGTGCAACATAAACACATGCCGAGATGTTACGATTGCTGGTCACTCAAGATCCAAGATGGATTTCGGTAAATTCAGTGGATTTCGGCAAGGTAACGCACCCCTTATCGCCGGAAAAGTTAACCTATCCGCATCAAGGTTGCAAATTTGATTGGTTTACACAACCCCGAGATGCAAATAGCAAAGTCATGTTAGTACGACTGCGCAGAAAACTGTATAACATTGAGTTTGACCTACATTTTTGACCAACCAAATGTTGTCCTTCAAGTGGGCTTTTAACATCTGACCAATCATATTTTCACCCAAGAGGCACCAAACGGGGTTTTTTTTTCACCCAAGAGGCACCAAACGGGGTTTTCGTAACATTTGCGTTCTTTAGCAGTTCGAATTTTGCCGGAAGTAGTTAAAATGTTTAAGTATATATAAAATAACACTGATCAGACAGGTCCACGAGTATAGTATATATAAATCAGAGTTATTTTTTAAGGATTTATTTTCAACTTGTTGCATAAAACATTAATTCATTAAAACATACCGGAAGACATCATTCTATCTACGCCGTTTATCTTTTTTAAAATAGTTATTGTTTGTAATTACAAATTCTGAAGCCCAATAAAGCACGACTTTAAAGAACCGATTTGGTAAATCAATTTTTATGTTCACTCTGTTTTGTAATAAATGTTCCAACGTTCACTGAAATTACTAGAAACCAATGTTCGAATGTAAGATTACTATTTTTCCAGAAGTTAAATCGATGAACTGAGCAGCAGTGTACAAATAACTTGTTTTGTTAGACCAATTTTTTGGATCATACGTATATTATCATTTTTCATTTATTTGTTCATACAAATCGTTTATGGTTACGTTTCTAAATTAACCAAATGTATCAACGTCCAAAATTAGTTTTAATTCTGTATCAAAATTATTAATTTATTCCCGGTTAATATTTCTATGTATTGTTTTTTCTCGCCAAGCGAAAGTAAATTGTCGCATGGTCCGATAAGACGGTTCAGTCTAAATTTTTGATATTTAACAAATTGTGTATGTTATTTATATCGATCAATAAGTAGTCCGTCACTGAGACCACGTGTTGAACAAAATGTATGATCGTTGTAGTTATAATAATTGTAACTTAAATATGATAGAAAATGAATTTCACTTTTTACTTATATGTCCAAAATACAGAAATCTTAGAATTCAATACTTGAAAGGTTATTATTACACCTGGCCAAGCATACAAAAATTTACGAAGTTTATGTGCGAAAATCCAAACAATACATGAAATCTTGCGAAATTTATTAACTCTGCCAATTTATGTAGAAATCAAAACAATGTATGAAAGTGATGTAAAATTTGTGATGCTCTTTGAAAATCCATGTAATTTCTTCCACATATTGTATATAGTAGTATTGATTTGTGTTTGCTATAAACATTGTAGCATGTTTTATGCAATAAAAATATATTGTATTGTATTTTATTGCATTGCAATATTATAGTAATTAGTAGATTTACGTATTAGAGGAAGTCTCCGCCCATTGTCGTAGATCACCCGATCAATACTGTATCGCCTGGGTATATTATTATGCAAATTGTTTCTATTGTTATCGTAAAAGACATGCACGCCAATGCAACAATCATGCTGGACTGTCACTCGGGACGCCCAGATTCGATTCCCAGGTGGGGTAGATCAAACCCTCAAGTGACATTTGGCTACTGTCATTAATTCTCAACCTATGATTCATGTGGGCGAAGTTGTCAGCTGCTTGTAGAAGGGCAAGTTAGTACTGTTTGATAATTAAGTCCAGCAAAGTTATATATAACTGAAGAAAAATGTATAACCAAGGCGTTATACTCGATAAACTTGACAAAATTCACTGTTTGATATAACCTCGGACTTATAACCTCTCCATTGCGGTGACTGCCTTCAAAGTACATAATATAATACATTGTATGTTATTTAAATTGTCCGGGCAAAGACCCCGTCCCTGAAAGAAAAGTTAATGCACGATGTATTTACTTGTTTTCACTTATATTCATAGTAAACGTACCGCTTAATTGCTCGTGAATAACATTAAAGTAAAAATAATTTTAAAATCAATGGGGCATGAGACGTTTGAATCCCGCATTGAGATGGACATCAACATTCAAATAATAACGCCACTAAAATTCGTCACACCCATGCTTTAATTGCCTCAATATCACGAACTTTAACGTAGCTTTTCATTTTCCCAGTCAAATATAACAAGAAGAAGTCATCGTCCGACAAAGTTAAAATGATCCCGCTGGGAATTGAAAGTATAAAAAGTCAGATACATTCTCTAAATTACGGAATCCTGTTTGGGCCATCGCGATCTCGCCCCTCACCTTTTTAAATAGACCTCGAAAATGAGGTTTGTTACATTCTCGCATCTTTTTCTTTCAAATTTGTGGTAGGCCTACTTTGTATACAAAAACAACTGTGTTTTTATTTGAATTCGATAAAAACATTTGATTTGACATTTACGTCGGCACATCTTTTTCACCACTCTGAAACAACCTGGGTGATTGAAATAAACGAGATGTGTCGCGGCGTAATAACCTTTTAAAAGTATAACTTACTGTAGTATGTAATTGTTGATTATAATGTTTCTTCCTTCTTAGGTCAATATCCAAAAGATTCATAGCCTATCAAAGCTGTGATTTCATTCTATGGGATTTACAACCTCTTATGTAAGTGACGTCATTTCAAGAAAACGCAATATGCGATGTCACTAATTGCAAGCTGGAAACAATATTTACTCCATATTGTCACTTCGTTTTCATATTGCCATATGATGCAAATAGTGCTTACTGTCAGTACATGATGACGTCAAATGTGACGTTTTCTTGAAAGACGAATCGTACAGCCGCGCTCAATTATCTTTGATTGTTTATAAGCGTTTGGGTAGGAGTGTGCGGTGTAGTAGGTACGTAGTTGGAGGGGGTATCGACCAACTGTAGAGGAATTGTTTAATTTTACTTTATAAATAGTTGGCTCTGCATGAGATCAAGATCTGTATTAAGAAGGAAAGCAATTCATAATATGTGTATAATTTACATACATAGAAAACATCAGAAAGAGCAAATACATTCATGATTTTATCATACACATTTAACAGATCAACACAAGGAAAGTTCACCGTCGTTATGGTTAAAAATTCATGCGCTCGCAGAATATTTAAGCGCGTTAGTATTTTTCATATTAGAATTCATGAGCTGTTGTATCACAGTGCTAAATAGACCTAGGGAAAAACTTGTATTCATGTCAAGATATAAAATTATTTTTGAAGAAATATCAATCCCATTTGTTTAAAATGTGGTTCGTAATTGACATATAACCATTATCTCAAGTGGTCGTTTTTTTCAAGCGATGCTATTATCATAATTTTATATGAATGAATATACATCAAGCTAGGAAACGTTACACATGACTTTTCATCAATACTTATTTTATCAGATACTAAGTAAGAGCAACTTACAGTAGGTCATCCTATTTAAAGGACCAGACTTGTCTGACTTAATGAGCATATTAACTTCATGTATACGTGACTTTTATGTCAGACACCAGGGAAGTAGGCACGCAGAACCATTATTGAACGAGCTGGCGGCTCAACAACCGGGCTTCCTGGATTCGAACATTCAACCTCCCGACCCCAAGGCGGATGTCTTTAAACAGCTCGACCATGGGAATGGAAATATACTAGCTTAATTCTGTTAATAGGAATATTAAAATATTTATTGCAATGGAAACCTGTACGGGACATATATGTCATCTTATACTTTGGTGCGCAAAAACGCACATTAATATGGTGCGTATGGTGATATATTTATTGGTTGAAAGCCTCAGAGTATGTTTTTTGCAACCGCACTCAATTAAATTCTTGAAAGCGCTCATACCGTCACAGTTTAAAAAAAACATGTTACATATTAAGCAACACTAAACATTGAATAGTGGCTATTAACCGCGAACGCGTAAGTATACATGTATTACATGGATCATTAAATTCCAAAACCCATGAGATTGCCACGAGTTATCTCCCTGAGTATATCCCATTTACAGTATGTACATGCACTTTGTTTGTATTTTTAACAACTGCCTGTGATATCGATATTTTTTATGTAACCTCCTTTATATCTATGTAGTGGTATTGCTTGTAACAAATGGACTTCTAAATAAAGTTTACTTGACTTGACATGACTTGACTTGAGTATATAACTTTCAACGGCTATAATCGTACTTCAAACATCAACATTATTTATATCAATGAAATGCACGGAATTCTAATCATGAATGATTTATCATTTGAACGATACCTACGTTACGCAAGTCCGTTAAAAAGTTGTCAGAAACGCATAAAAATGTGCACATGTAAAAAACTCTTTGACTTGCTTCAACACCACAAGTCGGCCAAAACCGTATGTTTTTGTCCGACTTATCGATGGTATCTGCCACAAAGACCGTATAATTAATGTATTGCTGGATCACAGTGCTAAACAGATTTTGAAAAAGTAATTAGTATGTCAGTTTATCAAACTATTTTTTCAGGTACTATTGACCACCTTTGTTAAAAATATGGTTTGTCGTTGACACTTACTCATTGTCATAATCTCAAGTGGTCGTACATTTTGTTTTTCTTATTCATGTATTGTCATCATCGTGATGTTATGAGATGTACACAGTCGACTAAGACCACTTCACAAGTTGAAGGTAGCCGAAATAGACCAGTACACGTGTTAAAGGTAACTGACATAGACATGTACACGTGTTCAGTGTAGCTGACATAGACCTGCTCACGTGTTACATGCAGACGAAACAGACCAGTATACATGTTACATGTAGCTATAATGACTTAATGCGCATGCGTGAAAATGGCGGGTGTACTTTTGATGCCGGAACAAATTAAGTGAAAAAAACGCTATTTAATATGTTTTCATGGATGTTAATAATATTTTAATCAATCAAATCAACGGAGTTTATGTATATCTTTACAAATATGTGATTATTGTGTGTGATTAACTGTGCTTTCTTAACGATTTCTTGCTTTTTCTATCTGTGCTTTGTGTCCAACGTTTGGCGGGAACAGATTATTAAATAAACGTAAGTGGGAATTTTCGTTATCAGCTGGATACATTATGCATAGCAGTACACCATTAGCTCAGAACTATGGTATTTCGGTCCACAATAGATTTGATCTATTGAAACATCAATGGTCTACATGTGACCAATCACCAATAAAAGGATCAAACATGTCAACTCAGGAATCTAAACGAGGGCTGAGCCCGGATACCAGCAATGTAAGTGAAGATATAAGTAAGTCATTTACTTCATTATCACTGGATGAGAAACTCTTGTTGATGTTATCAAAATTGGACAAATTAGACAATATCGAATGTTCATTGCTTGGCATGCGCTCAAATGTGACACAAACGGCCATTAATATTGAAAAAATAGAGCGTAGACTGGACTCACATATTTTATTCACAAAGCAATTAGCATACCATAGTATAGATGACAATGCACGGAACAGACGAAACAACTTGATATTTTATGGATTAGCAGATTTCAGATACGAGAACTGTTATGACATATTACAGCAATTCATGCACAACCACCTCGACATTGATCTTTCATCTATGTATATACAACGTATACACCGACTCGGCTCAAACCGTGCAAAATTCAACAACTACGTATCAAGACGCCCAATTATTGTTTGCTTCAGAGATTATGGTGATACTGAGTATATCATGAACAAAGCAAAATGCTTGATGGGTACCAGATTTGGAATCGATAGGGATTATCCCAAAGAAATAGCTTTAGCACGTAAAAAGCTCTACAACATCATGAAAACTGAATACGGTGATCAAAAAGACAAGTGTAAAATATTGTATCCAGCAAAACTTATAGTGCGTGGAAGGTTGACTCACGATGAATTCCCCGACTGGCACGAAGTGTTAAATATGAACAGGATGGCCTACTTGTCTCAGATTCACCTATCTGATGAAGTGTTTAATATATCAACAGTAGTTGATCATAGTAATGATCACAGTGTAACGGATACCAGTAGCAAATCCGTTCAAGAAAACATTGAATCTCAGCCAATAATACACTCCAGCATTATTACCAACAAGACAAATGTACTTATTTCACATGATCAATCAACAACGTCTGATCAGAATATGTCTACCGAGGAAACGACCACAAAATCTGCGTGCGTAAACAACAGCTCCATATCTGTGGAGAATTCGAGTGGTGTTGAAAACGCTTTAAATAGTAGTGTTGCTAGTCAGCAAAGTGTTCTAAATAACCAACAAGGGAAGCCAAAACCACCACCGCGGAAGCAAAAACGACAGATTCCGAAGCCTCCATCCGGTGGCACTCCCCAGAATGTCAGAGCTTGCGAGACACCTGCGTCTAAGGGAGATTCCAAGGGAGATAACCCCACTTAGGACAATAGGGAGAGACAATCTTTAAACTTTGTGTTGTTAAATGTACAAGGATTAGTCTCGAAAAATGTAAATAAACTTGAACAACCAGAAATAACTGATTTATTTAGCAAAAATGACTTTATATTTTTTACAGAAACGTGGTCTAATAGTTTAGTTAATATGAATTTTCCAGGTTTCAAATTATATTCCAAACACAGGACAGATAAACATTTACAATCGAAACGTGACTCAGGTGGAATATGTTGCTATGTGAAAAATATTTTTTCTAAGTATGTTCAGTTAATTGAAAACGAAAATGATGATATTTTGTGGTTGAGATTTTCAGGGGAATTATTGGATAGTCCATGTGACGTATATGTATGTCTTTGTTATATTGTTCCACAGGGTAGTACTAGAGTACATATCAACAACTCTACTATATATGATCAAATACTGTACGACATTGTTAAAATATCGAATGAAAATGATAATGCATGTAAATTTTTGTTGTTAGGTGACTTGAATAGTAGGTGTGGCTCTTTAAATGATTTTGTAGAAAATGATGATATTGACTTAAATGTACCGTCTTTTCTACCAGATGACTATATTATCGACATACCGTTACCTAGATTAACATCAGATAATATTGTTAATAGCAATGGTCGGCTATTAATTGATTTTTGCAAAGAAAGCGGTTTACGTATTATGAATGGTAGAGTCTGTGATGACAAGGGTGCGTACACGTTTCACGGCCCGACAGGTAGTAGTTTAATCGATTATGTAATAGCTAGTAATTCAATGTTAAACTGGTTTAGTCAGTTTCATGTTGGAATGTCAAACATTCTCTCGGATCACTGTACCGTACATTTTGCATTACAATCTTCTCTTGTGATACATAACGCAAGGCCTGAAAAAAATAGCAACGCGAAAATTGTCGATTTTACATACCAATGGGATAATAAACACATAAATAACTACATTCAGGGATTAAATTCGGATGAATACCTGCACTCAGTTAATGCTCTTATGACACAATTAGATACCTGCAATTCAACACAAATAATTGACACATGTCTCACAGATTTTTCCAACACTATTGATAACATATGCTCACCTTTGTTTGGTAAACAAAGGTCAACAAAAACTGAACAAAATAAGCAAACGCAGAGAAATACTTGGTTCGATGATGAGTGTTCAAGAAAGAAAGGCATGTTTTACACCCAGCTCAACAATTTTAACCGCGATAACTCCGATGAAAATAGGCAAAATCTTAGCAAGGCAAGGTCTGCTTACAAGAGCGAGATTAGAAAGAAAAAATATGCATTTAGGAAAGCCGAAACTTCAAAACTTGTTAACTCTAAACTAAAAAACGCAAAGTTATACTGGCGCATGTTAAAGGATGCAGTTTGTCAACATAATACAAATGATGTTAATATAGATACTTTTGCTCGATACTTTAAAGCAATAAACAACCCGGAAGATAGATTCTATCAAGCTGATGATGAAACGTTTTTAAATAATGAAACACAAATCATGTTTGATGAACTCAACACGGAAATTAACTCATCTGAAATTATTAAGGCAATAAAACAATTAAAAACAAATAGCGCTGCTGGTCCAGATCTATTTTTAAATGAGTTTTTCAAATATGGAATGGATCAGATTTTACCGTATCTTGACAAGCTGTTCAATGCATGTCTTCGAATTGGGTACTTTCCACAAACATGGAGCGAAGGTTACATTGTACCGATCCACAAAAGCGGTAATAGGAATGACCCATCTAATTATCGCGGCATTACCCTTTTAAGTACATTGGGGAAGTTATTCACCCGCGTTCTAAACACAAGACTTGATGACTGGGCCGAAACGTACGAAATCTATATAAATGCCCAATCAGGGTTTAGAAAGAATATGGGAACTACTGACAATATTTTTGTACTCAACTCATTAATCACACACTCTCTGAATAACAATGAAAAATTATTTTGCGCTTTTGTCGATTTCAAAAAGGCTTTTGATTTTATAGTTCGAGATATTCTATGGTATAAGTTAATTAATTATGGCGTGCAAGGTAATATTTTAAAAGTAATACAATCTATGTATAATGGTATTTCCTCAAGAGTTAAACTCTTTAACGAAGTAAGCGAAGAGTTTTCGTGCAATATTGGTGTAAGACAAGGTGAAAGCTTATCACCATTTTTATTTAGTATGTTTCTTAATGACATCGAGCGTGAATTTGTTACAAAAGGTGTAAACGGAATTGATATAGGTAATTTAAAGATTTGCCTCTTGTTATATGCTGACGATATTATTATATTCTCTAAAACTAGTGAGGGATTACAACATTCTTTAAACGTTTTATCAGAGTACTGTGACAAATGGAAACTAGAAGTTAACACTAGTAAAACAAAAATTGTTGTTTTCAGAAAGGGTGGTCGCTTACCCGCACATATGAAATTTATCTATAAAGATATCGACCTAGAGATTGTTAACACTTTCAAATATCTCGGCGTTGTTTTTTCTTCAGGTGGTTCTTTTAAAGGGCAAGACAAAATGTTAGCTGGCCAAGCTCTCAAGGCAATATTTGAATTGAACAAACGATTATATAAATTCACCGACTTATCTCCAAAACATACGCTTGAACTTTTTGACAAATTAATTACGCCAATCCTTAATTATTCATCCGAAGTATGGGGTTTCTATAAAGCAACCGAAGTTGAAAAAACGCACTTGCATTTCTGCAAACGTCTACTTGGTGTTAAACTGTCAACTCAAAATGATTTTGTATATGGCGATCTAGGCAGGTATGATATGGAATCTTCAAGAATGTACAACATAATTAAGTATTGGTTGAAAATATGCTACGCACATGAAAGAAAATACATTAAACATGCTTATATTTTACTTAAAAGCGATAACGAAGTAAATCCACGCGCGGTAAATTGGGTCTCACAAGTCAAGTTTTTGTTATCTAAACTTGGTTTTCACGATGCTTGGTTAAACCAAGGGGTAGCCAATGATAAATATTTCCTTGCGCTGATAAAGCAGAGGATTCGCGATATATGGGTTCAGGATTTTAACACGAGATTAGAAAACTCATCAAGAGCTTTGTTTTTTAAAACATTTTTTAATTTTACACACAATAAATACCTCGAAGTCATCAATATCAAAAAGTATAGAATAGCTATGTCACAATTGAGAATGTCTTCTCATAGGTTGTATGTTGAAACAGGTCGGTGGAAAAAACCTCATCCGGTACCGTTCGACGAACGCCTATGCATTGCATGCAATTTGTTAGAAGACGAATATCATTTTATCATTCAATGCCCAATTTATAATGAGATACGTAAACAATTATTAAAGCCTTATTATTGGCGAAAACCAAACATGATTAAATTTGTACAATTAATTACCAGCGAAAACGTTGATGAAATTAGAAACCTGGCCACTTTTATTCACCATGCTTTTGTTGAAAGACGAAACTTACATGCCATATTATCTTAATATATTTGCTTCCACACTTCGTCCGAACTGTACAAATACTTAATGCTTGTTTATTGTCATATGTTTTTGTCATTTGTTTATTTTTGTCATTTGTTTATTATTTTTTGTTTACTGCACTAGTACATGTGTTGTGAACATTACGGAAGGTTGCAAATGCCATGTGGGTATTGTTGAAAATCACATTGTAATGCCTATTTGTCAGTGTATTGTAAATACACGGCACCTTCCTGTATCATAGCAGTGTACGATCATTATATGTACATTAAACGTATCATCTATTTTAGGACTTGAGGCGTTTATAACGTTTACAATAAGAAAAAAAAAAATACCCGTACACCTTATTACATACCATTTATCTTGTTTTGTATAATTTTGTCTTATGGAAACATCTATATAATTATATAGATGTCTTTAAATAAGCATTGACCGTCTGATATTGTTTGTCATGCATCAAACCCTGGTAAAAGCGGTTTGATGCATAACAAATAATATCAGTACGCATACTTCTATATTACTATATTTGTTAATATCTTGTAAAACGTACTGTCTCTCCCGGAAACGGACCAAAATTACCTACATTTATTTATTTCGATATAATATTAAACTACATAATTTTGCGCCATTTGTCACCATGCTATTTACTGTAATATATGTATCATTGTTGTTTTGTACAAAGTCCTTTTTAGGACTAAATATGCAAATAAATTCTATTCTATTCTATTCTATTCTATAATAGTTCAGTACACGTGTTTCATGTACCTGCAATAAGACTGTTACAAGCATACGAAATAGACCGGTGCACGTGTTATAATCAGACGATTTCTACCGGTGCACGTGTTACAGACAGACGAAGTGTTACTGATAGCCGACATAGACCAGTACACGTGAAACAGATGACAGAACTCGACCAGTACACGGTTTAAATACAGCCATTAACGACTTGATCATGTGTTACGAAGAAATTCGTTATGAATTATGTAACTTTCAATCACGTGACGTAAGACCTAGGTATAATAACACTGATTTTCGTAGTTTATATTTCATATGTGTTGAATACAGTGTATATCAGAAGACTAACTATTGCTTTTGGTACGTAAACTATATTAGAATAATAATAATACAATGTTCATATTTGAATCAATGCATCAGTCTACCACAGATCCAACATCTGAAAACCGTTCTTTTAGTTACAACATCGAAACTAATGACACAACACATATTGGGTCTGCACTATTTACTTGCCTTGTACTATTTGAGTCATCCATGAACATTGTCTTGTTATCAGCTCTATAACAACAAACACCAGTTGCTGAATACTCCCAATACTTGAAATCATACTTATAAACGACAGTTATGTTGTGTTAAAGAACAAGAGCAGTCAGTCAAATTGATGTCCAGTCGAGTAGTGTAACTGTGTTGATGCATTGTACTAGAAATTAACTGAATAAGTCATCGTTTTGTAAAAACTAAAAGGCAATTGACAAATTACGTAGGTTTCCATCTTGGGCTACGGTATATTCAAGAGCTGCGGTATGACTCTGTTCCTCTTATTTGTACATATCTTATCATGGAGTGGCCAATCTCGGTGTACCCCCGTGGAGTATATACCTCTGAAGTAATGGATGCAGGGTCGAGCGTAGTCAATATCATTTGCTGTGAAGGAATCGAATGCAGCGTACATATCAGCTTCTGTATGGCCAGATATATGACAGGTGTCGGGAAAGAATGTGATTTGGCACGGAGAAACCTGGAAAGGAAACAAAGAGATATTAAGTTGTTACAGGGAACGGCACAAACACAAGACAATACCCCTCCCCCCGCACATAACCCCGGGAAAACAGCAGTCCAGTTTTTTGTAGAATTTCACGCATTTTCAACCGTATTTCAGTTATGCATAACGGTCTGTTGACCTAACTGGCCTGAGTTTCTTGGTGACTAACCAGTTTTAGACCGTTCTTCTGCAAGCCATTTACAATACTTATCCCGGTGGGTTAATGTTGGAGAACTAATAACTTGGGATTTATTATCCTCAGTGAAATTATAACGGATAACAATATTCCGCGGCCGAGGTATGAACTCTCAAGCTGGAAGCGAGTGTTCTACCGAATATAGGATAATAACGTTATGTCTCTACAGATCACAATACTCGATTATCTAATTATGTTTACCAGCTGGTTCGATCCTTCAGTTTATAAATGTATAAATTGTATTGTAGAGAACAAATATGACAGACATTGACTTTCCATCAATAAGAACCAAACAAAGCATTTCATTTTAGCACCATCTACTTGTCGATAAGTTCAATATAATTATTTGAAATATTTATGGTTGCGTTTATAATGCAGTGTGTCAAAACTACGAATGCACGTTTGTGATTTCTTTAATTATCTAATCAGATTCTAGCAACGCAAAAGTGACATAGTGCACTAATTTCACGCCGGATTTCATTTTACTATTTCATGTTTGTTGATAACATTGTAAAGTTGCGAACGGTGGATTTGTTAAGTATATATATGTATATTATTTCTTAGATGATAAGTTCGCGTTATAAGGAAATGCCATAATGAACAAAGCAGTCACGAACCATATTTCGTTTATAAAACAAAATTTCCCATCGATACATTACTTATGAAATAAAAAATATTTAATAAATTAATTAATCAATAATCCTAAACCACGATATCCGTCCATTACAATGCCTGTTCAAATTAAGATTTCATGTTACGAATTACCTTATTTAAGTACACTGTAGCGAATATGGGCTTGTTCAAACTCTCTGCATATTCAATACCAGCGATCTTCATTCTCTCAGCAATTGCTGATGCGGTAATATATCCAACCTATTTGTTGGAAAGACAGAACATGAGATTAATTTGAATGCATCCTAATAATGTTGAATCAGATGTGCAGATGACACTTAGAATTATGCATACTATGATATGCCTCCCGTCCCTGTTCCACACGTTTACTTTCAAATTCGACTCCGGTTCGTTAATCTCCCATATCATGCTTAAAAATACAGTTTCAACATTTATACACGATACAATGTTTCTATATTTTAGATAGTTTGTACTGTAATATAATATCTATTAAATACAGTAATTCTGGTAGTAGTATTGCAAAGTTTGACATAGTTATTGGCGAATTCCAGAAATTCCCATTTTTATTTAAATGTTCAACCATTTTACACCAAAAATCACATTTTACACCGTAGGATGATTCTATACTTTTAGTATATTAAAAGTGGTGCCTTATATGACACAAATTCACCAAAATACTTCTGTGCATTTTCCCCCCAATTTGATTTTCACTGGCCTAATACCCGGTATATTTCTACTGACGGATACACCTACGTAAGTTTGTAATTGGTCCGATACTTAGATATTTAGACAAACCAAGTAATCAGATGTGATAAATGTTGTTTTTATGCTCAAAATAACATCATTTCTGCTTGAAACAATTAGAATTCTTGTCCTTGACACTAGTTGAACGATAGAGAAGATAGAAACTTAGGTTTGTTGTGCTAATGTACCATTATCCAACGGTTTAAGTTAACCTTTCGCACAAAGTCATTATAAATATGCAATAATACAACATACATTTAATATCCCTACCTGTACATCAGTGCTATCAAATATATCAATCATATGATGATTAACATCGACCGTTTTACCGTTCCAGGTCATCATATCCTGGCTTCCATCACATCGTCCCCAATGCCAACTCATTGAGTAGTGAGTCAACAGTTGTCCGTGTATTTGTTTGGCTGCCTCTGTCACAATTATCTGTAGCTTGTTTAGATACTGGAGTCGTGCATTCACATCTCCACATTTGATTGGTGTATAAGCTTCGTTGTTTGTAGCTACACCATCAAACCTTTCCACAGAACTAGCTTTATAAAGTTGAATATAAATAGTAATTGACGTATAATCTACAGTAAAATATTGGCTATTTCAATAGGGGGTAGAATTTGGTGTTTTTGACAAAGCAAATGATCAGATAAGACTTCCTACTGAAAAAAATCACCTTTCTATCGGCTAATATTCGGCACTAACTCGTGGTTTTGATGAATATTATCAATATTTCTCAAGAAAATTCTATGTATGACTATCCTCTATTTTATACATATGACTTATTGACATGTATATTTCGTTTATTTTGTTTCTGAAATAGATGTGGAAAATCTTCACAGTTCAGAAACAAGAGTGAGGTTACTGAAAGTTATAAAGGGTCTTATTCACAAATATTTTAAGACTGAAACTCAGACTTAGACTTCAAAATGTTAAATGTTCATTTTGCTCCTACGTCGTTATAACTGTATACATTTTGATAAAACTTGGCAAAACATGTTGAGTTTGTAACAAAGATTATTCTGACAAATATTCATCCATATCGATGTAATGACAACGAAAGGCTGATATTTTTTTTAGCAAATTTAAACGGTCTAAGTCTGCGGTTCTGTCTTAAAGTTTTTGTGATTGAGGCCCCGGATGGATCAACGTCATTTGTAAACTTTAAAAGAACCAACCTGGGTATTCAACTAGTAATGAAATCATTATTAAGCTATTACAAGAAAGAAAAAATATCATCCACGAAGAGATAAATGCATATGGCAAAATAGGAAATATATAATAAAAAATTATGCATTTTCAATATTCTGTCCTTTCAACATACGCACAATTTCTGATGAGATGTCTAATTTCATTTGGTAACGAGAAAATGGATTTCTTTTTTTACGTGTAGAACTGTTTAATATATACTGATTTGACATTGACGCATAACAGAAATAAATGAAAAAGACAAGCAAGAAATAATTACGGTGGCACAGAGGTGACATGTGTATGTTTTTATATTTATCGTGCGCACGAGATAAATAAAAACATACACATGTCACCTCTGTGCCACCGTAAATAATAGATACAAAGTGCACTGCCACCCCAAAATGCAGTGTGGGGGCTCAGGGAAATGTTAAATGGAACAAGAAGAAACATAACAAAGTCATTTTGTGTACGGCATGACTTTCACGGCCACCACTTAAAGTCCACTTACCTGCACATACATCATTGTAGTATACGATATACTTCACCATGTCTTTTTCTGACACCTCTATGTCACTTGCAGCATACAGTCCATAGATCTTCAAATTCTGAACCTACAGGTAAGCTATAGTTACAATAATTATGTTAACTGAATTTTGAAATAAGTGGACTTGTTTGCGACTTTGCATTTTGTTATAAATTTTAGTCTGTCTATTTACATCGGGTTGTAGAAAATTCATCTGAAACTGACAGCCTTAAGCCCTTGACTAACATCGAAATATTACAGCGGGGAGGGAGTAGAATTAGTTTGCCCCTTGAAACAAACGATATAGAGTAACGATGCTGTTCAAAAGATTATGCCGTGTATGATTGTAACTAAACGGATATTTGTTTCGTCCCTTTGTGATGATTTGTAATTCTGTCAACTACAAATGGATAAAACCCTTGCTTAGGTTGTACCGCAACACATGTATTTTGTATCATAACAGAGTAGACTAGATCGCAAAATTGCCACTTCGAAACCCGTCCAAGAATATTTTTTTGAATATCTGAAGTGTTTAGGTCAGTATACGTAGTTGGCAGCCTTAGACAGAACAAGTAATACTGGGTGTTGGCACAGAAAAACAGGTGTGGTCTACAGACCATCATCATTAATAAAACATTTGTTCAACAACGGGGTTAACTGAATTAATAAAATTATATAATTATCAATTTACCTTAGTATGACCTTCTGTTAACATGTCCTTCACCATAGATATGTCACTAGATCCACACTTTTCAGAAGTATAAGCCGTCTTCAAATTAAGATACACATCGCTTACAAATATGGCGTCTATTTCTCTTCCCGGTAAATTGCAAGTGGACCACAACCATCGCCTCTTTTCTGGAGAGTTCCAGACATGCGTAAAGCAAGGTCCGCTGCTATTCCAGTTAAGGAATTCCGCTGTGTCGCAGCCAGGTACGTTCCGGTCGAATCCCGTTGTCCAGACATACATTCCGTAGTCTTTCCGTCCAGCGACCACATTTTGTTGCAGCATCAAGACCAAGATAACACAAATCAAGGAATACATTCTGGAGCGGAATCGAAACACAACATTAACCATAAAGACAGTTCCATCAATAATTGCTGAGTATTTTACCAACGTTCTATAAAATTACACGCCAGTTTAGGATACGTACATGATCTACACGGCGAGTTTATGGTCATCTGACGAGACGAAGAATACAATATGTCGTGTTTGTGTATCTCTTGACAAAAACTCGGCAAATATTACAATCAAAGAAATCTGGCAGAAAGACGTCTTCTTAGCGCCAACACGACACAAACAAAGGAAAGTTTAGAATTGCAATTCAACGAAATTTATTTTATTCCTATGTTTAATATTTTAACTTATATAATTGTCTATATTACGTCGAAATGGATTTCAAATGCTGAAAAGTGTATATGTTATCGCAGTGTTACCAAAAATGCAATAAATGAGCGACAGTGCCACATGTAACATTAAAGTTTGCATGCAATCAAAACATATCAAAATTCTGGTTGCTTGCGTGAAATAATTGTGATGTATGTTATAAAATATAGAAATAAAAGTATAAATATAAAAAAAAATTACCGGGTAGGTGTAGTGCTGTTGCATATAACAGTAATTTACTCCATAAATTATTCACTTCGAAAATTATAATATTAAATATTACGTTATCATTTTTCTGTGCTATATTGGCAGTTCAAATTGTTAGTATAAACTTATCAATGTGATCTCATGTACACGTGAATATGTAAACTACAAGGATAATATGAGTATCTTTCAATTCCAAAATAATCATATCATTTTTGCTCTTTTCAATCAAACGCTGAACATTTTATAGGCAATGTTTAGTAAATACACTAGTTCACACTGTTCAAACTTTATCCAGAAAACACCCGGATCTTCCCAATCCGTTACCAAGTCCCTAAGTTTAACTCCCTAGGGTTAAAATAGAACTGTTAAAGAATATACAATACAATACATTTTATTTCGGCATTAAACATTTTACAATACTTTAGTTTTTTGCCACATATGAAGTCGGTGAGAGAGAAATAATCATCCGAGCATAGTATATACATTACTATGGGTGTAGCTTGTACGCTACATTGAATACAAATAATGTAAACGTGATGTAGACGATGTGAAAAATATTTATTGATTACAATTTGTACGGTATTTAGGTCATTATTAATTTGATTTTACATTGTAATTCAACTTTTGTAGGGTAACATGATATTCGTTTTTGCAAATTTCATAAAAAAAAAAAATATTACTCACTTCATAGACGATATTACAAAATGACTTTGTAACGATCCATACAATAAATAATGCTCATATATTGTTAGCATTGCAATCCGATGTTAACTGATTATATATGTTATAATACATTCATGGGTAGATTATGATTGTATAGAAGAGTAATATTTATTTATGTTACCCTGCCACTTTACGTATTATCCCGAGGGGAGGCAGCGGATACACCCAGAGGATTTAAACATAATGCATATAGCGCCTAATTTGTCGTCCTTTTAATCCCATCTATGGAGCAGGAGGTTTTCTGAGACTTTACATCTATGATCTTATGTGTGTTTTATTGTAATTTTAAATAAACTATGCACGCTTCTACAACCAAAGTATTATTGACGGTGGTTATGACGTCGAGTATCTCCGATGAAATTTGACGTTACTATCTCAGCGCTTTCTTGGAAGTGTCTTTGGTCGCTCAATATTGACTTAAATAGTTGAGTGAACATGAGACTGTTTGTATACATGTATTACACACATGTATACAATTTGTTTTTTTTAGAGTTCATGTACATTTAAGTAAAGCGTTTCTGACGCGGGGACATTTTTAGTTAACTTCGACATTTCGTTCCTAAAACTTCAATTGCCATAAACAGATAAGTAAACGTTCAATCTAAATATTTTTGGTATTAACTGAAAATAGAAAACATGTCGTTTATGAAATGTAAAAACGCAAAATGGATTTTTGATCAATGATACAGGTTATAACTCTAATCTCTAACAAATGAATAATCCTCTTAAAAACTTACATCGACACAAATAATCCACCAAGTCTCCCTCCAACCTTGTAAGTACGCTGAGAGACAATTTCATAGTTCCACCAATCGATGAAATAAACTTTATCTGTACAAAAATCTAATTAACGCCAAAGTCGTATTTATGCGAATATTTTCTAACAAATATGCACAACATCGAGGTCGTGACATTTATGTTGATATATGAAAAGAGAGAGAATAAGTAGCTACAAGGAACGCCATATACTAGCTTCAGTTATTAGACAATTGACATGAATCGAGTAACTGTATCTCACATCTACATGTATATAGATCACATCAGAAAATGATCGTCGCATTATTTCCAGGACCCCATAACTTGTTTTTCGTCTTTTTGGAAAAAAACAACAGTTACTTTAAAAGTTGACCCTCATGTAGTTTGTTACATATGGGTTTATGGAATTGCATTTTAGAAAGAGCTTGTAAGCACGGTTTCAACGATGCCAAATACTCAAAACAAGAGTTACGGGGTCCTGGAAATAAGGCGACGAGATGTATGTATACTATACGATATATATGCGTGTACGTTGCCTGATAACATCAGAATATCGGTAGCAGTTAAGAGTAAAGAAACTTCTACTTGTAGTATTACACATTTATACTGTCATTGTCATTGGATACTGTAGTGTTATGTATATAACTGTATGTGAACTGAGATAGCATTTGTTCCCTTAATATATTGTTTTACCGTACAATGTTCAAATATTTAATTCCGACTACAGATGGCATCGTATTTTGTTATACATATAATTGCTTGGGATATGGCGGATTCTTTGTTTTCTTCTGACATTTGTTGTCCTTACAATGGTGGAACATTTCGTTTCGTCTAGAATACCATTAAAACAATCATTATTCACCTGCCAAGGCATACAGCCCTCAAAATAATTATATATTAAATCATTAATCACAACCCATCCAACCGTCCTTATCCCAGTTTTAGACTTTTGACCTCTTCCGATATTTACAAACTAAATATACAAAAATTAAACGAAAAGACTTCGATCATATTTTATTACTTTAAATTGAGATGCATTGTTCGCTGTATGATATGTAATGATATACTTTGCTGTTGTCACATTTTGCTACTGTGTTGTGTATTGATATGTTTCTGTCTCACGGGCCTCAATAACTTACTATTATGGTAATTCTAAGTTTTACTGACTAGTAAGGTTTCTTAAAAATGTATCTGGCTCATCAGAACCTAAACATATTTAATGGGCTTCATCCAGTTTTTTTATTATATAGTCTAACAGCATTAATAAGATCCGTTGCCATGTATAACCTGTCATCTCTATTGACAGAACATTATAGAACATTGTTTGTAATTATCAAAAGGGATTTTCTGATTTGATGACCAATTAATTAATTGTCGAGTGGAAAGAAATAAATGTATGAAAAATGTATACATTCACTTCAAATAGCAAGTAAGTAGTAGTATTATATTTATTAACATGTCATTTTTGAGCTGGAAAACGTACAACTGAAATACGCATGTACATTAAAGTATGGAGTTTTAGTGGGGCTCAAAAATAGTTCGCTAAGTTGAATGATAGAACACCTCATAAAGAGCATTGAGTCCGAACATGTTCCGTATCCCGTTGTCTTCAGTTCCCTAAATGGCCCGGACGAGACAAGCATTCATTACTCTAGTGATATTAATTCTATTTAGTCACTAACGGCATAAGTTTATTACATGTGACTATAGATATCGATGACAAACACAGGGGCCCAGTGGTAGAGCGTCGCTTCGGATGAGAGTTCACAATCAAAAGTCAATTACCAATGTTGTAAAATGGTAGTTCCCTTGCTTTTTTAATGTTCAATATTAAAAGCGCCGTGCTAGGACTGGTTAGCCTAGTATATGGTTATTTTGGCAATATGTCATATATCGATGGCTTGGTATATGATGTCGTTATTTAAGTAACCGACAAAGACCAGTACACGTGTTACGATAGCCGACAAAGACCAACATGTACACGTGTTACTGGAAGCCGACAAAGACCAACCTGTGCTCGTGTTAATGGTAGCCGACATAGACCAACCAGTGCACGTGTTACTTGCAGCCGACATAGATCAACCAGTGCACGTGTTACTTGTAGCCGACAAAGATCAACCAGTGCACATGTTACTGGTAGCCGACATAGAACAACCAGTACACATGTTACTGGTAGCCGACATAGAACAACCAGTGCACATGTTACTGGTAGCCGACAAAGATCAACCAGTGCACATGTTACTGGTAGCCGACATAGAACAACCAGTGCACATGTTACTGGTAGCCGACATAGAACAACCAGTACACATGTTACTGGTAGCCGACATAGAACAACCAGTGCACATGTTACTGGTAGCCGACATAGAACAACCAGTGCACATGTTACTGGTAGCCGACAAAGATCAACCAGTGCACATGTTACTGGTAGCCGACATAGAACAACCAGTGCACATGTTACTGGTAGCCGACATAGAACAACCAGTGCACATGTTACTGGTAGCCGACATAGAACAACCAGTACACATGTTACTGGTAGCCGACAAAGATCAACCAGTGCACGTGTTACTTGTAGCCGACAAAGATCAACCAGTGCACATGTTACTGGTAGCCGACATAGAACAACCAGTACACATGTTACTGGTAGCCGACATAGAACAACCAGTGCACATGTTACTGGTAGCCGACATAGAACAACCAGTACAAATGTTACTGGTAGCCGACATAGAACAACCAGTATATGTGTTACTGGTAGCCGACATAGATAAACCAGTGCACGGGTTACTGGTAGCCGACATAGAACAACCAGTACAAATGTTACTGGTAGCCGACATAGACCAACCAGTGCACGTGTTACTGGTAGCCGACATAGACCAACCAGTGCACGTGTTACTGGTAGCATATATATATATATATCTATATATATGAGTTTTTGTTCGGCGTAGCTGCATCAAATTGATTTTGACCTACATTTCTGACCAAACAAATGTTGTCCTCGAAGCGTGCTTTTTAAAATCTGACTTATCATACGTTCACCCTAGTTTATTTGTAAAAATGTGCGTTCGTTCCAATTTTGCTGAAAGTAGTTAATATGTTTAAGCATAATTATATAAAAAGACCCTGATTAGACTGGTCCATGATTATAGTATAATCATATTGATCCGAGTTATTTTTTGTAAGGATTTATTTATCAACATGTTGCAAAAACATTATTTCATTTAACAAACCGGAAGACTTCATTCTATCTACGCCGTTCATCTTTTTTTGGTAACTTACATTCTTATCTATCACGTTGGGCTTGTAATTAAGTAAGTTATCGTATCTTTAAGTATGCCAAGTCGTTAAAGGTCAAATCATTAAAGTGTCTGGCATCCGAATTTACACAAGAAATTCACGAAAGTACATTTTTGTTTAAGATTAAGACGCAATATGTGTACTACTCATACAGATTATAAATACGCACAGAGTATGTTCTATGTAGGCGTTAACTCAACGTAAATGAAAGTTTATCTGAAGGTCTGTGAACGTTATTCTGAAAGTCAATGGACGTTAGTCGGAAGGTCAATGGACGTTAATCTGAAGGTCAAAGGACGTTAATCTGAAGGTAAATACACGTTAATCTGAAGATCAGTGAACGTTATTCTGAAAGTCAATGGACGTTAGTCGGAAGGTCAATGGACGTTAATCTGAAGGTCAAAGGACGTTAATCTGAAGGTCAATGGACGTTAATCTGCAGGTCAATGGAAATTAATCTGAAGGTCAATGGACGTTAATCCCAAATGTAGCCAGGAAATTTATATTAAAGAGTAAAGGTTCGAAGACAGAAAATATGACGGTCGGAGTGTGGTCGACATTCTATTAAGGCAGCATAAATACTGTATGTAATATATTCTTATTGTATGTAAACAACTTGTTTTACGCACTTGCTAAAGAATGACATCATTGCCAATGAAAATGGGTTTTACTTCGCAGAATTTAACCTATTTTTCACGGAATAAGACATCTAACTCACTACACTCTCCCTACTTTTGTTTTTATGTCTAAAAGCGATTACTTATTATTCTGAATAGAGCCAATATTAAACTTACAAAAAGTCGTTATGCAAAAATAGATGCAGTTTCGGTAGTTCGAACCATCAGTGAAAATAAACAAAAACTGTTACGTCGCTTTAAATGAAAACCGAATCGACTTATTTCTTTATCAGTTAAATGTTATCTGAGCTAATTTTAAGTTTTGAAATCCGTTTGCGGACTGTGCTTATATTCACGGATCAATCTACTTACGATACACAGTTCACTTTTGTTTTGCACGGTACACTTCAAACGACTAAATTATGAAAAGTTTTATTTATTTCGCGTCCATAATTGTGTTGGCTTTGAGTGCCACCGACCAACATTTGGCGTTTCTGGAAGAAATGAACACATTAGGATTGATTAACCTGCCACAAAACTTTCATTTTGTGCAAATGAAAACTGTAGGGGTAAGTGGTAACAACTTTTGTAAGATTTGTTTTCGTTGCTTCAAATACTGCAACTTAAAAAAAAACATTTGGGGTTTATCCTGTAATAAGTGTTCCTTAAGTCAGGAAGCAACTGGTATTCAAAGTCAACAGTGCAATCAGGCTTCTAAAGTAGCTATGTTCATGAAAGCGTACTTTAGCAGGTTTAAATAATAATGTAGAATGTGAGCGCTGGCGTTTTACGCCTTTTTGAATAGTCATGTAAATCGGCCATTTGACCTAATTTATGTACCTGCCTTACCATCAGTACTAACTTCCCAACATGATTCAGAGGTGAAGAACAAACCTTTCAACGAGTTTGTATACATCCGTCACATGGTCACGAAGTGTGTACGTCTCATCAAGGGTACTAGGAGTAGAGGAGGGGTCAGGGCAAATGGGGATGGGGCAATAACGGATCGTTTTGGTTTGCATGATTGTTTTCTGCATATCGAATTAAAAATATCGTTTATTGACACCACGTGAAAGTAGGTCCAATGCATTTAACAAGTCTTTTTTATTTTTCAGTCGCATACTTTGTTCAACGGAAACTTTTCATTCACATTAAATAAAGACGGGGTGAGTTACTAGTTTATTGTTCAGCTATTAGGTTACAAATACCAAAAAGTAATATACCTTATTTGCATATTTCGCTCTATGTTCTATGTAACACCGTGCAGTCCATATCACAACAAGAAAGCAGCCTACTAAAATATAATTCGTACTTAGGAGCATGACGTCACTGGGTTGTGGCTGACTGCTTAAAGAGATGTTGTGGTATACACATTGTCTGACCGTTCACAAAAATACGTAAACTTAAAGCGGCATGGCATGTCTTCTTCGCTGATGGCTACATGGTTATTTCAAATCACCAAATCTGCATTTCATTAACATAAAAACGGTTTAGAAAGTTATAACTGCCATTATATGGGCCGTAGGTGCAAGTCTATTCAGTTCGCTAATAAATTACTAAAATTTCTTTGAATGCTGCTGTCCTAGGCAGTCGTGAAAGCCACGTGGCGCGTCTTTCTATGAGACATGTAAGTTAGCAGTATTACATTATCATAGAAGTTGCAATGAAACGTTTTGTATTTACAGGCAAACTGCGAAATAATCTTTCACCAGGTGGTTCACCAACATGGTTGGTTCCTGGCACCACATACCTATGTACCCGAGACAAGTGTGTTGAACGACCAGTGCATGATTAAAACCCAAACTGCTTCTGTGGAAGGTCACATCATTCTTCGTGTAATTGTCTGAGTACTATGATTATATCAAGTGTCATATTCGTTGACATATTATGTGGAAGAAATAATAATTAAATTTACTGAAAGTCGCAGACCACGTTGTTGCATCAGTATAGTTAATATTATAGTTCATACAGACACATTTGTTGTATCAGTATAGTAAATAGTATAGTTCATACAGACACATTTGTTTTGTCAACGTTTCTTGCGAAACATAAAGTTTTAAAGAATCGGAGTAGATTTGCTTTTCTACCTGCTACATGTATATGTTTCATTATAAAAGATAAGAGAACATGGAACAAGAAGATCCATAAAGTTTTACCCTCTTGAGATCATTGTTATGGAATTGTATTGTATTTAAGTTATGTGCATTCCAGAATATAGGTAGTACAGATAGAAAGCGCTTGGAAAGACGGTTTTACTAAACAGGTTGCGCTTGGTTGTTGAAACTAAGATTTGTAAATATTTCTCTTCTCCTTGACCAAAGACTTTATTAGCAATAATATCAACTGAAAATGATATTGAACACAATTTGCCCATTTTTTCAAGTCAACTTATTTGCTGCATTGTGTGATAGTCGTTATGTTCAATGTTCTGACTATACGGTGGTTGTACATGACATCACACCCGTGGAAAGGTTTTCGTCTTTCATTCTAGTAGGACATTTGCCAGGTTCCTAGGGGAATAACATGTCTATACCAGAAACACAGGAGCCTGGTTGGGTCTAACTGACTCTCGTAATTTAACCAAAAAACTGTTGCATTACGATTCAGAAATGATGTCAAAAAGTCTTAGTAATTTAATTACAACCAATACAAAGTTGCATATAGTATATAATTATTTTTTATTAGTGTATTTGTTATTATATTTATTATATATTTACATCTAGTAAGTAAGGCACTGTGCTCCTGTCCAATAATATCTGGAACTATCATGAAGTCTAATTCATAGTTTATGTTTCCATGGAAATTATTAAACAAATGTTTCTTTTGACAATGATACAAACCTTTGCAATACGAAATCGGACGGAAAATGTTGTTCTTATGAATGTAACGCCTAGGCCCGATGATGAAGTATTGTTTTAACGAACGAGACTGTTTGAAAGCAATCCTATATGTTTACTTTCAAATCAATATTTGAGAGCATGTTATTTTGTCATAAGAATAAATATAATATGTCCACATTTGCTAGTTTTTGCCTTATTGAGTTTTCATGTCCCGCCCCAAAATGATCTCATGTCACATTTTAGCTTTGCCAAATCGCTATACCGAGTAATTATTATGCAAATATTTCATGTATCTACACTCAGCATGTATAACCCCGAGGTCAGTACGCACATCTGTCCTGTTTAATCCTCTTTTTAAAACAGGATGCATATGGTAAAAATGTACTCAATTGTTTTAGATGACAACTCTCACCACGAAAGATCAATAAATCGGTAAAGGATGGTACGCCTATAAACATATCCAACCAAACTAAATGCTTTAAATATCAGATATTTATGAAGTCATATTTGTGTTATAGACGGAGTTGTTGAAGTAGAAGTGTATAAGAAAATAACATAAATGTACGACTATAGTTCTACTGCAATTTATTGTTATTATCACCCAACATGCAGTTTGACTTATTGTCTAATACGTTGGAGAAAGAGAAACCCTTTATTGATAACTTAACAGACGTGTTTCCACTTTCACAACTCGGTTTTTTTCCGGAATGAATATGTCATGTACAGCTCGTCCTAATCAGGTGCATAAATATGCCATTATAACGCTAGCAGGTCGATGGTTCTAGTCAGGTGGAAACATATGCCAATATAACGCTAGAAGGTCGATGGTTCTAGGCAGGTGATTATATTTGCCAATATAACGCTAGAAGGTCGATGGTTCTAGGCAGGTGATTATATTTGCCAATATAACGCTAGAAGGTCGATGGCTCTAGGCAGGTGATTATATTTGCCAATATAACGCTAGAAGGTCGATGCTCTAGACAGGTGCAAACATATGCCAATATAACGCTAGAAGGTCGATGCTCTAGTCAGGTGCATACATATGCCAATATAACGCTAGAAGGTCGATGCTCTAGTCAGGTGCATACATATGCCAATATAACGCTAGAATGTCGATGCTCTAGTCAGGTGCATACATATGCCAATATAACGCTAGAAGGTCGATGGTTCTAGTCAGGTGCAAACATATGCCAATATAACGCTAGAATGTCGATGCTCTAGTCAGGTGCATACATATGCCAATATAACGCTAGAAGGTCGATGTTTCTAGTCAGGTGCATACATATGCCAATATAACGCTAGAAGGTCGATGCTCTAGTCAGGTGCATACATATGCCAATATAACGCTAGAAGGTCGATGGTTCTAGTCAGGTGCAAACATATGCCAATATAACGCTAGAAGGTCGATGCTCTAGGCAGGTGATTATATATGCCAATATAACGCTAGAAGGTCGATGGTTCTAGTCAGGTGCAAACATATGCCAATATAACGCTAGAAGGTCGATGGCTCTAGTCAGGTGCAAACATATGCCAATATAACGCTAGAAGGTCGATGCTCTAGGCAGGTGATTATATATGCCAATATAACGCTAGAAGGTCGATGCTCTAGGCAGGTGCATACATATGCCAATATAACGCTAGAAGGTCGATGGCTCTAGTCAGGTGGAAACATATGCCAATATAACGCTAGATAGTCGATGCTCTAGGCAGGTGATTATATATGCCAATATAACGCTAGAAGGTCGATGCTCTAGGCAGGTGCATACATATGCCAATATAACGCTAGAAGGTCGATGGTTCTAGTCAGGTGCATACATATGCCAATATAACGCTAGAAGGTCGATGGTTCTAGTCAGGTGCATACATATGCCAATATAACGCTAGAAGGTCGATGCTCTAGGCAGGTGCATACATATGCCAATATAACGCTAGAAGGTCGATGCTCTAGGCAGGTGATTATATATGCCAATATAACGCTAGAATGTCGATGCTCTAGGCAGGTGCATACATATGCCAATATAACGCTAGAAGGTCGATGGCTCTAGTCAGGTGATTATATATGCCAATATAACGCTAGAAGGTCGATGCTCTAGGCAGGTGATTATATATGCCAATATAACGCTAGAAGGTCGATGGCTCTAGTCAGGTGCATACATATGCCAATATAACGCTAGAAGGTCGAGGCTCTAGGCAGGTGATTATATATGCCAATATAACGCTAGAAGGTCGATGCTCTAGGCAGGTGATTATATATGCCAATATAACGCTAGAATGTCGATGGTTCTAGTCAGGTGCATACATATGCCAATATAACGCTAGAAGGTCGATGGTTCTAGTCAGGTGATTATATATGCCAATATAACGCTAGAAGGTCGATGGTTCTAGTCAGGTGCAAACATATGCCAATATAACGCTAGAAGGTCGATGGTTCTAGTCAGGTGATTATATATGCCAATATAACGCTAGAAGGTCGATGGTTCTAGTCAGGTGCATACATATGCCAATATAACGCTAGAAGGTCGATGGTTCTAGTCAGGTGCATACATATGCCAATATAACGCTAGAAGGTCGATGGTTCTAGTCAGGTGCATACATATGCCAATATAACGCTAGCAGGTCGATGGTTCTAGTCAGGTGGAAACATATGCCAATATAACGCTAGAAGGTCGAGGCTCTAGGCAGGTGATTATATATGCCAATATAACGCTAGAAGGTCGATGGTTCTAGTCAGGTGCATACATATGCCAATATAACGCTAGAAGGTCGATGGTTCTAGTCAGGTGCAAACATATGCCAATATAACGCTAGAAGGTCGATGGTCTAGGCAGGTGATTATATATGCCAATATAACGCTAGAAGGTCGATGGTTCTAGTCAGGTGCAAACATATGCCAATATAACGCTAGAAGGTCGATGGTTCTAGTCAGGTGCATACATATGCCAATATAACGCTAGAAGGTCGATGGTTCTAGTCAGGTGCATACATATGCCAATATAACGCTAGAAGGTCGATGGTTCTAGTCAGGTGCATACATATGCCAATATAACGCTAGAAGGTCGATGGTTCTAGTCAGGTGCAAACATATTCCAATATAACGCTAGCAGGTCGATGGCTCTAGTCAGGTGCAAACATATGCCAATATAACGCTAGAAGGTCGAGGCTCTAGGCAGGTGATTATATATGCCAATATAACGCTAGAAGGTCGATGGTTCTAGTCAGGTGGAAACATATTCCAATATAACGCTAGAAGGTCGATGGTTCTAGTCAGGTGCAAACATATGCCAATATAACGCTAGAATGTCGATGCTCTAGTCAGGTGCATACATATGCCAATATAATGCTAGAAGGTCGAGGCTTTAGGCAGGTTATCATCATGAAAACAGTCTCACACATATAGCGGTGCAAGTTTTTTATGTGCATTATTTTCGTATAAACTTAAGAGTTTTCTATCATGAAGTGTGTTGATGATAGGCCAGGCCGAAGTGGAGTTTGTGTTAGAATTGGTCAATAAAGTTTTAAATTAACTATGTTATCAGTTATGAAATGATTAGATTTTAATAAGTTTCACCGCGTCAAATTCACTTTGATCGTTGAACATCGCATGAATATAACACTCTCACATTTGGTCAGTGAAATTTAATACCCGACTCCTTCGTTTGTTTGTTTGTTTGTTTCATCGGGTTTAACGCCGTTTCTCAACGATATTTCAGTTATATACGGCAGCCGGTTCACCTAACCAGTTTTTCCTGGACTGAATTATTACCAGTACTAACTTACCCTTTCACAAGGAGCCGGCAACTTCTCCACATGTGGAGGAAAATCGACATTTTTGTCAAATTTTCATGGAAGGGTATGAACTGCCGCGACCGGGAATCGAACCCAGATTGCCGGGTTACAAGTCCAGCGCACTAACCACTGGACCACAGCCGCGGTCCGACTCCTTCAATGTCGTAAATAATGGAAAAAAGACAAACAGTACTAAATCAGATAAATAGTTTGTTTATTCATACTCAATATAAATGTACAACGTTTGATCGACATACAGTAACAAAACAATAACAATAATTTTAGGTAGTTAAATAATATAAATAAATTACACATACCGGAAGTGGTAATTGAACCATTATGCTCTGTTGTTAACAATGAGGATTACAATACCATTCTATAGATGCAATAAGCGTATTCACTACATCATGGAGACTGTCTTGAAATGCAAGGTTACATAAGTATTCGATTTAACCAAAAGTGTAACGTTTGGCAATCACAATGTTACAATGTGTGGTTGACGACATTAGGCATACTAGATGGCGTGGAATGTCTTATAGATGTGCTTGCATTACACAACGCAGTTACTTTATTCAATTGTTGATGACGTCTCATTGTACCACGTCACCGGTTCTGTTGCACTGGTTACTGATACGATTCAGTCGGTGGAATCAATGATTTCTCGTCTATTTGGATTAGACAATCTTGAAATGAACCCCATGATTCAATCATGTGACTTTCAAACTGTAGTTTCATTGGATGATGTCATAGACGATGTCTCAACATGACAAGCGTCCATCATGGCATATACCTGAAAAAACGAGAGTAAAAATAAAACAAATGCGATGAATATAGAATATACTTTTAAGAAATCACAACACTTGTTTTTGCGTGAATCAGAATAACATGAGTTAGGTAAAGAAAGCAGACAGTGTATGTATAGCTCGAGTATACATCTAGTTAGCCAAGAAAGATATGTTTGAAGTTCAGTAACCGTGACAAATCATAAATATATACGGCCCTGATAAGTTACGGAAGCCGGAGTAACACAGAGTTGAAGAATTCGTCAAGCATTCCACACCATATATGTGCTTTTATGACCGAAGACTAATCAAGCGTTGATCTAACATTGTCCGCTGTATCTCAAGTATTATAGAAATGCTCCATGTCTCGACAAACAGTTATAATCAATTATGTAATGGCAGTTGTAAGTTATTCAACTAGTTCGTACTTACATCATTACGAATCTCTGTCGCCTTCCTGTGATGACTATAAGCTCTAGCAGAGTTTAGAATCATTGCCCCGCATCCCAGTTCAACACGTCGGTCAATATACTTCCAACATGCTTGTTCGAGGTCCCGGAGTTGAAACTGATCAGCGCCGCAGAGTAAACCTATAAAATATGAATCAAACTGATGTATGACAAAAAACAATGATATTATCTAATTATATTCTTTATGTCCCCCGATTGGTCATCAAATAGTAACTATGCCTTTCTTCGAGTATCTGGTCGATACCGATCCGCATTTTATGAAAATGGCAAGTAGATTTAACACATCAAGTCAAAACTTATCTGAATTTTAGTAGTCAAACGTACGTATATTCAAATAAGAAAGTGATTACTTACCAGCAACAGTTCTATCAGTGATAGTAACCGATCCACAATGTACGAATTGAATCAACATACGAAACACTTCAGCGTCGTATTTCTTCACAGGAATTGTGAGTCTGTGTCCGTACGGACGTGAGTACGGTTTACTAGACTTTAACGTCTCCTCGCTTTGATTTAAATGCTTGATGAGGAGTTGATAAAATACCCTGAAAACACAATATATTGTTTAGTTTTTCGTATAAAGAATGAAATGTACTGTTTATATATCTACCAACTTCTTTTAACAAACGTTTAAAATGAAGATCGAGGTTCAATTTAAAGAGTAATAAACCTAATGTCTACAATGTATAGATAATTCTAGTTTTCATTACAACATATATACATTTATATAAACAACATTCTATAGGACTGGTGTATACTTACTTGCTTCTGGTTCCTAGTATCGCGCGAACGCCATGCACTGGTACCTCACGTGACCCTACTAGGAATGTGACGTCACACATCTCGGGCATATCGAGTATCAGCTTCAAACTTTCACATAGCGCATTAGTACTCTTCATCCGAGCGCTCACTTCCTCATCCTGTCTGTGATTGGCGGGAATGCAGGTGTCATGTGACTTCAATGGCCAATCAGATTCTGAATCTGAGACGTCAGTAGAGTCATACCCGGAGGATGAATCTGATAATGAGAAAAGTTCAGTGTCTAAAAAATGTCAATTTGAAGCAAAGAATTTCATCCTCTCGTATACAGTAGATCTGTGTTCACAAAGCAATTTACATTAAATAATGCGAGAGCAATAGGAAGTATAATGGTGTCTAGTTCATAATGCATGATGTTTGGGAGAAGATAAATAATATAAAACCTTTTATAATGTAACGTAAATATGCTAGTTACTTGCTTTAAGTGTGTGTAACTGTGTCAAGCATTATTGTGCAATTGATAACCATGCTTTCTCATTCATTGATTGTGTGTTTGATTAAATTCGGACAGAGATGATTGTATAGAACTGAACTTCTTACTTAAATAATTAGTAAGTAATAATTACATTAAGTTGGTTGCGCATAAAATGAATATATTTATAACCAGAAATGTTCAGACATGGCGTATACCAATTTATTTTAAATGGGAAACACAAAACAATAAACTTGTTAGATGCTACAACATTTTTCGACTATTCATGTTTATATCCAATATGATGTGGCGTGCTGAAGGTATTCCTTTTCTTTTATGGGTTCTGTTTGACCAACAAAGTAGAATTTACATCATATTTTGTAAAACATACCTTCAGTGTGAGCATCAAATGATGGCTCATCGTAGCTGTCATCGTTGGCTTGCAGTAATGGTTGAGTAAGTTCACAATAAGCCATGGTAAAATAAATCCAAGATATTCACACACAGTAAGCTGGTAAATGATGTTTGACTAGATAGCTTGGTATGATCTTCTATGTGGTTACAAACTTATATATATAACAGCTTCGGTATAATAGGTGTCAACAATTATAGATTTTTATTCTGTTTTTACAAATTACCATTTCAATTTTGTACAATTTCAATAAAACGTGCGATTTCATTGGCTAATTACATCAGTAAATAGTGTCAAACGATTTCTGATTGGTTCACGGGTGTAGAAACTGACGTGCTAAATTTTTGTCACGCGTATATGTATTAAGTAATAGGTGTAAGATTTTAATTGAGGAAACATTGAAAGGTCTGTTTACTCAATTAATAGACTGACAAACAGTTTCATCGACTAGACATATGTTGGTCACACCCATGTCATCTATGATCTATTTGTTCGGGGTATCAGTCGATAGACACAGAATTACTTTTTAATTACGGAAGGACCGAGTAAATATTTCGCAGGAAGCCATTTAATCAAGAAATTACACGCACTTGCAAAAATAATAATATAATGACGACAGAATTGAATTATATAATGTATTTAATGATACGCGTGTGGAAATATATCATATTAATTAAGAAATTTAATTACATCTAGTCATTAGATACATATACAAGTGCACACATGTGCTTTACTCCTTGAATCCGTTTTATACAAACACCATAGGTTTCTAATATTGATTTTCTAACAAAGTTCGTAAATATAAAATCGAGATTATTGTTTGTAGTCAAATTGACAAATAATTCTGACAAATTAGTTGCAGTGAGAAGGAACTTAGCATAATTTATATATTCTGCTAATTTAAGCAGAAATCAAAACAAAAGTAAACATGTTGCTAATAAATTGCTCTTTTACAATATACGCCTTTTTATCAACATTTCGCTGTAAGCTTTATACGAGGTTGTATTCAATACGTGGCAAGTGTATTGTATTCATAAATTTAGTAAGAAGTTTTTTTTTATAAAACATCGTCACCCCATATCAATCAGTCATTTCAATTTCGTTTATTAGACGTAATTATTACAGATCATTGCCCTTTACTGGGCGGAAATGTTTAACAGAGAAGAACATGAATATAAATACAATTAAACGATACATACATATACATGATATGGAGAGAGATGACAACATACTCCATAAACAGTACTATAGTTGTTTCACAGTACTATGTATACAAATTATGAATATCAGGACCTACGTATTTGAAAGAGATACCTAAAATGATCAGAATGAAAATACATTAGCATTGTATACGGATTCAACTAAAGAAAACACGTGACAATAATGTATGACGATATTTATTAATTAAATGATAATTTTTCATTACTCGATTTTGACCGTTTCCATTATTGAATACATATAACCAGTACGTACCACTCTGTTTTATTGAAATATTAACATAAAACAGCCGTTTGTTTAAACTACGGAAAATACATGCACACATTGCAGTAAATGCATTAATGACTGTGTGATGTTTTTGACCCAGATAATGGGCAAAGAAAAAATTATGAATATGTTTTATACATAGAAGACACATGGATTCTACCTTATTACGTATCTTTGTGTGAGATGAACCAAGATCTTTTTTCTGTGCCAAAGATATGACATTACATTATTATGCTTACTAATTGCATAATCTCGAATTAATTGTACACGGCGTGTGTTATTTCAATTTTTAATAGAATTATCTAAATAAATATGTTATGAAAAAACGAAGGCTTGAGATTTAAACGCTACTATTGATATAATTGTTGTTCTATACAACCATGTGTATGTATTATAACAAATAGTAAAGCAACAACACGTAGACTCGAAATACCAAAACATCCGCAATACCTGTAACACCAAATAGACGAGTACACGTGTTACAGGTAGCCGAAATATACTCGCCGGAACACGTGTTAGAGTATTAGCCGACATAGATCGACCAATACACGTGTTACAGGTAGCCGACATAGACTCACCAGAACACGTGTTACAGGTAGCCGACATAGATCGACTAGTACACATAAAACAGGTAACCAACATAGATCGACCAGTACACATGTAACAGGTGGCCAACAAAGGTCGACACGTACACGTGTAACAGGTAGCCGACATAGAGCGACAAGTACACGTGCAACAGGTAGCCGACATACATCGACCAGTACACGTGTTACAGGTAGCCGACATAGATCGACCAGTACATGTGTTAGAGTAGTAGCCGACATAGATCGACCAGTACACGTGTTAGAGAAGTAGCCGACATAGATCGACCAGTACATGTGTCAAATACGTAGCCGACATAGATCGACCAGTACATGTGTTAGAGTAGTAGCCGACATAGAGCGACCAGTACACGTGCAACAGGTAGCCGACATACATCGACCAGTACACGTGTTACTTGTAGCCGACATAGACCGACCAGTACATTTGTTACAGTAGTAGCCAAAATATACCGACCAGTACATGTGTTACAGTGGAAGCCGACATAGACCAACCAGTACATGTGTTACAGTAGTAGCCTACATAGATCGACCAGTCCACGTCTTACAGTAGTAGTCGACACAGACCAGTACACGTGTTACGGTAGTAGCCGACATACACCGACATTAACTATGTTACAATAGAAGCCGACATAGACCGACATTTACACATGTTACAGTAGTAGCCGACATAGACCGACATTTACACGTGTTACAGTAGTAGGCGACATAGACTGACATTTACAGTGTTACAGTACTGGCCGACATAGACCAACCAGTACACGTGTTACTGTAGTAGTCGACATAGACCGACCAGTACATGTGTTACAGTAGTAGCCGACATAGACCAACCAGTACACGTGTTACAGTAGTATCCGACATAGACCGACCAGTAAACGTGTTAATGGTAGCCGACATAGATCAACCAGTACACGTGTTACTTGTAGCCGACATAGACCGACCAGTACATTTGTTACAGTAGTAGCCAAAATATACCGACCAGTACATGTTTTACAGTGGAAGCCGACATAGACCAACCAGTACATGTGTTACAGTAGTAGCCTACATAGACCAACCAGTACAAGTGTTACAATAGTAGCCGGCATAGACCAATCAGTACACGTGTTACAGTAGTAGCCGACATAGACCCACCAGTACATGTGTTACACTGGTAGCCGACATAGACCAACCAGTAAATGTGTTACAGTAGTAGCCGACATAGGCCAACCAGTAGACGTGTTACAGTAGTAGCCGACATAGACCGACCAGTACACGTATTACAGTAGTAGCCGACATAGACCAACCAGTAAATGTGTTACTGGTAGTCGACATAGACTAACCAGTACACGTGTTACTGGTAGCCGAAATAGACCAACCAGTACACGTGTTACTGGTAGCCTAAATAGACCAACCAGTAAATGTGTTACAGTAGTAGCCGACATATGCCAACCAGTACACCTGTTACTGGTAGCCGACATAGACCAACCAGTACACGTGTTACTAGTAGGCGACATATACCAACCAGTACACGTGTTACTGGTAGCCGACATAGACCAACCAGTACACGTGTTACTGGTAGCGGCCATAAATCGATCAGTACCCGTGTCACTGGTAGGCGACATATACCAACCAGTACACGTGTTACTGGTAGCCGACATAGACCAACCAGTACAAATGTTACTGGTAGCCGACATAGACCAACCAGTGCACGTGTTACTGGTAGCCGACATAGACCAACCAGTACACGTGTTACTGGGGGCGGACATGTACCGACCAGTACACGTGTTACTGGTAGCAGACATAAACCAACCAGTGTACGTGTTACTGTTTCTGCGGCATTTATTTATTAGAAACTTTGACAATTTGAAAATCTTGACCTTCTTTTTGGTTTAAAATACAGGGAACAGTATGTTATCTACAGTACTATGATTTCAAATTGTATGTGACATTCACAAACATTTAAATGTAAAGCGGTCAATGATTAGACACGTACAATACACGTCATAGCACTGGTTGTCCTAACAATCATCAGCTAATCTACAAGCTAATAGTCATCAAATAGAATTTGCAACATTTTATACTTTCGAACAACATTGAAATTCCTACGTTTTTTTTAAATACAGAACAGAACACACTGTTCTGTGCAAATTATGTGGTTGTAATATAAGTCGCCCACGTACGACCAAGAGACACCAAACTGGGTTTACGTTCACTCAAGAGACACCAAACTGGGTTTACGTTCACTCAAGAGGCAACAATCAAATTGATGTTGACCTACATTTCTGACCAAACAAATGTTGTCATCGAAGCGTGCTTTTTAAAATCTGACTTATCATACGTTCACCCTAGTTTTTTTGTAACATGTGCGTTCGTTCCAATTTTGCTGGAAGTAGTTAATATGTTTAAGCATAATTATATAAAATGACCCTGATTAGACAGGTCCATGATAACAGTATATTTATATAGATCCGAGTTATTTTTTTGTAAGGATTTATTTTCAACATGTTGCAAAAAACATTATATCATTTAACATACCGACTTCATTCTATCTACGCCGTTTATCTTTTTGGTAACTTACATTCTTATCTATCATGTTGGGCTTGTAATTAAGTAAGTTATCGTATCTTTAAGTATGCTAAGTCGTTAGGATAGGTCAAAACATTAAAGTTTCTGGCATCCGAATTTACCTAAGAAATTCATGAAAGTATATTTGTGTTTAAAATTAAGACGCAATATTTGTGTAATACTCACAAAGATTTTAAATACGCACAGAGTATGTTCTATGTCGACGTTAACTCAAAATCACTGAAAGTTTATCTGAAGGTCAATGAACGTTAATCTGAAGGTCAATGGACGTTAATCTTAAGGTCAATGGACGTTAATCTGAAGGTCAATGTACGTTATTCCGAAGGTCAATGGATGTTTATCAGAAGGTCAAAAGATGTTAGTCTGAAATTCAATGGACGCTTATCTAAAGTTAATGGACGTTAATCTGAAAGTCAATAGACGTTAATCGGAAGGTCACTAGACGTTAATCAGAAGGTCAATGAACGTTTATCTAAAGGTCAATAAACGTTAATCTGAAGGTCAATGGACGTTAATCAGAAGGCCAATGGACGTTAATCTGAAGGTCAATGGACGTTAATCTGAAGGTCAATGGACGTTATTCCGAAGGTTAATGGACGTTAATCTGAGACTCAATGGATGTTTATCTGAAGGTCAATGGACGTTAATCTAAAGTCAAAGGACGTTAATCTGAAAGTCAATAGACGTTAATCTGAAGGAAAATGAACATTTATCTAAAGGTCAATGAACGTTAATCTGAAGGTCAATGGACGTTAATCAGAAGGTCAATGGACGTTAATCTGAAGGTCAATGGAAGTTAATCTGAAGGTCAATGGACGTTATTCCGAAGGTCAATGGACGTGAATCTGAGAGTCAATGGATGTTTATCTGAAGGTCAATGGACGTTAATCTAAAGTCAATGGACATTAATCTGAAAGTCAATAGACGATAATCGGAAGTTCAATTAACGTTTATCTAAAGGTCAATGGACGTTTATCTGAAGGTCAAAGGACGTTAATCTGAAGGTCAATGTACGTTAATCTGAAGGTCAATGTATGTTAATCTGAAGGTCAATGGACGTTAATCTGAAGGACAATGTACATTAATCTGAAGGTCAATGGACGTTAAACTGGATATCATTCGTATTTACATACAGTGTCATTGAAATGAAGTTGTAATAGATGTTAGAAAACTCCCAAATGTAGCCCGTAAATTAAGATTACAGAGTATAGGTTCGACGACAGAAAATATGACGGTCGGAGTGTGGTCTAAAGGTTCCCTTCCCCATATGCAATTCTGTCACTTTATACAGTGTTCAGAGTGTTTCCTGCCAAATGTTGGCCTATTGTGGCCAGTTGTCTTGAATTGTCCTGTGAGCTTTTCCATCCATTAATTCCCCCCTCCCCCTCCCTTTACTGTCCACTTTGATTCTCCTAATTATTCCTTATGGTCTGTTGGGCCATTCCTTGTGCCTCTGTTCCTTAATATGTGTACCGTTTGACCTCCTTAAGTGCATTATGTTTTGTGGATTGTTATTTTTCCTGAGGTCTGCGTGGGGAGGTATTGTCTTGTGTATGTGGCGTTCCCCGTAGTTACGTATTCTCTCTGTTCTACATACTATTTAGGCAGCATAAAAACTGTATGTTATATTATTCTCATCGTATGTAAACAACTTGTTTTACACTCATGTTAAAGAATGACATCATTGCCTATGATAATAGGTTTTCTTCGCAGAATTTAACCTATTGTGCACGGAATACGACATCAAACTCACTACACTCTCCCTACTTTCGTTTTTATGTCTGAAACCTATTACTTGTTATTCAGAAAAAAAGCAAATGTCAAACTAACAAAAAGACGTTATGTAAAATGAGATGCAGTTTCGATGGATCAAACCTACCATATAACCATCAGTGAAAATAAGAAATGTTATGTCGCTTTAAATGAAAACCGTATCGACATATTTCTTTATCAGTTAGATGTTATCTGTGTTTCTTTTAAGTTTTGAAATCATTTTGCGGACAGTGCTTTCATTCACGGATTAATCTACTGACGATACACAGTTAATTTTTGTTTGCACGGTACTCTTAAACGAATAAATTATGAAAAGTTTTATTTATTTCGCGTCCATAATTGTGTTGGCTTTGAGTGCCACCGACCAACATTTGGCGTTTCTGGAAGAAATGAACACATTAGGATTGATTAACCTGCCACAAAACTTTCATTTTGTGCAAATGAAAACTGTAGGGGTAAGTGGTAACAACCAGTGATACTCTTGTAAGGTTACTTTTTTCTCGTTGTTTCAAATACTGCTAATTAAAAAAAGCATTTGGGGTTTATCCTGTAATAAGTGTTCCTTAAGTCATGAAGCAACTGGTATTCAAAGTCAACAGTGCAATCAGGCTTCTGAAGTAGCCATGTTCATGAAAGCGTACTTTAGCAGGTTTAAATAATACTGTAGAATGTGAGCGCTGGCGTTTTACGCCTTTTTGAATAGTAATGTAAATCGGCCATTTGACCTAATTTATGTACCTGGCTTACCATCAGTACTAACTTCCCAACATGATTCAGAGGTGAAGAACAAACCTTTCAACGAGTTTGTATACATCAGTCACATGGTCACGAAGTGTATACGTCTCATCAAGGGTACTAGGAGTAGAGGAGGGGTCAGGGCAAATGGGGATGAGGCAATAACGGATCGTTTTGATTTGCATGATTGTTTCCTCCGTATCGAATTAAAAATATCGTTTAATGACACCACGTGAAAGTAGGTCCAATGCATTTAACAAGTCTTTTTTATTTTTCAGTCGCATACTTTGTTCAACGGAAACTTTTCATTCACATTAAATAAAGACGGGGTGAGTTATAATGTTCAGCTGTTAGGTTACAATTACCAAAAAGTAATATTATACCTTATTTGCATATATCGCTCTTGGTTCAAAGTAACACCGTGCAGTCCTTATCACAACAAGAAAGACGGCCTACTAAAGTATAATTAGTACTTAGGAGCATCACGTCACTGGGTTGTGGCTGACTGCTAAAAGAGATGTTGTGGTATACACATTGCTTGACCGTTCACAAAAATGAATGATGAAAGAGTATACACAGATATCTATACACGTCTATATATTGTATATGTTTGGGTACCAGGATATAATCTAATATAATAAAATATTAATTTATACTCTTTATTCGGTATAAATGCATGGCACAAGTTGAGCAGTCAGACTGATCGAAGGTTATATATGGACCGAAGCAAGGGGAGGCGAAGAATATGTCTAATATCAGCAGAAAAACACCCTTTTTGGAGATGCTAAGTTCGGCTATTATTGAAAGGTTGTTGTCCTAGTGAGGTTAAAATGGTAATAAAGTCTGACCGGGGAAATCGATAATGCTGATAAAGAGAAGTTAATGCTCAGGAGAAGACCACTTCAGCTTGCAGTATTGTATAGGATTTGTGAGCAATGAATACTGTAATTAATAGCGCGATGTGTGTCATATATTATACTCATACAACTCGAATACAATTCATTTATTCACAAAATTTACTTATAAGATAATACTTATGACTTCGAGCGCTTTCCGGGTTTCTACACAAGCCTAATGCAGGGATTGTGGGGGCTGCAGAACTGTCTCAACCGTGACTAACACGTGCTCGAACCAACAGCATACATTCCACGAGTCTGGCACTCTATCTTAGACAAATTGAGTATACTATACATTCAGATATAGCTACGAAAACAGAGACACTGCATTTTCATTCCTTGTTCTCATAACTTAATTGATAGTAATATGTATGTACAGCTGTGATATTTCTACAAAAAAATACGTAATCTTAAAGCGGCATGGCATGTATTCTTCGCTGATGGCTACATGGTTATTTCAAATCACCAAATCTTCATTTCATTAACATAAAAACGGTTTAGAAAGTTATAACAGCCATCATATGGACCGTAGGTTCAAGTCTATTCAGTTCGCTAATAAATTTCGCAAATTTATTTGAATGCTGCTGTCCTAGGCAGTCGTGAAAGCCACGTGGCGCGTCTTTCTTTGAGACATGTGAGTGACCAGTATTAAATTATCATAGAAGTTGCAATGAAACGTTTTGTATTTACAGGCAAACTGCGAAATAATATTTCACCAGGTGCTTCACGATCATAGTTGGTTCCTGGCACCAAGTATGTTAGTACCCGAGACAAGTGTGTTGAACGACCAATGCATGATTAAAACCCAAACTGCTTCTGTGGAAGGTCACATCATGCTTCGTTTTATTTCCTGAGTACTATGATTATATCAAGTGTCATATTCGTAGACATGTTATGTGGAAGAAATGATAATTAAAATTACTAAAAGTCGCAGACCACGTTGTTGTATCAGTATAGTTAATATGATAGTTCATACATACACATTTGTTGTATCAGTATAGTAAATATTATAGTTCATACATACACATTTGTTGTATCAGTATAGTAAATATTATAGTTCATACATACACAGTTGTTGTATCAGTATAGTAAGTAGTATAGTTCATACAGACACATTTGTTGTATCAGTATAGTAAATAGTATAGTTCATACAGACACATTTGTTGTATCAGTATAGTAAGTAGTATAGTTCATACATACACAGTTGTTGTATCAGTAGAGTAAGTAGTATAGCTCATACAGACACACTTGTTGTATCAGTATAGTAAGTAGCATAGTTCATACAGACACATTTGTTGTATCAGTATAGTAAGTAGTATAGTTCATACAGACACAGTTGTTGTATCAGTATAGTAAGTAGTATAGTTCATACAGACACATTTGTTGTATCAGTATAGTAAGTAGTATAGATCATACAGACACATGTGTTGTATCAGTATAGTAAGTAGTATAGTTCATACAGACACATTTGTTGTATCAGTATAGTAAGTAGTATAGCTCATACAGACACATTTGTTTTATCAGTATAGTAAGTAGTATAGCTCATACAGACACATTTGTTGTATCAGTATAGTAAGTAGTATAGCTCATACAGACACATTTGTTGTATCAGTATAGTAAGTAGTATAGCTCATACAGACACATTTGTTGTATCAGTATAGTAAGTAGTATAGCTCATACAGACACATTTGTTTTATCAGTATAGTAAGTAGTATAGCTCATACAGACACATTTGTTGTATCAGTATAGTAAGTAGTATAGCTCATGCAGACACATTTGTTGTATCAGTATAGTAAGTAGTATAGCTCATACAGACACATTTGTTTTATCAGTATAGTAAGTAGTATAGCTCATACAGACACATTTGTTTTATCAGTATAGTAAGTAGTATAGCTCATACAGACACATTTGTTGTATCAGTATAGTAAGTAGTATAGCTCATACAGACACATTTGTTTTATCAGTATAGTAAGTAGTATAGCTCATACAGACACATTTGTTTTATCAGTATAGTAAGTAGTATAGTTCATACAGACACAGTTGTTGTATCAGTATAGTAAGTAGTATAGTTCATACAGACACATTTGTTGTATCAGTATAGTAAGTAGTATAGCTCATACAGACACATGTGTTGTATCAGTATAGTAAGTAGTATAGTTCATACAGACACATTTGTTGTATCAGTATAGTAAGTAGTATAGCTCATACAGACACATTTGTTTTATCAGTATAGTAAGTAGTATAGCTCATACAGACACATTTGTTGTATCAGTATAGTAAGTAGTATAGCTCATACAGACACATTTGTTGTATCAGTATAGTAAGTAGTATAGCTCATACAGACACATTTGTTGTATCAGTATAGTAAGTAGTATAGCTCATACAGACACATTTGTTTTATCAGTATAGTAAGTAGTATAGCTCATACAGACACATTTGTTGTATCAGTATAGTAAGTAGTATAGCTCATGCAGACACATTTGTTGTATCAGTATAGTAAGTAGTATAGCTCATACAGACACATTTGTTTTATCAGTATAGTAAGTAGTATAGCTCATACAGACACATTTGTATTATCAGTATAGTAAGTAGTATAGCTCATACAGACACATTTGTTGTATCAGTATAGTAAGTAGTATAGCTCATACAGACACATTTGTTTTATCAGTATAGTAAATAGTATAGTTCATACAGACACATTTTTTGTATCAGTAAAGTAAATAGTATAGTTCATACAGACACATTTGTTTTGTCAGTATAGTAAATAGTATAGTTCATACAGACACATTTGTTTTGTCAGTATAGTAAATAGTATAGTTCATACAGACACATTTGTTGTATCAATATAGTAAATAGTATAGTTCATACAGACACATTTGTTGTATCAGTATAGTAAATAGTATAGTTCATACAGACACATTTTTTTTGTCAGTATTGTAAATAGTATAGTTCATACAGACACATTAGTTGTATCAGTATAGTAAATAGTATAGTTCATACAGACACATTTGTTGTATCAGTATAGGAAGTAATATAGTTCATACAGACACATTTGATGTATCAGTATAGTAGATAGTATAGTTCATACAGACACATTTGTTGTATCAGTATAGTAAATAGTATAGTTCATACAGACACATTTGTTTTGTCAATGTTTCTTGCTGCCGTTTTAAAGAATCGGAGTAGATTTGCTTTCCTACCTGCTACATGTATATGTTTCATTATAAAAGATAAGAAAACATGGAACAAGAAGATCGGAATCATATCTGTGGGTAACGATCATTTGTTAATAACCAGTTTTTTTATTCATTGTCAGAGAAAGATGTTGAATTATATAAAGTATAAATCAATAGATAACAAGGTGATGAACATAAGTTATCTTTGACACGAATACTAAATGAATACGCTAAATTAATAAACTTTACAGTGTATCGGAGATCACTCTAAATTAAATACATTTTAGTTTATTTACTAAATAAGAACTTCTATCACAAAGTTCTATCACAGACGTAATTTTCCATGAAATTAACTTGACATTAACAAGAGAAGCTAGCAATATAACTGAAATAATTTCGTCGCATTATTTCCAGAACCCCATAACTTGTTTTTGTCTTGATGATAAAAACAACTTTAAAGTGTTACCCTCTTGAGATCATTGTTACGGAATTGCAATGTATTTAAGTTATTTGCATTCCAGCATATATAGGTAGTACAGATAGAAAGCGCTTGGAAAGACGGATTTACTAAACTACGGTGTTCCGTTAGGGCCATCGTGGCTTCGCCCCTTCGCGCACTGGGCGATGACACGATGACACGATGCGATGTTCTATCGCACCGTGTCATCGTACCATCGCATCGTGTCATCGCCCAGTACGCGAAGGGGCGAAACCACGATGGCCCTAACGGAACATCGTACTAAATAGGTTGCGCTTGGTTGATGAAACTAAGATGTGTACATATTTCTCTTCTCCGTGACCAAAGATTTAACATAATTTGCACAATTTCCAGTCAAATTATGTTCTACATTGTGTGACAGTTTAAATCAGGACCCTACTCCGCGGACTTTCGTCGCATATGGTCAAAATTTACTCAATTGTTTTAGGTGACATCTCTCACTACGAAAGATGAATATAACGGCACAGGATGGTACGTGAAGGCTATAAACATATCCAACCAAACTAAATGGTTTAAACATCAGATATTTATGAAGTATTGTTACAATATATTTGTATTAAAGACTGAGTTTTTGAGGTAGTAGTATACAAGAAAATAACATGAATGTACGACTATAGTTCTACTGCAATTTCTGTTATTGTTGCCTTACATGCAACCTGATTCGGGTTTCCCCCGGAATCAATATATCATGAACAGCTCGCCCTAAATGAAGTTGACATCATGAAAACTGTATCACAGATATAGCGTGCACGGTTTTGTTATATGTGTGTATTATTTTCGTACAAACTTTTCTTACAAGAGTTTTTTATCATGAAACTGTATGGTTTTATAGAATTTATGTCGTGTTTCGTCCGGGTAAATTATTTAAAGGCGTTTCATGTGTATATGGTAACATAAGTAATGAACAATTGTTATAAAAAACTCATAACTATAACATATTATCAGAATGTCTTCTCAAGCAGAGAATGACTTAACTACAGTACAGTTACAGTGCTTGAATGTACTCTGAGATTGCGCAAAATGTTGACAAGACTTTTACCGGCAATTGCGACATAATTTTAAAACTTAATTATCTAATTATTGGGCAAATCTGTTTTAGAATATTTACACAAACAAATTAAGAGACTGTTTGAAACGAGAGGCACTAAGTAAAAACTTATTGTATACGCTGGCGCCGTAAAGTGAGCCATTGTGTAGCCTTTGAACACAGTTCTAAAACTGTTATGAGAGTTGCACACACTCTTGTGGAATTTAATTTAACATCGGAATTTCAACTTTTTAAGCGGTAGTTTATTGCATTTCACAATATTAGGATTTTCATTTAATACAATGAAAGTAAATATTTAAGTGGCAAACACGCATATAACTTTATAACATTACGATCGCGGGGGTATGCTGCATGCCACTAAAGGCTTGCCATGTTTCGCCCGTTGCTAAGTTGGCACTCAACTTCGCATATTCGTCAAGGTTACACAATGCCCAGATTAGAATTGCAGGTGTAGCCGGTTTGTGATACATTGTCGTAAACTTCAACAGCCGTAAACCAATGATGAAGTGTATTGATTATAGGCCAGGCCGATGTAGATTTTGTGTAACAATTGGTCAATAAAGTCTAAAATAAACTATGTTATCAGTTTAAGGCGTGTAACGCTTCTGCTTTCCCATTCACAAAAATATACTGGTGCATAACAATAATCCTCTCATTGAATATGCTCTACTTAACGTCGTTTGTGCGATATAAACCGTTACAATCCAGGTGTGTAGCTGTGCGGTAAGCTAGCATGCTTGAGTCACACAATTTTCCAATTCTAATTATACAATAACAACAATAAATGTCACAACCCCATGTTGTAACATGTGTACCTCGGTGTAATAAAGATATGTTCTATTCTGTTCAGTTATCAAATAACTTGATTTTTATGAAGTTTCACCTGCGTCAAATTCGCTTTGATCGTTGAACATCACATGAATATAACACTCTCGAATTTGGTCCGTGAAATTTAAGAACCCAAGGTCAGTCTCCTTCAATGTCGTAAATAATGGAAACAAAACAAACAGTAATAAATCAGATTAATAGTTTATTTATTCATACTCAATATAAATGTACAAAGTTTGATCAACAGACAGTAACAAAACAATAACAATATTTGACCGTAGTTAAATAATATAAATAAACCAGACATACCGGAAGTAGCAATATACCCATATTGACATTATTGCAATACAATATTACATTACAATACCATTTTATAGATGCAATAAGCGTATTCAGTATATCATGGAGAGTGTCAAGAAATACAACATTCCACCATTATTTGATTTAACCAAAAGTGTAACTTTTGTCCATCAAAATGTTACAATGTGTGGTTGACAACATTTGGCATACTAGATGACGTACAATGTCTGATAGGTGTGCTTGCATTACACAACGCAGTGACTTTACTCACTTGTTGATGACGTACAATGTCTGATAGGTGTGCTTGCATTACACAACGCAGTGACTTTACTCACTTGTTGATGACGTACAATGTCTGATAGGTGTGCTTGCATTACACAACGCAGTGACTTTACTCACTTGTTGATGACGTACAATGTCTGATAGGTGTGCTTGCATTACACAACGCAGTGACTTTACTCACTTGTTGATGACGTACAATGTCTGATAGGTGTGCTTGCATTACACAACGCAGTGACTTTACTCACTTGTTCATGACGTACAATGTCTGATAGGTGTGCTTGCATTTCACAACGCAGTGACTTTACTCACTTGTTGATGACGTACAATGTCTGATAGGTGTGCTTGCATTACACAACGCAGTGACTTTACTCACTTGTTGATGACGTACCACGTCACCGGTTCTGTTGCACCGGTTACCGACACGATTCAGTCGGTTGAATCAATGATTTCGTCTACTTGGATTAGACGATCTTGAAATGAACCCCATGATTCAATCATGTGACTTTCAAACTGTAGTTTCATTGAATGATGTCATAGACGATGTCTCAACGTGACAAGCGTCCATCATGGCATATACCTGAAATAACGAGAGAGAAAAATAAAATAAATACGACGAACGTAGAATATACTTTTAATATCACACGTGTTATTGCGTAAAGCAGACTTACATGTATTGAGTAAGATAACGAAAGCATACAAGGTCTGTATAGCTCGTATATACATCTATAGTTAGCCAAGAAAGTTGTGTTTGAAGTTCAGTAACCGTGACAAATCATAAATATATGCGGCCCTGATAAGTTACGGAAGCCGGAGTAACACAGAGTTGAAGAATTTGTCAAGCATTACACCCATATATGTGCTTTTATGACCATAGACTAATCAAGCGTTGTTCTTACATTGTCCGCTGTATCTAGAGTATAGACATGCTCCATGTCTCGGCAAACAGTTATAGTCAATTATGTAATGACAGTTGTAAGTTATTAAACCAGTTCGTACTTACATCATTACGAATCTCTGTCGCCTTCCTGTGATGACTATAAGCTCTAGCAGAGTTTAGAATCATTGCCCCGCATCCCAGTTCAACACGTCGGTCAATATACTTCCAGCATGCTTGTTCGAGGTCCCGTAGTTGAAACTGATCAGCGCCGCAGAGTAAACCTATCAAATAAAAAATCAAACTGATGTAAGACAAAAACAATGATATTATCTAATTATATTTTCTATGTACCCCGATTGGTCAACAAATAGTAACTATGCTTTTCTGGTCGATACCGATCTGCAGTTTATGAAAATGGCAAATGGGAACACGTCGAGACAAAACTGATTTCAAAAGAATATGTATCTATAAATGAACTAGACATTTTTTAGGAAACTCATTATGAAAAAATACTTAATCAAAGTTTCAGTAGAAATGCGTACGTATATTCAGATAAAAACAGAGAGATTACTCACCAGCAACAGTTCTATCAGTGATGGTAACCGATCCACAATGTACGAATTGAATCAACATACGAAACACTTCAGCGTCGTATTTCTTCACAGGAATTGTGAGTCTGTGTCCGTACGGACGTGAGTACGGTTTACTAGACTTTAACGTCTCCTCGCGTTGATTTAAATGCTTGATGAGGAGTTGATAAAATACCCTGAAAACACAATAATTATATTGTTTAGTCTTTCGTATTAAGAATGAAATGTACCTTTTATATAGCTACCAACTTCTATTAACAAACGTTTTAGGTGTAGATCTAGGTTCGATTTAAAAAAGTAATAAACATATTCTTACAATGTATAGATAATTATAGTCTTCATTACGTGAACGTTACTTTACTTTTGTATATAAAAACATTCTATATTTATATACTTACTTGCTTCTGGTTCCTAGTATTGCGCGAACGCCATGCACTGGAACCTCACGTGACCCTACTAGGAATGTGACGTCACACATCTCGGGCATATCGAGTATCAGCTTCAAACTTTCACATAGCGCATTAGTACTCTTCATCCGAGCGCTCACTTCCTCGTCCTGCCTGTGATTGGCGGGAATGCAGTTGTCACGTGACTTCAATGGCCAATCAGATTCTGAATCTGAGACATCAGTCGAGTCATACCCGGAGGATGAATCTAATAATGAGAAAAGTTCAGTGTCTAAGAAGATGTCAACTTCAAGCAAAGAAGTTCAACCTCTCATATACAGTAGATCTGTGTTCACAAAGCAATTTACATGAATTAATGCAGAGAGCAATAGGAAAATAAAAATATATCCCCTTCAACAAAATAGAATAAGCGGGAAGTATAATGGTGTCTAGTTCATAATGCATGATGTTTGGGAGAAGATAAATAATATAAAACCTTTTAGAATGTAACGTAAAATATGCTGTTTACTTGCTTTAAGTGTGTGTAATTGCGTCAAGCATTATTGTGCAATTGATAAACCATGCTTTCTCATTTATTGATTTTGCGATTGATTCAATTCGGACTGAGATGATTGTATAGAACTGAGTCTCTGACTTAAACAATTAGTAAGTATGCTAATAATGATTTTAAGTTGGTTGCGTATATAATGAATTTATTTATAAACAGAAATGTTCAGACAAGGCGTATACCAACTTATTATAATTTGGTAACACAAAAAGCTTAACTTCTTAGATACTACATGTACAACATTTTTTCTGTAATTCAGTCAAATTTTCGACGCAAACATAATATTCATGTTTATATCCAATATGATGTGGCGTGCTGAAGGTATTCCTTTTCTTTTATGCGTTCTGATTGACCAACAAAGTAGAATTTACATCATATTTTGTAAAACATACCTTCAGTGTGAGCAACAAATGATGGCTCATCATAGCTGTCATCGTTGGCTTGCAGTAATGGTTGAGTAAGTTCACAATAAGCCATGGTAAAATAAATCCAAGATATTCACACACAGTAAGCTGGTAAATGATGTTTGACTAGATAGCTTGGTATGATCTTCTATGTGGTTACAAACTTATATATATAACAGCTTGGGTATACTAGGTGTCAACAATTATAGATTTTTATTCTGTTTTTAAAAATTACCATGTCAAATTTGTAGAATTTGACAATTTCAATGAAAAGTGCGATTTCATTGGCTAATTACATCAGTAAATATTGTCAAACGATTTCTGATTGGTTCACGGGTATAGAAACTGACGTGCTAAATTCTTGTCACGCGTATATGTATTTAGTAATAGGTGTAAGATTTTAATTGAGGAAACTTTGAAAGGTCTGTTTACTCAATTAATAGATAGACAAACAGTTTAATCGACTAGACATATGTTGGTCACACCCATGTCATCTTTGATGGTAGACACAGAATTGCTTTTATTTTCGGAAGGACCGAGTAAATATTTCGCTGGAAGCCATTTAATCAAGAAATTAGACGCACTTGCAAAAATAATAATATAATGATGACATAATTGAATTATATTTAATGATACGCGTGTGGAAATATATATCCTATTAATTAAGAAATTTAATTACATCTAGTTATTACATTCACATACTAGTGCACAAATATACCTTACGCCTTGTATCCGAATTTTAGAAAAACCTCGTAGATTGCTGATATTGGTTTTCTTACAAATTTTGTAAATAGAAATTCGAGATTATGGTATGTAGTCAAATTGAAAAATAATTCTAACAAGTTAGTTGTAGTGAGAAGAAATATCATGAACTAAGTATTTGAAAGAGAGACAAATGAATCAATTGGTCAGAATTAAAATACATTAACATTGTTTGTGGATTAAACTAAAGAAAACAAGTGACTTTGAATGTATGATGATACTAATTAAGTAATTTGTTCATTACTTGATTTTGACCGCTTTTATTACTTGATTTTGACCGTTTTCATTACTTGATTGTGACCGTTTTTATTACTTGATTTTGACCGTTTTCATTACTTGATTTTGACCGTTTTCATTATTGAATACAAATACCCAGTACGCACGACTTTGTTTTATTGAAATATAAACATAAAACAGCCGTTTGTTTAAACTACGGAAAATACACGTACACAATTCATTAAATGCATTAATTACTGTGTGATGCTTTCGACCAAGATGATGGACAAAGAAAATGATGTATATGATTTATACATAGTAAAAACTGGATTGTACCTTGTTACGTATCTTTGTGTTACAGGTAGCCGGCATATACTCAATTCAATAGTTGATTGCATAAACTAGTACACGTGTTTCATTAGTATTCGGCATATACCAGTACACGTGTTACAGGTAGCCGGCATATACTATTACACGTGTTTCATTAGTAGCGGGCATAGACCAGGATACGTGTTTCATTAGTAGCCGGATTAGACCAGGACACGTGTTTCATTAATAGCCGGCATAGACCAGTACACGTGTTACTGGTAGCCGGCATAGACTAGTACACGTGTTTCACTAGTAGCTGGCATGAACAGTACACGTGTTACAGGTAGCCGGCATATACTACCACCCGTGTTACAGGTAGCCGGAATATACTAGTACACGTGTTATATGTAGCCGGCATAAACCGAACAGTGCACGTGTTACAGGTTACCGGCATATACTAGTTCACGTGTTACAGGTACCCGGTATATACTTGTACACGTGTTGCAGGTAGCCGGCATATACTAGTACACGTCTTACAGGTAGCCGTCATTAACCGAGCAGTGCTCGTCTTACAGGTAGCCAGCATAAACCGAACAGTGCACGTGTAACAGGTAGCCGACATAGACCGACCAGTGCACGTGTTACAGGTACCCGGCATATACTAGTGCACGTGTTACAGGTAGCCGATATAGACCGACCAGTGCACGTGTTACAGGTACCGGCATATACTAGTACACGTGTTACATGTAGCCGGCATATACTAGTACAGGTAGCCGTCATAAACCGAACAGTGCACGTGTTACAGGTAGCCGTCATAAACCGAACAGTGCACGTGTTACTGGTAGTCGGTATAAACCGAACAGTGCACGTGTTACTGGTAGTCGGCATAAACCGAACAGTGCACGTGTTACAGGTACCCGGCATAGACCAGTACACGTGATCAAGGTAGCATACATAGTGTTAAAGTAGAACCCGACACAGACCAATACACATGTTTCAGGTAGCCGGTATTGACCAGTACATGTACACGTGTTACAGTAGTAGGCCAGTTCAGAACTGACCGGTAACAATAAACCTACATGGACTTTATCAGGGTTTATGTAGAAAATCGTCATGCTTGAGCTCAGATGTTGACCACGTGACATAAGAACATGCACAATAACACTGATTTCCCAAGTTTGTACCTCTTAATTGTTGAATTGGAGTATATCAGAAGGCTAACGTATGTATTTGGTACGTAAACTTTATTAGATTTAGAATAATACAATAACTCAGCGTATATTCATATATATCAGTCGTAATGAAATACTTAATCAGCCTACCACAGGTCCAACAACTGAAAAACATTTAGAATCTTTCATGCTAATTAATTATGTTATCACTTGGAAACCAATGAAACAACATATATTGGGTATACAAAATTAACATGCCTTGTGTTATACTATATCAGACATTTATGAACAGTAAAACCTTAATAATAAGACCACCCTTGGGACTCATAAAACTGGTCTTAATTTTGTGGTGGTCTTAATATTGAGGTTGAATAAAGAGCAACACAGTGAAAATGGACTTGAAAACGGTGTTCTTAATTTTGAAGTGGTCTTCATATTTAGGTGGTATTTAAGTGAGGTTTTACTGTACTTAGTTCTATTTTAACATTACAAAGAAAACAAACGTGTCTTGTTATCAGCTGTATTACAACACACACCAGTGTATGAACACTACCACTACCTGGAATCATACTTATTTACGACACTTATGGTGTGTTAACGAACGGGAGTCCGTCAAATTGATGTTCAGAAATTGTGACTAAAACAGACTGGAATGTTGATGCATCGTAACAGAAAAGTAACTGAATAGGTCATACAAAGTATTGTACAAATCGGCGTTCGACAAATTACGTAGACTTATGCCATCTTAGGCCACGTTTCAAGAGCGGCGAAATGGCTTTGTTTATCAAATGCCTTTTATTTGAAGTATTGGACGTACATGGGTGATCGTGTATCGGCCAGTCTCGGTGTACACCCGTGGAATATATTCCTCTGAAGTAATGGATGCAGGGTCGAGCGTAAGCAATATCATTTGTTGTGAAGGAATCGAATGCAGCGTACATATCAGCCTCTGTATGACCAGGTGTATTGCAGGCGTCGTTGGGAAAGAATGTGATTTGGCACGGAGAAGCCTGAAGAAAACGAAAATAAGAATTTTAGATATAAGTTCGTGTCTTTTTTCAACTGTATTTTAGTTATGCAAATCGGTCAGTTGACCTAACCAGCGTTTCTTGGTTACCGTTCAGTATAAGCATTTTCTTGTGAAAGCCATTGACACCACTTTCCCACCTGGATCAGTGCTGGCGGACAAATGACTAGGATTGTATTATCTTCAGTGAAATGATCTCGGAGAACCATGTTCCTCATCCGAGGTATGGACCTTCAAGCTGACAGCGAGTGCTCTATCGAATATAGGATACAATTCGCCTCTACAGATCACAATACTCGATTGTTTAGTAATGTTTACAAGCTGGTTTGAACGCCTTCAATCCCTCACCATGATACCCTTCCATCACAATGCCTGTTCAAAATTAAGATATTATGTTACATATTACCTCATTTGTGTATACTGTAGTGAATATAGACTTGTTCAAACTATGTGCATAATCAACTCCAGCGATCTTCATTCTGTCAGCAATTTGTGGTTGGGCAATATATCCAACCTACAATACATACTTGACTAGTAGTACTTCTTGGGAAAGACAGTAAATGGAACACACGTTCATGTATCCTAATAATATTGAACCCAAAGTGCTAAACTAAACACATATCAGATTTAAGCATTGTGTTTTATCATTCCCGTCCCTAATCGCATATGTGTATGTTCAAACTCGACTTGTTTCGTAAGTCTCCCTTACAGAGTTTATTTTTTAGCTTTATCTTATTTTATTCTGGTAATAAATAGAAGATAATTGACATTATTTCACGGAAGAAAGAATAGCTACAAGAGAGAATAAGTTGGTACAGGGAACGCCACATACATTTATAAGACAGGGCCTCCCAACACAGACCTCCGGGAAACAACAGTCCATAAAACATCAGGCATGTGAGGAGGTGCGAGGGTAAATACGCAAGGAAACATGGGCGCAAGGAATGGTATAGACGATCATAAATGACAACTAAGAATAATTAAGTATCTCCAATAAGAAATATAGAAAAAACATACAGACTTACGTACGTTTATAATTGTTCTGATTTATATTAAGATATTTTATCAACTGAACAGATATGATTAAATCCTTGATAACGATCGAAAGACAGGGAAGATAGAGACAACGGTAGTTGTGCTACTGAAAACCATTCCACAGTTTAAGTTAACATTCCATACAAACAGACTGTAGAATACAATAGTGCATGGTATTTAATATCCCTACCTGTACATCAGTGCTATCAAATATATCAATCATATGATGATTAACATCGACCGTTTTACCGTTCCAGTCCATCATATCTTGGCTTCCACCACATCGTCCCCAATGCCAACTCATTGAGTAGTGAGTCAACAATTGTCCGTGTATTTGTTTGGCTGCCTCTGTCACAATTTGCTGTAGATTGTCTAGATACTTGACTCGTGCATCCATATCTCCACATTTGATTGATGCATAAGCTTCGTTGTTTGTAGCTATACCATCAAACCTTTCCACAGAACTAGCTTTATAAAGTTAAATAGACATATTTTATTGACGTACGATTAATTAAAATACAGTCGGACCTCGCTTATTCGACAATATTTTATCCGAATACTTATCATCAAATAAATATCAGTTCCGATGTATCTTTTTACTATAGGGATTTCAACGAATATTCGGACATTCGAATATATTCGTTTTTACGTTCGAATATTCGAATACTGATTTGGCATTCGAATATTCGATAAAATATATATTTTCAATATAAAAGCTGAATGCTAGTGTAATGATGGGCATTACCACATTGAATGACGTTTTACGCGTTAAATAACATCTACAGGTGTTTTAATTGACATTTCATGTTGTATATTTGGGAGCGAGAGAGATATAACACTCTGGTGATAGTTTCTGCTTAAATGTCTAAGTTTATCTATGGAATTACTATTTCTTCGCACAGCGCACTTACCTGCACATACATCATTGTAGTATACAATATACTTCACCAGGTCTTTTTCTGACACCCCTATGTCACTTACAGCATACAGTCCATAGATCTTCAAATTCTGAACCTACAAGTAAGTTGAGTTACAATGATTATGTTTACCGAATTTTGAAATAAGTGGACTTGTGTTCGAATTTTTTCGCTTCGGGTTGCAACAATACAGTTGAAAATGACAGCCTTAATTGATTGCAGTGATTCGAAATACTTTATGGGTGAGTTGTTTTGATTAGTTTGCCCCTTGAAAGAAACGATAACGAGTACACCAGTGATTGATTCTAACGACTGCAGAAGAGTCAAACCATTGAATATGTGGAAGACTCTCATTGACCGCAAACTTTATCGCAAGACTGCCAAATGCGATGTCGTGGGTTCGAAACCCGGTTTAAGAGAATAATTACTTTGTTAAATAAATGAAGTTTAAAAGTCATTCGTCCGCTATCACCTCAAGATGGATAGTTGTCAGTCGTAGACAGAACAAGTATTACTGGCTGTTGGTCTTGGAAAACAATAAGTTTCGTTGATTAACCGCAGTATTTACCTCAGAAAGGTTAAATTGTTGCAAGGAACGCCACATACGTTAGACAATTACCTAAAGTGTTGTTGAACACCGGGGTCAACTTATTTTGTATAATTATGTAATCATAAATATACCTGAGTATGGCCTTCTGTTAACATGTCCTTCACCATAGATATGTCACTAGAATCACAATTTCCAGAATCATGGGCCTTCTTCAAATTATGGTGCACATCGCTTATAAATATGGCGTCAATTTCTCTTCCTGGTAAATTGCAAGTGGACCATAACCATCGCCTCTTTTCTGGAGAGTTCCAGACATGCGTAAAGCAATGTCCGTGACTATTCCAGTTTAGGAATTCCGCTTTGTCGCAGCCAGGTACGTTTCGGTCGAATCCCGTTGTCCAGACATACATTCCGTAGTTTTTCCGTGCAGAGACCTCGCTTTGTTGCAGCATCATGACCAATATAACACTCATCAAGGAATACATTCTGGAGCGGAATCGAAATACAACATTAACCATAAGAATAATAACTATAATAAATGTACAGTATATTAATAAGTTAAACGTAAACTTATATGTATGTATAAGATAAGTGCATGAACTACAGGGCGAGTTGTAATGTTTACTGATAAGACGAGGAATATTTCGATACAAGTTGATTATATTCGCTGACAAAAATATCGCAATCAAAGAAATGAGATAGAAACACGTCGTCCAATCGCCTATCTTAATAAAATATGTGGAACGACAATAACAAATGTAGGTCGATACATCCAGTTTAACGGACTTTCATTATATGACGGTGTTTCGTATTATATCGAAATGGATTTCAAATGCTTAAAATTGTTTGTTAACTTCAACACTATCGTAGTGTGACCATAATGCAATATGTGTACGTGAATGTCATCTGAAATATATGTTGCAAACAAGCAAAACAACCAAACCATGCTGATTCAGCTTATGTGAAAACGCAATAATGTGTGTATATGTAATACAAAAAGCAAAACTAAAATTATAAAAATACCGGCTAAGTGCTGCTGCGTGTAACAGTAAGTAACTCCATAAATTGTTCACTTCAACAATTAGTCTGTTGTATTTTATAAATCACTTAAATTTATTATCACGTCTTCCGCTTTCTGTTTGCATGCTTAACTCCCGGGTTTATATATAGAACTGTACAAATGTATACATGACCTTGTGTGTATAGTGTACGCTACATTGAACGCAAATGTTGTAAATAGGATGTAGACGTGCGTGATGTTTATTGAACTAGAGATTAAATTGTTACAGAGAATGTCACATGCACAAGACAACCCCTTCCCCTACACAAAACATAATATCAATTTACGTAAATTTGATAACAAAACACGTATTATCCAATCGATAGACGATGAATTTACAACAATTGATACAATTGATAATGTTCAATGCATTGTTCACAACGCATCCGGTGTAAACTGATTATATATACATTTTTGTATTATTATACATTCATGGGTAGATCATGGTTTGACTGAAGAGTGATTTTTCCGCCAGGATCTTTATGTTACATTGCCTATTTGCCTATTATCCCGGAGGAGAGACAGTGGGAACATCCAAATGATTTAAACATTGTCCTTTTATCCCATCTACGGAGCAGGAAGTTTTTTGAGACTTTACATATATAGTTTTAAAATAATATGCACGCTTCTACGACAAAACATGTATTCGTGACCTGGTTTAAAATGATGTCGAGTATTTCTCAATGAAATTTGACGTTATAAACTAAGCGTTTTCTTGGAAGTGGCTTTGATCGCTTAATTTTGATTTAAATAATTGAGTGAACATGAGACTGTTTGTACGTTTTACATAATTATTGTTTTCGTGTAAAAATATATTTTAGAGTAAAAGCATAGATAATACATGATTCGTTATAGTTTATCGCAATTAAATGCGTCCGAATACAATAACTTTTATTATTAAACCTCACGTAACTTTGCCTTGTTAAATTTCAATATACTCATTATGAGTCATTACGTACTGACAGCACGTTTTTTTCATCGGGTGATAGTTAACTATAACACGGCTAAAAATAGACAATTTTGGTTTCCTAAGTTATGATGGTAGACGTTTATTTAAATGCGTTGTAAATCTGTAACTTCCGGCGCTTGCAACTATTCCAAACGACAAAATGACGACAACTGTAAACAAACAGTTTTTTTCCATTTCGGACACGGACATTTCATTTATATTGTGTTCGATATAATAAAATAGATATCAGATGACTTCTCAGAGTGACAGTGTCAACATTCGAGAAAATACTATTACCCTCGGCTTCGCCTCATTTACAGGCCGCCCGAGATAAGGTGAACAAAATTAAGTCGCCGAGGGGATTCGAACCCGGAACGAAAAGTTCTACTTATATTTCCGCTGCACAGCTCCATATATTACCGCTCGGCTATTCACGCTCCGATACTAGACGAGTGAGTAACAGTTAAATAAATGTTATCACTATTTTACTACACCCCTATTTGGGTACATTGAACTTGTCTGTCTAATGTTTATAAACAAAATATTATCTTGGGCTGACTGTATAACTAAAATTCGCCATTTCTTTCATTATCGTGTTTACCTAAATATCGATTATAGGGGTGTTGTATACAACCTTATATATATTTACAGCGAGTTAAAATGATAGCACATGATTTAAACAACCTTCTCACCCTATACCCAATATAATGGATAAATCGATAATGAAAGCCTTATCGAATTGGGTTTACAAGTAAAAAATTGCTGCCTGATGCAGCAAAGGTGGGTGCACGGCGTAAACAAAATGAAATAGAACAACTGCAATTTGAACTAACAGTATGTGTTTATTATGCTTTAATGTGTAACTATATATTAATGTATAAAAAGTACATTTGTAGTTTTAGTAGTAGGAATTTATTAAGGAACAGACTAGTTTTTGTATGGACAGTTAAACAGAAATAGAAATTGATAGTGCGGAAAACTTTCATGATAATGAACATCATGCATGTAAATTAAGACAACATTATACATCTCAAAATGCAAAACATTGATTGAAACATATTAACATAAATCACAATCATTATCACGGTAGAAATAAATAAAGAAATACCGACAAATTTACATAATTAGTATTTACTAAAAATTAAAAAGAAGAACAATAATCACTAAATGATATTGCATATCATGTCAAAATGTGAGAGCACTACAGTTTAATTAACAACATGTCAGTGGACAAACAGACCTCCAGCATCACACACTGAATTAATCAAGCAATGTGTGAATGTAAAATGAGTTTAGACATTTTGAAAGTTAGAAAAATAGTGTAATTTAATGTAAATGATAGCTAAAAAGTGACACATGAGAGAACTATAAAATGCTACCTGAATGAACAAGTGGTAGGAAGTGAAAGCAGGCCGTAGTATATGAATGACTATTATAATAAGGCAAAGAACATAGCTAAGAGAAATAAAACCGTATTTACTTATATCTCAAACATATTTACAGTGGAAAGAAATAATGCAAAAGTGACCAAAATGCAACACAATAACTCAATACAAAAACATTAATCACTAAATGATATAGCACCTTGTCTTTTAAAATATGATATCACTTCAGTATGTAACAACCGCATGCTAGCATCACACACTGGATAAGTTATCAAGCAGTGTGAATGTATAATGAGTATAAACTTTGTGGAGGACTGGATAATGGTGAAATTGTATATGTAAATGAAAACTGTAAATGATACCTGAATCTACAAAAGTGATAGGAGGTGTACACAGATGGATTTAGCAGACTTAGTATATGAATGACTAGAGAAGTAAACAAAAAGAACATAGCAAAGAGAAATATAAACGTATTTACATATATCACATACATATTAACAGTAGAGAGAAATAATGCAATAATGACCAAAAAGCAAAAACGATTACTCAATACAATCAAAGCAAACAAATGGGGTGTGGGACAGTACCACTTGTCTATGTAGCCAAGCTGGCAACTCGTTGCATATAAGTTTCTGTTTTGTAACTATAGTCAAACCTGTGTTAAAGACCACCTGCGAACAAAGGCCACTATTGCAAAACCTGTTTGCAAAGACCATCAATTTTATCTCCCATCAGACCATTTTAAATGATATTAAATATGTTAATAGAGACCACCTGTAGACAAAGACCACATTTTGCTGTTCCCATGGGTGGTCTTTACAGACAGGTTTGACTGTAAACAGTTTTATAATATCAAAGTTTGTGTAACTAGGTAAGAAGGTTTGCATTAAATATGGAATAAAACAAAAACATAAGACATAAATGTGAAAAAGAATAAAAAATTATTGAAGAAAGAATAAACATTTTTTCCAAGAGATCTTCAATCCGACTTGTTCTAGAAATGCTAGATTTGCAATCCAAAATAAAGAAAAATGGTCAGTAATAATGGTAGAACCTTAAGACTGTAAAACAAGTGAAATGTTTGTCACGATTGTAAATAAATGAAATACAAAGATATTAGACCCTTTATGTAACGTTTGTGAATATTTAATTATGAAATGACATATTCAATTCTATCCTCGCTAAATTAGAGTAAAATCAGTATGGCCAGGCATAAAGTTATGATAACACTAGCTTGCCATAGGTTATGAGTTATCTTGTTGCAGTGGGGTATTTTCCAATTAATTTTCAAAGCACAACTTTGATGAAAATGTAACAGGTTTTTTTAGAGATGAACAGCAGACAAGGTTTTCAAGTTTCAGACACCTGTGACCTTGACTTTTAACATTATGACCCCAAATTACAATATGAACAACTAGACTTCATACTAATACTTCCCAGCAAGTTGATGAAAATCTATTACTGGATTTTGGAGATGAAGGGAGAACAAGGCAGACTGGACAGACAAACATACAACATGTGGAGACATAATAAATACAAGATGATGAACACATATGTACAAGCAATAACAACATTTATATAATTATACATTGTAGTTAAATATTAGTACTAAACTGTTTACTTCATATGCAGCTTAATTGCAAAAAACATCATCTTTTATATAGTTTATACATGAATCCAGGTCAAATCATCCAAGCTTTGTTTTAAAGGAAACTACTTTGAGCTTAGTCAGTAACAAAAAGTATGTTAGACCAGTTGTATCAAAAGTTGAAAGTAGACTGCAGACACAGCATAGGGCTATTCAAGGAACATTTTTACCCAGTTTGGTTTAAACTGCTCTAGCAGCTTTAGATATAATATCCAAAATATGTCAGCGAATCAGATGTTGGATGTAATTTTGGTACAGTACAATCATGTGCCATGTTCATAGCAAATCAGCCAAAGGGTAAATAGATTTTTTTAGAAAAAATGTCTGGCAATCAGAAGCCCAAGTGGCTATTTTGGAATTCGAGTGGGGCTGAGTGGGGCTGTGTGACACAATATTTGAGGACAATCATGCAATGAACAAATCTCGAATGAGTTAAATAATTAAAAAATATCAAAGTGAAACAAACAGCAATAAAACACCTGAAGACTGAGGCAAGACATGAATATTGCAAAAGCACATTAATGTAAGAACTGTTACAAGTATCAAAGACAAGCAAAGTCAACTATCAAAACACAGTACAATATATTCAAATAAGAGGCCCAAGCAAAAATTAAATCAAAATAAGGGAGGGCTTGGTTTTTTTAAAACTTTTGATTGCTGACTGGTTTTTTTTACATGTCGTTTTTTGACATACTTAACTTTTGCCATACAGTAAAAAGGTATGTATGTATAGTATTACTGTGTTTATGAGGTCGCCCGTCGCCGCGCACATTTTTTAATGCACATTATGGTAATTTGGTCGACCCGATATGTCTGCCGCACAACATAAATATACTTTTTTGATGCCAGTAGAGAAGTATAGGTCAAACAGACAATTTTTGAAGCCAAATACGGTCACTGCATACAGCATAGTGCCAATGAGACCCATCGTACAGTTACCATTTTCCTGGCATCTAACCAGTACTTTCCTGGAATCTACCCAGTACTTTCCTGGTTCCATGCCAAGGTGTATGCACAAATATTATAAATATTGTCCCTGAAGTAAATTTCATTGCACTAACAAGCTGATTTTATACATTTAAGAATAAAGGGCCAGAAAATACTGCACTCCACAGGATGCAATATATTAACCCCATTACCTACAGAAATAAAGTTACTGCTAATGGTAAATTTCAATTTTTAAAAGCAACCAATGAAGAAAATAATAAAGTGGTGTGTTAGAGGTTGTTGAGGGGAGTTTTTTTTCTCTCTCTGAAACAGTCGTAAATCAAGAATAAAACCCACATTTTTTGTTTCTATGGTTCCCTCTGTCATTCGCCAATAACATCAAATGTGAAAAAGACAATAATTTGGCAACAGGTTTTCAATTTTGGCAACAAAAATATTCCAAAAGAAATTATACTGGTAAGCAATTGCATAATTTTTCATGCTTTTTATCAAAATTGGTGTGTACTTTGAATATGCCACAGGGAATCATGTCTTAAAATTAAAAAAAATTAGCACCTTCAATACCGGGATATGAATAAATACCGAATGATATCAGAAATGGAAGTATCTAGTTTTTCGCATAACTTTGATTGCAGTCTCAGTTGTTCCGAATAGATAAGGGATCACTGTCCTTGTAAGTGCAAGTGACACTTATGTAAGGTTTACACAAATCAACAATATGAAGCTCTAATGTTCATCTTGCATATCTGGGAACATCTGCTTCACCATTCCTACAGGTACCACAACTACTTTGTCATCTATTGTTAAGAAGGAGAACTCATCTTCTTCCTGACAAACACTATCCACCTCATCAATTACGTCTTCTACTGGAAATTCTGTTTTCTGTTAAAATACAATAGTATAGGTATATTGTAAGGGTATTAATGAAACATATTTAAGAAATATCTGAACAATTTTTGCTATATTTAGGTGTTGAACCTTTCGCCTAGTGTTAAAGCTCTTTTTGATGGAGTGTGAGGATAAGTGACCCAATCGTGTTTATGATAAAAAAAATGTATTACTTTGATCTTGCTGCTGCATATACTCTTTGACGGTTTGTTGTTCTTTAATTGTGTATTTCTTTACTTTTCTGCTTTAACAATGGATTTAGTTACATGTTTATTATAACCATGACATATTAATGTCTCCATGTAAAATTTAATGGTATTAAAAAGCATTAGCCAATAACAATATATTTCAAAAGTATCAGTTGACAGCTGCTAAAATTATTAAACTAAAACTATCTGAATGGACAAAAAAAACTTTATGCCTTTTTGATGATATAACTACTGTACTAAAGTACATTAAGAATTTTTTTGCAATATCTTATTTTAGCTTAAGGTAACAGGCGACAGGATTGCAATAATTTGAACTTGCTATCTAAATTTGTATAGCAGAATATCAATGTATCATTTCCTATAATTGCAATAATTAACCTCACAATTTGTCTGTTGTTCAAGACACAACACAAATCAGATTTCCCACCCTTCCCAAAAAAAATTCAAGGACTCTTCAAAGGGTATTTTCACAAAACTCAAGGACCAAAACAGCATTTGTACTGCTATTTTATTCATTCAACATGTCTTTCAAATTAACTTTTTCCATGAACATTTAAGTATTAAACTTCAAATTATGAACTTATATACAAGGAAATGTTACACGTACTTCAACGCAAGTTTTCCAAGGCTTTCAAAGTCACTATTTTTTATCTGTTTAAAGTGAGTTTATTATACAGTAGGAGAACCATGTGACATACCGTGACTAAGGTCTGGGATGTTGTTGAAAGGGAAACTTCATTTCTGTAGGTATTTGTAACACTGTCTGTTATGACAAGTCTCCAGGTTGAAAGGTTTCATTCACACATTTGCACCATAAGGCCACCTAACATTTGTTTGTTGCATCTTCAAAATATATGTTCTTTATTTTGACATTCTCAGTACCTCACATACAGCTTCTTCCTGAATAAAAGGTAAATCAATAAAATACTGCATTAGACTTTCCAATGGATAATAATGCATTTTGCCTTTCATCTCAAATAATGTTTTAGAACAGCCATTCATTTGCTGATCGTGTATCTGAAGACATCAATTTAAAGATGTCATCAGACAATTATCTTAATTGAGATTCTCCATCTATCATTGGCAGTGTTTTCCGTGGACTTTTAAAATTGAAAGTCATTGCAATTTCATATCCGAGGCCAGGGTCATTTCCAAGTATTGGAGGTCATACAGGAATATGCTAAATCGAGTCGACGCTTATGTACTTAGACACATTCAGTCTGCATGTAATAATGAAATTGAAGTTGAAACTGAAAGTACATTTTCGGAAAATCGCTGTAAGGTTAGAACATGTGATCAGTGTATTTAATACAACCTGCGAGTTTAAACGTTTACATGTTAATTATCACGCATGTTTGAACGATACATGACTTATGATTGAGGAAAAATACTGCAAAATATTAAACAGAGCACAGAGACGAATGCTGGCTGCATCATAACAATAACAAATAAAATGTAGGTCAACCACGCGATGGGTCAACCACAATGTTGAAACGATAAAATTCAATAATTATACAGTTGAAAATATTAGTTAATGACATTAATCATAATATACAACAAAATCACATACCTTAATTTAGCTTTTGTAGCATACAAAATCAATAATGACGTTACAACGTACAATCGTTCGCTTCCCGACATATATTCCCGCCGGTCTGCGCAGGCGCACAATAGGCTCTGGGGTGGGACTGAAACCCGTTATCCGGGATCCGTGATTCTCCGGGATCGATTTTTAAAAATTGTTCGAGTGGAACATATGTTAACTGAAGGGTGTGAACGAATGTTCCTCTATCCGTTATTGACCGTTGATACCTACGATATAGTCCAAAATATCGATCCCGGATTTTCCCACCAAAGTCACGGATTTTTTTAAAGTCCCGGATTTTTTGAAAGTCCCGGATTTTAGTCACACCCTAGGCTTTGTTCGATTTTTTCCCAAATTTTGTTCTTAACCGAGTCCGTGCAATAATAGTATTTCCCTCATGTTGACAATACTGTATTTACATTTGTTATACATGTTCACTTGTTGTTTACTGACTAATTTTCTAAATAAAGATTAGCTATACGTATATATATATATAGATATGAATATCAATAATTGAAATATATAGGTATCGCAAATTACCTATCAGACAATTGAATGAACCACTTAAAAACTTACTTCGATACAAATAGTCCATCAAGTTTCCATATAAAACATGTAATGAACGCTTTAATACACGTTCATAGTTCCACCAACCGGTGAGATCCATTTTATCTGTACGAAAATCATAATAACATAATACTCTCTAATAAGCCAAAGGCGTATTAATATGAATACTTTCTAATTAATACGTATCTACAACATCATCAAAGTCGTGACATTAAGGCCAATATAAGCTGTTAGACAATATTACGCCAAAGGCGTATTAATATGAATACTTTCTAATTAATACGTATCTACAACATCATCAAAGTCGTGACATTAAGGCCAATATAAGCTGTTAGACAATATTACCATGAATAGTCTATGTATGTAAATTTGTACATCTATGATCGTGTGGACACTAATCATGAAATGAACGCTGCTATGGGGTTTACAACCTCTTCTGTAAGTAACATCATTTCAAGACAACGCAACATGCGATGTCACTATTTACAAGCAGGAAACATTATTTACTTCATAGGGTCGTTTTCATATTGCCATATGGGACAAATATTGCTTACTGTCAGTATATGGTGACGTCACATGTGACGTTTTCTGGAAATGACGTCACTTAATATATCAAAACCACTGTGACGTACTAAGCATGATATTTTCCGCGATATTTTGAAAACCCTCGTATTTAATTCAGTGTTACTCTTTCAGGCAGCGAGCTGGGCATGTCAAACGTACAGTCACATTGGACAGCTCAGACGAAGACATCTTGTTTGTCTGATGTCCTTTATCTAAATCACGACAAGAAAGTATTTGTTAGCTTCAGTTGTGTCAACTTCGTTCAGCTGCCTGCTACTGTTTCGTCTGAACCAGTTTTCATTTGTTTAATATTGGATTATTTGCACTAAATGTCTAATAAGAGTACGAAATTATTCGTCTACTAACAGTGTGCCCAAATAACGGTCTGTATCTAAATTGCTTATAACGTATTAGTCATATATTCGATCAAAGTATTTGTAATGGCCATGATATTTTTATTATTTCATTTGTTAAATAATATTTTTATGAGAATTCAGAACATAATTTGCGAGTCAAAGTGTACATGAAATAATGCCTAACATGATCACCAATACTAAAGGGATACAACCACTTGATTAAATGATGGTAAAACATGGATTGCGTCCCTTGTACTGTCAAGGCAAAACGAAATGGTGGTCAAATGAACTAATGTTTTATATAATCTCTGTTGAACAGAAGACAACCATATGGTATATATCGGTTAATATTAGTTAGAACCGACTAGAATTCATAATATGGTCAGAATTAAAAAGTGTTTGTTTGGCATAATGTCTGAAACCGATCCCTAATAAAATAAGTTTTAGAGCGGGGATTTTGGTAGCATAATATAAATATATACTTGAGTGACAATAAAAGTAACACATAAACTATATACATGTATCAACTACCTACTTTACCCACACTTAATTTTGCTATTTAGTGTAATCCAACATTACCATTTTTTCATGATGACCTAGATGTATTTAACTCTGAAGCGGTTAACAAGTTGTTATAACCCAAAATAGTATCCGTTCTAAATAACAGTAAGTTCAATAAGTAAGTGTTCAACAATCCTAACTCCATGATACAGGTATTATCTTTGTTAGTATTTCTATTACATTGAAAACGTAATATTCGGCATTTTCGACCGAAAATTCACCTTTCTGTACAAATGTCACGAGATGTATTTGTTTTGTAAAATGAATAGATAGAACTAAGTATGAACGGAATTGTGTGATTCGGTTTTCATCCATTAAAACCAATTGTCCACAAAATTACCCAAACACAGATAGATAGATACTTTTATTCCCTCCATGCATGGAGAGCAGAACAATATGAACAAAGTGAATCAATATACAATACAAACAGCTCACCAATAAATCTTACTCATATTTTGAGTGTCTGATTAATGTAATGTGTTCCCTTTGCTGATTGTTCTGCCAATGATGCATTTATGTTGTTTATATGTGTGCGTATACCCATGTTTTGAATGTATGATTATGGTAACGTGTTCCCTTTGCTGATGGCTTTGCCAATGATTCGTGTATTTTGTTTATATGTATGCATACCTGTCTTCAATGGTTGAATAATGTAATGTGTTTACTTTGATGTTTGATCAGTCATTGATACATGTATGTTGTGCACCTGTATGTTTACCCATGTCTTTAATGTCTGATTTATGTAATGTGTCAAATATGATATTTACTATGTATGTTATTTATATGTATGTATACTCATTTCTTAAATGTTCGGTGCAATATATTTGTCCATTAAGATGCCATTGATTCTTGTATGTTGTTTATATGAGTTGAGTGAAGTTGGCGCGGCAATCGTACATCGTACATCAACATTGAATACCGACCAGATGTTTATATGTATGTATATATATACGTAATTAAGTATGTTAACTGTGCGTCTGTATGTTTATCTACTATAAAATCATGTTGATTACCTGTCCGTTTTGAACATCTTCGTGTTGTATGTATGTATGCTTTATATTTGCATGCAACTTTATTTTATGTGCTCTTCTACCTTGGAGGTAATAAAAGTATATATAAAAGTATATATCTTGAGTCATAATGCAGTTTAGAATTTAAAATAAACAGGTTAATACTAATGTATATTAACACAAGTACAGAAATCCGCACATATGAGAAACGCGTGTAAACAGTGTACAAATTGATATCTGAAAACACTCAGAAGTATTTTAGCCCAATCTCGGTACACACGCTATTCATAACATGTACATGTGTTTTTTGTTTGTTTTTTGCACCTCATGTCACATTTGTGTATGTCCTGAGATTAAAATAAAATTGGTATTCGATGTTCATGTGCTAAGATCAAGTTGTTGAGGAAGCATGGTCACACATCAGGAATGCTTCGGTTATTTCCGTCGGATATATAGTATCAAACAATAGCGTCATGAGCTGTAATTATATATCATAACACTGAGTTCAATGTTTAATGCATGCCATTTTCTCCAAGTTGTAATATCGGTTAAAATAGATAAAACATTTCAGGTATGACAATAAACACAGAGCATAAATCGTACACTGTGTGGGTTTATCAGTGCATCATATGTAACGTAGATTCAGTATAAGATAAATATTCTAAAAGGAGGATTGTTGACAAAATTGATCGAATTTAAGTACAATGGATAGACATCAAAAAAGTGTAGATAGGACTGTCAAACAAATTTATCCCAATTTGGATGGAACTAAGTTTGTCAAGGATAATGTAAACGTTGGCAGGTAGGGTACAGCACTGATATATCGTAGTGTCAACTATTATTTTAGACATTTATTTTACTAATTTAAAAAAATGTAATTTTCCAATATTGCTTTAAATACTTCGAAAAGATGTGAAGTATTCTATAAAATACAGCACTGACCAACGACATTTGTGGTAATGCTGCACTATACTGGAAACACAAGCCTCATTGAATCGCACTCAACGTTTCCGAATCTTGATATTCGTCTATTACATTACAGAACAGAAATGGCGGATTGCAACTGTCAACATTTTATTATAAGGCAGCATTTGCTGTACATTTATTATGAGTAGATCGGAATTAGTATTTTTAGTTCGAAATCGTGGAGCAAATTCACATAGCTTAGCAAATATGTTCAACTTAAAAAGATAACGAATAACTCCAGCGACCTCATAGGTCAAGGTCATCATCGGAAAACAGCTATACATGTTTGTTTCGTCTCATCGGGTTTAACGCCGTTTTCTCAACGATATTTCAGTTATAAACGGCGGCCGGTTCACCTAACCTGTACATGCGTAGTTTTGTGAATCGTATAGGAAACCGCTGTTTCGGCATAGCCGTTCTAACATGGATTTGCTATTTGCATATCAGTGTTGTGTAAACCGATTTAAACTTACGTTAACCATCAAGGCAATTTCTCGCCAGACGAACAACGTTTATAACATTGACGCGGATTGGTTAACCTTTCGATAAAGGGTACGTTACCTTACCGAAATCCTATGCATTTCGGTGAATTTACCGGAATCAATTTAAGATCTGGAGTCAACAGCAATCGTAACATCTCGGCATTTTTATGTTGCACAACAAATCTTAACCTCCAAATTGCGCCGACCGTCTTTTTTTCAAGATATTTTTTCATGCGTCCACAATGCGTTACAGAGAAAAAACGCATTACTGACAAAAAACGAGTATATTGTTTCGTCATATTTCGTCTAAATCATATAACAATTTAAAACGTGTGGTGACATTTAATGGTGATATCTCATTTCTACTCGTCGCCATTGTTATACCACAGTGTAACATTGCATTGTGCAAAATAGAGTTAAACTTCACTTAAAAAACACCCCAAATACCAATACCACCTCGAAATTAAAAACACAATAATAAAGTCCATTTTCAGTTTTGCTCTTTATTGAACGCAAACATTAAGACCACCTAATTGTTAAAGCCAGTGTTCAAGGGTCCTAGGGGTGGTCTTATCATAGAGGTTGTAAATCCCATAGCAGTACTCATCTGAAATGGAAAGGCATTGTTCATTTGTATATTTTGTTTTGGAGCGTCTCCTCATTCCTTTTACCATGCACTTCCTGTAAAAGTGGATAATATCGCCTGTCGAAATGTTCGCAAATTGCCGATTTCAGACGTCTCGCGTGCGGAAATGTTTGCGAGGGAGGGATGATTGCCATTTACTGATGGATTATTCCGACAGTTTTTGTTTCACAATTGCGGTCAGCCAGTTAATTTTAAGGAATTCATGCTTGTCCTATATGTATAGGTCCAACAGAGATAAGTATATCCTTAACTCTAGCAATTTATTGAACATTACAAGGTTTGATTTATTGTGTATTTATATAGTCTATTCCCTCACAATCAAACTATTTTCCCTTTACATCGATTTGAGAGAAGTGCAATGGTTCTCACATTCCAATTCATTTTAAAGATTTACGGTCACATAAAGTTCTTTATCATGAATAAGGATTTACAAAACATATTGTCTGGTTAGTTTAGAGCTTTGTACAGAAAAGGAAGATACAATCCTTACAATGAAATGGTAACATTATCTCTGTTAATTATACACTTTCAACAATAGTTTACTTGTATTGTATTTTTTTCAGTGATCACCAGTTTGAAACCGGAGATTTAGATTACACTGTCGCCGAGTTTTATGAAATATTCAGATATGAACTTCCTTGTCTGGTTTTTGTCGACCAAGGATTTTATGGTGATATAATTGAGGACACATTTGACAGAGAACAGGTAAGTAAGATATACACGACAAATCCAATAACCTGCTTACTTTATCATTGAACAATGTCTAAAGTCACTCGTTCCCCAATATTTATGCACGCGATTAAGTTATCAGTATATCGAAGAACATGCTGCCTTGTGTTCATTTACGGCTATACGTCGCGAACGTTTTGTATTGTATCCCTTGCCCAACGTATCACATTGCCTGCACACGGGGAACCAAACTGCAAAACGTTAAGAAACGATACGATCGATAGCCTCACATACCTTTACTGAACACAGGGCAGGTCAGAATTACTTCGAAGATGGATGGGAAATGTGAACAACAATTTTAGAGTGGCAGTCCGGAAAGTCTTAGCTACGTATAAAAGAGAGAATTCAAGCAGACCTACTTACGAATTGATATAAAGAAATGAAAAAACAACATCAATATGCCTTCAATATACAAAATAGGGCATTTCAGGGTAACCGTATTGATAAAATGAAATAGATTTCAACATAGAGTAAAATATGGATCAAAGATAAATGATCGTTCATTGGAAAATACTAAAGTACTTTAGAGCAGGTTTGCATGGGTATAACATGAATGCTACTATTTACTGTTATTGTTTAAATCGTTAAGATATGTATTTATTTCAACCTGACATTTTGATGTTACTACTCATTATTCACGCATGTCTTAAATCTTATCAAGCACTTCGTTCTAGGTTTCAATGATAAGGTAACTATATTCATAGTTGATATACAGTTAGTGCATTTTCACACTTACTTATCATTGTGTGTCTTGTCCAGGTGATTTTATTGAATACTGTGTCTACACAAAGACGTGTAGTCGGCAAAATGGTGCATAACTCACAAACAAGGTGGATAAGTATACCTGCCAACTACCATGAAAAACTGCGTGTGGTGAAAAAAGGAACTGGTAATCTTCCTTCATTTACTGTACTCTTGAAAACTAAATAATAATATCGGTCGTGTATATTGAAGTTTCTCTGCATGGGGGTTTATGATAACACCTAGGAAATCTGAATATGTAACTCATAAGCAGTTAAAAAAGTCATAAATCAATTCATTAAGCAAACAAACTTAGACCTAATTACCATAACCTTAACACAATGTACCAATGTCTATACACCGTGTATCATACCATCTACACATTACACATTGCCTTAACTACGTACGTGGTGAATCTTGCCCGAGGACTGTGTACCTTGCTTGTAACAGTATACATTGTCTTTATACCACAGACCTTGCCTTTATTCCGTGTAACAGGCCTTTATACCATGTACATTGCCTTAACATCTTGTTACTGGCCTTAACACAGTGTACATGGCTATTACACTGTGTACCTTGCCTTTACACATTATGCGTTTCCTTTACATTATGTAACTGGCCTTTACACCATGCATATTGCCTTTACACAATGTACTTGACCTATACACTATGCACCTTGCTTTTATACATTATACGTTACATTAACATCATGTACATGACCTTTACACATTATTCATTGCATTTACACCCTGTCTTTACACGATCAGTCGTGCCTTAAGACAGTGTACATTGCCTTTACACGATGGACATTGTCTTGTCACCGACTACTTCTCCTTTTATCGAATACCTTTCCTTTACATCATTCATATTGCCTTTATACCGTGTACATTGCCATCGCGTACGTTGCCTTTATATCGTGTACATTGCCTTTATATCGTGTACATTTCCTTTATACCGTGAACATTGCCTTTATATCGTGTACATTGTCTTTATATCGTGTACATTGCCTTTATACCGTGTACATTGCCTTTATACCGTGTACATTGTCGTCGTGTACATTTGGTTACTAAATATTACAGAATGTTTCACGAACGATTTCCAGTGTTTTTCACAATATATTACAATGAGAAAAACAACATATTTGTCGCAGGAGAAGAGGAAATGTATTATAAGGTTGACTGTCATTTTATTCAGCCATAGTGCATCTCAGTATGAAGTGCTTTATGCAACTGTCAATGTTGTGGTTATAAAATCGGTAATCGGGTAAGATTTTGACAACTAATGGCATTCCTTGTTTGTGGATCAGAAGGATAAATTAGTAAATCCTGTCAAGATCCTTACTTTGGGTTTAGACGCCGGTCAATATCAAGCTAATTAAATGTCTTATTTTGTAAAAGGAATGCAATTTTGGTGGTTTGAAACTACCATTTAACCATCTGAGAAGATTGTATTCAAACATTTCATGTTTTACAGCAGGACCTGCAAAGCCTTTGCGAGTTATTCTGCAAGAATCTAACTTACCATGTCATGTCATGTTTCCTGAAGATACTACAATCCAGGTCGGGGCAACATCCAGACCGTCAAATCATCTACCCATGATAGAACTTACCCACACATTCGATGAAATGTTCTTTCTTGGAAATTTTGTGAACAATGGTGAGTCCTTACCTGCCTGCCATTTTATAGGATTTCCCATTTTGTTTCACCTATTAATCAAATCCTGTTGCTATGGAAAGCTGGAGGAATTTCAAAAACAAAAGAAAAACGACCCTTATCATAATATAGTTAGATCACACAGCTAACATGTTTTAACAAACTCTGAGACTACGCGTGGTCACATTATACTGGTGTTCTCAGAGCTTTCTGTCAAGTTATATTTCTAAGCTATGAACTCTAAGCCTAGGGTCACATTATCTTTTCATTTCAGACTTTGAGAAGTAATTTGTGACTTTCATATTTTATAAACTTGGTAATTAAATTTGAGAACAAACTATAAATCAAACTGAATGTTTAGATATTTAAACTAAATTGTATAAATAGATACATTTACCCCCTGAATTATGACATAAATTGCTTGGCTTTCATTAAATACGTTTATTTCATTAATATCTTTACTTATTGTGCCATCACCGTATTAAATACAATGTACGTTTAAATGTTTTCATAATGCCTATGTTTCAGGCGAGCTTGCGATGAATATAGTTCCAGTGCCTCTCTACTTGTTTCAATTGAGATTTAAACTAATCAAGGGATTCAAAGATAAACCAATACAGGAATTTACAAATCTGATGGGGAAGTTGAAACTGGCTTCAAGTTTTCTGAACTACAAAATACGCTGTGGAAACATGAGTACGTATACAGTCTAGAACAGTTAACCATCTAGTAAATGTTTAGTCACCTCTTGTCAGTTTAATATTTGTTACATGCAAGCAGTCTGAATTCAATTATACCGTGATATTGCTATTGGAACAGATAAATGTAAGGATTGATAGTGTAACGGCTAAAATAACCACCATTCACAAGCTGGAGTGATCACAGAAAGGCAAATGCACAATGTATAATTCTCTAGCGAGATTATTTGCATGAATTATTTTCATCACCATGTAACAATACAATTATAATATAGTAATAAAGAGATATTCTGACTTGCTCAAACTTATAGCATTGTTCATAAGCAAAACCATAGTGACAGTTTTTACTGATTTGGTACGGAAACATAACTCAAGTAATGAATACAAATGTAAAGTCATATCGTTTGTTTATATTTTAGGTATTGCAGAATATGACACGAGTGCTGTTCATACCGGTACACAGTTTTCTTTGATGCAACCGAACGTTTATACAGATTTTATGACAATCGCCAGACGGAAGCCTGTGGCACCTCCAAAAATGCCATTTCCGAACATTCCGTCCGCTCCGCAACCAGAGGTACAAAGCAGAACGCATAGCTCTAGTACTACTAATCAACACAAACCGACACAGATACCCCAAGGAGGCCAAGGTCATGAAGTTGTGCCACATGAGGTCAGGCGATCAGGTCAATCGACCGCATCAGCCAAACAAAGACTGTTGAATAGGCCTTTGCCACCATTACCTCATGAAAAAGCACAACATACAAAAGGAGACACAAAGGACAATAACAGCGGGCGTCAACCAACACATGGGTTTGTACTGTTGGCAGAGACAGTAGGTATAAATAATCCGCCTCCCACCATTTCAACATATTCCGCGGAGACGAATATAAGTAGCAGACGGCCTCCGCCCGAGCCGCATCCAGATTATGGCACAACGTGGGAAATACAAGCCGAGCTCACAACAACGCAAGCTTCTTCAAGACACAACAACGAAACATTACTGTATAAAGGCAAACATAGTTCACATAAAGCTCCAACAAATGTTAGAGCACTAACGATTTTTGAAGTTGGTGAGTATTTAACCCGATTGAACCTATACAAATATCTACAGCCTTTCCGAGAACATATGATCGACGGTGAAATGTTGATTGAACTTGACACGGATATTCTCGCTTCCAACTTTGGTATGAAACAGATTGAAGCCTTGAGACTTATTAAATTTGCAGAGACAGGGTATATTCCGACATAACGATATGTTTAATCGTCTTGTGCTGAAAGAAAAGCGGACAATGGAGATGTTACTGCGTTATAAAATTTAATTCACTGAAGTATTTAGGTTAAACTGGTCCCAATGTGTTGGTTTCCACGAAACACATGCCATTTTAACTACATGTATTGTGTAGTCGTCATCAATGTAAAATGAGTAGAAGAAATTAATATTTTGGATCTAGAATGATCTAACAGTTGTACATGTGTGTATGTGTTTCTTTCCTCTAAAGTTCCGTTCTCTACCAATGACAGAGGACGTGTTTGTGTTTATTGTAGTGCATATTGCTAAACATACGTTCATTGTTGTGATACAATACCATTTAATAAGGTATTTACGTCGTCTAGATTGTTTTACGAAACTGATTCATTGTATGTAAAATACTGTCGAATATGTTAACTCAAAGCCTCTTTACGTTATTTGTACATTGTTGCTTACGGTACAATGAAACTTAACTTAAACGGCATTATATTATTATGTATGCAGTTAATGTATGTGAAATCATCATTACCGACGAAAATGGTTTTATTCCCCGTATTTACTTTTGTATATTTTGCAAGAAATGAGACATTTAACTCCCAGCTTTCTTCTGGAATACACTTGCATCTGTAGGCTGATGCTTTTGAATGTGGCAAACTCTGAAACGGAACACGTAAGAAAAACGATATTTGGTGTACATGTGTGCTCACCTCATGTCATTGCCTGTTCGTATTAAATCTTCAGAATTTATAATCAAGGTAATAGACAATACATACTTTCGTTTTTGATGGTGAAACTTGTTATTGGCTACTTTTGGTTTAGAAACGCGTAAATACCGTCTAATTGAAAGATATGTGAAATGACAAAACAGTCTGATGATTTGAAACTACCATATACTTATCAGAGAAGGATTAAGAAAAAAATGTTCTATTTTGGTTAACATAAACAGTGGATAATAAGAGATTCAAATTAATGTTCATTGTACGTGAATTATATGTAATTAATTGGATACAAGCGCATTGTTAATTTTATTGTTTATCACTAGTATTCAGAACTCGTAATTTCATGTCTTAGGTCAGTTTCTACGTGCACGTTGTCTATTGTATGCAATACATATACGCATGTCTTCCTTTGTGTCTTGTGTTATATTCACGATTGTATATGCCTAAATGAATTGCATGGAAGTATTATAAATCGAAACATGTGTTATTATTCATTTATCTTCTTATGTATCGCCATTCGAAGAACGGCGAGGGGCTATTAAGTGTTACCCCTGTCGGTTAGTGCGTTCGTCTGTTTTGGTTTTTGAGTAATTACTCTTGAAAGGATGGACATATTTACTTAAGCACATACGCATGTGATCTTGAAATACAGACCATGCTGGATGACGTTTACAATCCACCAATAATTCGTACAAAATAAAATATGTGAGTTTTGCATAATATTACATAAGGAATATGTGTAATTATGTGTTATATATTTTTATTATCTTGCATTTTGTAATAATTTACGAACATACAAAGCTCTTTTCTTAATAATAGTATAATTTTCAGATTTCATACATTATATCAAGTATGCCTTCATACCACGAAAACAAGCATTTGTAAATGGTCCACAATAAACAAAACACGTGGTATTCATCCTCTTGTAAACTTATTTTAACATTTTGAATACAGTATGTGCATAACTTGATCTTTTTTACAATATGCTAGAATACTTTTTGTTATTTTATTGTAACCAATACAGAGCGAGTTCAGACAAGGTTACTAAGCAACCATGCTTGTTGTCACTTTGTCTTTGATCATCTGTACTAAGAGTTTCATTTCAGTAATATTGTTCGTCACGAGACACGTGAGTAATGTACATTGTAATTGTTTTATTGCACGGCACACGGGTATCAATATTTGATTATAAATAATAAGACGATTTCGATCAGACTATTTACACTTGTACACTTCACTGAAGAACTCCACAAGGAAATCAGTAACAATCCCTTTGTCTGGAATGTTTGCCATCATTCCATAAACCCCTGCAGTCCCCTTCTTAGCCAACGCTTTGTTGTCCTAAAATAAATAAGTATGAAACAGATCAATGTTTAAAAACATTTCTAAGTTGTACATTATTCCTAAGGATTTCTTTGGGTCAGTTGCTCTCAGTGCGAATTTTAAAAGACAAATCGTCGAATTATTTTCAGAACCCTTTACCTTGTTTTTCGTATTTTTGAGAAAAACGTCTTAAAGTTTTACCCTCCAGTAGAGAATAGTTACATACGAGGTTGGTGAATTGCATTTCAATAAAGTTATGTGCATTCCAGAACCAACCATATAGGTAGAACAGATAGAAAGAGCTTCAGACGGTTTCAACGATACCAAACACTCAAAACCGCCAAACAGTGAGTTACGGAGTTCTGGAAATAATGCGACGAAATATATCGGAGTAGATTAAAGGTTATTCTATACCGTGAAGCCTCAGTAATAAGAACACTCCTTTGTTTGAAGAGGTGGTCTTAGCTGTGCGGTGGTCTGATTATCGAGCTCAAATATGGGAGAAAAATATTTAAAAAATGATCCATCAAAATATGTGGTCGTATTGATAAGACGGTATCTAAGTGATTTATCACTGCATATCTTTATAAAAGGTTACCTATTGGCTCTGAAAATAAACGTCACTTGTTTTGAGAACTCAAGGTACATTGTTATCTCTAGAAGCATCCTGTTAACACCATGTATCTGAGTAACTGACACGGAAGTCCCGTTAAAGTAAGGTCATTGACAGTGCACATGACTAAGAATCTTTAGTTCGAATCCGGAACAAAATGCTCCGTCTGTGAACCCTTTGATTTGACTGACAATCCAAAATCTCATCATTTTGTGTGGGAAGGTTTTAAGTAGGTTGTGGTGGAACAAAACAAGTGTAGTATAAGTTAGGAGATATGACTACTGGTTTAAACACCAACGTTAATATACCAAACTAAACGGACATCAATTTATTTACCTTGCAATGTTTCACGGAATCTTCAAGATCAGCTAGAAATTTGTCTGCAATGTGCGCGTGGTGTGGCAGTATGGAACAATGCAGAGAGTCTGGTAACTGGTTTCTTTCCATTTTCCAACCTTTGGTTTCCATAACATCTGCTACAGCTTGTATATTAATAGACTGGTCACGTGATGCAATTGCGAATGCTGTCATGCATGGCTGGCCCATGATATAAATACCCTGTGAATGAAAGTGGATCAAAGTAAAATTCAAACACGATTTTATAAATTTCTCTCATTATTAAATAGCAATCACACATTTAAAAGACGGCACATCAAAGTCAGTGTTGACTGTTCATGATTGTGCTGATGTAATATTCTTTATACCAGAGGGATGTTTGTATCATAATGTATATTTGAGATATTGCTATACTAATATACTAGCGAACATAATGACATATATATAATAAGTAAAAATTGCAAAATTCCACCAATGAAATGGCTCTTTTGAAAAGTATGGTACGATTTAAAAGAAATTTGGTCAATAAACCCCATTGGGAGCCCCTTTCAGAGGCCGCTATATTTATGAATGAAATGTCATTAATTGTATTGATTCGGAATGAACGTTATTAAACATTAAGATATGAAGACTAAACAATACTTGAAACATTTACTGAATTGATTGATTATAGGCTTTTCTTATAAATTGTTCACCTATTGTTAGATGCAGTTGAAGTGGCCCGTGCTGAACTACGTTCCGCGTAGTAATTTGCACTTTATGGAAATTGGGTCAAATGCATAGCGTCTGAAATGTAGCATAGGTTCTATGGACCTTGGGCTAATACCCCATGCCAAAATGGCTCTTTCAATATTTGCACTTCGTGAGTGTTACACATTGTATACATATTTAGGGTAGCGCCGTGTTCCATGAAAGTACGAACCATTAAATACGAGCTTATTTCCATCTTTTATTCACAATTTAGCCGGGGTAATTAAGTGTGGGGGGGTCTTTTCCAGACATGCCCCCGCCCCCTTTCTACATATCTCGGACAGTAAATAAAACGCGACACTTTACCTCCTAAGAGATAAAAAAATTATTGCAGAAACAGATGTCGTTTGGGTGTGTTCGTATTCCGGGGTTAATGATAAACACCGTTTTCAGGTAGGTTCGGATAAATACAATGTTCTGGGGTTCAGACAACTTTACTAGTACAAAATCAGATTTCGTCATTCAGCAGATATTACAACCTAAAAAATCCGTCATGTACTTAATGCAGACATAATACGTACTTCAATGTTTTTAATCCTATCTGTCATTTTGGTTGTAAGGTCCATCAGTGATTTAGCTTTAGCCATGTAGCCATCATCGCCCAGTGCTTTCATGGCCGACCAAGCAGCCGCTATGTTGCCTCCTGGAATATGAAATCATATAACTTTATAGAAACGACTTGATTTCATCATTTGATTAGAATAAGAACTTATGTATTATTGATATTGTGCGATATGTTCAGGACAGCGCAACTCTTGATATGTGTGTTCATGTGTACTACGTTCACTGTATTGTCCTTATCCATTATTTATACAATAAATAGTGACTGATGAGGAGTTGCAGACCTGAACACTTGACTTACGAACAGATGAAAACCTGAACTCTTGACATATGAGCAGGTGGACACCTGAACTAGTAACATATGCCAAGGCGGGGGTCTAGACATTTGCCGGTTTCCTATCCACAGCCGTCGTGTTGAGCGACGTATCTTCTAAACTACCTCATTGTTAAATACTGTTCAATATTGATAATGTACTGTTTACATGTGTAATCATATATTGTTTCAATATCAGAGATGTCGTATTGCTTATTGATGACTAGATATAAACTTCCATACACTCTGAGATGAATCATTTGAAGTAAGTATTGCTCCAGACTCTCCTCACAGTGTTTGTTCCCGTAGTGTGTTAGTACACGTTGATATGATTCTGGAACATGCATCAGACTTGGGCTTTATTTAATTATAAGTATCATAAATACAAAACCGCATATGTTTAGTAAAATAGATCGGTTTACATACAAAATACATATTAATTTAGTTTTTTACTTGGTACACATGTCATGAATTAACGTTATTTACGTATCGTTGGGTTAAGATAAATGTCTTATATTACCGGGTCGGGTACCAGCCATTGATGGGGAACCATACAAGCCTCCAGGCCACTCAGAGTACGCGTATATCTGATACTTTCTGATATCTGCATTCTTATAGCAAATAACACTTGCACCCTGTAACAATTATAACATTTAATTCAGTAAAGATAATAGCAAATAACATTGCAATCACTTTACAACAAGCATGTTAATTTAAAACAATCATTTCTACCATTCGAAAACTTATACATTACTGCGACGAAAAACAGAATAGTTAATGTACCAGTTATGTTTACCATTCTTACAAACGTATGCTCCTTAAAAAGTTGAAACATTGGTTACTTAAATCGCTTGAGTGATATAATTTATGCATTGTATACGTAAATCGAATAGTCCAATGTTAGTCCATTATAAGTAAATTATAATTATTATTCATGCCAACAGTAAAATCAAATGAATATTGTAGACAAAATGAATATGAAGCATATGCATAACTAGTGAAATAATTTGACAGATATAGGGTATAGGGCTTGTTCTTTTAAACGCGAATACTTGATGGTGCGATTTCCTTCAATGGTCGGATACAATAGTGGCAACACGGAGTTTGTTTCAGCACAATGATGGACTTGTTGAGAAAACAAATATCACGATTGACTTAAACCCAGATAACCTAAATATTTACCTTCACGGAGAATCCATACTTATGTACATCCGCAGACATAGATGTTACACCGGGGACTCGGAAATCAAATTTGGGGACATTATATCCTAGTTTTTCTACCCTGAAAAAATAATACATTTTGTACTTATATGCAGACAGCAGTCAATATATTTTTTATTGACTGTAAAAAATCTTCACCTTGATTTGCAATGGGTCGCATAATATTTATCAGGAAACATTCATTTTTTCGAGTATATGACTACAATTATTAAAGTGAACCTAATCTCAGAATGTTCACCCGTTTTCCCATCGATTTTAATGACTTGATATATTATGTATTATAACTTCTTGCAAAAACTTCACAAACACTGCAATTATGTATTGAAAACTATTTGTGTATATATCTTTAAGTTTACTTAATGTTCAGCTACCATTGTGTGTGTGTGTTGGTGAAAGCTTCAATGTGTATGAATAAGTTTTAGAATATAGTTCTTGACAAATGAAATCAAGTTAACTCAAAATGCCACGAATATAATCACCATGGTAACATAAATCCTCCAAAACAAGCATCTACGTGTAAAGGTAGTCCCTTCTTGATTGCAAGAGCCCCTACAGCTTCTATAGGGTCCATAACAGCATGACAAAATTGAGGGGCCGACACACATATCATCACCGTGTCTGCATTGATTGCCTTAAATATACCACAGAGGAAACGTAAGATACATAATCTAGTATTCATGGATTTCTATTGAAACAGTGGAACTTACAATAACACGAATAATGTAAATCGTTGTTGCGAAACAGTTCTGTTATACACAAATATGTTTACCTTTTATCTACAGTTGTTGTGATACACAAACTGTGTTCTAGTAAGTCAGGATTGTTTTACAAATAAAGTAAAACATCACTTAAATACCACCTCGACAGTAACACCACTTCATTAAGAAGACCGTACTATCATGAAAAGGAATTTATTTTTTCTTCATTATTTTAACTCAGAAATATCATGACCACCTCACCACTAAGTCCGACTTTTTCAGATCCAATGTTGGTCTTATTATTGAGGTATCACTGTATACATAACCCTGATATTGTGTAACGATAAATTAATTCTTAATTCACTGGTAATTTCAGCAGGCAGCTAGAAATAAGTGCTGAGGAGAAAAAAAATACAAATTATCGTATAGCTAATATGAAATTTCGCTAATAAGACATTCTATTTATCAAAATATGTTTTTAGTCTATGTTAATATTTTTATACCTCCTCTATGGCTTTCACGTCTGCGGTAAAGTCAGAAGACATTGGTGTGTGTATCATCTCTAAACCAAAGTAGTGTGCAGCCTTATCAATGGTAGGATGGACCGACACTGGTGCCACCTACAAGTTATAGCAATATAGAACAGAACAGAACATAAAGTTTATTAATCGACTTGAGCGATTAAAGCTCATCGTCATAAGCAAATATATACACAATCACATCATCATGTGGATAAAACAAAGCAATTATTGTGTAAGCTTCAGATACAATATACGTTGGAACGTTGTATTTAAAATATGCGTGATGTCCTTCTAAACTGTACACGTTTACATTACATAAAATAAGCATATCCAGAAAGTATTGACAGATTGTTTTCCTATTGAGACAAATCGCTATATTGTGTTATTAAAACACACATTTGTCCTAATGTTTCCGCATTTTAATATAAAGTAATGTATTATATACACTGAAGCAATATCTATCTGATAGAGTATATCATTATGATAATAAAACAATACAGACAGGTGTTACTTACAACATTTGGTTTTCCGATTCCCGGCCTTGTTGCTAGCGCCATATCACGATATGTTTTCACCGCCATTAAGTTACTCTCCGTGCCACCGGAAGTTAGAAATCCAACAACCTCGCTATTTCCGTTCAACATGGCGGCCGTCATACTAACGACTTCAGTTTCCATTAATCTAAAATTAAAACAATTCATCACAGGCTTGATTAAACGCAGATATATATACTAACTCGCGAGGATTTAAGAAGCCCATTACATGATAAACCAGTCAATACCTATGTACAACGAAAGTAATATACCATATAATGCCTTCAACGAAAATATTATACAACATCACACTTATAGTCTTTTTCGAGATTTTATAAAGTTTATTAAAGTGAACTGGAAATTGTTCCCAGACAAGGGATCACTAATTTGCTATAACATTATTCAACATTTAAACACGAAATTTAAGTAAAATACTACATTGTTTTGAAAACGATGGTCATTTAACGCAATTTAATCCGAAAGTCAGTCAATTAACTAAATGTGCAAAGGTGGACAGGGTTAGCGTATTACCGTAAGGCTGGGTATATCATTGGATTAAGAGCGTTTTCATGCATAAATCCATGAAAGAATTCCTTGACAAGTCCATCATGCTCTACAGAATGTCCGGTCTTCTCTGTAAATATCAAATGATTATATAGGTCTGTGAACTTGGCTGTTAGTTGTTAGTTCAAATGTTTATTTGGATATGATGGAGAGAACTCACATCTAATTGCTAGCTATGCATGTTCGAATAAACATCTAAACTAACAACTAACAGCTATGTATTCGCTCCATCATATCCGAACTCACATTTAACTTCTGGCTATGCATTTTCGATTAAACATCTGAACTTACAACTAACAGCTGTGAATTCGGGAACGAACATCTGAACTAACAACTAATAGCTATGTATTCGCTCCACCATATCTGAACTCACATGTAACTTCTGGCTATGCATTTTTGATTAAACATCTGAACTAACAACTAACACAACTAACAGATGTGTATTCGGGAACGAACATCGGAACTAACAACTAATAGCTATGTATTCGCTCCGTCATATCCGAACTCACATCTAACTTCTGGCTATGCATTTTCGATTAAACATCTGAACTAACAGCTAACAGCTGTGAATTCGGGAACGAACATCTGAACTAACGACTAATAGATAACTTCACAGACATAATGATTATGTATCATATATTATCTCACGTGACATTCAACATTCAATATAACCATTACTATGAATTTAGTCTATGGCGAGAATTATTACATTTATGCAGAATCATTTTAGTAAAACCGATCAATTTTTTTATACTGTCAATTTCACTCCTTATTTCTCGTGTAAGATATATAAACATCAATGTATATAATTATATAATAACATATGACAAAATCGTTTCAATAAACATCGTACGGTATTACGACCCCCTCAATAATAGGACCACCTCAATAATAAGACCACCTCAATAATAATACCACCTCAATAATAAGACCACATCAATAATAAGACCATCTCAATAATGAGACCACCTCAATAATAAGTCAACCTCAATAATAAGACCACATCAATAATAAGACCACATCAATAATAAGACCACCTCAATAATAAGACCATCTCAATAATAAGACCACCTCAATAATAAGTCCACCTCAATAAAAAGAAAAGTTTTCAATGGTCCCAAAGGTGGCCCTATTATTGATGTTTTACAGCAGTTATAGGAGTTTTCTCCCATTGAACACACTAAAACTGTACACAGACGAGTTCCTACCACAGAATGCATCGAATGCTTCTTCTTGTAGTTGAAAGTTTTGATCATGAAGTGTGTACTGATATGCGAACACGTTGCCATCTCTTTCTGGATTAGCGTCACGTTTCTGTAAATTCTTCATTTGTTCCCGTAAATCGTCCGCAGATATTCCTAAATAATGTATGCAATGCATTCATCAATATGTCTGTCAATCTAAAACTCGTATGTACACAAAGTGTAGGTTTGTCAGATTGACTAAAGCCCATACAAGGTGTACGTTTATCGATTTGACAGAAGATGATACGTCTAATATACATCATTAACAAGTAATATCTTAAACAAAGATGGTCGGCGCAATTTGAAGGTTAAGATTTTTTGTGTAAAAGAAAAAAATGCCATCATGTTACGATTGCTGATCACTCCAGATCCAAAATGGATTTCGGTGAATTCACCATAATTCGATGGATTTCGGTAAGATAACGTACCCTTAATCGAAAGGTTAACCAATCTGCGTCAAGGTTACACACGTTGTTCGGTTTAATAGAAGTCGGTTTCGTTGTTAAAGAAAGATTTGATTAGTTAACACAACACTGATATGCAAAAAGCAAAACCATGTTAGTACGGCTGCTCCGAAACGATCCAAAACACATACGATACTTGTTTAATGCATATATCAATCACTAGCAATGTCCATTAAGATACACGTATGCAATTTCAGTTGATTAAATTCTACTTTATCAAAATGTCGAAGTTGGAAGTATCGACTTGAATGTAGGAATTCTCCACCTTAAAATTGGAATAACTTACTTAATTTAAAGTTGATTATCCGAAATGTAAAGCTGATTATTCCAATTTTACAGTCGACATTGTGATACATAAATAAATCAGATTGGCCCTAGTACGTTTCTGTACTACAAAATGTCGTCCAAAAATCATCATCAAAGCTTGATGGTATGCGGAAAAATAGCGTAATTATACAATATATTTTACCTTTTTCGGGAATACGAACTCTTTGTTTACTTTTGACAACATCCTGTGCTAAACTCGTCGTCTTTACAAAGCTAGATACCTCTCGCTTTAATACGGCATCTATGATTAATTTAACCCCTAAAACAGGAACAATATACCTCGTAATATAGTGACAAGTATTTGATATAAAAATATATTGATATTAAGGTAATAAGTTGGTTGTAATCATTTATAATTTCCAAGCAGACACTTCCAATGATATTAGAAAAATAGTTTGATAAGGTAATAATGGTTAATACGTTATTGATTGTGTTGTTGTTTCATGAAAGATTTAAGATGCTTATGACGATATTATTGATGATGATAAAAATATGGTATTCACGACGACGATGATGATTTTTGATTGTGATATTTGTTGTGATCAGGATTGAAAGGAACAAGATAGCAGAAGACGTTGATGATGGTAGAGGTGATTGGGATGAAGGTGGTGCTTGCAGAGATTGTTGTTGTGGTGTTGAAAGTGATGATGAAGACGATTCTATTGATTTTGGTGGTAATGATAATGAGCTAGGTGTTAATAGTAATACTATCAATGGTGGTTATTAAGACGTCAATGATGTTGCTGGTGTTGGTGATAATGGCAACACGATTATTATCGCGATATTGATGATAGAAAGTAAATATCAAAACCATTTAAACGGCATAGATACAAGAAACATGTGTACAAACCGGGAAGCTCCTTCAATGCAAGAACGATAACTCTGAAGAATTGCTGTGATCCTTTTCTGTAGTATATGCTGATAAGTACAGCCAGAACCAGTGTAAAGATCGCATGTTCTATATAGTACAACATTGCCAGCATGTCCCTGTAATATGCAATACGAGCTTATGTCAAACATCATTGAGTACTAACAACATAGATATTGTATACATATATTATATAACAATTGTAATGAACTTACACTAACTTTTACATGAATTATTTGAAACAATATTTGAATGTCAAGTTTACCATACGCTGGTAACTTACGCTGGTGATTATATTGATGATAAAATGCTAAATATAATTTATTAGACCTTAATCGACTTGTTTTAAATAAAACATAAAACTCGGTTACAACTCAATATGGTGAAATGTGATGTATGTGCAAAATGCTGCAGACAGTTGAAGAGTTATGATTAATTCCATTATACCAGGGGCGGGTCCACACTTGGACTAAGGGTGGCGTGCTTAACTTTTTGCTTGCAGGGGAACGCGGGATAATATCATATGTATAAACATCATCAATATAGAAATATAATGCTACAATAAATCAGAGTCACTTATTAATTTAATTATTTATCATTAAACTAAAGATGTATATTTTCGTACTTATACGCAGACATACATGTAAGTTGTAAGAATGTTAGGGGCACTCCGGGTACGCCCCCATTAATCCGCTGGTGTACTCGTAGTTTGAAAGAACTTGAACAAATTATTGCATGGTCTTTAAATCAAATAACCAGCTGGTCAGATATTGATACTGAACTGAAATAGGATCAGAATTGACAAACATACAGACACACTATAGTGTTTACATTGAGGTATGCATGTTACATTAAACATATTACGCTAGAAAATGAAACAACTTACTTGTGACAGTGGTGTAGTCAGTTAGTAGACTTAACCGATGATAGATGAAATGTGGACACATAGACAGACATGTATACATCGTATCTAACTGTACAAGGTTATAGAATACATGCAGTGTTATAATACACACAGCTATATGTGATAAAGGTTTGATATGTAAACAATCGACTCAGTAAGTTCAACATAAACTCAACGCGTTTATGTAATCAAGTATATATATAGTAAAGTGGCGACCGCAGTATTTATGAATTGATTACATTTTATCACAAACGGCGTGGTTTATCTCTTCTGTTTGTGCATCGTGTCATGTTTACCTTTGATTTGTGTTCCACTTTAAATACACTGTGTTGTTGTGTCCGCGGCTACCCCTGGTGCACAGGCACTCAATTTTTATTGACTGAATCGAGTGCCTGTGCCCTGGTGGGGTAAAGCATTAATACGATGCATAAATAAGTATGTACTCAATACTGACCTGTATCTTTCTATTCTTCCTACATAACGTCCACCACTAACACAACATGGTAATATGAGAGAGCTTCAAGACATAGATCCAGACATTCACACCTCAAACCTTTAGAAGACCGTTTTTTTTAATGTTCAAAACGCACTGTTAGTAGACTTATTTAATATTATCGCTGTATTGACGTCCTCCCAACACATTTGCGCCGCTACGAAAATACATTGTTGAAGTGTGTGGTACCTTAACGGGAAGAACGGTAAAAATATCAAACTGAGTGGGCATACGAAAAAAATAGTCCTATGCAAAATTAATCCACTTATTTTAAAAGCGATTATACCATCATATTGATAGGTTATTCCAATTTTCACCCTTAATGTGAAGAAACATACATTACCATTGTTTTATCATTGTATTAGTTATGTATTTTTACTCGTATTTTATGTTTTATTACTGTCGGCGACTGCGATTTCATGATGCAGTTTAAGTGAAAAGGATATCTCTCTCTCTCTACTAACGTTATGAAAATGTAAATAGGACCAGGAAGAGTAGATTGTGTGAACTTTTGATTTGATGACCCGTGTTTTGACCACGTAAATATAGCTGTGAATAGTTACATAAAATAGAGGAATGAGGGTGCTAGTCTAACGTTCATACCGTATTTCGGTCTTTCACAACCCATCGATACGACTGTTTCAGCTCATATTGGATTTAAAAAAATGGTTTCTTAAGAAATACTCATTTGTGTTAGTTTTGATTTTAACATCTTATATAGCTTTTTTGTAGTTCATTTTCAGGCTACTAATAGTCTCTCAAACTTTTAAGTTATTTATTTGTATTGTAATTTAACTTATCAAGATTGTAAATAGAATGTATGTAATTACTGTGCCATAGTCTCTTATAATTCTTAAAGAATGGTCTTGTATGCATATTTATGTATTATGTTAATGAAATGTTGTGTTATATGCAAGAATGAGACTTTAATAAAGATGTTATAATAAAAACAATGTAGTGTGCGTGTGATGGTACATGTGCATCTTTTCGTAACCCCATGCATTAATTCACTTCCATGGAATGTTTGTCAGTAAAATTAATAACATCGATATGATTCGTTCGGCTTATCTCATTTTTTTATAAATGACATTTTAACCCAAAACAACCAACATGTCTCAAGTGACCGCAATTACATGATTCGACAAGTGAAACGTTTTTGTTTCCTTGTGTACTTAGTCCCACTAAACACATAAGTGATAACACTTAAATCTGTGCTTTACAGCGATACTTGACATTCAATTCATAAGGAGCACATTGGTTTACATGAGAATAATAATTTTTATCTCAAGTATTCTAGGAACACTTTCATATTTATTCGTCTGTTTATTCATCGTAGGTACTGTAGAACCTTTTCAAAGCGCACCAAGTGGTATGGCAAAAAACTTTCAACTGTTTGATATAGTAACTGATTAAGTGGGTATTACTTAAATTTACCCTATTCGTTTAATTTGGGTGATGTTAATAGAAGTGTGAGGTTGGTTGCATCCTTACTGAATGATTACATCCCGGTTGTGTACTTGCTAACAAGAATATACGGCACTCGTTTGATATTTTCATGCATTTTCACATTAAAAATCCATTATCAGACTAATAAGAGTAATCTGTGTGATTTGAGATTTGAGTGCTTAGTGTAAGAATCCATTATAAGCCCAGGTCAACATATCTCTTTATTGCTTTAGTCTTCTGGTTGTGTTTGATGGTCGGCCTGACCATTCCTTGCTCCCCTATTCCCATACATGTTTACCATTGTACCTCCTCAATTTGTAAACAGTTGCTTCCTTGGGGTCTATGTGACGAGACATTGCCTTGTGTATATGGCATTCCCTGTAACAACTTGCTATCTCCGTCAGGAGGTAATAAAGTTGGTGTTATCCTACCTCACCCATGTAATGCTATGGTGATGTAATCGTAATAGTATACCGTTTTTCTTTTATATCTTATAGTGTTAATTTTATTTCAAGTGTTTGTATTGATATATAATTCATTAAAAAAATGAAATAATGAAATATGATAAAACAATAAGAATATAATATATGTATTATTAAAAGTATTCAGTACAAATGAAAGACCAAGAATAACAAAAACCTCTGATTAAGAAAATAATTCATTGATTTTGTTGCCGGTCTATTATCTGTAATGGAAAACAAATACCTAAATACCACTGGCATTTATGTCTTTGTGGAAAATAAACAGTCCTGTTCAAGTTCTGTGGTCTCACAGAAAACGTGCATTAAACATCGTACACGTTATCATTCATATTTTGATAACGTCTTTACATAAAATAATCTTCGGTTGTAATTTATCATTCATTCTTTTATTAAATGTCCTTGTGAACTTTACAATTGCATTTTACATCCGAAATACGCTGTGATACTTCCAATTGTTTGAATGTATGCGAAGTGTCGACGCTACATGCTATGTAGAATTTACAACACTGACATTGTTTAAAATGTACGGCGAAGCTCCATAACCTCTAAGACATACCTTAATAATCAGGTATTAAAGTTAAAAAGAAAACCTCTTCCATGCATTATCAAATAATATTGGACACAGTAAGCTCAAAGAGTTAGGTATTTCAACAAGACTGACTAGTCACTAAACACTTGACACTTTTTCATATACATGCATCTCCATGAGAGCGCGATTGTTTTCATGAATTTGATTTGTAATAACGTTTCTAATAACTAAATCACTGTAATAGTCCGCCAGGTTTAAACATGTTTATCAGTATTATGAATCATAATACAGTCGGACCTTTTTCATTCCAAATCATCGAGTCAAAAAATTATTTCGGATAATAAATGGTTTCGAATAGCCAAGTTCAATTCGATGTGCCTAAGAAGATACGTCGTATTCATTCATATTTCAATAAATTGAATACCAGACCAACGTATAAATTCATATACATGTATAAGTTATTAACGGTTCTAATATATGATAACAAGACCAAATGACAAGTTATTTGGGTACATGTCCTGACTCAACAAACGTACACAATCTGACAGCTTCTAATCTCTTCATGCCAAGTTCTTGTACAAGATCGTCGGTTTTTAAATTTGCCAAAATCATTCCATCCACCTGATTCTCTTTGAACATTCCGATATAATTTCCTAGACTAAGTTCTTCCAACCGATCCCCAATATCTGTTATCGTCATAGCTCTTATACCAGTTATAGTAGCACGCGTGTCTTCATCAGACATGCTCATATTCTTGACCTCTATCCTGTGGTCCAACTTCTTATTTTCTTCATCTTTGTCCATGTCAACGTACATATTCATACCTACCTCGTTAAACTCGATGGTCTTTGATTTACCGGCTCGTTGGAATTCTCTAGTTACTGGAGGTGTAGTGACACTTCGATTCCCTTCAGTCGAGCATTTGTGTATTCTGTTGAAGATTTATGCAAACTTAACAGACATAATACAAGCTTCCTCAAAACATGACATTATATCAATATTACTACAGCTGGCGTTTAGTGCTGTGTGGCGAATGTAAAAATTCGCCCCGTACTTCGTCCAAAGTGGAGCTTACCTTATCTCACTTTATAAGCTTTACACGAAAAAGACGTTATGTCGCTGTGGTGTATTGGTTAGCATAACGGACCGGCACTCCGGAGACACGGGTTCGAATCCCGCTGGCGCCATTTACCGAGTTTTCGTGTTCCTCAAAACATGATTTTATATTAATATAAAATAAGGCTTATATGTGTTCTTTGATATACAATATGTAGCTATGTAGTTTTCTCGGCGTGTTGTACTAAACTGTTATGTTCGGGATAAATAGGCTACAGCGTGCAAAATGCAAGAACAGATAAACGGCGTAAACGTTTCTGTGATATGTGTAACTGGCCCTCAAACACGTCAAGTTCTACAATTCACAATTATTATTATCAACGCTTAATACTTCATGTCCACTTTAATAAATAGATATACACAAACATAGTTTGTACTTAAAAATCAGACGGAATGGATTGTTTAATACTCACTTTAGTCCACTCTCCTTTCCAAGATTAGAGTCGGCATTGTCTTCCACAAGCGCTTGTATGTTGGAAACATCGCCCGGTTCAGCTAGTGTGTCATATATTGCACTGCTGTCAGAATCAATTGTTTGAATATCAGACTTTCCACCACGCATAGGACTAACTGTGGCTCTGGCAAGAAATGTATTCACATAGTCTCTATTATCACGCCTAGTTTTCTTAACTGGAAGTTCTGGACGTTTTGGCCGTGGGTAATCGTAAATATGCGCATTGCCTGGATTGACGACACTATCATCGACAGCACACGGTACTCCAGCGAAACTAAAGGGCAAATGTTTCGTGGCGTATGGCGCATCGATAGAGATAAGATTTTCGGTCGATTTTGATCTGTACAAACGTTCTTGTTTTCTACGTGTTTCGGACTCATTTTCAGCGAAGTTATCTTGATCTGAGATGCGCCGAATAATTTGATGTTTCATGTGACTAATTTTGTTCGCTATTATCTCGCTAAATCCTCGCTTATGCCTATCTGTAAATTCATCAAATTCCTGGTTGGGAAATTTTAAATCAACCTTTGAATATGACTCTAATTTATTCGCTGCCGGCAGAGTGTCGAACTTTGTTTTGAGTTTACCAACTCTTCGTTTCGGTAGCGCTGGTCTAATTTCGTCATATATATCAGCTACATTTTCATTGGTGTCTAAAATAAAATCAACGATAAATTAAAATAGACCAATAACTATAATTTTACATTGTTTTAAATCCAAATGTATCAAAATGTGAAGTAAATTTATTAATGATAAAACATGCAATTATTATCGAAAGCCAAATCTTTCGACAAAACAACTAATGATAGTTAGTTTACGATTATTAATACAGGGGATGACACACTTAAAATGATGAACAATATGCAAAGAGTACAAAACATACCACACAACATGTTGTTTTCTCCAATTAATCTAACAAGCAACACAAATTACCTCGACAGTTTGCCATTGGCGCTGTTGTCTGCTTATACTCCTTGTGTAAATTATTCTCAAAGACAAGCTATAATAAAAACATATACATGTACGTGTATTAAAGTTAATATCGTATTTTTTGAGGAATAGAGTGATATAGCTTTCCAACATGTTTCATACAACGGCTCTGTAAGATGGAGGATTGCGATATCTCCTTACTTCAGCATTGTAAACTAGTGTTAGCGAACCAACAATATAGCATTCGCACTTTATATACATATCAACGAAGAAACCAACTACGAGAACATGAATGAAGATGCTTTTCAAGATACTATGATAATACTTTCGAAGATATTTTTGACAAACACAATTTACATGTATGTATTTTCTCGTCATCTTATCAGTGCTACTTTGCTAAGTCCGTTTAAAAAGGTTGAACTAAGCAAGACACGAAATAAACGCTTCACGCGTATATTCTGTATCTAGATATGCTTACAGATAACCGTTATTGGTAGTGCAGTTTTGTATCATTATAATCTCATTACCAACATTACCGTACTAAGACCTCTTTCGACTCAGTCGTATTGTGCTCACTTTTGCTACACGAGTCACCACAGTACGAAAGCCAACCAAATCTAAAATCAAATTACAAAAATAACTTATTTATACCTTAGCTTATTTCAATTTGCGCCGGTAATATTTTTAACGAAATTTATTGTTTCCATTGTACAAAGACAATTTTGGGCAGCAACAAAAAGTCTACTCACGATAGTAGAGCGTAAATCCTACACTGTCCGTCCACTGTAGATTATTACGTAAGCTTGTTACGAGTATGGCGGTCAAAAAGGGAATATAATTGTGTATTTTCGAGCATGTGAAATAAAAGGAAACTGCTAAAATCCTGACAATGATAAGCAAACATTCATTGGTGTGTTTTCGTTTGACGTTTCAAGAGTTCATAGAATTGCGGAAATTATGTTTAAAAGATAAAGTTTGGATTGCTATTTTGTTGAACTCAAAAATGATTAATTGACAATATTTGGGGTCTATTTTATTTCCTTCTCTTTCCATATCTGCCTGATTTCTATTTACTGTTCCTGATTGGGTAGGCGACCATGGTGGCTATTTACATAGTGGAAACAACAACCTCTTTCTGGATTATGAACAGGCTTCGTGGAAAGGCTTCTCGACTTTAGGATGTACACTTTTTAATTGAAAAGGAATAGTTTAATTAGTAAATTCAAACAAAAAGAATGAACGTCTGGTTCTTATAACACGGATTATCCGTGTTGTACATGTTGCAAACCAGTAGCTTGGGAGGGTAGAGCAATCGTTTGTGATATTTCCAATCATTGGTACCGCACCAGCTGTCAGAATGTTAACACTAGAACCTACACAGAGCTTGCCGAAGAGAGTGCTATTGCATGGCACAGCATGGTGTGCGAGTGTACTCTAGTTCTATGTGTAAGGACCTAGCCTTTTGTACGTCTTACCGCTTTAATATATTGTCATTTTCTTTCTCTAAACAGTCCAGATGCAGGGAACTTTCCTATATATACCAGTACATGTTTCAACACCAGTTCGTGCAAACAACAATCGAAATGAGATTTCTTCTCAAAAATACAAAACCAGATACAGTCAATGGAACTGAAACCTATATAGATTCCACAATCACTGACTAAACATTTGTCATGATTTCCTATCGATTGTAAGCTTAACATGCGCGTCTTAAACGGTATTGGCGTACTGATTAACATTCACAACGAACTATTAAGGTCTGCACCGTGTCTGACTTACACACAGATTGTTAAAGTGTGTGTGCGAAAGTTGGTCTAAAATGCTTAGACATATGTATTGCTTTGTCCTTTAAGTGCTATACTGCAGTCGGTCCTCGTTTATTCGACAATCTTATATCCGAAGACTTGGTATAATGAGGTCCCGAAGTATCTTAGGCACTTCATATTGAAATTGTTTATTTCGAAATCATGTTTTAATGGAAATAAAATTTTGGACCCGATGAATTCAATGAACAAGGTCCGACTGTATATATTTATCAATATCTTGTCAACCATCGTTTAGTTTAAGGGATGAACATTTTCAGTAATGCAACGGAAAAGTAAACAAATCATATATACGCTAGTACTTGTTATGAGGTACTTCCTAAACTGAAGTGCCACTTGAGTTATCGTCTACTATTCAGCGAAACGGATGTTAGTTATTTGTTAGTATGTTTTGAACAATGCCGTCACATTCTAAGTTGGCGTTTGTATAACCGTGTGATACCCAACTAGATTGATTGACCCGAAAACAATGTTATCCGAATGTGTAACCGTTCTGCTGACGTTTATGATGGCGTCAAATGTGACATCAGCAAGCAACAATTGGATATGTTCTGCGTCTTCTGATATGTTCTTAGCAGTCTCCAAAAGCAACACCGATGATAACATAAGACGTTTGGAAGAACAGGTGAAACAACTTCAGCGTTTAGTTGACAACAAGGCGCCAACGTTTTCAACAATTCAAGGTTTTCCACGAGGTTCGTTTGTTTATTCTATACGATCATGACCAATGGGTTTCTAATTATTTATGTGGGAAATGAAGATTGAAATACATAATTTGTGATTGTTTATTATATTTAATTACGGAGAATGCACGTAAAGCATTAAAATACAGGTGTTTACAACTGTCCTCAATATTTTTTACAATTTTGCAGTTTAAACAAATAAAGGTAAAAGGTCCTTAAAACTATCGAGCGACTGCTATCATATGTTGCAATTTTTCAGACTGTGAAGAAATATTGGACAATGGCACAATAACTGATGGAGTGTATGCCATATCTCCAGACGGTAGATGTCCGTTCTTTGTTTATTGTGACATGACAAACGGCGGCTGGACAATGATTCAGGTACATTGCATACAAAATAAGTTAACTTCTACTGTTTCTAAAACCCTTTTTATAATGTTGTCGTGATGCCTTGCCACATTGAAGATCAATACTCTTATCTGTACAATATTAAATTGGCCCTGATCAAGCTTTGCCACGCTATGTAGCCTTTATCGACCAGTGGGCACGTGGCAGCTATACATATAGTGAATATAGTTTATCGTATTTCGCCGGCGATAATGTATGGCTTTGTTCGAATATTGCTTAGTACCAGGTAAATATTGTTCAGCTATAAAATATGTTGTTTTTTTCTACAAAGCGACGTATAGATGGCGAGGTGAATTTTATCCGTCCCTGGAACGACTATGTGGCAGGATTTGGTACGAAAGAAGGAGAACATTGGCTGGGATTGCAGAAAATCCACCGTCTTACGAGAGATGGCAGTCAGATTTATTTCGATATTGAAACCTACGATGGAACTAAGGAGTACGCACATTACAAAGTTTTCACAGTGCACGATGCAGCGACTAAATATAAAATGAATGTGGACGCATTTGGTTATAGTGGAACATTGGAAGAGTTGTTCAGTTCACATAACAATATGATGTTTTCAACCCATGATAGAGATAACGATGTGCACAAGCTTAGTTGTGTCGGCCATCATGGCGGAGGTGGGTGGTGGTTCCATGGTTGCTACGATTTTGGTGCATTCAATGGTATATACGGTAAGAAAGGTCAGGATGGAATCAATTACCACGATGACAATTACCGTTATATTAAGAATGTTAACATCAAAGTGAAACTGCTGCAAGGACAGTGTGAGGTTGTGTAAATGCCTACAAAGCCTACACAATCTGTCCTGATTGGCATACAAATACACTGATACTCTTTCCTGCAAAGTGTATATAGATTAACGACACCTATGTGTTTTCATTTTATGTCTGAACAATAATACGTACTTCAGTATGTTCAGTTTACTTATTATTTCCTAATTATTTCTTTTTGATAAGATTCAGAGCCTACGAAACTATACGTGTGTCGATAATGGTTCATTCCGTGTGCTTTTTCCTGCTCGACTTCTTCTTTCATATTTAGACATTTTCTCTGGATTACCCTTTTTAATGAACTCCATTTGATTGGATTTTCTACCTTGCATGTTGGCATCTTTAGTAATTTGGAAATAATCAATCGAGCCCTGCTATGTGAATTACAACTTCTTCTGTAGTGAAGTTTTTCGAAGAAAACGCAACATGTCACTTTTTGCATGGAGGAAACAATATTTACTCCATATGATCACTTCGTTTTTTATATTGCCATATGGGACAAATATTCCTTTCTGGTTCCAAAATTTTATTTCGAATAAAAGATGGTTTCGAGTACCCCATTTTCATTGGACGTACATAATAAGACATATCGGGAGCTGATATTGATCTCAGATAATACAAAGTACAGTTGAACATCGTTTATTCGAATGCATCGCGACCGCAGTTTTAGTTCGAATAAAACATGGTTTCAAATAGCCCATTACATTCCGACGTGCGTAAGAATATTCATCGGGACAAATTGTTGTCGAACTGTACGCGGATAACAGATTCTCGAATAAATGATGCTCGACTGGATTACAGAAAGAACAGTTTTAAATTCTCCTGAAACCGCCATCGTCCTCACGTTTTTTTGTAATATTTGGACCGACGGTTTTGTGTTTGTATTGTCTTAAAGATTGTTCGGAATCACCCCGACCATGATGGGTACTGTCGGTTGTTGTATTCACGTTCTTGAGAGTAGAGGCGTTAATCTGCTTCTTTGACGTTTGTGTTCTCTCTCTTACATACATCTGATCGTATAAAACCAGGAAAATAAACTGCAATAAAGTATGTATGTTGTTGTTTGTTGATATTAAGCTTTACACACTTAATAATTGATTGTGTAAACATATCGTATGACTCTTTGTGCTATACAGAACTGTATTACCAGAACAGTACAGAACAGAATATGTATACCGACGTGTACATTGCACATAGTCAACATATAAATGATTATCGGGACGGTATAGCTAGAACTAATGCATGACGTCACAACTGTAGTATAATTCGTATAGACAATGCCACTCGTTTACTATCAACTACATGAGTATACATTGTATATATAACGGAGGTAATCACATGAGTCTATGTCGAAAACACAACCCTATTGTTGTTCAATGTAATTACATTTGTGAATCAACGCTTAGTCAAGTAACTCTCATAAGTGCACTATCGTGTCCGTATTTGATTAACGTGAATGTCGCTACAGAACATTATGATGCATGCTTTGTATAGACGAGTCTTGTCTTATACTGGACCAATCCGAGCAAATGTATTGACTGACCATTTGATAAAACAGCCATTTTGTTATAAATACAGTCCTCCCCTAAGTCAAGTAAAGCTCGATGGTTATACAGCTCATATATGGGAGCTGTTTGCGATTGAATGGATTATGTTATATAAAACATGTTCATTATATTAGAAATTAAAACAATGGAATGTTTAAAAACAATTTAAATTACTTTCCACTCACATACTTCAAATTGGCCTAGACTAACACTCAGATTGAAAAATGTTGTCCTCGTTAATATTTGAGAAATATTCTATTATATGGAATGCTGATATGACCTAGGCGTTGTAAACAGTTAGTGGTCATTGTATATCAAGCAGTAGTACCCTTCCACTACGAACAAATTACATATTCCTTGTAAGAATCCTACATTGTGTTAGTAGGTCAAATTAATACTTGGTGCGTAATGTTTAGTCAAATGAAAACTTACGCTTCGCCAAGGATTCAAACCCACGACTACCACCAGGCTGTCAGGCACTCGAGCGACTAATCCGGCGATACAGCTTGTATATAATAATACTGACGGTCACATTTTTCTTTAACTAACTATCAGAGGTTTATGTTTCACATTGGATCATCAAATTTCAGATACATATGAGGTCATGCCGTATTATATTTTTGTTAAGCGTCCGCGTGCGCCTAGGTTCTGAGCTATGTGAGACGAAAAAAAGAAACTAACATTTTCGTAAGTTTAAAAAAACGCCAAGGGAAGTAACCGATGTGTCGTATTTATGTATGTTTTTTTTTAAAATATTTTGTTGACTTGCATTTTTGAAAATAGTGAGTGTAAATTAGTCAGTTTTTATGTTAGACTTTTAATCGTTTATAATGAAACAAGTTGTTTAATTATAGTTTATCATGTTTACCTCATTAAAGCATGATACATCGCCTACTATCTAGATTTCCGTTTTTTCGAAACGACATCGAGTGCTTTTTTTTAATAGGTAGCTAGGTTTCGCGAACCAAGGTTGACGCTTAACAAAATATAAAACGGTATGGCCTTACCTAAATATTGATTGATAAATTCCTTTATACTCATTTTCTATTTGCTTTGCTGATACAGAGCATTAAGAAGACTTAATGTACGGTCTTCCTCGTCATTCCGTCGCATTACGCAATGATTTATATCAATATTCTTTATCAGTTTTTGAACAAACAAACAGTTGACACAAATATTGATTGGTATAAATCTAGGCACATAAAAGACAGACATATCAAATATGTTGGTTTAAACTATGACAAAAATACACTGCACCATAAATAAGAGTCAAAAGAGCAATCAGTATTTCTTCATATTGTTCTGTTTTTACTATTATTTTGCACCCCATTGATGTTAGGCAAATAAATAGGAATTTCACGCAATAATTTTGTGTTAGATCATGTAATTGATATCAATGTTTTAGAATAACTCTTTGAATTTCGTGTGATATCTTGATATTTAGTGTTGTTTGAAAATTGTCTAGAAATCCAGCAGATTGCATAATGGATTTATCAAGTTGTTGGATAAAGATCAGACATATTAAATGCTGTAAGGTGAACGGGGGTCCGACGGAGAATTGCGTAAGATAATATCAGCTATGAATTAATGGAGTTTTAGCACAGATATTATAGAAAATGAAATATGCATTGAATTAATATAATGTTATATTTTATTATTTTCTGAAGCGCTGGAATATTCAAAAGTATACAGACAAACTGTATTTGGTAAAGGCTAAACTATGGCTTTATTACTGGCAAAACGTCTTCTCATTTTAATAGATCTATTATTTGTGCCAATTTCGGATCAATATAAATCATACCTACCACAATTAAAATCAATGCTCCAGCCACGGTACATAGAATGACCGAATAGCCAACTGTGTTACCTCGGTACAAAAAGTACACCTCAACATAGGTGGTAGAAACAAGAATTAGAATTGCTGAAAGTAAAAAATATAAATATACATGTATATAAGTTATAATACAATTTCTATATATCCCATATCTAACCTATTAAATAAGCCAACATAATTGCGCTTTACATCATCTGAGCACAGTTAAAAATTCAATAAAAAATATCAATGTCATGATTTCTCATAATTTTTATTTCATGAAATAAGTGGAGACAATCGAATTAAATTACGGCACATAATTTGAAAATCAATCCTGTAAGTTTTAAACCACGGACATGCTGCGTTAGTTCGAATTACAGACTTAAAAACATATATATTTACCTTCCTTGTACACATAGAACGTATACATACAAGTGGGGAAAATCATGACCAAATTGAATGGAGAACGGACGTATCAAGTATTTAAATAAAAGAGAGAGGGATCGCCACATACATAAGACAATGCCTCCCCACCCAGACCGCCGGGAAAACAACAATCCATACAACATAAGGCACTTTTGGAGGCTAAAGGTAACATACGTAAGGGAACAGAGGCGTAAGGAATGGCCTAGCATTAAATGAATGTGAAAATGGTTGTAAGTGTGAATTGTTTTTTTTTTCATTTTTTTCATTTGAAAAACAGAATGTTTTGTTTAAGAACTGATGTACATTTGATTACACCGTTTCCTTGGGGACGTCATCAATACGTAGTTTACTTTTCTGTTGTGTTCTTGATATTATAATTGCTATAAAAAGAGAAGTAGACATCAAATTACATATTCAAATATTAAAGGAAAGTTGAAAAATATTGGTTGGAATAATTTAAAAAACGAAATGGATTGTTTGATCAATGATACCGTTTTGTAGTGGAACAGCTCATACATTTTTATATATCTTAATGAAAAAGATGCATTGCACGAATTTCACACTTACACATCTGCATCTCTCAATGACTGTCAATGAAGGGTGAAAACCCCGCCTATAATGAATACACGGGGTGGCTTGTTTAAGTGTTAGGCCAGTATTGAATAATTTCAACCGTGATTATGAACGTGACTATATCTTTTACCATGTAATACAGTATAATCACTGTAATGAATTCAGCACCACAAGTTGACAATACAAACGCAATGTTACAAACCTGCAGCAGGATATAATGTACCAAACAAAATGGACAGCATTGTCATAAACATTGTGTATTTCCAGAGAGAGAGATCAAAGTAGATTCCTAATCCTATCAACACAACGGTAAGATACTTGATCACCAGACCTACAGACATCATTATCAATGCGTTATTCATCACAGCTGAAATGTGATAAACATATGATATAAATATTTGACATATTCATCACAGGATATCCATGTTCCTCGTTTGAGCCCAAAACATATTTTTTATATTAACACGAAGGTGAGTGGTCAGACGTTTGCATGGATCCAATTAATTTTCCAATTCAATTGTCAAGTGATGGCAGGTGAGGAATTAGATCCATGTAAACGTCTGACCACTCCTTTTCGTGTTAATATATAACTGCTTTTTTTGGTTCAAACTTGGTACATGTAACTGCATATACAGTGATCTTATATATCAACGTGTTAATGTTGTTGAACGAATGACTCAACAATACTGGGCAATGGTGCTACCCCGCCAGTCCAATTTCACGTCGTTTCTAACAATAAATATTTATAAACGGAAGTCGCTTACGCATATAGCTTACCATGAGCTTCCTGCACAGGAGAGCCCCGCATAACGCTCACTGGTATGATCTTTGCGACATAAGGTATATGTGGTTATAGGAGAACACCGCATAACGCTCACTTACGTACTCTATGTGACATAAGGTATATGTGGTTAAAGGAGAACCCCGCATAACGCTCACCGGTGTGCTCTATGCGACATAAGGTATATGTGGTTATGGGAGAGCCCCGCATAACGCTCACTGGTATGCTCTATGCGGCATGAACTATATGTGGTTATAGGAGAACTCCGCATAACGCTCATTGGTATGCTCTATGTGGAATTAGCTCTATGTGGTTATAGGGGAGCCCCACATAATGCTCACTTGTAAGCTGTATGCGACATGAGCTATATGTGGTTATAGGAGAGCCCCGCATAACGCTCACTTGTATGCTCTATGCGACATGAGCTCTATGTGGTTATAGGAGAGCCCCGCATAACGCTCACTTGTATGCTCTATGCGACATGAGCTCTATGTGGTTATAGGAGAGCCCCGCATAACGCTCACTTGTATGCTCTATGCGACATGAGCTCTATGTGGTTAAAGGAGAGCCCCGCATAACGCTCACTTGTATGCTCTATGCGACATGAGCTCTATGTGGTTAAAGGAGAGCCCCGCATAACGCTCACTTGTATGCTCTATGCGACATGAGCTCTATGTGATTATATGAGAGCCCAACATAACGCTCACTTGTATGCTCTATGCGACATGAGCTCTATGTGATTATATGAGAGCCCCACATAACGCTCACGTGTATGCTCTATGCGACATGAGCTCCATGTGATTATATGAGAGCCCCACATAACGCTCACTTGTATGCTCTATGCGACATGAGCTCTATGTGATTATATGAGAGCCCCACATAACGCTCACTTGTATGCTCTATGCGACATGAGCTCTATGTGGTTATATGAGAGCCCCACATAACGCTCACTTGTATGCTCTATGCGACATGAGCTCTATGTGATTATATGAGAGCCCCACATAACGCTCACTTGTATGCTCTATGCGACATGAGCTCTGTGTAGTTATAGGAGAGTCCCGCATAACGCTCACGTGTATTCTCTATGCGACATGAGCTCTTTTTAGTTATAGGAGAGCCCCGCATAACGCTCACTGTATGCTCTATGTGACATGAGCTCTATGTGGTTATAGGAGAGCCCCACATAACGCTCAATGGTATGTTATATACGGCATGAGCTCTTTATAATTATAGGAGAGCCCCACATAACGCTCACTGGTATGTTATATATAGCATGAGCTCTATGTAATTATAGTTGAGCACCGCATAACGCTCACTAATATGCTCTATACAGCATGAGCTATATTTGGTAATAGGAGTGCACCGCATAACGCTCACTGGTATGCACTATGCTGCACGAGCTCTATGTTGTTATAGGAGAGCCCCACATAACGCTCACGTGTATGCTCTATGCGGCATGAACTCTATGTGGTTATATGAGAGCCCCACATAGCGCTCACTTGTATGCTCTATGCCACATGAGCTCTATGCCGTCTTACTCAGCCCATTTGTAGAAACATAATTCCAACGGAAGTTTTCAAAAAATAAAGACTATCTTGTGTGTACTGTGTATTTTGATGAACAAACCAAGGACACTGGTATTGGATGACTTAAATGCTCAATCATGGGATTACTGGACTACCAGTCTGATGGTCATTGATTCGAACCAGGGTTGAGGCTATTCTCCGTGACTACATGACTTCCAAGGTTTATACACGTAGTTTGATTACTCATTCAGCATATATAAAACGTTGCCAGATAAGTTTTTGGATAATAAAGATTTTTTTTCGTCTAGTGTATTCGTTTTATTCTTTATATCTTACAGGCAAAATTTCGAAAAGGAATTCGAACTCAAAAAATTCTAGTCACCACTCTTAAGTTACAGCAAAAGTCTGTTCATATTTTTCATATTCAATATTTGAATTATTATGTAATGTCATATTTATATTATCAATATAATTAATTTTGGTGCAGATCAATATACCTTACCCCGCTGATGCTTAATGTAAATCCGTATGTTCCGCTTCCAGCCTTCAACTGGAAAAACAATTTTGTATGGATTTTTATTAGGTTAATCAGTATACTGGTCTCCTGATGACTTTAGATAGACTGTACACATTGTATGTGGTGATTCCTGCTCAGTTTCTCGTACTACAATGTATTTCACAATACTAAATGAGCGCTGCTGTGGGATTTACAACCTCTTCTGTAAGTGACGTCATTTCAAGAAAACACAAAGATTTTCTTTCGTCTAGTGTATTCGTTTTATTCTTTATATTTTACAGTTTTCGTGTGACACGGACAGACAGACAGACGGACAAATAGTTCATAACTTGGTACCAGTGTGACGATATTTCAATTCTACATTTTAACAAAAACAAGCGAGAAATGTACATTGAAAGTGGCGTACGTATCGTTTTTTACCGCATTATAAGTCGTGTATGACATATTTCTCACGCCGTACGGACAGATGGACGGTTAAAGGTTTCGGCATTTCCTAGTATGAAGTAATAGACATAATCAATACCTTAAGTTCTAGTTTCATATCATTACTATCAGTTGAGTAGTATGCATTTAAAGGGACCTCGATACTTCTGAGTATTTATATTTATTTTATGCAAATGCCACAGTTAGCAAGTAGACATTACTTTAAACTGTGATGAACACTTTCTTTGTTAATCTGAATTGGTAATTGGTGTATTGCCTATTGCTCTGCATTTACATACTTTTTGCCTTTATACATTTATAAATGATACAGATGCAAAGTCCTATGTTTCATGTAATTTTCTCCGTTTGAATGTAAAGAATTAGGATATAATTGATTTCCCTTAGAATATTTCCGATAGGTGTCGCAAGCAGGTGCTTGTGCACGAGATTTTCATGTAAGCGTTTAGGTTTGAAAGTCATTCAGCTTTGGACAGCCGACATATTAATACTTGTTTTTTCTTTAAAGTTAATTATGAAATATTATTTCATGCACTCGTATATTACGAGGTTTTAAACAGTCATACGTGTTCATGAATTATGTTTCTAACTTTGATGTATTTTGACTACGTTACTCGGTCACTCACAATGTAGTCGGTTGCCCATGTGCTACCCATAAATCACAAATTAAACAGTAATTTGAAATGTATGTTGTTTTATGTCTTGCTTATCGGAGGTGGTCGAGTTGAAAAGGAAACTATATATAACAAAAAGATAACAGTGATTGGTACCAGATGTTTAAAACATATGTGCGTAGTATGTTTAGAAACCGTGTAGTACACGGCTGAAACCACCCCTATTATTCTCGTAAAAATCAAGGGTAGGTAATCATGGGTGATAGATTTAATGATGTTACAACACAGCGTGTCAATGACTATATGTATCGCGTAATTGTACACACAGTATAACGGAGACCTTTTCAGGCGGTCCGTTTAAAGAATTAATCCCTCGGGCGTGTTTTCATACCGTGAAACGGAAATGCACGAGAAGCTCGGTGTGTAGACAGTTTGTGTAATAATTATCTTTGTCGAATACTAGCGGAAAAACTCGAACAATTTTCGTAACGTTAGATTCTAGGGTCATCATAATATGTGACCTTAAAATCACGGATTTGTGTAGCTGACTGTTATGTGCCCTATGTCATGGCGGATGGAAATTTTGCATGTGTTTTACGATGTTTACGACTGGATTAAATGGACGAAGTTGGAATACTTTGGATGGAATTATGTTTCATTTAGGATATATGTGTTTTATGTGCTCATTCGCTGTGTTATATTCTGGACGTTAATGGTCCCAGATAGGATAGTGTCCATTTTCTGGGACCGAGTCAAGAAATTTGGTGGTCTGCATATGCTGAATAGGTATAAATATAATTATGTTTTTGTGCGAATTCATCAGGAAATATATTGCCTTATATTGTAACACTTTAGACATAGAATATGAATATCATTTTATTGTTGTATTTGGTGCTATTGTAGTGGTGTGGGGTTATACCGCCGCCCTGTTAGCTCAGTCGGTAGAACGCGCCGACCTAGTGTTAGGGGGTAGTTGGTTCGAGCCCCACATTAGGCATACTTTTCCCCCTTGATCTACTTCACTAGTGGCAGTGGTGTTTGACGGCCCACGGTGGTTGAGCCTCAAGTGCCGGAAGGGGGAGGAGTGTAGTGGTGTGGGCTTAGAAGGCCGCCCGGTTAGATCAGTAGGAAGAGCGCCGTACTAGTGTTAGGGGGCCATGGGTTCGAGCCCCACATTGGGCGCACTTTTTATGCACCCACTCTGAAAAGGAGGGGCATATAGATTTGCCCTTGTCGGTCTGTCTGTCCCTCCATCCGTCACAAAATATGTAGTCACTCATATGCAAAGTTATGGCCCTTGACTTAGTTAAAATAGAGCCTACAGAGTATGCAATCTTGTGTCACTCATATCTCCAAAAGTATATGAGCCAGAGTCATTAAACTTTGCAGGAATGTTCAACAGCATGTGTAGTTGTGCACATAGGGTTTTATGTTTGGCTGTGCCCAGTAAGTGCAAAGTTATTGCCCTTGACTTAGTTAAAATATAGCCAACTGAGTATGCAATATTGTGTTGCGCATATCTCCAACAGTATATCTGAGCTACACTCACCAAACTGTACAGGAATGTTCACCAACCTGTATAGTTGTGTACCTGGGGTTTCGTGTTTGCCTGTGTCCAGTAAGTGCAAAGTTATGACCCTATGGACTCATTCTACTTCCCCTTGATTTACTTCAATGGTGGAAGTGGTGTTTGACAGCCTACAGTGGTTGAGCCTCAAATGCCGGAATGGCGAGGAGTGTAGTGGTGTGGGCTTAGAGGCTTAGACGGCCGCCTGGTTAGCTCAGTCGGTAGAGCGCTGTACTAGTGTTAGGGGGTCGTGGGTTCGAGCCCCACATTGGGCACACCTTTTCCCCTTGGTTTACTTCAAATGTGGCAGTGAAGTTTGATGGCCTACAGTGGTTGAGCCTCAAATGCTGGAAGGGGGAGGAGTGTAGTGGTGTGGGCTTAGACGGCCACCCGGTTATATCAGTCGGTAGAGTACCGTACTAGTGTTAGGGGGTCGTGGGTTCGATCCTCACATTGGGCGCACCTTTTCCCCTTGATTTACTTCACTGCTATGGTAAAACTCAGGGGAAAAACTAGCATGCCCGTCAGTGGGATTGAACAGCACAATTTAATCTAGCAGAAAGAAAAATGAACACTCAATTTTTTTTGATTGGCGTTATTAATTTAAGAACTCATGATTTATAATGTGTGTATTTCCACGTTCCTTCTTTACAAGTCAGTAAAGTACAGTTATTGAGAGTTTTATGTATTTCATATATTTATGTAACCGAACCGAAAGAAACTGAGAGACAACAGGTCCTGCATCATTGCAGCCCTACTACACTGGCGTTGATAATATACAGTTAACTCACATTACAATAGAATATTTGATTAACAACACAAATCCAGGCAGTGGGATCAAATATGCACATTGTTCATTGGTCAAATTCAATATAATGACCTATTCAATACATTATAATACTGCAAATAAAAATCCAGTATTTTAAATAATTAAAGGCTCGCGTATAGTATTCTATATACACAACGCTGAAACTAATTTCCCCTACGTGTGAGTGAAATAAAAGAAATTTGATCTACAGGAAGTGATTCCAGATTTTAAAAGGAAAACGTTTTAATTATTTATATTATACATAACTAAAACACTCTAAACAATTTTATGAACCAAAAACAGCAAAAATACACATACGGTATCTAAATATTAGATTTAGAGAGCTAGGCATCGCAACATTGCTTGTTTAACTAAATTTGTATGAAAACATGGATTTGCAGTATTATAAAAAAATGTACAGGTTGTTGACAGGGTATATGGGGGAATATAACCTGTCAACAACCTGTATAACTAATAATATAACTAGAGTTGACTGTTTTATATCATCTACTTGTATGTTTGTTTGAATGATGTGCACATTTTTATTCTAGAATCTGTTAAATTGATGTTAATTTCTTGCCTTATAGATGACAGTGATTCAAATCAAGTATCATGGAAGTTATCTTCCACCATTGGAGCATGGAATTATGGTAGAAGTCATAAGAACATGGAAAAGACATTACAGAATATAATAGAACAGAATACACAGATAAGTGACTCTATTCACTTCATTTTTCTAAAATTTGTAATTTCTTTTGCCTATTTTGTTCAGTCTGCCCAGTGAAATTAGTAGGGAGAAGTCATGATGTATGCATTACAAATCATTTCCTATTTCTTTCATGTTGAACAAAGATGTTACCTAGAGTCATTTTAAGCATTGTCTGTACCTGTTAATATCATTAGTTAACAAAAAACTTCAAAAATCATCATTATCATCATCTAGAAGTAGAAAGAGTGAATGACTGGAGTAGTAACAGCAATGAAAATATGTAAGTTGTATTCTTTATTACAATTTTGTTTATTTATTTTATCATCATTTGAAGTTTTCATTTATCATCATCTCATTCATTATACACCCCCTGGCAAACAAAGTTTGTATACAGGGGTTGGTTGGTCGGTTTGTCTGTTAACAAAAACTTTTGGAGCAGACTACATCTACAGCTTGTGGAGGATTTTCATGAAACTTCACATGGACAATCTCCCATGATGAGTTGTAGTGTGTCACATAATCATCATGGACTGTATATAAGCTTGATATACAGCTCTTTTGTTCTGACAAAGTGGTACTGCTGGGGTATTACTCACTTCCAGTGATAGTTTTAGTATCCTTCGTTGGTGTTTGTGGTGTTAGAGAAATGTTGGTTGAGTAACATATTGAATGGTCCGGGAAGGTGATTTAGTCCCATTAATTGGTCAGATTATAGATGTCGTTTTGTTGTTGCATTGACTGGTTTCTGTGGTAGGTAATGCATGGAAGACAGTGTAACTTACAGAAAGCAAAATCAAGGTGCTGTAATTCATTTCAAATTTTGTGTATATACCAGTGCATTTGAAACTGTTTTAAGTAATAGACATTTGCTCTATGCTTTGACAAAAAAGCCTCAGTCTGATTGGATGAATTTTAGAAACGTCAGAAGTTGTGTGAGAGAATTACATTTGGTGAGAATAGGCATTTTTTTTATCTGGCTTTCATCCATCAAACTGTAGAAACATGCATGAATAGAAAAGAGTTATTTTTCAATGAAATTATATAAGATATTCTAAATAATGCATAATGTCATAACGATGAAATATTTATATTGAGATTGGTTTCCTAATCAGCAAGTATAGGCTTATACATGTAGTTTTGTGATTCTGTATATTGAGTAAAGACCATGTCTGTAGGCAGACTGTCTGACATAGTGCATTGACCAAAGTCTGTACAGTAAAGGTTACAAATCAACATGTCATTCAGATTATTTCAATTGTGTGACTATGGTTAGAATTTTCCATATTTTTCAGTTAGCAGAGTTAGATACTTAAATTATTTTGACTCACCTGAGCTAGTTTTTATGGCTTGTTTGAAATACTGTCCTGTGCTCTACATGGTAATATTAGCTACAAAAGAATATTAGTTGTGATAAGCAGGGGCATTGCCAGTGATAAGTTAAAAATTGAAAAACAAATATGACCAAAAGTGGACCCCTCCATAGAAAGTCTGAAAAATGGCCCAGCTACACCCCTGATAGGTGATGAATAATTTGAAATAATGTTTAAACCAAAGATAATGCTGTTATATCGCCAGTTCATTTATACTTGGTACAGTTGAGATACATATTATTATGTATATACTCACAATACTTAATACTCTTACATGTCTTCCCACTGACAAGTGACCATGATGCAGTAGTTGTCTTACTCGTTGTCCATAAAACATTCTGGTTCGTAGTCCTATTATCCATCCTGTTGGGCCATTAATCCCTCTCTGAAGGCCCTGGGGGTATTGCTTGTCTTTTGTTGTCGTAGCTGGTTTGGATGTATAAAGTATTGAGAAAAATATTACCTAAATGAGATTGCGATGATCGTAATGACATACATAACTGTGCGACAGCAAGTATATTCGGTACAGTTAAATGTCTTGTCTTACTACAGATCTGTCTATATGTTGAATGCACATATGAATGAATTTTACTTGATAATAAGATCCATTTTGGATAATGATAATATTAATCTTTGTACAACAAAGTGGTCTCTTAACACAGATTAATTGGAAAGCAGGGAATGGTCCTTCAGTGTGTCGTCTGATATGAGTCCATAAATGGAAGAGTCTTTCCGTATTAGGAAGAATGTTCTGGTCATGACAGTGGTTGTTATTTAAATGATAAGGGAGATAACCACTGTGGGGAGCTTGGTTGATGTATGTTGTATGCACATGATTAGCAAATGTATTGAAGTTTGATATTAAAACTTGTTTTGGGTCATTGTAACAGAGATCTATTTTTATTCATGCATGGTTCATTACTACAGGTATTATGATATCTGTGTATGAACTCATTTTAAAGATAAGGGCAGTGGTCCTGAAATGCTGATATATGATCAAAGTGCTGTGATGACTGAAGGCCTGGGGCTGCTGAAAGTTGGATTGTGGGTTTGCTTGCTTGTTATAGATGTAGTGATTTGTTTGCACACAAATTATCACATAATGTATTATTTCGGGAAACTGGGACAAATGAATATCATCTTATATTCAAAATTGTATGACAATTTGCTTAAAATTTTGTGTTTATCGGTTTTTTTGTGTCTAATTAGTCTATGTTATACTTGCTTGTTGTATGCACTTATCAAATTGTACTATTTATGGTGAGCTTTTTGGATCCTTGGATGTCCGTTGTCATGCATTATGAATCGTGCGTCGTGCATCAACATTTTCTTGAAACAACAACTCTACCTATACATGTACCACTAAATGGATTTTGTCCAAATTTTACAGGAATGATCCTTGGTTAGGCCTCTTTCAAAGTTGCATAAGTCATTTCGGTCCGCTGCATAATTAGGTCACAGGAGCAAAAAAAGTGTAAAATTTGAAATTGTTCTTGTCCAAAACCCTAAGGTCTAGAGCTTTGATATTTGGTGTGTAGCATTGTCTAGTGGTCCTCTTACAAGATTGCATAAATTATTAAGTTCCGTCAAAAAACATGGCTGCCAGGGGGCGGGGATTGTTCCCTATATGTATATAGTGGAAACTATAAACATCATCTCCTCCTAAACCACTCTATGGATTTTGACCAAACTTCACAGGAATGATCCTTAGGTGGTCCTCCTTCGAAGTTATATGAATGGTTCTGGTCTGTTGCATAAGTAGGTCACAGGAGCTAAACATAGATTTTAAAAGTAAACTTTGAAAATCTTCTTGTCCCAAACCACAAGGTCTAGAGCTTGGTGTGAAGCATTGTCTAGTTGTCCTCTTACAAGACTCATACATTATTAAATTCTGTCATGTTCCCCCATATGTATATATTGGAAACTATAATTTTTGGATTGTATGATTTATAATAATTTTGTATAATGGTATTAAGAAATCGGGAAATATAAAACACAGTGATAACAACTATTTAGAAGACTATTTATCGGAAACCTAATCTGACATTTTATATAAATTGGGCAGAGATGTAGTAAGTATGTTGGCGGTGACAGTTTTCTCTTGAAGATTACCCCATCCATTAGTTTGAACATCTCTTTGTTTATCCAGTAGTATTTTGCCTCTGGACTTGACAAGAACAGGGCCCCTTCCTCCGGTTCGCATTGGTTGTGCAGAAATGGGTGAAAAACTTGCAAGTTGACATCCTTCGCTTGGGAAATATATTCTTACATAATGATCCTTTTTACACGCTATATTTGCACAAGTTTAACATATTTACAAGAATATCACATAACCTTTTTTAGTTTCACATATTTTTAACATTTCTTGCGCGCTAAATGACCAAAGCTGTCGATGCGCCATAAAACAACATAATAATAATAATCCTTCGCTTGGGACTGGTTGAGCTCTTGGGCTGTAAAACCCCAGCTACATGGGTTTCTGGGGGATGTTACTTCCGGTAGTCTCACACTGCCATTGACCATCACCAACAATTTGTTTATGGATATATCCATCGACATCTCTTGTCTATGGGTGTGACAAAACCCTTCCTTGTTTTGGACGTTTTGCTCAAGCTGTTTAGTAAGTGAATCTTGTGCAGCCATTATATCCCCTTGGTTGTAGCCTTCACTGGACTCTTGGGAACAAACTGCTCCCACTGTTGTGTTATCGCTTGACACTGTCATTAACTGCAAACTTCCACTATTAGCATAGTTCACTGCATTGTCTGCCTCCTCAATGAAACTTCTCCACTGTGCATGAGCCCGACAGCAATAATTGCATCCTCCACATGGGAAACCCTTTGGCTGTATCCCTGTCAAGTACGAGGAACAATGGGTTAATCTGTCCAGTAGTCTTGATAAGGCGTCAGTGCTCCCATGCTTGTATCCTAGTCGGTTCTTAACAACCATGTGGTATTGTGCTAGTTCTTCCATCCACAGGGCAAGCTGTCCTTGGCGGTCCCTGAACCTCAACAACCAGGTCAGACTTTAGTGATCGGTCCTTACACCGTAAACACTTTCCCCAATAAGTAATACCTGAATTGCCTTGTAAACCTTTAAATGCTCAGCAGCTCTTTACAAGTAGACAATATCTTTTTTGTTCCGGAGTGAGGGCAAAGCTGCCATAAGCGACCACTCTCTCCCTGCCATTGTGGACTTGACTAAGGATGCCTCCAATGGCCCAGTTAGAGGCATCAACATCCAGTATGAAAGGGTCTGAGAGATTTGGGATTGCTAACACCTGAGGTTCCACCACGGACCTCCGCAACTTTTCAAATGCTGTTTGTTGTTCCTCCTCCCATATAAACTTCTGTTTCCCTGTGATGGCATACAGAGGTTGCGCTAGTTTAGCGAAATCTTTAATGAAGGCCCTGTGATCATTTACAAAACATAGGACAGTTCGGGACTGCCCAGTTGGTAACTGATTGTATATTTTTCTCAGTCACGGACAACTATTCCCCATTGACCATTCTTTCCAAGAATTCCACCTCAGTCTGGAAAAATCAGCATTTCTGGGGTTTCAGCTTCAATCCATGTTCCCTGAAGCCCTTAAATGCCTCTTCTAAGTTTTCCAGGTGTTCTCTAAAGGTCTTGCCCATCACCAGGATATCATCCAGAAATGCCAAGACGGTCTTCCAGGTCAGTCCTCGGAGAACCAGGTTGACCACGCGAGTAAGTGGCTGGTGCATTTGTTAGACCAAACCCCATCAGTACATGTTCAAATAGACCGTACCTGGTGATGAATGCTGTCTTTTTCCTATCCTCTGGTTTAATGCCCACCTGCTAATATGCCGCATTGGCGTCCAGTTTAGAAAACCATATGTTCCCCGTAAGTGAATCTCATTAAATGCTGTTCATGTCTGTATAAAGGTTGAAATGCTTATATTCACATATCATGTAACTGTAAAAGGCAGTAGCCTATTATTGAGTGTCCAATTTTAAAACATTGTAAGGCATAGGGTTACTTTTCTTGCTTGGCATTATTGTTTAAGAATACATTCAGAAAATGTAAATAAATATAAGCACTCCATTAGTGAAGGAATTCAATCCATTATAAAAATGTTACAAATGAATAATGAATCTTTCTTGGGATGGTTAGATAGTCAACAGGGTAAATCACAAAGTATAATTCTTTTGCATACTAATTGTTCTAATAGAGCAAGCACTTGTCCATTAGTTAGAAAGTATAAGCTTTAACAGAACAGAACAGAACTAATTAATGCAAAATCAGACATTGGTTATCACATGGCAAAATCCCTTCATACAATCATGATACAATTCTGAGAAAATGGAATACTGGCATACTGAATACAATCTCAGGTTTAATACATTTATGAGCAGGTTGTCAACATATTTCTGATTTATGTTTTCTTAGATCAGTGGCTTATGAGCCATTTGTCACTTATCAATACAAGAACATAAGGGTATACTTAGATGAACAACTCAACTCTTACATAATTAAAGCAACCACTGTTTGATGAATAAATCTCTAATGTCTAAAGCAGTACATAGTTACATCTTGGTAAAAATGCACAGTGATATTCATTGACTTTACATGTACAATTCAATCAACAAACTTATAATGATTAAAAATACATAATTGCTTATACAATTTATGAAACATTTTTACTTTGAGATCTTTTTACAAAGATATTTAATAGGTGTTTTAATACTTGACATTCTCAGTTATAACACTTGTTGAAGACCAAATTATTTGATGTATTGCAATAGTCTGGGAAATGTTAATGGCTAATTTTACTTTATTTCTTTAAATACCAGTGCATTTTAAGATCCTGTAATTTTCCTCATATTTTTTTATTGGATAAATTGTCATGAAGTATATGACTTCTAGAAAATTAGTAATTAATTATATATACACAATGCTTTGTAAAGATTGGTAATGTTGATTTGAGATCTCACCTTTTACAAAGAAAAGTAATACATATGGTACTATCAGACTTTAAAGTACCTTATTAATAGAAAGTGATTTAAAGGCATTCTGGTGTTAATATGTCAGCTGGTTTTGGATTGTTTAAGGGTGATTCTTGGTTGTCTTGTTGTTGCATAAATAGTTAAAATCTTGTAAATGAGAGGAATTCTTTCAGGAGTATAAATGTTAAAGCAAAAGTTGATGTAGGATTAGATCACCAAGATATTTAAGGTGTATCAGAGATTTGTCATACTCCTGATTATTTACTATGCATTAGGTGGATTGTGTCAGGTTTCATTGTGATTGCCACATTATAGATGATAATGACAAACAACTCTGCAATTGTACAAATGGTGTTTACTTAGACTGTTGTTTATTAAATGGGAGTTGAAATCAGATTGAATACACAATGTACATTGACAATGAGATCAATTTATTTTGAGCTGCCTGTCAGGATGTGAGGCAATGCTGTAATGTGGCTGAACATCTATTCGAACCTAATTTCTCTGTTTGGATAGGTGAGTCCTTAATAGTATTTGTTCTTTCTATTCGAATAGGCAGCGTCTTGTTCTTGACTGGGGACTTTCAAATTTTGGCCTTTGTGTAAAATAAATTTACACCTCTCTATAGAATGTCACAAAACTGTCCTGCTCAGGACAAAAACTGTCCTTTTTAGGACAACATCTCAGTGACAAAAAAACTGTCCTTTTTAGGACAACTTCTCGATTGACAAAAAAACTGTCCTTTTTAGGACAACTTCTCGATTGACAAAAAAATTGTCCTTTTTAGGACAACTTCTCGATTGACAAAAAAACTGTCCTTTAGGACAACTTCTCAATTGACAAAAAATCTGTCCTTTTTAGGACAACTTCTCGATTGACAAAAAAACTGTCCAAATGGTGTTTACTTAGACTGTTGTTTATTAAATGGGAGCTGAAATCAGATTGAATACACAATGTACATTGACAATGAGATCAATTTATTTTGAGCTGCCTGTCAGGATGGGAGGCAATGCTGTAATGTGGCTGAACATCTATTCGAACCTAATTTCTCTGTTTGGATAGGTGAGTCCTTAATAGTATTTGTTCTTTCTATTTGAATAGGCAGCGTCTTGTTCTTGACTGGGGACTTTCAAATTTTGGCCTTTGTGTAAAATAAATTTACACCTCTCTGTAGAATGTCACAAAACTGTCCTTCTCAGGACAAAAACTGTCCTTTTAAGGACAACTTCTCGATTGACAAAAAGCTGTCCTTTTTAGGACAACTTCTCGATTGACAAAAAAACTGTCCAAATGGTGTTTACTTAGACTGTTGTTTATTAAATGGGAGCTGAAATCAGATTGAATACACAATGTACATTGACAATGAGATCAATTTATTTTGAGCTGCCTGTCAGGATGGGAGGCAATGCTGTAATGTGGCTGAACATCTATTCGAACCTAATTTCTCTGTTTGGATAGGTGAGTCCTTAATAGTATTTGTTCTTTCTATTTGAATAGGCAGCGTCTTGTTCTTGACTGGGGACTTTCAAATTTTGGCCTTTGTGTAAAATAAAGTTACACCTCTCTAGAATGTCACAAAACTGTCCTTCTCAGGACAAAAACTGTCCTTTTAAGGACAACTTCTCGATTGACAAAAAGCTGTCCTTTTTAGGACAACTTCTCGATTGACAAAAAAACTGTCCAAATGGTGTTTACTTAGACTGTTGTTTATTAAATGGGAGTTGAAATCAGATTGAATACACAATGTACATTGACAATGAGATCAATTTATTTTGAGCTGCCTGTCAGGATGGGAGGCAATGCTGTAATGTGGCTGAACATCTATTCGAACCTAATTTCTCTGTTTGGATAGGTGAGTCCTTTATAGTATTTGTTCTTTCTATTCGAATAGGCAGCGTCTTGTTCTTGACTGGGGACTTTCAAATTTTGGCCTTTGTGTAAAATAAATTTACACCTCTATAGAATGTCACAAAACTGTCCTTCTCAGGACAAAAACTGTCCTTTTAAGGACAACTTCTCGATTGACAAAAAAACTGTCCTTTTAAGGACACCACTCAATTGTCACAAAACTGTCCTTTTAAGGACACTACTCAATTGTCACAAAACTGTCCTTTTAAGGACACAACTTCATTGTCGACCAACTGTCCTTTTCAGGACAACCTCTATAGATTGGCTACATTACAAATTAATATAAACTACAACCATTTTTGATCTCATTGATCTCGGTTTGTAGCTATCGTTGGGTTCAAAATTAGTCTAAATAATAATCATTTGTTACGAGAGCTGAGTTTTTGTTGATATCATTTTTAATAACAAACCTATCACTCTGAAATGCTTCCACATTCAGTCAATGTATGGTAAATGTGTGTTCCTCAAAATAATCTTTAATATGAAAGAAGAAACAACACAAGCTCCTTGCATTGTTCTTTACAGTCACAAAATTAGCTGATTTGTTATCAACTGAATGTATAACTTCGGCTGGGGGAGAGGCAAATCTTTACATGAGACTCAATAGAGGAGTGCCTGATAGGCAAAGAGTATAAGAATATGAAGGGTTTAGAAATAAAAGGTTTAAAAAGATAGAAAAGTTATAAACAGATTTTTGTAAAAACATACAAAAATGAGTTTTTTTTCTTGAAAGATGAAAACATGAAGCTAAGTTACTACAACTCAAAAAACTGTGTTAAAAATATATATGTAAGGAACATGAACATAGAATTTTACCATTGTATAAAAGCTTTCCAGACTATAAGCTTATTTTTTTATTCAAAATTATTTTATGCTGGAAATTGTTTGGGATGTAAATGTAATCTGTAATTACTTTCCAGCTTTCTTTTAACCATATTTTTGTGTTAAGTTTGAAAATAGTGTTTTCATTGCATAACTTAATATCACTTGGTAGCAGAGCTTTTTTCAAGATGTGAAATAGTGCTGTTTTATGGGAGATGATTGCTTTATAAATCATTTATGTAAGTGCAAACTGAGTTTTGATTCTATGTATGGGGAAGTCATCAAGTAAAAAACTTGCTCCCCAAATTCTTTAATCAGAACAACACAAAAATGTACACCATTAAACTTCAAGCCATGTGATCACTGACGATCAGACAAACAGTACAGGTGAAAAGCTTTTGAAAATATTGACACTGACACACTGATAAAGCTCTCATTGGCTAATGTAGTCATACAATATTGGAACAATTATAGAGTTAAACTTTATAATTACATGCAAGGTTATCAGGAAATGGGTACATACTCAATGTACCTGGAAGAGTTGTTAAAGCTCTTTGCTGGTAAATCCATATAACACAAAAGCTTTATGATTACATAATGAACAGTGTTTCTTTGCTCTATCAGTGCAAGACTGGGGTTTACATGTTTTAAAAACATAGCTATATTTGTGAAAATTGATTACTCATCAGATTACATGTATGTTTGAAATATGTTGTGTTTAATAGAAGCAGGATAATTATGACTTACATGGGTATGTATGGTTAGGGGGTGGAAAACTATTGCATGAACAACTTCAATCTTAGATATGGTTTGCTTTTTATAACTTTACATTTAACTGACATGTTGGCGGCGTCCACATGGTTTCCGCTCTCTAAGTCAAAGAGTTTTCATCCGATCTTAACCAAACTTTGTGAAATTGTTTGTGGGCATAATATCTCGGCCAAGTTCGATAACCAGCCACATCCCTCAGGCACTTCTGAATTATGGCCCTTGAATTATCCAAAATTCGTCAAATTAACCGTGTCCGCTCTCTAAGTCACAGAGTTTTCATCCGATCTTTACCAAACTTTGTGAAAATGTTTGTGGACATAATATCTCGGCCATGTTCGATAACCAGCCACACCGCCCAAGGTACTTCGAAATCATGGCCCTTGAATTATCCAAAATTGGCCAAATTAGCTGTGTCCGCTCTCTATGTCAAAGAGTTTTCATCCGATCTTCACCTAACTTGGTGAAAATGTTTGTGGGCATAATATCTCGGCCAAGTTCGATAACCAGCCACATTGCCCCAGGCACTTCTGAACTATGGCCCTTGAATTATCCAAAATTGGCAAAATTAGCCTTGACCGCTCTCTAAGTCAAACAGTTTTCATCAGATCTTTACCAAACTTTGTGAAAATGTTTGTGGACATAATATCTTGGCCATGTTCGATAACCAGCCACACCGCCCAAGGTACTTCGAAATTATGGCCCTTGAATTATCCAAAATTTGCCAAATTAGCCTTGTCCGCTCTCTAAGTCAAAGAGTTTTCATCCGATCTTCACCTAACTTGGTGAAAATGTTTGTGGGCATAATATCTCGGCCAAGTTCGATAACCAGCCACATTGCCCCAGTCACTTCTGAATTATGGCCCTTGAATGATCCAAAATTGGCAAAATTAGCCTTGACCGCTCTCTAAGTCAAACAGTTTTCATCCGATCTTTACCAAACTTTGTGAAAATGTTTGTGGGCATAATATCTCGGCCAAGTTCGATAACCAGCCACGCCGTTCAAGGTACTTAGAAATTATGGCTCTTGAATTATCCAAAATTGGCCAAATTAGCCTTGTCCGCTCTCTAAGTCAAACAGTTTTCATCTGATCTTCACCTAACTAGGTGAAAATGTTTGTGGGCATAATACCTCGGCCAAGTTCGATAACCAGTCATATCGCTCATGTCACCCAGGAGTTACCACCCTTTGATTTTAGAAATTTCCTAAAATTCGTCTTGTTTTAACTCTGAGCTGTGTCTTATGACGGGCGTATTTTGTGACAGTTTGGCACTCTTGTTCTTACAACAGATTGACCTCATATTATCAAACTGATGTCACTGTCACAACTTGTAATAACATTACAATTGGAGAAAGAGAAGTACAAAGAATGTAACATTAATTCACAAAACAAAACTTGAAAGTTCAAACACAGTGCATTCTTTCCAGTCTGTCTTGTATAATCACAAATTGAATATCCATGAACTATTCCTTCCTAATGTTCACTGCTTTAGAGAAAACCCAAAGTGAGTCAAATTTAATGAAACCCATCAGTGTATAATGTCAGTCATGTTGGTTGATGGAATAGGTCTTACAACTTGTATGGAGGATATGGAGTTTCTATATTTGATATTGCACATACAGCATACCAGGCTGTGTAAAATTTTGAAAATTGCTCTATTCCTTAGAATGGTCATGTAAATATTGTGTGATAGAATGGATAAAATATCCTACTATTTAAATTGGTACAGTAAGATAATAATTGATATTGTGCATACAACAAGGCCAAATTCTTGAGTATAACATGACAGAAATTGACATGGACATAGTGTATATAATATTGTTAGCATGGTCAAGGTCAAATTGGTTTAGACATACAATAATCCTCATACAGTTGGGCGCATTGATAAACAAAACACAAAAATGTATCAGATATTATGTCTGATTTTTAGAACATTGTATTTTTGTAGATAAAATAGTTCTTTGTAAGTATTGCTTTGGCTCAGAGGGAAAAATTAAATTTGAATTGGGAAAGTTCTTTGCAAGTATTGCTTTGGCTCAGAGGGAAAAATTAAATTTGAATTGGGAAAGTTCTTTGCAAGTATTGCTTTGGCTCAGAGGGAAAAATTAAATTTGAATTGGGAAAATATACTATTTTGGTGGGGGAATCAGGGGCTGATATTTGGCTCCAATAATGGAGAATAGAGGGTTCTCGTTAGTGCTATCATATAGAGCACTAAAGAATTATGTGGTGAAAGCTTTTTTCCTTCACTGTCAAAATGTTAATTGTGTTAACAGTTTGGTTTTTCAGAATCTTATTTATTTCTATAGGAATATTAAAATTAAAAGTTGATATCGGGCATACAACATACTTGACCAAGTATTATGTTTTCTGGGTCATACAAATATGGACATTGTATCAATGGCAATGGCTAAGTATTGGTTTTGATAAGCCCTTAAGTACATTATGGCAATTTAATCATTTGTCTTAATTTTAGGTAAAACGTTCCAGTAAAAGGTATATGGTAATTCATATGTGGAATATTTTTACCTTTGTGCCTTTAATATTACATAATGGGAACAGAATATAAGTGAAGATTTGATGTGCATGCAACATATCAGTGCAAGTGTTATGGATGTCATACTCAAGTAATCTCATTTACTGAAATTTCTCTATTCGTTATTCATAACAATATCTTGAGTAACTGTTTGAGTGGTTAAAATATACTGTTGTGTAGTATCTTGTACTTGGCATTCATTTATGAGGTCAAATGTTTGAGTCCAGAAACATGCTTAGTGGTTATCACAACTTAAATGTCACATTTAATGCTTTAACTGCAACAATGGGACCTTGTCCATACAATATGCATAGCAATTATTGATTTGTACTGTCAGATGACATTAAGAACATAAAGCAGCAGGTTCTAACATTGGTCATAACTGTTTTAAAAATGAACAACCCTATTAATTTTGCATAACATGCATTTATATGCAATTGTATAATGATGAAAAATGATACATTATAATCATTGTATTCCTGTTTGGTAGGGTAAGTTGGTAGAGCACAGGACTGAGCATTCAAGTCTCAGGATAAGGGTATATTTTTCATTTTCACCTAAAATGAATCCTGTAAGCTAGTATTGATCTAGAATTATGACCCCTGTGTCAATATCAATCAGCTAACATTAATTTTACTTCCATGTCCTGTATGCAAGGGCAGATCTGGGATTCGGATTTGGGGAGCATAAATTTTTGGTCATTTTTGGTTTTGTTCAAGCCTTATAAAATGACAATGACTGTTTCTTTGTTTATAAACATCATCATATTGCTTCAATAAATCAAAATTGCTTATTTGAAAATTGCTTATTTAAAGATCTCTGTATATTTTCGTATTTATACTCATAGTTATTTGTAAGGTTGGGGAATTTTAGGGGGATGTCGGATGTGCCCCCTGGATCTGCTAGTGGTTAATGCACATCAGCATAAATGAATTACTGTTAGGAATTATTGCTATTCTGTAGGTCACATTGATTTCTATGTCAGTTTGTCCTTTGAAAACAGGAATCTGTTAAAGTAACAACACATTATTGCATCCTCCTTCCCTGACCATTTATCATGTTGCCACTGGCATAACTCTCTGTTGACCACATTCACCAATCATGTCATCCATGTTCATGTCTTCATCATCATTCAGCTTCATTGACAAGATATGTTTGCAGCTCTATTTTTATGTTTATTAGTTCTTATAACTCTCGAACATTTGTTATTTGTTTATGTACCTTAAAATTACACTGTTTATATTTTCAGAATGAGGAAGACAGCTGTGATCCCTCTAGAATGGGTTCAACCGAGTCTAACAGTACTAATACTTCATGTCCTTGTCTGTTCTCATTTGATTTAGTATTTTGGTACTGTGTTTGAGGTCATTAATACTATACCTCTAATACATGCTGGGAAGTTAGTGGTTCCTTGCAGAAGAACGACAGTGGTTAGTACTAGTAGGCAACCCAGAATTTGTATGGTCAACTGACTGCTGTATTATTGAATACTGTAATAACATGTTCTTTATTACCTAAATGCAACAGTCTTCCTTGCATTGTTACTTCTTTTGTTGGAATTATTTAGAATTTGGTGTGTATATATTTTCAGGTTTTGTGTGAATGAGTAGTTTTGATGTTCAATTGCTTTCATACAATCAGAATGAAGCTGGCTGTGAAATGTAATTTTCCTGGAACTCGTGAGTTTGAAGTTATTTCATTTTATTTAGAAATAATGATAAAAATGCAATTGAAAAATATAATATTACAATTACCATGAATAGTACTACAATTGAAACTGTTAGTTTATTTTACCTGGTATAACCAATATGCAAGGCCAAGGCAGTTCTTCAATTTTGGCACAATGATATTTTATGATATTATTATAGTACCAGTATGCTTTCTAAAACACATTGAGAAGAATCTGAAAAGGGATTTGCGCCCCTTGCCTCCTGAGCAATAATTTGAGGGGATGAAAGCGAAATCAATCTTGTATCTTACAATACAGAAATACTGGTTTCGCTTTCACCCCTCAACATTTAGAGTTAGTTTATCTGTAGATAACTGTAGTGTTAGGATTGTGTACTATTGTATTGAGTTTTAAGAACTGTTGATTGGTTTATGGTTTAGTTCTGTGGTATAGTTTTGATTTCTTTGTATTCTTAGTATTTGTTCTTTCTATTCGAATAGGCAGCGTCTTGTTCTTGACTGGGGACTTTCAAATTTTGGCCTTTGTGTCAAATAAATTTACACCTCTCTATAGAATGTCACAAAACTGTCCTTCTCAGGACAAAAACTGTCCTTTTAAGGACAACTTCTCGATTGACAAAAAAACTGTCCTTTTTAGTACAACTTCTCGATTGACAAAAAAACTGTCCAAATGGTGTTTACTTAGGCTGTTGTTTTTATTAAATGGGAGCTGAAATCAGATTGAATACACAATGTACATTGACAATGAGATCAATTTATTTTGAGCTGCCTGTCAGGATGTGAGGCAATGCTGTAATGTGGCTGAACATCTATTCAAACCTAATTTCTCTGTTTGGATAGGTGAGTCCTTTATAGTATTTGTTCTTTCTATTCGAATAGGCAGCGTCTTGTTCTTGACTGGGGACTTTCAAATTTTGACTATTGTTTATTAAATGGGAGTTGAAATCAGATTGAATACACAATGTACATTGACAATGAGATCAATTTATTTTGAGCTGCCTGTCAGGATGTGAGGCAATACTGTAATGTGACTGAACATCTATTCAAACCTAATTTCTCTGTTTGGATAGGTGAGTCCTTTATAGTATTTGTTCTTTCTATTCGAATAGGCAGCGTCTTGTTCTTGACTGGGGACTTTCAAATTTTGGCCTTTGTGTCAAATAAATTTACACCTCTCTATAGAATGTCACAAAACTGTCCTTCTCAGGACAAAAACTGTCATTTTAAGGACAACTTCTCGATTGACAAAATAACTGTCCTTTTTAGTACAACTTCTCGATTGACAAAAAAACTGTCCAAATGGTGTTTACTTAGACTGTTGTTTTTATTAAATGGGAGCTGAAATCAGATTGAATACACAATGTACATTGACAATGAGATCAATTTATTTTGAGCTGCCTGTCAGGATGTGAGGCAATGCTGTAATGTGGCTGAACATCTATTCAAACCTAATTTCTCTGTTTGGATAGGTGAGTCCTTTATAGTATTTGTTCTTTCTATTCGAATAGGCAGCGTCTTGTTCTTGACTGGGGACTTTCAAATTTTGACTGTTGTTTATTAAATGGGAGTTGAAATCAGATTGAATACACAATGTACATTGACAATGAGATCAATTTATTTTGAGCTGCCTGTCAGGATGTGAGGCAATACTGTAATGTGACTGAACATCTATTCAAACCTAATTTCTCTGTTTGGATAGGTGAGTCCTTTATAGTATTTGTTCTTTCTATTCGAATAGGCAGCCTCTTGTTCTTGACTGGGGACTTTCAAATTTTGGCCTTTGTGTCAAATAAATTTACACCTCTCTATAGAATTCACAAAACTGTCCTTCTCAGGACAAAAACTGTCATTTTAAGGACAACTTCTCGATTGTCAAAAACTGTACTTTTTAGTACAACTTCTCGATTGACAAAAAAACTGTCCAAATGGTGTTTACTTAGACTGTTGTTTTTATTAAATGGGAGCTGAAATCAGATTGAATACACAATGTACATTGACAATGAGATCAATTTATTTTGAGCTGCCTGTCAGGATGTGAGGCAATACTGTAATGTGGCTGAACATCTATTCAAACCTAATTTCTCTGTTTGGATAGGTGAGTCCTTTATAGTATTTGTTCTTTCTATTCGAATAGGCAGCGTCTTGTTCTTAACTGGGGACTTTCAAATTTTGACTATTGTTTATTAAATGGGAGTTGAAATCAGATTGAATACACAATGTACATTGACAATGAGATCAATTTATTTTGAGCTGCCTGTCAGGATGTGAGGCAATACTGTAATGTGGCTGAACATCTATTCAAACCTAATTTCTCTGTTTGGATAGGTGAGTCCTTTATAGTATTTGTTCTTTCTATTCGAATAGGCAGCGTCTTGTTCTTGACTGGGGACTTTCAAATGTTGGCCTCTGTGTAAAATAAATTTACACCTCTCTATAGAATGTCACAAAACTGTCCTTCTCAGGACAAAAACTGTCCTTTTAATGTGACATGGTTGTAACCCAATGGTCCACTCCATATATCTTTTGACAATGACCAATACATCCCTTCTGAAAACGCTTTGTCTATAAGTTCTCTTACCAAGATGGTTCCATGTGGCTGTCAGTGTTTTGGGTTTGGTTGTGAAGCTTGTAGTGTAGATATCGATATGTTAAGTTATCAGTAGTGTAGATATAAAACAAATGTATATAACTAATATATTAATCATTTAGATAAGAATATCATAAATATTACACCTATATATTATTTTTATTAATGTTATTCCTTATTTAGATTACGGAATGAAGCAGACACTCACACAGTCTCTTGGTTTATATGTATTGCTTAAAACATGTTTTGGTTTATTTTGTCCATGTACTGCAACCACCTGAATATCAACAATGTGGGGTGTTTGGTGCGGAATGATGGACAAATTGTTTAGTTGGGAATCAGAGACCTAAGATAGCAGGTAAATTATTTTTTATCATATTTTCTACACTGACTTTTACTGTTGTACACTAATACTTGAAGTTGGCCAGAAAAAAATCAGAACCTTGAGCAAATTGCAGTTTTCTTGCTGTTTTACAGCACAAAGTGCTCAATGGTGAGCTATTTGGATCTTTGGCTGTCAGTCCATCTGTCATCTGCTATTTAATTGTTTACATTAAGCATCCACTTTCCTTGAGCAATCCTAATCAAACATGGATACAATGTATATATGGGCATCAGTTCTGGGCCAGTTTCAATTATGGATCAAATCAATATATGGCCCTTAATATATATTACAAAAATGCCATAATTATACTACCATGTTTACACTCTAGCTCTTTCATTTCTCCACAAGTCCTAATCATATTTAAACAGAATGTGCATACCTGTAAGATCTATGGGTTAGCTTGATTTGGACCACATTGGTCTTGCAGGTCTAGAGAGTTATCAAAATATGCCATGTTTCGTTATGTTTGCACTTTTAGTCTTGTTTACTCTCTAGAGACCACATTGTTTCAATTTTATGAAACTTGGGCAAAATGTATGTTTTTGTAACATCTAGGTAAAATGTATGTTTCTGTAACATCTAGGTCCTGTTTGAAACTGGGTCACATTGGGTGAAAAACTAGGTCAACATATCCAATCATAGTAAAACAACTAGGTCACATTTGCAACCTGGTTTTCAAGAAATTTGATAAAAATGTCTCTATGAAATCCTTGGGTGACATTCTTCTGAATTCCTGCAATTCATGTTATTTGTTAAAGACCATGACTGCCAGAGGGCATGGTTTCAGGTGAGCGATACAGGTCATCATGTCCCTCTTGTTATTGATGTTGAACTTCCTTATATTAGTTGTAGAAATGGGATTGAATAAAAAGACAACTGGCTATACCCCTTACATGTAAATGACTAAATTATTTCCCCCCTTGTCCACACTATTTATAAATGCATTACTGTCTACCATATTCAGACAAAGTTGTCCAAAGTCGGATCATTTAATTTGCTCTAGATGCAAAATTATGACACTAGATCACTGAACTGAAAAGTGAATACTGATTGAATAATATTCATAGTGAAATAGAACCAGTCTGCTTCATAAACATTATGACTGCGATACAACAACTGCAAGGCGAACCTTTCATTGATGGATATAAACGTGAACAATCTTGGTTTCAGCTTTTATTTATATTGCATAATTCTGATAATAAGTATTTTTATAGCACCAAGGCTTTAACAAACAGGAATAAAATCAATAAATTGGTGATAATAATAGAATGTCAAAGACCATTGTTTCAAATGAGTGGAAGCTGGAATTGTTTCGTGATGTAAAAATTCTCATGAAACTAGTGTTTAGAATAAAATATTACAAAATCTATTAATAGTTATATTGTTGTCATACGTTATCAACTTTGAAGATCATACGAAAAGTTATGGTCTCCTTCAAAAACTTAACCAACTTGACATTTTGTGTCACTCAAAAAATATTTTAGAGAAAATTATTTTTAATTAATTTGTGTGCACATCACCTGAAATGAAAGTGTCAGAACTTTGTTAAACATAGTAGTTGGTCCCGTCACTCAATATAAGCTCGATCCAATAAAATAATAAGTCTGGTAAAGTAAGGGCGTATAATAACATGATTTTAAACAATTCCAAGTATGGATGACAGGAATTTAAACACAACTGTGCGGTTGTTGTTGTTCTTGTCTTGAATTGACAATCTCTCCATTTAGCACACCAGGCAAATGTCACAAAATAAAAAGGATGCAATAATCTGGGTATATATTAGCTGCATATTGTTAAAAAATTGTTACTGACCTGAGGAAGTGATCAATATCAGCTTATGGTAAAATCATAAACAAAATTCTAAGTAAAAATGGTCCGAGTGAAAATAAAGCCATGACAGTGATTATCAGTGCATACCGATTACCAGAGGAAACCAGTAATGTCCGATTACTGTCCTAGTTTTCGTTGCATGTTTGTTTGCATTGAAGTCTAAGCATTGTTTAGTTCTTCCAGAAGAAAATGTCATTTTTGCAGGCAAACATTTAAAAAAACTACTGGAAAACTATATAAAAATTCAGTATACCTTTTTTTCTTATGTAATTATAGCTCAACCCTATTTTTTGTAGACCAAAGCATTAAAAAACACGATGTCGGCATCCTGTGACAGCAATTACGTCACCAAACATCTTCCCGCCTCATTAATCTATATACTGGTGTAAACTTCTAACCAATATGATAGTCATTTAGGTGCTAATAACCTGCCAGTGTGTATGCCATTTTAGTTTGTGTAACACCTTCGTTTACATTGTAAGTTTGAATCACAGAGTTTTGAAATTTCAAAAAAGTTACTTGAGATCAACATTTGCAGTCTGATTGGTCTATTACAGCATGTTAAACTGTTTTGATATGCAAATACTTGCATTTTACATAATTACTTTGGCAATACAAAAGCTTCTACTGATATTTTAATATTTTAATCAGTCCATCCAACCAATTTCAAATTGTCTGAGATTTTGTGTGTGAGTAGTTTAATGAAAGAGCATAGTTAAAATTGTTTGGATTGAGATATAATAAGGAAGGAATTGCCTACCAAAGTATATGATACTTATATATCAGATATATCCAAATCCATTTTGATACAAATTCAGCCTTACATCGGATACCCAGTTATTATAACCCATATTATCATAATGAACTAACATTTCATAACAAAGTTTGACATATCTGTGTCTTGGCATTTTCAAAAGGCGAAGCCAGTTTTCATACACCGTTTGTCTGCATATATGTACATAGGAAACCTTCCTAAATCCCCTAATAAAGCATCATTACATGACATAGTATGTGCATTAATAAAACGCTTACAGGCATAAACATGTTCATGTTCACTTCAGGCAACATTTTTCTACGCCCACAATTCTGAGCCATAAAGCAATTTAGGGGTAATTTTCGCATCAAATAACTTGAAAAATGTATGATAAGGTATACAGGTAAATTGATGAAGAGAGTTTAAGAGACTCATCAATGCTTTCTTAGTTTTGACAGACATAGCATCGGCCATTTTATACAAAGACAGTCTATTTGTAAACAATATACCAACATAAGTAAAATCATTAACAACATCGATTCTACAGTTGTCAAAAGTCCACTTTTCTCCTCGTGATAATGTGCCACCTCGTTTTATTAACATTCACTACCAACTTACTTCTTCCACAAAAATCATGTAAAATATTAAGTTGTCTTTGAAGATCAGCAACTGTATCTGAAATCATTGCAAAATCGTCAGCAAACATGAGAAGGAATATTTCGGTCAAATATGGAAACAACTGAACTCCCCTAGTATTACAATTACAAAGATGTGTATACAGTTCATCAATAAAACATAGCAAATAGTATCGGGCTCAAAGAACAACCTTGTCTTAGACCAATAGGGCATGTAAATGTGTCTGTAAAACCCTGGTTTGTCCTCACACAACCTTGTACGGAAACATAAATAGACTGTATAGCCTTAAATAGTTTGCACTTTATAAGTTTTCTTTGTAAAACATCATATAAAATACATCGATGAACAGAGTCAAACGCTTTCTGAAAGTCTACGAAAGCTACATAGATTTACTTCCCTTTCAAACTCAAGTATTTACGAATGATTGAATAAAGTATAAACCCATTATCTATTGTTGAATATCCCTTCCGGAACCCCAATTGAATTTCACATAGTGTATCATAAGCTTGAGTATAAAAGGTCAGCCGTTTTGTTATAACAGAAATATACAATTTGCTCAAAATATCTACGAGGGCAATCCCTCTGTAGTTATCAGTATTATTAACACTTCCTTTCTTGTGTAAAGGAATAATAATAATTTGTGTCCATTGCTCCGGGAACTCCCCTCTTGTAAACAGTCTGTTAAACAGTTTGCATATGAATGATAAAAATACATGAATGCCAAATAAATGTTCTGGTAAAAGCTTTCCACCAACTGACTTATTTAAATTGATTGATTTAATGCTTTCTATGATTTCGTCATCAGTAATAGGAGAGTTAAACACTATATCTTGAATATCATCTAGATTGTCTTCAATATTATCACATCCAGTTGCATTTATATAACTGGTATCAGCTTCTGACGCAAATAGTCTACTAAAATGTTCATACCAATCATCTAGAGAAATGTCTGAGTTGATTCTGGGTTTACCCGTTAATTTGTTGATTTCCCGCCCGAACTGTCTGGGTCATTTATAGAGGCATCAAGTTTACTTAACGTATTTCTTTTGTATTTAAAACATTTATCTTTATGTTTAATACCTCAGTATTTTACATGACGCCATTCATATGATGTCATTATCACTTTGATTATTTCATTGCTCACTAAAGTATTGTAAACATTACAGTAAAAACGCTTTACACATTTGGTGTAAAATGATTCAAAATTAAAATAAGCAAGGAATGGCGTAAACTTTGTTTGGGGTCTGCCCTGCAACATTGAGCTCTGAAGATTTTAATGAAAGTGATGACTGCAGATATGTAACAAAGATCCTCCTTTACTTTCAGGTCTCCATTCAATGATATGTTTGTGTATATGCTAGTCATTGTTGATAAAGGTTTCTGGTGCTGAGAAACTGACACACATCACATGGTAAGTTAGACTGTCACTGAATCCATCATATAAACAGCAAATATTAATCAAAAGAGCTAACCCACCAGAATTGATGCTATTTTCTAACATGGTTTGTAAAGATTAAAATGAAATTCTGAGTATTTATTCTAAATTATGACAGAAGTGAGAAATGACAAGGGAGGTAACAATCACTATACATTTTGCTACCAGTCCCTGTGTGTTAGTAATAAGGTTACCTTCAGAATGGTATGATATATAATGTAAACAATGTAAATACAAAATGGTGGGTTAGCTCTGTTAGTTAATATTTGTTGTAGAAATTCTGCTGATAAACAAATTGAGTGGTGAAAGTAAAGCTAGTCTTTAAGACTATATATGCATATACTGGGAAACCTCAATAAGAACACCATTGGTTCTGAAGAAATTTGATCTTATCAATGAGGTAGTCTGATTTTTGAGTTAAAATGTGGATGAAAAATTGAAAAAAGGGCCCTGAAAATATGGTCTCATTAATGAGGCGGTCTTACTTTTGAGGTGGTCTTTTTGTGAGGTTTTACTGTAGATGAAGCAGCATATGAGCATCACTGTACGATTTCCAACCTCTTTAAGTGAGATTGTTTACAGAAAACGTCACATGTGACGTCACCGTGTACTGACAGTAAGCGATGTTTACCCCATAGGGCAATGAAAACTTAAGTGACCCTATAGAGAGTAAACATTGTTCCCTGTTTTCAAATAGTGACATCACATATTGCGTTTTCATGAAATGACGTCACTTACGGACGAGGTTGTAAATCCAATGGCAGCGCTAATATAGACTTTCTATTGATCTTTACATCTTGATAGTGGCTTATAGAAATATCTCTTTGTCGTACAAAGCTTGGGTTGTGTGCAACACCAAGCGTTAACTAAACCTAACGTCTGTTTATTTTAAATGATAATACCTAAATTTCTGGATATCTTGGCATTAAATTTATTAGAAAAATAGTAATTAATAGTTAAAACTTCATAAACTCTGCTATATAGGTCTTGACCATTCTAAACATCATAAACTCTACTATAGGTCTTGACCATTCTAAAGTACATACACTCTACTATAGGTCTTGACCATCCTAAACTACAAAAACTCTGCAATAGGTCTTGACCATTCTAAACTTTAGAAACTCTGCTATAGAACTTAACCGTTCTAAAAATCATAAACTGCTATAGGTCTTAAATGAGGTAAACATCATAAACTCTGATATAGGTCTTAACCATTATAAACATCATAAACTCTGCTATATGTGTAAATCGTGTAGAACATCATTAACTCTGCTATAGGTCTTAACCGTGCTAAACATCATACATTCTGCAATAGATCTTAACTGTGCTAAACATCATAAACTCTGATATAGGTCTTAACCATTCTAAACATAATAAACACTGCTGTAGGTCTTAACCGTGCTAAACATAATAAATTCTGCTATAGATCTTAACCATTATAAAAATCATAATCTCTGATATAGGTCCTAACCATTCTTAACATCATAAACACTACTATAAGTCTTGACCATTCTAAACTACAAAAAACTCTGCTAAAGGCCTTGACCATTCTAAACTTCAGAAACTCTGCTATAGGTCTTAACCATTCTAAAAATCATAAACTCTGCTATAGGTCTTAACCATTCTAAAAATCATAAACTCTGCTATAGGTCTTAACCATTCTAAACTTCATAAACTCAGCTATGGGTCTTAACTGTGCTAAACATCATAAACTCTGCTGTAGGTCTTCACAATTCTAAACTTCATAAACTCTGCTATAGGTATTAACCATTCTAAACTTTATAAACTCTGCTATAGGTAGTTTTACCATTCTAAACATCATAAACTCTACTATAGGTCTCTTTACCATTCTAAACATCAACAAATCTGCTTAACGTCTTTTTACCATTCTAAAGATCATAAACTCTGTTATAGGTCTTTTTACCATTCTAAACATCATAAACTCTGCCAAGGGTATTTACTGTGCTAAACATCATAGACTCTGCTTTAGTACTTAACTGTGCTAAACATCATAAACTCCGATATAGGTCATAAATGTGCTAAATATCATAAACTCAGCTATAGGTCTTAACGTTGCTAAACATCATAAACTCTGCTATAGATCTTGACCATTCTAAATATCATAAACACTGCTCTTAAATTATGATATAGGTCTTAACTGTGCTAAACAACCTAAACTCTGCTATAGTTCATAACTGTGCTAAACATCATAAACTATGCTATAGATCTTAAGTGTGCTAAATATCATAAACACGGCTATAAGTTTTAACTGTGCTAAACATCGTAAACTCTGCTATAGGTCTTAACTGTTGTAAAGATCATACACTCTGCAATAGGTCTTAAAAGTGCAAAACATAATTAACACTGATATAGGTCTTAAACGTGCTAAACATCATAAACTCTGCTTTAGGTGTAAATCGTGTAAAACATAATAAACACTGCTATGGCCTTAATGCTGCAGAGCACCATAAACTCTGCTAGAGGTCCTAATGCTGCTTGACATCATAAATTCAACTATATGTCTAAATGCTGCTCAACATGAAAAAACTCCATTATGGGTCTTAATGCTGCTGAGCACCATTAACTCTGCTACAGGTTTTATGTTACTTAAAATCATAAACTCAACTGCATGTATAATATGACTTAATGCAGCAAAACATCATCAACTCTGCTTTAGGTCTTAATGGTGATAAACGTCATAAATTCTGCTTTTGGTCTTAATACAGCTAAACATTATAAACTTCACTATAGGTCTTAATGATGCTAAACATCATAAACTTCACTATAGGTCTTAATGATGCTAAACATTGTAAACTTTGCTATAAGTATTAATGCTGCATAACAACATAAACTTAACTATAGGTCTTAATGCTACTAGCCATCATAAACTCAATAAAAGGTCTTAATGCTGCTTAATATTAACCTGTCTCAAATGCCACCTCTTGTATTCATTATTCTGCCAACGGAGACATTTCCAATGAATCACTTTAACCTGTCTCAACAACCACCTCTTATATGCAGTCATCTGCCAACTGAGGCACTTTCAATTAAACATGCAGATAACAGTCTGTTTGTAGAGGGCTAAACCTTCTGTATGGTATGATAATTTAAGGCACAGATAATGTGAATAATAAGTTGTGGGTAAGTTCTGTTATTTAATGCTGCTAAACATTATAAACTTTGCTATAAGTCTTAATGATGCAAAACATTATAAACTCTGCTATAACGTTAATGCTGCTTAACATCATACACTCCACTATAGGTCTAAATGCTGCTCAACATAAACAAACTCCACTATGTGTCTCAATACTGATGAGCACCATACAGTCTGTTACAGGTTTTAATGTTACTTAAAATTAAAAACTCAACTACATGTATATGACTTCATGCTGTTAAACATAATCAACTCTGCTATCGGTATGAATTCTGCTAAACACCTTGAACTCTGCTTTAGGTCTTAATGCTGCCTAACATCATAAACTCTACTATAGGTCTAAATGCTGCCAAACATAAAAAGCTCCACTATGGGTATTAATGCTGCTGAGCACCATAAACTCTGATACAGGTTCTAATGCTACTTAAAATCATAAACTCAACTACATTTATATGACTTAATGCTGTTAAACATTATCAACTCAGTTTTTGGTATGAATGCTGCTTAACATCATTAACTCTGCGTTAAGTGCTAATGCTGCAAAACATCATAAACTTCACTATAGTTCTTATTGCATCTTAACATCATAAGCTTCACTATAGGTCTTACTGCTGCTAAACATTATAAACTCTGCTATAGGTCTTCTAGACATTATAAACTCTGCTATAGGTCGTATTGCTGCTAAACATAATACACTCTGCTATAGGTCTTAATGCTGCTTAACATTTTAAACTCAGCTATAGGTCATAATGATGCTAAACATTATAAACTCTGCTATATGTCTTGATGCTGTTAAACATTATAAACTTAGTAATAAGTATTAATGCTGCATAACAACATAAACTCAACTATTGGTCCTAATGCTGCTAAACATTATAAGCTCTGCTATAGGTCTTAATGCTGCTAAACATTATAAACACTGCTATAGGTCTTAATGCAGCTAAACATCATATACTTCACATTATGTCTTAATGATGCTAAACGTTATAAACTCTGCTATAGGTTTTAATGGTGATAAACATAATAAACTCTGCTTTAGGTCTTTATGCTGCAAAACATCATAACCTCCACTATAGGTCTTAATGCAGCTAAAAATCATATACTTCACATTAGGTCTTAATGCTGCTAAACATTACAAACTCTGCTATAAGTCTTTATGCTACTCAGCTATAGGTCCTAATGCTGCTTAACAATATAAACTCTGCTGTAGGTCTTAGTGCTGCTAAACATTATAAACTTTGCTATGAGTCTTAATGCTACTCAACTATTGGTCCTAATGCTGCTAACATTATAAACTCTGCTATAGGTCTTAATGCTGCTAAACATTATAAACTCTGCTGTACGTCTTATTGCTGCTGAGCGCCATAAACTCTCCTATAGGTCTTAATAATGCTAAACGTTATAAACTCTGCTATAGGTCTTAATGGTGATAAACAACATAAACTCTGCTTTAGGTATTTATGCTGCAAAACTTCATAACCTCCACTATAGGTCTTAATGCAGCTAAACATCATATACTTCGCGTTAGATCTTAATGATGCTAAACGTTATAAACTCTGCTATAGGTCTTAATGCTGCTAAACATCATAAACGCTGCTTTAGGTATTTATGCTGCAAAACATCATAACCTCCACTATAGGTCTTAATGCAGCTAAAAATCATATATTTCACATTAGGTCTTAATGCTGCTAAACATTATAAACTCTGCTATAAGTCTTTATGCTACTCAGCTATAGGTCCTAATGCTGCTTAACATTATAAACTCTGCTGTAGGTCTTAGTGCTGCTAAACATTATAAACTTTCCTATAAGTCTTAATGCTACTCAACTATTGGTCCTAATGCTGCTAAACATTATAAACTCTGCTATAGGTCTTAATGCTGCTAAACATTATAAACTCTGCTGTAGGTCTTATTTCTGCTGAGCGCCATAAACTCTGCTATAGGTCTTAATGATGCTAAACGTTATAAACTCTGCTATAGGTCTTAATGGTGATAAACATCATAAACTCTGCTTTAGGTATTTATGCTGCAAAACATCATAACCTCCACTATAGGTCTTAATTCTGCAAAACTCTATACACTTTGCTACAGCTTTATGCTACTTAACATCATTAACTTAGCTATCAATTTAACCTGTCTCAAAAGCCACCTCTTGTATGCAGTCTTCTGCCAACAGAGACATTTCCAATAAGTCAGTTTAACCTGTCTCAACAGCCACCTAATATATGCAGTATCTTTCCAGCAGATGCATTTTCAATGAATCACTTTAACCTGTCTCAGCTGCCACCTCTTATTGCAGTCATCTGTCAACTGAGGCACTTTCAATAAAAGTAACATAAGGTATTATGTAATTTATTGGAAGAAATTGTGTATGGGGAAGGGGTCTGCCAGCAATATTGTGTTGTGTGGACTTTTTGTATTAAAGCAATGACTGCTGGTATGTTACAAATGTGCTCATTTATTTTCAGATCTCCATTCGATGTGATGTTGGTGTATCTGCTAGTCACTGTTGATATACTTGTTTGATGCTGAGATACTGATACACAGTGCATGGTAAGTTAGACCGTCACAGAATCATTCATATAAACAGCAAATATTAATGAAAGAGCTAACCCACCATAATTGTTTATTACATAGTTTGGGGAAAGATTAAAGTTACATTGTATTTCCTACAAAATTATGATAGAAGTGAACAATGACAAGGGAGGTAACCATGCAGATAATAGTCTGTTTGTAGAGGGCTAAACCTTCTGTATGGTATGATAATTTAAGGCACAGATAATGTGAATAATAAGTTTTGGGGAAGCTCTGTTATTTAATATGTGCTGTGGAAATTCTGCTGAGAATCATTAGGAGAGATGAAAGGCCACCTTAATGCTGCTTAACATCATAAACTTCTGCTATAGGTCTTAATGATGCTAAACATTATAAACCCTGCTATAGGTCTTAATGCTGTTAAACATAATAAACTTTGTAATAAGTATCAATGCTGCATAACAACATAAACTCAACGATAGGTTTTAATGTTACTTAAAATCATGAACTCGACTACATGTATAGGTCTTAATGCTGCTAAACATTATAAACTTTGCTATAAGTCTTAATGCTACTCCACTATTGGTCCTAATGCTGCTAAACATAAACTCTGCTATAGGTCTTAATTCTGCTAAACATTATAAACTCTGCTGTAGGTCTTAGTGCTGCTAAACATTATAAACTTTGCTATAAGTCTTAATGCTACTCAACTATTGGTCCTAATGCTGCTAAACAATATAAACTCTGCTATAGGTCTTAATGCTGCTAAACATTATAAACTCTGCTATAGGTCTTAATGCTGCTAAGCATTATAAACTCTGCTGTAGGTCTTATTGCTGCTGAGCGCCATAAACTCTGCTATATGTCTTAATGATGCTAAACGTTATAAACTCTGCTATAAGGTCTTAATGGTGATAAACATCATAAACTCTGCTTTAGGTATTTATGCTGCAAAACATCATAACCTCAACTATAGGTCTTAATGCAGCTAAACATCATATACTTCGCATTAGGTCTTAATGATGCTAAACGTTATTAACTCTGCTATAGGTCTTAATGGTGATAAACATAATACACTCTGCTATAGGTCGTAATGCTGCTTAACATTATAAACTCAGCAATAGGTCTTAATGCTGCTAAACATTATAAACTCTGCTGTAGGTCTTAGTGCTGCTAAACATAATAAACTTTGCTATAAGTCTTAATGCTACTCAACTATTGGTCCTAATGCTGCTAAACATTATAAACTCTGCTATAGGTCTTAATGCTGCTAAACATTATAAAGTCTTCTGTAGGTCTTATTGATGCTGAGCGCCATAAACTCTCGTATAGGTCTTAATGATGCTAAACGTTATAAACTCTGCAATAGGTCTTAATGGTGATAAACATTATAAACTCTGCTATAGGTCTTAATGATGCTAAACGTTATAAACTCTGCTATAGGTCTTAATGCTGCTAAACATTATAAAGTCTGCTGTAGGTCTTATTGATGCTGAGCGCCATAAACTCTCGTATAGGTCTTAATGATGCTAAACGTTATAAACTCTGCTATAGGTCTTAATGATGCTAAACGTTATAAACTCTGCTATAGGTCTTAATGCTGCTAAACATTATAAAGTCTGCTGTAGGTCTTATTGATGCTGAGCGCCATAAACTCTGCTATAGGTCTTAATGATGCTAAACGTTATAAACTCTGCTATAGGTCTTAATGGTGATAAACATCATAAACTCTGCTTTAGGTATTTATGCTGCAAAACATCCTAACCTCCACTATAAGTCTTAATGCAGCTAAACATCATATACTTCGCATTAGGTCTTAATGATGCTAAACGTTATAAACTCTGCTATAGGTCTTAATGGCGATAAACATCATAAACGCTGCTTTAGGTCTTTATGCTGCAAAACATCATAACGTCCACTATAGGTCTTAATGCAGCTAAAAATCGTATACTTCACATTAGGTCTTAATGCTGCTAAACATTATAAACTCTGTTATAAGTCTTTATGCTACTCAGCTATAAGTCCTAATGCTGCTTGACATAATAAACTCTGCTGTAGGTCTTAGTGCTGCAAAACATTATAAACTTTCCTATAAGTCTTAATGCTGCTAAACATTATAAACCAAGCTATAGGTCTTAATGCTGCTAAACATTATAAACTCTGCTGTAGGTCTTAATGCTGCTAAACATTATAAACTCTGCTATAGGTCTTGATGATGCTAAACGTTATAAACTCTGCTTTAGGTCTTAATGGTGATAAACAGCATAAACTCTGCTTTAGGTATTTATGCTGCAAAACATCATAACCTCCACTATAGGTCTTAATGCAGCTAAACATCATATACTTCGCATTAGTTCTTAATGATGCTAAACGTTATAAACTCTGCTATAGGTCTTAATGCTGCTAAACATCATAAACGCTGCTTTAGGTATTTATGCTGCAAAACATTATAACCTCCACTATAGGTCTTAATGCAGCTAAAAATCATATACTTCACATTAGGTCTTGATGCTGCTAAACATTATAAACTCTGCTATAAGTCTTTATGCTACTCAGTTATAGGTCCTAATGCTGCTTAACATTATAAACTCTGCTATAAGTCTTTATGCTACTCAGCTATAGGTCCTAATGCTGCTTAACATTATAAACTATGTTATAAGTCTAAATGCTGCTTATCATCAAAAACTCTGCTATAGGTCTTAATTCTGCAAAACTCCATACACTTTGCTACAGCTTTATGCTACTTAACATCATTAACTTAGCTATCAATTTAACCTGTCTCAAAAGCCACCTCTTGTATGCAGTCTTCTGCCAACAGAGACATTTCCAATAAATCAGTTTAACCTGTCTCAACAGCCACCTAATATATTCAGTATCTTTCCAGCAGATGCATTTTCAATGAATCACTTTAACCTGTCTCAGCAGCCACCTCTTATTGCAGTCATCTGTCAACTGAGGCACTTTCAATAAAAGTAACATAAGGTATTATGTAATTTATTGGAAGAAATTGTGTATGGGGAAGGGGTCTGCCAGCAATATTGTGTTGTGTGGACTTTTTGTATTAAAGCAATGACTGCTGGTATGTTACAAATGTGCTCATTTATTTTCAGATCTCCATTCGATGTGATGTTGGTGTATCTGCTAGTCACTGTTGAGATACTTGTTTGATGCGGAGATACTGATACACAGTGCATGGTAAGTTAGACCGTCACAGAATCATTCATATAAACAGCAAATATTAATGAAAGAGCTAACCCACCATAATTGTTTAATACATAGTTTGGGGAAAGATTAAAGTTACATTGTATTTCCTACAAAATTATGATAAAAGTGAACAATGACAAGGGAGGTAACCATGCAGATAATAGTCTGTTGGTAGAGGGCTAAACCTTCTGTATGGTATGATAATTTAAGGCACAGATAATGTGAATAATAAGTTGTGGGTAAGCTCTGTTATTTAATATGTGCAGTGGAAATTCTGCTGAGAATCATTAGGAGAGAGGAAAGGCCACCTTAATGCTGCTTAACATCATAAACTCTGCTATAGGTCTTAATGATGCTAAACATTATAAACCCTGCTATAGGTCTTAATGCTGCTAAACATTATAAACTCTGCTGTAGGTCTTAATGCTGCTAAACATTATAAACTTTGCTATAAGTCTGAATGCTACTCAACTATTGGTCCTAATGCTGCTAAGCATTATAACTCTGCTATAAGTCTTAATGCTGCTAAACATTATAAACTCTGCTATAGGTATTAATGCTGCTAAACATTATAAACTCTGCTGTAGGTCTTAATGCTGCTAAACATTATAAACTCTGCTGTAGGTCTTATTGCTGCTGAGCGCCATAAACTCTGCTATAGGTCTTAATGATGCTAAACGTTATAAACTCTGCTATAAGGTCTTAATGGTGATAAACATCATAAACTCTGCTTTAGGTATTTATGCTGCAAAACATCATAACCTCCACTATAGGTCTTAATGCAGCTAAACATCATATACTTCGCATTAGGTCTTAATGATGCTAAACGTTATAAACTCTGCTATAGGTCTTAATGGTGATAAACATAATACACTCTGCTATAGGTCTTAATGCTGCTTAACATTATAAACTCAGCTATAGGTCTTAATGCTGCTAAACATTATAAACTCTGCTATAGGTCTTAATGCTGCTAAACATTATTAACTCTGCTGTAGGTCTTAGTGCTGCTAAACATTATAAACTTTGCTATAAGTCTTAATGCTACTCAACTATTGGTCCTAATGCTGCTAAACATTATAAACTCTGCTATAGGTCTTAATGCTGCTAAACATTATAAACTCTGCTGTAGGTCTTAATGCTGCTAAACATTATAAACTCTGCTATAGGTCTTGATGATGCTAAACGTTATAAACTCTGCTATAGGTCTTAATGGTGATAAACATCATAAACTCTGCTTTAGGTATTTATGCTGCAAAACATCATAACCTCCACTATAGGTCTTAATGCAGCTAAACATCATATACTTCGCATTAGGTCTTAATGATGCTAAACGTTATAAATTCTGCTATAGGTCTTAATGCTGCTAAACATCATAAACGCTGCTTTAGGTATTTATGCTGCAAAACATCATAACCTCCACTATAGGTCTTAATGCAGCTAAAAATCATATACTTCACATTAGGTCTTAATGCTGCTAAACATTATAAACTCTGCTATAAGTCTTTATGCTACTCAGCTATAGGTCCTAATGCTGCTTAACATTATAAACTCTGCTATAAGTCTTTATGCTACTCAGCTATAGGTCCTAATGCTGCTTAACATTATAAACTATGTTATAAGTCTAAATGCTGCTTATCATCAAAAACTCTGCTATAGGTCTTAATTCTGCAAAACTCCATACACTTTGCTACAGATTTATGCTACTTAACATCATTAACTCTGCTATAGGTCTTAATGATGCTAAACATTATAAACCCTGCTATAGGTCTTAATGCTGCTAAACATTATAAACTCTGCTGTAGGTCTTAGTGCTGCTAAACATTATAAACTTTGCTATAAGTGTGAATGCTACTCAACTATTGGTCCTAATGCTGCTAAACATTATAAACTCTGCTAAAGCTCTTAATGCTGCTAAACATTATAAACTCTGCTATCGGTATTAATGCTGCTAAACATTATAAACTCTGCTGTAGGTCTTAATGGTGATAAACATAATGCACTCTGCTATAGGTCTTAATGCTGCTTAACATTATAAACTCAGCTATAGGTCTTAATGCTGCTAAATATTATAAACTCTGCTATAGGTCTTAATGCTGCTAAACATTATAAACTCTGCTGTAGGTCTTAGTGCTGCTAAACATTATAAACTCTGCTGTAGGTCTTAATGGTGATAAACATAATGCACTCTGCTATAGGTCTTAATGCTGCTTAACATTATAAACTCAGCTATAGGTCTTAATGCTGCTAAACATTATAAACTCTGCTTTAGGTCTTAATGCTGCTAAACATTATAAACTCTGCTGTAGGTCTTAGTGCTGCTAAACATTATAAACTTTGCTATAAGTCTTAATGCTACTCAACAATTGGTCCTAATGCTGCTAAACATTATAAACTCTGCTATAGGTCTTAATGCTGCTAAACATTATAAACTCTGCTATAGGTATTAATGCTGCTAAACATTATAAACTCTGCTGTAGGTCTTAGTGCTGCTAAACATTATAAACTTTTCTATAAGTCTTAATGCTACTCAACTATTGGTCCTAATGCTGCTAAACATTATAAACTCTGCTATAGGTCTTAATGCTGCTAAACATTATAAACTCTGCTGTAGGTCTTATTGCTGCTGAGCGCCATAAACTCTGCTATAGGTCTTAATGATGCTAAACGTTATAAACTCTGCTATAAAGTATTAATGGTTATAAACATCATAAACTCTGCTTTAGGTATTTATGCTGCAAAACATCATAACCTCTACTATAGGTATTAATGCAGCTAAACATCATATACTTCGCATTAGGTCTTAATGATGCTAAACGTTATAAACTCTGCTATATGTCTTAATGGTGATAAACATAATACACTCTGCTATAGGTCTTAATGCTGCTTAACATTATAAACTCAGCTATAGGTCTTAATGCTGCTAAACATTATAAACTTTGCTATAGGTCTTAATGCTGCTAGACATTATAAACTCTGCTCTAGGTCTTAGTGCTGCTAAGCATTATAAACTTTCTCTAAGTCTTAATGCTACTCAAGTATTGGTCCTAATGCTGCTAAACATTATAAACTCTGCAATAGGTCTTAATGCTGCTAAATATTATAAACTCTGCTGTATGTCTTATTGCTGCTGAGCGCCATAAACTCTGCTATATGTCTTAATGATGCTAAACGTTATAAACTCTGCTATAGGTCTTAATGGTGATAAACATCATAAACTCTGCTTTAGGTATTTATGCTGCAAAACATCATAACCTCCACTATAGGTCTTAATGCAGCTAAACATCATATACTTCGCATTAGGTCTTAATGATGCTAAACGTTATAAACTCTGCTATAGGTCTTAATGGTGATAAACATCATAAACACTGCTTTAGGTATTTATGCTGCAAAACATCATAACCTCCACTATAGGTCTTAATGCAGCTAAAAATCATATACTTCACATTAGGTCTTAATGCTGCTAAACATTATAAACTCTGCTATAAGGCTTTATGCTACTCAGCTATAGGTCCTAATGCTGCTTAACATTATAAACTCTGCTGTAGGTCTTTGTGCTGCTAAACATTATAAACTTTGCTATAAGTCTTAATGCTACTCAACTATTTGTCCTAATGCTGCTAAACATTATAAACTCTGCTATAGGTCTTAATGCTGCTAAACATTATAAACTCTGCTATAGGTCTTAATTCTGCAAAACTCCATACACTTTGCTACAGCTTTATGCTACTTAACATCATTAACTTAGCTATCAATTTAACCTGTCTCAAAAGCCACCTCTTGTATGCAGTCTTCTGCCAACAGAGACATTTCCAATAAATCAGTTTAACCTGTCTCAACAGCCACCTAATATATTCAGTATCTTTCCAGCAGATGCATTTTCAATGAATCATTTTAACCTGTCTCAGCAGCCACCTCTTATATGCAGTCATCTTTCAACTGAGGCACTTTCAATAAAAGTAACATAAGGTATTATGTAATTTATTGGAAGAAATTGTGTATGGGGAAGGGGTCTGCCAGCAATATTGTGTTGTGTGGACTTTTTGTATTAAAGCAATGACTGCTGGTATGTTACAAATGTGCTCATTTATTTTCAGATCTCCATTCGATGTGATGTTGGTGTATCTGCTAGTCACTGTTGAGATACTTGTTTGATGCTGAGATACTGATACACAGTGCATGGTAAGTTAGACCGTCACAGAATCATTCATATAAACAGCAAATATTAATGAAAGAGATAACCCACCATAATTATTTCATACATAGTTTGGGGAAAGATTAAAGTTACATTGTATTTCCTACAAAATTATGATAGAAGTGAACAATGACAAGGGAGGTAACCATGCAGATAATAGTCTGTTTGTAGAGGGCTAAAACTTCTGTATGGTATGATAATTTAAGGCACAGATAATGTGAATACTAAGTTGTGGGTAAGCTCTGTTATTTAATATGTGCTGTGAAAATTCTGCTGAGAATCATTAGGAGAGATAAAAGGCCACCTTAATGCTGCTTAACATCATAAACTCTGCAATAGGTCTTAATGATGCTAAACATTATAAACCCTGCTATAGGTCTTAATGCTGTTAAACATAATAAACTTTGTAATAAGTATCAATGCTGCATAACAACATAAACTCAACTATAGGTTTTAATGTTACTTAAAATCATGAACTCGACTACATGTATAGGTCTTAATGCTGCTAAACATTATAAACTTTGCTATAAGTCTTAATGCTACTCCACTATTGGTCCTAATGCTGCTAAACAAAAACTCTGCTAAAGGTCTTAATTCTGCTAAACATTATAAACTCTGCTGTAGGTCTTAGTGCTGCTAAACATTATAATCTTTGCTATAAGTCTTAATGCTACTCAACTATTGGTCCTAATGCTGCTAAACAATATAAACTCTGCTATAGGTCTTAATGCTGCTAAACATTATAAACTCTGCTATAGGTCTTAATGCTGCTAAGCATTATAAACTCTGCTGTAGGTCTTATTGCTGCTGAGCGCCATAACCTCTGCTATATGTCTTAATGATGCTAAACGTTATAAACTCTGCTATAAGGTCTTAATGGTGATAAACATCATAAACTCTGCTTTAGGTATTTATGCTGCAAAACATCATAACCTCCACTATAGGTCTTAATGCAGCTAAACATCATATCCTTCGCATTAGGTCTTAATGATGCTAAACGTTATTAACTCTGCTATAGGTCTTAATGGTGATAAACATAATACACTCTGCTATAGGTCGTAATGCTGCTTAACATTATAAACTCAGCAATAGGTCTTAATGCTGCTAAACATTATAAACTCTGCTGTAGGTCTTAGTGCTGCTAAACATAATAAACTTTGATATAAGTCTTAATGCTACTCAACTATTGGTCTTAATGCTGCTAAACATTATAAACTCTGCTATAGGTCTTAATGCTGCTTAACATTATAAAGTCTGCTGTAGGTCTTATTGATGCTGAGCGCCATAAACTCTCGTATAGGTCTTAATGATGCTAAACATTATAAACTCTGCTATAGGTCTTAATGCTGCTAAACATTATAAAGTCTGCTGTAGGTCTTATTGATGCTGAGCGCCATAATCTCTCGTATAGGTCTTAATGATGCTAAACGTTATAAACTCTGCTATAGGTCTTAATGATGCTAAACGTTATAAACTCTGCTATAGGTCTTCATGCTGCTAAACATTATAAACTCTGCTGTATGTCTTATTGCTGCTGAGCGCCATAAACTCTGCTATATGTCTTAATGATGCTAAACGTTATAAACTCTGCTATAGGTCTTAATGGTGATAAACATCATAAACTGTGCTTTAGGTATTTATGCTGCAAAACATCATAACCTCCACTATAGGTCTTAATGCAGCTAAACATCATATACTTCGCATTAGGTCTTAATGATGCTAAACGTTATAAACTCTGCTATAGGTCTTAATGGCGATAAACATTATAAACGCTGCTTTAGGTCTTTATGCTGCAAAACATCATAACGTCCACTATAGGTCTTAATGCAGCTAAAAATCGTATACTTCACATTAGGTCTTAATGCTGCTAAACATTATAAACTCTGTTATAAGTCTTTATGCTACTCAGCTATAAGTCCTAATGCTGCTTGACATAATAAACTCTGCTGTAGGTCTTAATGCAAAACATCATAACCTCCACTATAGGTCTTAATGCAGCTAAACATCATATACTTCGCATTAGGTCTTAATGATGCTAAACGTTATAAACTCTGCTATAGGTCTTAATGCTGCTAAACATCATAAACGCTGCTTTAGGTATTTATGCTGCAAAACATCATAACCTCCACTATAGGTCTTAATGCAGCTAAAAATCATATTCTTCACATTAGGTCTTAATGCTGCTAAACGTCTTTATGCTACTCAGCTATAGGTCCTAATGCTGCTTAACATTATAAACTCTGCTATAAGTCTTTATGCTACTCAGCTATAGGTCCTAATGCTGCTTAACATTATAAACTATGTTATAAGTCTAAATGCTGCTTATCATCAAAAACTCTGCTATAGGTCTTAATTCTGCAAAACTCCATACACTTTGCTACAACTTTATGCTACTTAACATCATTAACTCTGCTATAGGTCTTAATGATGCTAAACATTATAAACCCTGCTATAGGTCTTAATGCTGCTAAACATTATAAACTCTGCTGTAGGTCTTAGTGCTGCTAAACATTATAAACTTTGCTATAAGTCTGAATGCTACTCAACTATTGGTCCTAATGCTGCTAAAAATAATAAACTCTGCTAAAGGTCTTAATGCTGCTAAACATAATAAACTCTGCTATCGGTATTAATGCTGCTAAACATTATAAACTCTGCTGTAGGTCTTAATGCTGCTAAACATTATAAACTCTGCTGTAGGTCTTATTGCTGCTGAGCGCCATAAACTCTGCTATAGGTCTTAATGATGCTAAACGTTATAAACTCTGCTATAAGGTCTTAATGGTGATAAACATCATAAACTCTGCTTTAGGTTTTTATGCTGCAAAACATCATAACCTCCACTATAGGTCTTAATGCAGCTAAACATCATATACTTCGCATTAGGTCTTAATGATGCTAAACGTTATAAACTCTGCTATAGGTCTTAATGGTGATAAACATAATGCACTCTGCTATAGGTCTTAATGCTGCTTAACATTATAAACTCAGCTATAGGTCTTAATGCTGCTAAACATTATAAACTCTGCTATAGGTCTTAATGCTGCTAAACATTATAAACTCTGCTGTAGGTCTTAGTGCTGCTAAACATTATAAACTTTGCTATAAGTCTTAATGCTACTCAACTATTGGTCCTAATGCTGCTAAACATTATAAACTCTGCTATAGGTCTTAATGCTGCTAAACATTATAAACTCTGCTATTGGTATTAATGCTGCTAAACATAATAAACTCTGCTGTAGGTCTTAGTGCTGCTAAACATTATAAACTTTGCTATAAGTCTTAATGCTACTCAACTATTGGTCCTAATGCTGCTAAACATTATAAACTCTGCTATAGCTCTTAATGCTGCTAAACATTATAAACTCTGCTATCGGTATTAATGCTGCTAAACATTATAAACTCTGCTGTAGGTCTTAATGGTGATAAACATAATGCACTCTGCTATAGGTCTTAATGCTGCTTAACATTATAAACTCAGCTATAGGTCTTAATGCTGCTAAAAATTATAAACTCTGCTATAGGTCTTAATGCTGCTAAACATTATAAACTCTGCTGTAGGTCTTAGTGCTGCTAAACATTATAAACTTTGCTATAAGTCTTAATGCTACTCAACTATTGGTCCTAATGCTGCTAAACATTGTAAACTCTGCTATAGGTCTTAATGCTGCTAAACATTATAAACTCTGCTGTAGGTCTTATTGCTGCTGAGCGCCATAAACTCTGCTATAGGTCTTAATGATGCTAAACGTTATAAACTCTGCTATAAAGTCTTAATGGTGATAAACATCATAAACTCTGCTTTAGGTATTTATGCTGCAAAACATCATAACCTCTACTATAGGTATTAATGCAGCTAAACATCATATACTTCGCATTAGGTCTTAATGATGCTAAACGTTATAAACTCTGCTATATGTCTTAATGGTGATAAACATAATACACTCTGCTATAGGTCTTAATGCTGCTTAACATTATAAACTCAGCTATAGGTCTTAATGCTGCTAAACATTATAAACTCTGCTATAGGTCTTAATGCTGCTAAACATTATAAACTCTGCTCTAGGTCTTAGTGCTGCTAAACATTATAAACTTTGCTATAAGTCTTAATGCTACTCAAGTATTGGTCCTAATGCTGCTAAACATTATAAACTCTGCTATAGGTCTTAATGCTGCTAAACATTATAAACTCTGCTGTATGTCTTATTGCTGCTGAGCGCCATAAACTCTGCTATAGGTCTTAATGATGCTAAACGTTATAAACTCTGCTATAGGTCTTAATGGTGATAAACATCATAAACTCTGCTTTAGGTATTTATGCTGCAAAACATCATAACCTCCACTATAGGTCTTAATGCAGCTAAACATCATATACTTCGCATTAGGTCTTAATGATGCTAAACGTTATAAACTCTGCTATAGGTCTTAATGGTGATAAACATCATAAACTCTGCTTTAGGTATTTATGCTGCAAAACATCATAACCTCCACTATAGGTCTTAATGCAGCTAAAAATCATATACTTCACATTAGGTCTTAATGCTGCTAATCATTATAAACTCTGCTATAAGGCTTTATGCTACTCAGCTATAGGTCCTAATGCTGCTTAACATTATAAACTCTGCTGTAGGTCTTTGTGCTGCTAAACATTATAAACTTTGCTATAAGTCTTAATGCTACTCAACTATTTGTCCTAATGCTGCTAAACATTATAAACTCTGCTATAGGTCTTAATGCTGCTAAACATTATAAACTCTGCTATAGGTCTTAATTCTGCAAAACTCCATACACTTTGCTACAGCTTTATGCTACTTAACATCATTAACTTAGCTATCAATTTAACCTGTCTCAAAAGCCACCTCTTGTATGCAGTCTTCTGCCAACAGAGACATTTCCAATAAATCAGTTTAACCTGTCTCAACAGCCACCTAATATATTCAGTATCTTTCCAGCAGATGCATTTTCAATGAATCACTTTAACCTGTCTCAGCAGCCACCTCTTATATGCAGTCATCTGTCAACTGAGGCACTTTCAATAAAAGTAACATAAGGTATTATGTAATTTATTGGAAGAAATTGTGTATGGGGAAGGGGTCTGCCAGCAATATTGTGTTGTGTGGACTTTTTGTATTAAAGCAATGACTGCTGGTATGTTACAAATGTGCTCATTTATTTTCAGATCTCCATTCGATGTGATGTTGGTGTATCTGCTAGTCACTGTTGAGATACTTGTTTGATGCTGAGATACTGATACACAGTGCATGGTAAGTTAGACCGTCACAGAATCATTCATATAAACAGCAAATATTAATGAAAGAGCTAACCCACCATAATTGTTTAATACATAGTTTGGGGAAAGATTAAAGTTACATTGTATTTCCTACAAAATTATGATAGAAGTGAACAATGACAAGGGAGGTAACCATGCAGATAATAGTCTGTTTGTAGAGGGCTAAACCTTCTGTATGGTATGATAATTTAAGGCACAGATAATGTGAATAATAAGTTGTGGGTAAGCTCTGTTATTTAATATGTGCAGTGGAAATTCTGCTGAGAATCATTAGGAGAGATGAAAGGCCACCTTAATGCTGCTTAACATCATAAACTCTGCTATAGGTCTTAATGATGCTAAACATTATAAACCCTGCTATAGGTCTTAATGCTGCTAAACATTATAAACTCTGCTGTAGGTCTTAGTGCTGCTAAACATTATAAACTTTGCTATAAGTCTGAATGCTACTCAACTATTGGTCCTAATGCTGCTAAGCATTATAACTCTGCTATAGGTCTTAATGCTGCTAAATATTATAAACTCTGCTATAGGTATTAATGCTGCTAAACATTATAAACTCTGCTGTAGGTCTTAATGCTGCTAAACATTATAAACTCTGCTGTAGGTCTTATTGCTGCTGAGCGCCATAAACTCTGCTATAGGTCTTAATGATGCTAAACGTTATAAACTCTGCTATAGGTCTTAATGGTGATAAACATCATAAACTCTGCTTTAGGTATTAATGCTGCAAAACATCATAACCTCCACTATAGGTCTTAATGCAGCTAAACATCATTTACTTCGCATTAGGTCTTAATGATGCTAAACGTTATAAACTCTGCTATAGGTCTTAATGCTGCTAAACATCATAAACGCTGCTTTAGGTATTTATGCTGCAAAACATCATAACCTTCACTATAGGTCTTAATGCAGCTAAACATCATTTACTTCGCATTAGGTCTTAATGATGCTAAACGTTATAAACTCTGCTATAGGTCTTAATGCTGCTAAACATCATAAACGCTGCTTTAGGTATTTATGCTGCAAAACATCATAACCTTCACTATAGGTCTTATTGCTGCTGAGCGCCATAAACTCTGCTATAGGTCTTAATGATGCTAAACGTTATAAACTCTGCTATAAGGTCTTAATGGTGATAAACATCATAAACTCTGCTTTAGGTATTTATGCTGCAAAACATCATAACCTCCACTATAGGTCTTAATGCAGCTAAACATCATATACTTCGCATTAGGTCTTAATGATGCTAAACGTTATAAACTCTGCTATAGGTCTTAATGGTGATAAACATAATACACTCTGCTATAGGTCTTAATGCTGCTTAACATTATAAACTCAGCTATAGGTCTTAATGGTGCTAAACATTATAAACTCTGCTATAGGTCTTAATGCTGCTAAACATTATTAACTCTGCTGTAGGTCTTAGTGCTGCTAAACATTATAAACTTTGCTATAAGTCTGAATGCTACTCAACTATTGGTCCTAATGCTGCTAAACATTATAAACTCTGCTATAGGTCTTAATGCTGCTAAACATTATAAACTCTGCTGTAGGTCTTAATGCTGCTAAACATTATAAACTCTGCTATAGGTCTTGATGATGCTAAACGTTATAAACTCTGCTATAGGTCTTAATGGTGAAAAACATCATAAACTGTGCTTTAGGTATTAATGCTGCAAAACATCATAACCTCCACTATAGGTCTTAATGCAGCTAAACATCATTTATTTGGCATTAGGTCTTAATGATGCCAAACGTTATAAACTCTGCTATAGGTCTTAATGCTGCTAAACATTATAAACTCTGCTATAGGTCTTAATGCTGCTAAACATTATAAACTCTGCTGTAGGTCTTAATGCTGCTAAACATTATTAACTCTGCTATAGGTCTTAATGGTGATAAACATCATAAACTGTGCTTTAGGTATTAATGCTGCAAAACATCATAACCTCCACTATAGGTCTTAATGCAGCTAAACATCATTTACTTCGCATTAGGTCTTAATGATGCTAAACGTTATAAACTCTGCTATAGGTCTTAATGCTGCTAAACATCATAAACGCTGCTTTAGGTATTTATGCTGCAAAACATCATAACCTTCACTATAGGTCTTAATGCAGCTAAAAATCATATACTTCACATTAGGTCTTAATGCTGCTAAACATTATAAACTCTGCTATAAGTCTTATGCTACTCAGCTATAGGTCTTAATGCTGCTTAACATTATAAACTCTGCTGTAGGTCTTAGTGCTGCTAAACATTATAAACTTTCCTATAAGTCTTAATGCTACTCAACTATTGGTCCTAATGCTGCTAAACATTATAAACTCTGATATAGGTCTTAATGCTGCTAAACATTATAAACTCTGCTATAAGTCTTTATGCTACTCAGCTATAGGTCCTAATGCTGCTTAACATTATAAACTATGTTATAAGTCTAAATGCTGCTTATCATCAAAAACTCTGCTATAGGTCTTAATTCTGCAAAACTCCATACACTTGGCTACAGCTTTATGCTACTTAACATCATTAACTTAGCTATCAATTTAACCTGTCTCAAAAGCCACCTCTTGTATGCAGTCTTCTGCCAACAGAGACATTTCCAATAAGTCAGTTTAACCTGTCTCAACAGCCACCTAATATATGCAGTATCTTTCCAGCAGATGCATTTTCAATGAATCACTTTAACCTGTCTCAGCAGCCACCTCTTATATGCAGTCATCTGTCAACTGAGGCACTTTCAATAAAAGTAACATAAGGTATTATGTAATTTATTGGAAGAAATTGTGTATGGGGAAGGGGTCTGCCAGCAATATTGTGTTGTGTGGACTTTTTGTATTAAGGCAATGACTGCTGGTATGTTACAAATGTGCTCATTTATTTTCAGATATCCATTCGATGTGATGTTGGTGTATCTGCTAGTCACTGTTGAGATACTTGTTTGATGCTGAGATACTGATACACAGTGCATGGTAAGTTAGACCGTCACAGAATCATTCATATAAACAGCAAATATTAATGAAAGAGCTAACCCACCATAATTGTTTAATACATAGTTTGGGGAAAGATTAAAGTTACATTGTATTTCCTACAAAATTATGATAGAAGTGAACAATGACAAGGGATGTAACCATGCAGATAATAGTCTGTTTGTAGAGGGCTAAACCTTCTGTATGGTATGATAATTTAAGGCACAGATAATGTGAATAATAAGTTGTGGGTAAGCTCTGTTATTTAATATGTGCAGTGGAAATTCTGCTGAGAATCATTAGGAGAGATGAAAGGCCACCTTAATGCTGCTTAACATCATAAACTCTGCAATAGGTCTTAATGATGCTAAACATTATAAACCCTGCTATAGGTCTTAATGCTGTTAAACATAATAAACTTTGTAATAAGTATCAATGCTGCATAACAACATAAACTCAACTATAGGTTTTAATGTTACTTAAAATCATGAACTCGACTACATGTATATTAACTCCGCGTTAAGTGTTAATGCGGCAAAACATCATAAGCTCCACTATAGTTCTTATTGCATCTTAACATCATAAACTTCACTATAGGTCTTACTGCTGCTAAACATTATAAACTCTGCTATAGGTCTTCTAGACATTATAAACTCTGCTATAGGTCGTATTGCTGCTAAACATAATACACTCTGCTATAGGTCTTAATGCTGCTTAACATCATAAACTCCACTATAGGTCTTGATGCTGCTTAACATCATAAATTCCACTATAGGTCTTGATGCTGCTTAACATCATTAACTCCACTATATGTATTGATGCTGATTAATATCATACACTCCACTATAGGTCTTAATGCTGCTTAACATCATATACTTCACTATAGGTCTTAATGCTGCTTAACATCATACACTCCACTATAGGTCTTAATGCTGCTTAACATCATAAACTCCACTATAGGTCTTGATGCTGCTTAACATCATACACGCCACTATAGGTTTAAATGCTGCTCAGCATAAAAAAACTCCACTATGGGTCTTAATGCTTTATGATAGTATATAATGAAATTATTACAAAATGTTTGATAAATGTGTAACCAGTGTACCAATTAGAATGAAAGAAGATTAATTAATTGACATTTATAATATAATCATTGTGACAAAAAATGAGATATAAATAAACACTAAAATTATTAAGACACTCATAATGATATGCAAGTGATCAGTTGGGGATAAACAAATTTAACATTTTATTAATTGATCAATTATCATTAATTTATAGAATGAAGTTCTTCTCAGTGAAAAATAAATAAGGGCTACCATGGATGGAGGATAAACAAATGACCATAATCTTTAATTAGTGATACTCAAATAAGGGTAACTATCAAATGAGAATAAACAGATGATTGAATGATTTCTAATTTAGACAGAAAAACTAATAAATAATTGACAAACAGGGCTGAGAAATGTTGTGACTTTGATATGTTAATATTTTTATCTCATTGAATGATTGCAGGCAGACTATTGTTGATTTGCTAAAAAATGTTGGAATTTGTTTTGAATTATTATTGTACCAGGTTGTCTCCCATGTTTAAATCAGAAATATTGAGCTATCATATTGTCAAAATTTTCATATCTTCATGGTCCATGCACATGATAAATAAATCTTGATCGACAGTGGGCCGATTACTAATTTATAGCGTACATTGACCATGAAGATATGCAAATTTTGACAGGTCAATAAAACTGGACAATAAATGGGTATCTGTTGGCTCATCCTGTATTTCTCATGATACTTGTACACATGCAATTAAGTCTAGCTAGTATTTTATCATGTTGACAAGATGGTTTGATGATTTAATTACATGTATAGTAAAATCTCACATATAAACCACCTCAATAATAAGACCAACCCAAAATTAATTAATTAAGTCCATTTTCACTGAATTGCTCTTTATTCAACATCAATATTAAGACCACCTCAATAAGAAGAGCAGTTTTCAAGAGTCCCAAATGTGGTCTTATTATTGAGGTTTTTTTCTGTAATAATTATAGTATTAATTACACATTTTTTATATTTCAGGTATGGAATGAACCTCATCAAATGACCACCAGATGGGTACAGTTGTCAAGATTCAATGGTTTTACATTCGAACTATAAATACAAAAAAGTGACTAATAAAGTGAATGATTTGTTTTCGAAGACATTAGTGTGAGAAAATAGATGATTTTTGTACTTGATGTTGTGATGTTTATTGCATTTGTTTGGTCCATAAAGGACCATGGTCCGTAGAAGTGACCGGATATAATTTGCTACTTGTTGTTGTGGTACTTAGTTATTACTATAAACTCATCCATGGACATCTATGACTGATCTACTCTGTTAAATAATGCTCTATCACCTGTGGGATCATTTGTTGTTTCGGATAGATCAAACACAGCCATTCAATTGGTTGCTTCGATCATCCTTCAATAAAGACTTTCTACCAATCACATAGTTCGAACTTATGATAAAAAACTAGCGCATCAACCCACAGTTGATGACAGCAGTTACACATAATAGTCAGTCATAGGTATCTCAGGGGAGAGTACTTTCTACAGTTACACATCATGACCTACCATTGATTAAAGGTAGCAGCCACCAGAAGTTGGGAATAAAGTCCCTGGTACAAAATTATCTTTCAAGAAGTAATGGTGGCCAAGTAGGGGATAACTTGAGTTTCATGTTGTCAAAAGGGCTACTTTTAAAACGGGGGCAGGTTAATTTTACTGCAAATTTTCGCCATATTTAAAGCACAGTTGATAAATTGTAATTTGGGCCAAGTAAAGAGTTATTTCCCTTGTTTCTGGAATATTTGCAATATGCCTCATAAATTGCGTTCCCTGTTATAAAAATGGCGGCAAAGTAAGGTAACAGTTGTGGCCCCACTTTCAAAATGGCCTCTATTTACAACAGCATTAACGTTCCCTGTTTTCAAAACGGTGGCGAATTAAAATAAGGTTGTTATCCCCCGTTTTAAAACAGTCGGCATTGTGAAATAATGGGAGGTCCAATATTTCGAAAAAGGGAGGCTTCTCTTCAAAATGGCCGCCATTATTATCAACAGAATTGTCCCTTTAGATCAAAATGGATTTGTACGAGTGACTTCCCCTTTTCAAATCAGAAAAAGGAAGGTAACTCACACTGCACATGTCCAACATATTGAAGCAAGGGAGGTCACTCTTGCAGCATATATCCGCCATTTTGAAAACAGGTTACTCATGCATTACATGTCCGCTATTGTGTAATAAGGGAGGGTACTCTTATATGGAATGGCGACCACTTAATGTAGAGTTATGTGCCCTGTGGTCAAAATGGCATTTATTTGAAGTAAGAATGGCATCCCTTGCTTTTAAAATGGAAACTTGGTAATGTAAGACTGACGTCCCCGTCTCAAATTGGCGGCAATTTTGAAAAAGGAGGTTACTCATACTGCAAATGTCCGCCATATTGAAGCAAGGGAGGTCGCGAATACCAGCCATTTTGAAAAAAGGGGAGGTTACTCCTGCATTTCATGTCCGCCATTTTGTAATAAGAGAGATTACTCTGACATGGAATGGCGCCTACTTATTAGAGAGTTATGTGCCATGTGGTTAAAACAGGAGACTTTGTAAGGTAAAACTGACGTCCCCTGTCTCAAATGGCGGCAATTTTGGAAAAAGGAAGGTTACTTGTACAGCATATGTCCGCCATATTGAAGCCAGGGAGGTTACTCTTACTGCGAAAATCCTTCATTTTGAAAGCAGGGGAGGTTACTCATACATAACATGTCCGCCTTACTCTGAATGCCGGCAACTAAATGTAGAGTTTTGTGCCATGTGATGAAAATGGCGTTTATTTGCAGTCAGAGAAATGGAGACTTAGCAAAGTAAAACTGACGTCCCATGTCTCAAAATGGCGGCAATTTTGGGAAAAGGGAGGTTACTCGTACTGCATTTGTTCGCCATATTTTGATATCTCTTACTGCAAATAAATCACATTTTGAAAACAGGGGAGGTTACTCATACATTACATGCCCGCCATCTTATAATGAGGGAGGCTACTTACATGGAATGAAGGCCACTTAATGTAGAGTATGTGCCATTTGGTCATAATCAACAAGAGTATCGTCCCTTTACTTTAAAATGGAGACCAAGTAGGGCAAGATTGACGTCCCCTGTCTCAAAATGGCGGCAGTTTTATAAAGGGAGGTTACTCACACTGCATATGTCCGCCATATTGAAGCAATGGAGGTCGCTCTTACTGCTTATATCCGTCATTTTGAAAAAAGGGGAGGGTAGTCATTCATTACATGTCCGCCATTCTGTTATAAGGGATGCTATACTTTTACATGGAATGGCGGCCACTTAATATAGAGTTATGTGCCCTGTGGTCAAAATGGCCGACATTTTCAACAAGAGTATCATCCCTGTACTTTAAAATGGAAACTTAGTAAGGTAATCCTCACGTCCCGTTTCAAAATGGCGGCAATTTGGAAAAAGGGAGGTTACTCGTACTGCATTTGTCTGCCATATTAAGACCTCTTATTTCATTATGGCCGCCATATCAACACTAGTAAAGTCCAATTGTTTCAAAATGGAGGCTAAGGTATGAGTTGCTCTTGTCTTAAAAACGGGCGTTACACTTGTTGGTTATGGATTAGAATCTGCCACACAGCTGCCATTCACAATTTGAGTAACCTCCCCTGCTTTCAAATTAGCAGATTTCCATTGTAAGAGTGACGTCCCCTGATTTTAAACTGCGACCTTGACACCATGGGACGTCACTCTAACAGGCATGAGAATGCAAAAATTCAATGTCAGCTGAAAATTCTGCCAAGGGTCCAGGGAGTCGCTAGAGCTCCTGGTTTTTAAGCATCTAAGATGGCTTAAATTGTCTTAAAAAGGCCCTTGCGTGCTTCAAGTCCGCGGATTTCTGTGAATCCGCAGAAAATTCTCATGCCTGCTCTAATCCAATCTCATTGAAATCAGCTCCATTACTTTCCACTGTTAGGATCTGACTACACTCCGTAAGGTCACGTTCATATAACCTCTCTAAAAATAGATATGCGTAACCAGGTGCTCGTTTGTGGTCAAATGAAATTTCTCCTTACAAAAGAGAGAGAATACGTAACTACAGGGAAAGCCACATACATAAGACAGTGCCTCCCCACGCAGATCTCCGGAAAAACAACAAGCCACAAAACATAAGGCACTAAAAGAGGTCAAACGGTACACATATTAAGGAACTGAGGCACAAGGAATGGCCCAGCAGATCACATGGAATAACTAGGAGAATCAAAGTGGACAGTAAAGGGAGGGGGAGGTGGGAATAAATGGATGGAAAAGATCACAGGACAAATCAAGACAACTGGCCTTAATAGGCCAAAAATGGGCAGGAAACAATCTGAACACTGTATAAAGTGACAGAATTGCACAGGGGAGAGGGAAATACAAAAAACATTCATAACACAAACAGAAACAACAATCATATAGCGAATTACAGCCTTGGAACTGTCAGCAAAAAATTACTGGCGGTTTAAATCGATTTGACAGCAAGCTAACCTCACCCTTAATCGCTATATGGTCCTTGATTTCCAACATATATACATAAATTGACTAAGTAGGCAGTAACTATTCATTAAAATCAACCAACCATCACGCACACAACAACAGACACTGTAACTAATCCAGTTAGAAGGAACAAGCAGCCTCAGTCTGACCTTGCTCCCATGTCAAACCGTGTTTGTCGTCTTTCTCAAATGGCTTCATCGCTTAATATTCTGAGTTTCTGTTTATACATGTGTACTGTTTTTAACGTCCTTCCTCCCGCTTCCATTTATGAATATTTCCAAAAACGAAACACCACAAAAACAACACCGATCAACCAAAGAATGTTGCCGTGTATGAGTTGCGGTTGTGTCCAAGGGCGCAGCCATATTGAAATTGACGAAAATACGTAATCGAAACGTCTTGATGATCTACGGTCAAATAGAATTTACGGAGCTCGTCGGAGATTGACGAATATTCATAACTATACCAAAGCATTTTGCAGCCGACGATTTGATTGGCTACTCAAAGGTCACAAGAACGTGACCTGTACTGTGCAGTCATCAGATGCAGTTAGCGTATAGTATAGGAGAGTGAGACTGGAGCTTATTTTAATGCGATTGGCTCTAATATTACCTGTCTCCATTTTGAATTGTGAGGTTACTCACGTTTGAAATGGCAGCTATTTTGAATCTTTGAATTAGTTCAAAAAAATAGACCTCGGAAGTAACATTGGTGGAAAATAGTTCCAAAAGGACAGCTAAAGTTATTGTATGCAGTCTCTGTGGAAAGTATGAAGAAGACCTTTTAAACATCAGTTATACAAGGCAGACAATAACGAGTATGATTGGTTATACAAAATAAGAGTAACGTCCCCTGCTTTCAAAGATTCTGGGTATTATTTCAGCCCCAAGTTGTTTTGCACCCCCAGACGTTCTGCATCAAGTTGCTTTGCAACTGGTCATTTGCCCCCTTATGTATTTACAGTGATGATATACAGATAACATGTTACAGAAAACAACAACAAATTCAATAATGAATGAAGTTTATTTGATGATGCCATGGAACAACATACAGAATGGTAATGACAGAGTGCAAAAAAACAACTTAAATAAGAATATAACACATGGTTCAAAACAAAAAAGTAATATATACAACATGTACAAAGTTTACAAGAGGTATCACTGAAGAATTGAGCGCCACTGTATGATTTCCAACCTTTTCTTAAAGTGACGTCATTTCCAGAAAACGTCACATATGACGTCACCTTGTACCGACAGTAAGCAATATTTGCCTAATATTGGAATATGAAAACGAAGTGACCATATGGAGTAAATAGTGTTTCCTGCATGCAAATAGTGACATCACATGTTGCGTTTTCTTGACATGACGTCACTTACAGAAGAGGTTGTAAATTCCATAGCAGCGCTCATATGATGAATACCCCAAGATTGACAGAGAAAATGCAACCATGTCAATGATAGTACTAAGGGTTGCCCAGAAGTAGCGCAGACAAAATGTGTTCATGAAAAAGTAATGAAGGGCCATAACTCAGTAAAAATTTATCTGAGCATGATGTGCCAACGATATGCACAACTAGGTTTGGTACTATTTATTATTAGGTAGTAGATCTGTAATGGCCATTTTTTAAAACCTAGTTAAACCTATTATTTTGATAATCTACACATTTTCACCAATACAAATCCAAATTTTAAAGACACTTTACCATCTATATGACCTGTTTAGTAGACCAACCCCCTGTTTTGGGATGCATTTGAAAAATAACAAAGCCCAACATTGAAAATTTTAAATTTCATAATTTTTCAATATTTTCCATTTAAAACTAAATCAGATTATTCATTTAACATGTATACATGGAAGTATAATAATATGGAAGTAAAATGTCATACAGCAGAACTTCAAAACCTCGAATTGCAGTCTGACCTAGGGGTTGAGATACTAAATTTCGGATCCAATTTTACTTCGACATGTGCGAGTGTTCGAGCTATCTCTGTTCAAGTGATCTACTGTTGGATAATATGATATAAGAATGTATTTCGCCGGGACTTAAGAACTTGTTCGAGGTACCTACTGTGTTCATGCCAAAACGGTTTCAAAGTTCTACTGTATTGTTGTTCAAGAAAAAAATATGTGGAGGAAAAATCTAAAAACAAATCCCCCAAATCCAGAAAACTTGTCAAGTTTATACCAAATTTGAGAAAATCTTTAATAGATCCAACAGCAATGTAGATGTTACATAAATCTATGGTCTATATTTCCAAATAAATGATGACAAGCCAGGGTTTTCCCTAGGATTGCTTACAAAGGAGTCTAGAGACCTTGCAGTCTTTGCACAGTTAAACAGCGTTGAATTAAAAAACAGTGAACAAAGATTTCAGCTGACAAATTCCAATATAAAAGCAGACGGCCAAGTGCTTCAACATCTACAATGGCATCATGAACATGCAGGTGATTCCAAACACACACTGTACAAGTTTCACTTGTTTGTGTGACTTTTTCTGGTGAACAGTTTTCTCATCACAGCCAAATAGTCAATGAGCTCAGTTACACATATGTGTGCTTTTGGTGTTAGTCAATGTTGTCATGAAAACAGGATTCCTTCCATTGTGTGCAATAAGGTATACACTGGAAAACTGTTCAATCCAAGAACACAAGTTGACAGGATAGACACACTTTCTACTTCTTTTGAATTTGTCTGCTACAATACCAGTAACCCTCTGCGCCTCGCATGATATCAACATTCTTGGCTATATGAGAACTTAAACTGCAGCGATTTGTGTGATATGAGGCATCATCCCTGCAAACTAAAACAATAACATTACATGTATTTGGTTTGTATAGTGATACAAGTATAAACTTACCAAGAGAATTTGCATGTGACAACCCTTTTTTTCTTCAACTTACTGAGCCAACTGCCAACTTGAGCATAATCAATAAGTTACTTTTTTATATCGGGTTATTTTATCATCGTTTATTCATTAGATTCTCTATAAACTTTAAGGAAATTTGCCTATCAATATGGCTGACACGGGAGGTAAATATTGTCAATGTGAGACCTTCTATAGCTACTGGTAGCTTCTGGACATCAACATCTGATATATGACCAACTCATGAACATTACCAAGTAATGTACAATCTATGCAATTAACAACAGCAGATAAACTTTGTAGCATTGAGATTTGTTGAACATACATTTATCAAGAATAGCGATTGTAAAATCAAGACATGATTCCAAGTGGATATTTTACAATTTGATGTCCTAGGCTATAATGGTAGCAAGCTTGAATCTGTTACCATGGAGATTGTATTTTGTCTTATTTTTCATTCCACAGTTGGGAAGGGATACTGGTTAATAATACTTGAAACAAACTGATAAACATATTGTAATATCTAACCTGATTTGTAGGAAACTCCCTCTAGGGCTTCCTGGGCGCCCCGATTGGTAGCCGTCTCCTTCTTCACCAGCCAACGGAGCTTTGTAGAGAGCAAATTGCTTCTGCTGCCTCTTCAGTGGACTCTTTTGGCATTTCTCAGTGTAGCGCACTGTGTTAGCGCCAGGAGACAAGCCATGTTTTGTATTTGTCTGAAAATGTACCGCAGGCATGGATAAATAGTAGGTAACACATTACAGTACATGAAATATATAAGCAGAATAACACTGGAAACATCTAACCAATGACCTCTAGATTAGCAGTTGAGCAATTACCGACAGACTGGGTTACTTTTATCTGTCATGGAAGAAAATTAATGAAACAGTGAGTTAAGCTGTATACATATTCTAGCCTGTATTTTAATATGTTCCTGTTAGTTCCCAATGTACAACGACCACTATATCAATCCTCCAGTATGCACCAGTTACATGAGTATAAGTACTGGCAATTCATAATATTAATCTAAGCTCAGTATACTGCAATTTACGATCCTACACTGCCAAAGAAACAAAGTTATTACAGACATTTGTGTGCAGTGTCGTTTCTATTAGTTTCAAAAAAATGAAAGTAGTTGAAGTTTCAAAACTTGCAGAGATGCTTGAAGTAATGCAAAAAGCCCATACACCTTAATTTGGTTTAGACTGAAAGAAATTTACTGGAAAAATACTTGTTAATGAAATATTTTTTATGCAAATGTATATTGTAATTACAATAGTTTTGCAATAAAAAGAAATGCTGGTTTCAAAAATTTATATCGCAAAACTAGTGCAAGTCATTATACAATAGTTTTGCAATATAAATGCCAAAGAATATGAAGAATTTCTAGTGCAAAACTGTTGCAAGTCCAGAAATGTCACTGAAATCATATTTTATCATTTAACTGTGACCACAGTGTTATATTTGTATTTCTCATGCAATAAAGTGTCTATATATGGAAGAGAAGTTCAATAAAACATGTTTCAAGAAAACTGTACAGTTTTTTCCTTCTCCTGTAAAATTTTGCAAAATGTAGTTACAATAGTTTTGCACCGAGATTTAATAGCCAAGTTCACCAAACAACGACGTTCTGGTCAGAATAAAACACAAGATCAAGTCTAAGTTCTCAATAGGACATTTCTATTGCTTAATATAGATTAGATATACATCTTTTGATAGCAATAAATACGACATACAGATACAAAACAGTTTCTACAAGTAAATAAAGAATACAAGTCACCTCAATAATCAACACATATACCCAGTCTGTTCCATCAGCAACAGTACAAAAATATGATAATAAATGGAAAAAAATCGTGAATGCAGTCCAATACCAAATAAGACATACCTTCAAATACCTGGGGTCTTATTCACAAACATTTTAGGACTGAAACTCAGACTTTAAAATATTAAATGTTCTATTTGTTATCATCACAGTAAAAATTGACAGAAGTGTAGATTGGGTATCAGCAATTATTCAGACAAAATTTCATTTCTTAAAATTTCATGAAAACAAAAGACTGGTAAAAATAACTTCTGCAAATTTTAAGTCTGAGTTTCAGATTGGTTCAGAATTGGTGAAAAAGGCCCCTAGTGAGTACGAAAGTAAATACAAACGTATACAGACTTGTGACTGAGAAACAAAAGCCCAATTAAAACAACTGACTGTATTCGTACTAAAAGTAACATTTGGACATAAACCACATTGCTTTCATTGAAAAACTTCATTGTGAAATTAAATAAGTTTATCAGCAACCAAATTTGATAATACACTTTGATTATTGCAACATTTATCATACTTTCATCCAGTTATTTATTTATGCGACTGCTATACAAAAATATCGAATTATTTACAATACTGGTGGTTAAGCATTAAAAAATCATATACACATGCTAAGGATTCTTCACCCATGACGGTCATACCCACATCTATCATAATATGCAATCTCATTTAGTCAAACATAGACAAAATGACTAAAATGTTGTAGAAAAGAAAACGTATCCCAGCATCATGTATATTAAATGTTTCATCACCTTGGAGAAATGAGATCAGAAAGAAAACATAAAAAAGAGACCAAAAAAACTGAACCAAAAGATTGAACCTGTTTGCCTGGTCTTTTATCAGATGCAAATTTTTCCAAATTCTTTAAACAGTTACTTTGTCACTGTATAATTTATGTCAAATTCATAGGTTACATAAATAAAGAAATACAATATTGTGTTAAAACTGCCATAGTCTACTTTATAATGAAAGCTTCAAAACAATGTCTCCATAGGACTCACATTCTGTCACCTTAATGCTCAGTCACAGTTTTGTCAAACTCCTGCAATTTGTGGGTGACTGAATTGGTTTGACACAAATGTTTTATCTATCAAATAATAACATTAAGCTACATACCCGGAATCCCAACATTAAATGACAACTAGTTCAGTGGATATATCATCATGACATTTCTAGCAAACACCAAAGCTGTGTAACAGTCACACTGAAAGTACTAGCGGAAAACAAGTAAGCGACCATTGCCCCTAAAGTGGAGTGTATCTCCTGTCTAACTCACGTGTCACACATCCCTTCTGATTATACTTTGTAAATACTTTCACTGAAATCCTTTGAATAGTTTAGATTATACCTTAGACAAGCAGTGTTTTGGTTGGACAGGTGAACTAACAAACTAACTGTCTAACAAATAGACATACAAGGCTATGACCAAGGGCATACTAACAAAAGGGATGCAGAGTGCTACCTCTCCAGAGCGGCCATCTCTTAAGCAACAACATTTCATCAACAACAGTACTTCACCACATAGTCCAGCCATGGACCTCACATCTCTATACTGTCACTGTACGAAGACACGTGTAAAAGTCGGAGTACAGAGACACATAAATTATGTGGGGCTATTCACCACAGTAAAGATTTACAACCAAATAAACTGTGTAGAATTACAACATCTCAATTGCAGTAAAAATTGCTTCACCCCCATGGGTGTGGTCCTGTAGAGGTTACACCATACATATGATTAACCAGTATAACAGTACATGTATTAGCATTAAGTGTATATTTGCATCCTATTATAATATGACTAGGTCACTATGCTGTTCTGTTCTTCACTGAAAGTTACATGGTTTATCAAAATAAACAGCAAGTTTCACAGGCTGACAACTGTGTAAATAAATGTATAACAAATGTGACAGTACTTGAGAACACTAGAACAGGCTGTCACCTCTTTTCAAAAAGTAGAGATAAAGTAGGGTTATGTTTTTGTTTAAAAAGTAGGGCAAAAGTAGGGATTTTATCACCTAAAATAGGAATAGTAAGGGATGATTCCTTGTCTTTGGAATATCAAAAGTGGTACAATTCACCACACAATACATATTTGGAGTTAACTCCTCAAAATTTAAAAAAAACAAAAGTAGGGTTAGTAGGGCTATTTCAAGAAAAAGTAGGGAAAAAGTCAAGACGCAGGGAAAGGTAGGAACTGTAGGGCCCACATGACATCCTGCAAGAGTTACCTGTATGTGGTACTTGTGAATTATCATCATGAAACCATGTGCCTTGTGTATGCATGATAATTGTCAGTGTCTGAGTTCTCTAGCTTCATTGGTTTGGTGATTCTGTACTTATACACAACATCAGCTGTAAATTGAACAAATATCTTCAATATCTTCATTTACTACAATGATGGATGATGAAAAACAGAGTCATTTTACTTTCAAACACCAAAATTAAGATGGCTAGGTGTCAATAAAAAGCAATTAACAAAACAAAAGTTAATCTGTAAGCATCACTCAGCATCAATCCAGTTGTTCATACACCCCTATAGTTCTCCTGCTTGTCAATATTGGATTGAGACTAGCCCATAATGACTGTTGTATCACAGTTAGTACACAGTTAATCAATGTAAGTAAATGCCCAGTTTTGCAAATCTTGAAAGGCAGAGGGTACTTTGGAGCTGTTAAGACTGAGCAGGGAAGTTCCATATTTAGGGTGCAGTGATTTTGATGCTCATTTTCAATCAATTAAATTTACTCAATACATTTTTATAAAGAAGTACAAAGATATTGTGAGCATTTAACAGTAATAATCAATGCTAGCTTTGAAAGCTTAGACAGTCAAAAGTTGGCTATTTATGACCAACTCACTTACTATTCTTGCATATTAAGGCCATGTAACTTTCGAAAATTGCCACTAAAATAGTTGCTCTACCATAAAAACAAACACTGGAGATAAAAAATTACATAGCATACACTGGGAATATAATTATGTCATTGAAAAACTACAGACATGACTCATGCAACGATGAATTAGCCATTGTATTGTAAGATTGTCAAGACAGTTAACAAATTATCAAGAGAAGAATGATTCCAGGGGTACAAGCAACAAGTCTCTTTGCTACATTCCATATACAGATAGACTCCTTTCACTTCCATCCATCAGACTGAACTTGAGTTTTTCTGAAGTTGAAACCAGAGCATATGCATTATGTTACAAATTGAGATACGTATTATTAAATAAACTATATTTACCAGATACTCACATACCGTCCATATAGGTGGTGTGACGTCCATATAGGTGGTGTGACGTCCATATAGGTGGTGTGACGTCCATATAGGTGGTGTGACGTCCATATAGGTGGTGTGACGGTTGTAATTGCAGCAAACTCATATTATCAGCGAGTTCTAATGAACTAGCATCCACAGGAGGTGATGGGACTGTAAGTAAACAAATATTAGCATTCCAAATTACTGTTAACACAACATCAAACTGATCAATATATCAAAATCATATAGCATTTAACAAGCCAGGAAAAGCATGGGGTACCTGCTTAGTCAATGCAAAGTCTAATTTATGTCAAGCATTGTTGTCAATAGGGTCATGGGTTATTGACGAGTTGGGTTGAGAAAATGGTATGTTTCATTCTGTCTGTCCTAAAACACCATGATTATACCGCACATGCATCGTAAAAATTAATTAAACTTTCATGCAAAAGCACAATGATAATATATTTTGATAAATATGAACGACAATGCAAAACTACACAATTCTTTCTTTGTATTATCATTGAATGCAAGGCAAACTTCTGATAAAGCGATAAATGACATATTTCAAGCGCATATGGTTTCACATTTCGATCTCACCATGCCCAACACACATTGGATGAAGTAAAAGAATTACCGTTCTGACGAAAATTGTGTATTAAACGCTAATAACAATGTCATGGATTTTTTTCTCTATTGTCATGGATTGCCTGGCGATTGGAAATAAATTGTCATGGATATAATGTCGACATTTTATCATTTCAGGACCAAGCTGCAAAGTGCAAATACTGCCATACTACCTCCTCTTCTTGGAGCTAGCTGTGCGGCATGTGGCTACAACTAACCCTAAGTGAAAATTAGCTTTTTTGTCACCGACCAACGCATGAAAATAAATTAAAACCAAGGACATGAAATATAACCAGGGATGATATTGGCGGTGGTAAAAGCAGAATCTCGATTGAAAAAAGCACTCAGATCCAAATCCAAACTTCTTACGCACTTCTCTGCAAATATGCGACAGATTTTCATGAAATAAACTGCAATGTCGCTGACTGATAATGTTATAATTTTCTATGAGCCCAATAGCCATGCATCAAATAAAATGGTGTGTGTTATGAGCATTCATTTAGAAAAGACTCAAGCAAAATTTGATAAAAAATTATGAAATTTCTCAAAACTGGGCCAGTAAAATGGTATGTTTTAATCATATCTGTCACATTCTATGCAGGAAAACAATCCTGCTTCAAATTAAGTAAATATTGAACACCTATATACAACACTGTTTGCAGGTAAGATCAAGAGATGACACTGACTTACTGTCAGTGTCTGCTATCAGATACTAGTAATCTATTGTTATCTTAATTGATCCCGTAATGGGTTATAGTGAGATTAACACCATCAGATTAACTAGTAGTACTTTAAAACCTCCAAGGTTTATACTATGCCTACCAATTCAGCATATAACTTCAAGTTTTAAATGCCAAGTCCTGGGAGACAGTTCCAGCCCGAAAAGAAGATGTCGCCTGCTTACCTTCTTCCAGTTACAGCTGCCACCAACCCAGATGCATTTCAGATGTAGATGCACAGGTATACCAAGACCAGACATAGATGAGGAAACTAACACTTCCAGACCTGCAAATGAAAATGACTGATGAACCGCAAGGTTAAGTAAAGTGGTAAACTTAGATCAGCTTGTCATCATTATGAACAATATTTATAAAGAGCGTAGTTCTAGGAAATGGTTAAATTTAACAATCGCAGTGTGTCCAGCAAAATGGAGACATCCACAAAGTGTAGAGAGAACAAAGAAACCACTATAAACATGCTACTGGCATCAGCGCTGCATGATAATTATAAATGTCAATTGGAATCGAAAAAGCGAACTTTTTATTCACATTGATTGATATTCCACCACCCACCAGAAACCATATGTAGACTGGTGACTCATGCCAGCATCAACACCATTAGGGTCAACAAGCAAGATGTGGCAGAGAAGTGATGGCTGGTCATCAAGCACAACCCTGACAAGGGAGAAAAGAACCACATCATGTTTACCTGTCCTTAGATGGCCACTATAATGCCACCAGAATGGTTTCATCCTACAAATCCAGACAAGCATCTTCTCAAGCCTGATGTGTAGCAATTGTAACAGTTTAGACATTTATTGGTAACTGCCATTTGCAAGTATCCAGTTAAAATATAAGTATATTTCGTTCATTCATATATGTCCATTAATCAACATTATATAAACATATTTATCTTAATTGAATATGATGTTTATTAATACATTTGTATTGAACAAATATCCTATCTACATGTAAACAATACAACAGTATCATTATAGTAATTTCAACAAATTAAGTAACTACTGTAATGGAAACATGTGGAGTCTGGCATTGCTGTTGTCACTTTTACAAAACATTGCAAAGCAGCTTTTCTGCATGAACATCTATTTGTTGCACATTCTTTACATTTGCATACTTGTACCAGACTTTTTGGGACTGGATTATTAACTATGGTTGGCAATAGGAAACCATTTTTCTCTTCATAACCAAAGTCTCTCGGATTTATGTTTGTATTGTTGAGACAATGTGTTTGAATATAACATAAGTAAAGACATCTAAGAATGTGACTCCGAATAGTTGTGCTGGTCGGCGGCAGATCAGCAAGATTAATTGCTTTGCTCGCATGGTACATAGTGTTTCTCAGTTTGTCCATTGTCTTACAATTTGTACTTGGTTTGATGACTTTTACGAGACAGTTTTCTGCGTTGAGAAGTGTTCTTTCTCTACTCACATTGTCAAGCCTCGATCCAAAACACAAACAGTGAGGACGATTTCGTGAAAGGTCAACTAGATGAACCCAGACCTAGTACGTAATGTGTTTCTGGGAAACACAACGGAGTTCGCTCTAATAAGAGAATGACAAACTATGTGCGAATGGGGAGGAGCTCCGTCACATTCATGGCAGAATGTCTGACGAGGCCTGATGCCGGCCGAAACGAGAAAGCTCAATCAAATGAAATATAGTCTTAGCGCAAAACTGCATATTGCCTTATAAAACATCAACAACAACAACAAAACAACAACCACAGAAACTGTACCCCTTGTAACATTTACAGCCCAGTGAATAACTTAAGTCTTTGAATATTATAACATTATGTTCAGCATAAAATAACAGTTATATTAATGATTTTTTCCAAATATTGTAATGTTCTAGAATTTACCTGAACCTCGGGAGTAGGGTACATTCATCCTTCACTTGCTCCCATCTTGATAAGCTTCTTGTTTACTTTTACACTTTGTAGCTACTGCTGACGACAGTACATGAAGTTGGTTGCTGACTTGGTTTTATGTTACAAGACAGCAACACAACGTTACATAATGTGCCAGCTTTTATCTATTACATCATTTGATTCTATTTTCGTTACGTTTTCCATGACAGAGTTCTGTTCGTAACATGTTTCCGCGACTTGTCACAATTTATCCTTTCTAGTTGACTGTTTGCAACCCTCAGTTTATAATTTCATGTTGAAAGCACTCACTATGTGTTAAATGCACGTTTCTGTAAGCCTATATTATCCAATGTATTGTTGTATCATCAACTGTAGTCCTATTAGTATCTTGCATCGTGCAGAACATGTATTTGTCAGCCATGTTGGATTTCACTGTGACGGTTACTTAGCAACCACCACAGTCTACTGCACCGCTGTTTCGATATTTTATCAGTACCTGTTAAGATGTTTTCTTTGAAGAGTGCCCGGAAAAGGCCTTATGAGGTTATTTGATGTTTAATTTATATTGTTTAAGAGTATTTTATACGTTAAGGCCTGTATTATTGTTTATTTTTATAACAAGCACCTGACGTTCTTTTTGCCACGACCCACACCGTGGATTGTGAGTGCCACACTGTGGGCTGTGGATATCTTAGGAGTATATAAGCTCCACTGCCCGTCATTCGGGGACTTTCAATACTTTTGTTTCTCAGAGACCGTTTGTCTATTTTTTCCTTTAAAGGTGCATTTTCAAATCTTATTTTAATTAAGTAACTCATTAAACAACTTCTATACATTTTATCATGCAACTACCATGGTAACAGACTGATAACACATGACCTGATAACATAAAGTGTTCTCAGGTCAATAGGCTGCTAGTAGCATGATAACACTTTTAAGCTCCGCCCACAATCACATTAGCGGATTGAACACTAAATTTTAGGTAAAGACACACTAAAACATGCTCGGAAAATTAAGTTTCATGATAAATAGAATCTCAAGTTACTGTCCGGCTCGAACAATGTTATCAGACTCGGCGATATCGTTCGTGGTGACTCGCTAAAGCTCGCCACCACAAACGATATCACCTCGCCTGATAACATTGTTCTCACCGGACAGTAACCCGAGATTCTCTATATCTCATATTTTTAATACCTCAAGTAATAATTACACTGTAGTAACAATCTCTAAACTCATTTTATTATATGTGACTTAGTGGATGCGCCGACTAGTTTGTTTGTTGTTTAGATGTGTACTAGTTAGTTATCTATAGATACCAATATTAATAGAGAGTAAAACTCTTTGAAACGAATCTCACAGTCTTTGTTTTAGTTTTCATGGCTTGAGTTTTATTTATTTACATACTAGTATAGATTTTTAACTGGAAGTCCAACGGTTATCTAACAGTATTCCAACTCAGTAGTTCACACCAGTACGTGTATCAGCACTCACACAACGACACTTTCGCACACATGTATACCGAGGGCGTAACAATATGGCATTTAAGTGTGTGTATTGTATTACTTTAAACGGCCCAAATAACATAGAACTTTTATGAGGGTTCACACAGAAGCAGAGAACAAACAATCAAGGGGAGATCACTCCAAATCCATTTTGACTGAAATTTGACTGTCATTTTTTTTAAATTTAATAAAATCAAAATTTCACAAACCTCAACAAAATCATGTTGGCCACTGGTTTCTATTGTCCTAAAATACTAACATGCGAAGTTTGATGGATGTAGACGTATTGGTTGCTGAAATATCCAACTTCAAAAATTTACCATCTAGGTGTCAGCCGTTGCTTTTTTGCCCTCTTTATTCTATAGTTTAAACTACAAGTTTGCAGTGGAATTGTGAACTCTACAACATGAGCCCAGCTATATTCAATAGCAAGTTTTCAAATAAAACACTATCCCAGTAAATCCACACCAAGAAAACACCATCATCAACTTGAAACTTTTCTGCTATCATTCAATGTATACAGTCACCCTCAAATGTTTCGATGCACAACTGTCAACATGACCGAAATGGTGAACTTTTTAAATCCTTCCATGCAAAAATGCAGTCCTGCAAAACAAGGAGAAATCAGAAATAATAACCAGAAAAATCTGGGACTTCCACATTTCAAAGAACTACTTCCAAGGCTACAACAACCCAGAATTCCTTGCTCACCAGGCCAACACATAATACATTTTCATCCATCTCTACAACATTCTTGTTATTACATCCACATTTCAACAAATGGAGTCGAGTTTATTTATCCTTGCCACCGGGATATCCCATATGGGCGAGCAACACATTTCAACAAATTTAGACAGGGTTTTTATGCAGACTAACGTTCGACCATCTTGCCTTTGTCCTAATAAACTCTTCTGGAAAGAGTAATTTAAACAATGTAGTAAGAGCTCGGCTGCCATTATAAGAAGCCTGCTTGATAGACCTCATGAAGTAAACGACAAACCAACTGGAGAATAATGACATATATGTATTTTGCTTTTTTAAAGTCGCTATTAGAGCAGAGCAAAAAAATCTATTTGAACTATAAAATAATCAACATGTTTTAATATAATATTAAGTAAACTCTAAGGGAGATAATTATAACATGTATGTTTGTATATACTTACATAATTATCTCCCTTGTTAATTACATTTTTTAATCATTACTAATTAATTCATATCGTGCTTATCATTATTAAAATCTGAGAATGGCTTGGTAACAATGTTGATATTTTGATAATGCATATCAACTGTATACATAAGGAGAAAATGCAACATTGTACAAACCGCATCAGATTTTATGGAACATTAACAATGAGCAATATTTACACATGCAAGTTATACAGACCTACATAAAAATACTGATCAAGTACCAAAAAGGTATGCAGCATTAGCACCTTTCATCAAAATCAGTATGAAAGATTGGGGGTTGAACAGGAGGTTGAGATCAGTTTAATGAACTAATACTTCTTGTACTATTCTATTCTTTACTAGTTAAAATTAATTCAGTTACAGGAAGCAGTTATTTATCAACGACATGAGCTGTGGCATCCTCTTCAAATAAACACAAATCATTATTCCAAACTTATGTGAAATTTTGAGTGGAATGTGAGCATTTAGACATATTTTTTTCTATGCTTATATATTCATAGACTTAGATATGGACTTGGATATTAGGTAAAGTTGAACCTTGAGCTTTTGCTAAGGTGAGCTAAAACCACACACATCTACATTAAATTCTATCTGAAGCTTGTGGATAAAAAAATTTCAGGTTTATCTTAACAAATTAACAAAGGGCACCTACCAAAGCAAGTAACTGCTTGACACTAAATCAGCCACAAACTAGATGTTCATGCTGTAGTTGCAGCAAGCTTCAAGTCCAGATTATCAGGATCTGCAGCCATCTTACACGTAAGTTCCTCACAAGAATGGTCACACCAACTGTTACCTGAAATAAACACCACATAGGTCATTTTTATCATGCACCAAGGTTCACATTCAATGTCATGTATATAATCAAAATCCTTCCTGTCTTCAAAGACAAGATCATTTACTTCTGACCTAATGACAGCCTAAACTTTACCAAACCTATATTTCACCTTTAGTTTAATAATACATTGCAAGAAGTTTACCAATAAAAACAAAGATTAAACTGCAATTTTACATAGTAAACTGTCAATTATTTTATGAAAATGTTTTTTGTCAGTACTGTTGTATTCCAGCAGTCATTGAATTACATTTAATTATAAAACACACCCATTAAAGAGGAAGAATGAAGACAGTAGACCATGCATGGTATGTTAACTTAGTATTATTATTTCTTACACAATCATGTTCAACTTGTATTTTTATGATAACGAGACACCTTTCAAGTAATTATTCCATATTTTGAACTTCTCAGTATTTTTTCATAATACTATAATACTGTGTGTAAAATATAATACTGTGAAATTAAAAATATGGATAAATATAATATTGCCAACATTTGTAATACACTAGTATCCATTAGTGGCTGTAACAAGCTCCTGACTACAAAGTAACGCTACGCTATTTTGGCACATTTTTAAACTATACTCATTCTCCTGTATTTTCCCGCCATAGTACTGATATTTGTGTGTATCGAATATCGATCAACAGACAAAATTGATGATATATCAATTGTATCAATCACAGCCCTTAATAAACTTATCATCTTTTGTTACGAGTATATTAGGATTCATAATGGTTGTAAACTGATGGAGTAAATCTGAAGCATTCTCAAACAATGGCATCTTCAAACTTCTTTAAAGCATCATGTCCTGACACTCCCTACCAAGTCTTTGGACATACATCTCTGCCGTCATAGTTGCCCATTATATCCAGTGGTCACGCATCATGAACCTGACCATCAGTGGATGTTGCTTAAAGTTGCTGTCTGTATATCTGTATATATTTGTACAAATTGGCAACTAAGGTGAGTGTATAAGTATGGCAGACTTCCCAACATATAGCTTCTAAGATTGACATGCGGACAAGGGAACTGACAATTATAGTCTGACCCATTCAAATTTTATCAGGGACAATGCAAAAAGCTGCAGGACTTGTTGGAAATCAGTCTGACATGTCAGAACATCCAGCGACTATTACGACAACATTCTTGGCTACCTTTAAAGCACGCTCATCTTGTGGGACTAACAAATCAAATATGCCATAATCAAGACATTGCAATCAAAAATAAAAACCATGAGGTATAGATATACAGAAAAAACATTACAGTGTATTTTTCAGCTAATTTAGTGTTACTAATTCAATATTCAGTATATTGCAGAAAACATCTGACAAAAGATAGAGGAGATATATACCACTTAAATCCATACAGAAATACATGTAACATGGTCTTTAAAGACATCCGTTTTATCCAGTAAAGAATTTTATGAAGCATTAATGTACCAGATACACAAATGTGTGTTAGATAAAACAGATGTTCACCATTTTAAGTCGAACATAATTTATGATCTGGGCTGACTGTGGACTTACCAGTTTAAATAGTTGATAGAATTACTTCAATGATCCTCATTCATGTCAAAAGAACCTGGAGAAACACATTCCGACATAACATCATGATACCTGAATTATAAACAGTACAACAGTTAAATAGTAAGAGAAGTTAAATAACACAATATTTTATCCATTAGGCCAAATAAAAAAAATGTTGTGTTTCCTGTACTATGGTCCAAAAAATCAGGGTTGGTAGGTGTTTTTTTTTAGTAGGGATAGTTGTGCTGGGACATATCCCTATGTGTGAATTTTCTATTTTACATGGATAGTAATAGTAGTAATTAGATAAGTGTGCATTAAGACCTATGTTCTGCAAACAGAAGTGACTAGATCAGCTTGGGCTAGAAGAAAATCATGGCCGTTTTGGTGCAATTCGGACGTTTTTGGGTGGCACTTTTGATTTTGGTTCAAAACAAAATTTGGGTCGGGGGGTAAAATTTAGGGTCGGTCGGGTTACAGGAAACACAACATTATTTTTTTTGGCCTTATGAAAAAGAAAAGAACTACCTCAATTAAAATTTTACTCCTATTTATATTCTGTGGTCTAGGGTTGAGAGCATTAATCAATCCATTGATGCATCATGATGCAAGCTCTCTGGATACACATATTGATACATTTGTAAACACATCTGCCAGGCATTGAATGCAGTGCATGGAAACCATTGCAATTCTTAATACTTTAGTCATGTTTAGTCATTTGTGTTTTGTTCTTAACAGGAAACAAGTATTGTGAAGTAAATATTCGTAAATAATGCTATTAGTTAATATATCCTTACCCTTAATGCTAACAAGGTGGAATTTAGAGCATTTTAGTAAGTATTCTTTATGATATATCGTGATACAAATCCTATCACAAAAGGTATCTTGTGATACATGTATCGTATCGCGTTAGGTCCGTATTGTCTCACCCCTACTGTGGTCAGATGAAATTTACTGCGCATGGCAAATACCAAGTGTAGACCTCAATATTTCAATTGCTGCATATGCCATATAACTACATGTATTAATAATATGCAACTGTATGATTTTCACAAAATTCATGAACTTAAAACATCATTTAAATTCTAGTGAATAGTAAGTTTACGGTGGCTTTAATACCAGCAATATCCAATAATAACTGCTTGTATATATGTGATATCTCAAATTCTTCAGAGAAGAGGAAAAATAATGTAAACTATATGTGATGTATGTCGCTTACCTGTGTAATCATACTTTATATGACGTTTACCGGAAAATGTCAACATGTGGAATAAGTTATGCAGGGTCTTATCTGTCCGCGGCCTTCATGTATATAGATGTTTCCTACGTGTCGGATACATGTACAGCTTCATTCCTAATACCAGGCTACATGTGCATGGACAGTCATGGCCATGCTTCTTGTTCGCAATTCAGGTGAAATAAGCTGTACAACAAACCTGAGAGATGTCACTTTGCAACAGAGTTTTTCAACCCTTTTTATATCTCACCTTTATCATTTTAACAATCCTATAATTATCCCAGAATCGCGGTTCATCCGATTATGTTGAGAGGACAGACGAATATTAATCCAGAAGGCGCCATTTGCAATAATTGTCTGGAGTCGAGGTAAAAGTTTGTGCCGTACGGTCAGTACCGTTATTTTACAACAATGTGTTCGATATACCTGTCTAGTTTATTATAATATTTTTGATATGTTGCAATAGATTCCATTATAAAGTTAAACATCTCCCACTTTGCTGACATTGCTTCAAAATGCAATACATTTACATATTTTATCATAAAATAACATAGATCTATTATTCAATAAAATATGTGTGCTTAATATGATTGTTGCCTTTTGAATCAATCAGTGTATACACATACATACATATATGTTTATATAAGCCATGACTTAACAGATAAGTCATTCTGCCTTGATCTACATTTCCTTTCAATGAGTTATGACATTGATTGACCATTGTGATGGAATGGTAAAATAATTGTACCCAAATAAAATTATATTTTTCAGTTAAATACCTAGATATACACTGCCATCCAAAAGTTTCTTCACACATGAATATTTTGAATTTCATTACATTTTAATGCAGAATTTCAAATAAGACATGTATGACCACAAAGTAAAATCATTCATCTTCTGTGATGAAAAGTTAAGAATGAACAATTCGCACATCTCGGCAGCAGCATCTATCGGCCATCATCAAAAACCAACATTAATTGTTGTTCAGTCACTTTTACACCACTGAATAAAAATACGGTGTGTAATGTTTGTAAATAGATCTGGATCAACTTTAGCACTGTCAAATGTGTTTGCAAAACTTTTGATGCACAGTGAAAAAAAGTACACAGAGAAAGTGAGTAATGTTGAGGCATGCTGATGTATAAATATTTCCCTGTAACTTTTCCAAGAAATGAAGACATGAAGTTCTTGTGCGTGTCCTTCCATTAGCAGTCCAGGATGCAACAAATATGTTCAGTGTTCTGTCCGTTTGATGATTCTAGGAGTTTATTTTACCATCCATCTAGTGCAGTCCTTCCTCAGATACCTAGGTCTCTAATTACGTTACACTTCATACATGTTTAGAATAAATCAACCAGAACTCTCATTGGTCTACAGACAATGTTGAGGATCAATCTCAGAAATCAATCATAGTTTTCAGAAGGCTGATGTATTAGTATTAGATTTTCCAGAAATGATGTGTCAAGTGTAATGTAATTAATCAGTGTGGGCATCTGACAATAACGATAGTGTTGTGTTCAACAGGAACTGACTGGTCATCACAATACGTACTGGTCATTATAAGAGCCCATGTTGTATGTTCATGTTTAAATGGTATGAGTGCTGGTGGGCTGGTAATCCGTGGTAACTTTTGTATACACATTTTTATAAACATGAACCATATAGTATTGTATAGATTTTTTGACCTCATGGTAAATGCAAACGATAAATTAGTCTTTATCTAGTCTTTATCGGAAGTGGCCAGACTACTAATTTATAGTGTGCATTGACAATGAAGATACGCAAATTTTGACAGGTCAATAAATCTATACTATACCACATTTTACCAAAAATACACTTTTTTGTTTAAACACAACAAGGATGAATATTCTTTTGAACATTTTATTTACATATGTATTCAATATATATAGCTTTATTTCCTGACAAGCAGTTCAATCTCATCATTAATGAATATTTTATTTTTATTCAACAGTCAAGGAAGATGAGCTTGATTCATTTTGAGCTGCATATCAGAATAGAAAGAACAAATACCATAAAAGACCCACCTACCTAGCATAGAAATCTAGCTAGAGAAGATGACCAGTCACAATACAGCACATTGTCTCACATCCTGACAGGCAGCTCAAAATGAATCAATCTCATTGTTCACGATACATACTTTATTCTAATCTAATTTCAACTTCCATCTGATAATCAAGAGTCAAAGTAAATACCATCTGTATGTCAGACCACAGAGTTGTTTGTTATTGTCATCTATAATGTGGAATTCACAAATGACACCTTACACAATCCACCTAATGCATGGTAAATAATCACGAGCATGACTAATCACAGATATACCTTACATATCTTGGTGATCTAATTTTACTTCTACTTTCATTTTAACATTCACACTCCTGAAAAGTTCCTTTTATTTACTACATCTTAACTATCATGCAACAACAAAACAACTAAGAATCATCCTTAAACAATCCAAAAACAGCTGACACATTAACACCTGAATGTCGTTTAATTTCTCTCAATTGATATAAAGGTACTAAGTTTGATAGTACCATATGAATTAATTTTGTTTGTAAAAGTAGAGATCTCAAATGAATATTACCAATTTTACAATACAATACAATACAATAGTGTTTTATTTGCAATACAAGGCCTCTGGCCCAAAATACAAACAATTCTGCATGATATTTCATGTATAGTAGTTATGTAGGATATAATTTAAACAATGATAGCGAGAAAAAAATACATATTAACAAATGTGCAACCCATCAACATAAATATAGACAATCAATATCGATGGGTCATTTCTACTTGGATAAATGTGATATGTGACAATAAGAAAGTTTATGAAAATATAACATTTTAGAACATACTAAAATAGCTGTACATATATACTAATACAACAGCATACTTATCGCTATCCTACCACATATATATAGTGAATCAACATGTATATTGTACACAAAATAAACACATTAATTACATGAGTATATAACAGCATATGGTGAATATTCCGGTATTAGATAAGGCAGAATATGTTTATATATGTATAAAATAACATTTATCTTAAATTTTATCAACTTTTCTCAATTTGTGTACGAACAATTGTTTATAGTATGTTTGACATTTTAATTGAATGGATTTAATTAAAAATATTGCAGTATAATATTTGGTAATATATTGTAGTATACTAAAATATCAGCTTTATGCTATTCAGGAGACCTCGTTACATGACCCGAGGTGGAGAACAAAGGATTCTCGGATGCAGTTATAATATAATACATTTATAATGCTGATATTCTGCTACAATACAGTGCAACCTCTCCAGAACAGCAGCATCTCCAATAACAGATTCATTTTTCCATATTAAAACTTTACAAATATTTAAGACAAAATTTGTACGTCTCAAGATGTGCAGGTGTTCTGGTAGGTTGCACTTTACATTTGTTGCATAGTTTTAATGTATGTACATGTACGTAGTTCTGAAAGATTAGAATGTCAGGCAAACATTTCTTATTCATTCCCAAGCAACTATATAATTGCCTTTACATGAAAAATTAGTGGTATGACAGAATTTCGTGAAAACAGATCTCGCAGAAAATCTTTCTTAACAAATCTATAGAAATGCTCTTAAATCAGATTTTGCAACAACTGATCACAACAGTGCTTTATAACTAACAATTACCCTATGGTAATCACAAGCATGCTTTGGACAATAATCCACTGTAATGCTTTTTAACACATTTTATAACACATATTGTAAATAAATAACATTAAACATCATAGCAAATATCATAGAAAACTCATTTTCAATTTGTCACACAGATTTGCAAGGTAAATACGTTTATACAATATACAAAATGTACATTATTACAATCATGCAGATTTGGATTCTTGTACAGCAAGACAGTCGGCAGTTTAAAAAGATGTTGTGTAGTCAGGTAAAGTGATAAATAAGACTAGTTACGTTTCTAGACGTAACTAATACAGAAATTCATAAAAGATATGATGACATCTTATGTATGTGTTCAATATCATAAAAATATTTATATATAAAGTAAGTTTCTTTATATAAGTATGTTTCATCTTATGGCAGACAGAGCAACATATTGAAATCAGAGGGATTAAGTTGTTACAGGGAATGCCACATACACAAGACAATGCCTCCCCACACAGATCTGTGGGAAAACAACAATCTTCAAAAACATTAGGCACTGAGGAGGTGCAAGGAAAAAGGGGCACAAGGAAAGGACTGGGCGACCATAAAAACAACCAAGGATAAGGAATACATCATGGAACGTGAACAATTAGACAACATGTCTGTCTGAAAACAGGAAGGAGAGGGTGAAATTATGTCCAGTATTTCACATATAATTGTGTGAAATCTAACTAATTGAACTTGAACAGGAAACATATTCCATTAAGCACTAATAAATTTGCTTGGATATATCAAAATGACACAGGAAGAGTAACTTAAGGATAAGGAACTGCAATATACATTGAAAAGCCTACAAAAATGGTAAATAAATGTACAGAATTGTAAAATATATGTGGAAAAATTTAGTCTAGAGCATGACAAATGATCAATACAATTTTAATAAACAATACAGTAACATTTAAGTTCTTGGATCTGGTCACACAACTAAAATGCATATCTAACACAAACATGCATCTTCCTTCCTACATAAACCTCACAGTACCACTTACTAAAGTATGGATGACCAATATGGGGCTATGAGGTGACATGCCAACCCCATTTCAGTATAAATGATGCACACCTAGTATATTCTTACATTCATTGGGGGAAAACAAACAAGCTTTATAACCGACTTCAAAGTCACTGTTTTATAATTATACACTTTCAGTAATTATAAGACCAATTACATGAATATCACTTTAATACCATGATTATATTAGGGGACCAGAGAAGCAGCTTGCATCACAGCAAGTCAAGGTTACAAATACCCTCTGGACAAGGACATTATATACTCCACTATTACAGTCATGCACAAACGTTTTCCATAAGACGTGGAACCTTACTCTGTTCGCACCATGTGTTTTCATGTGCACATTGAAAGCCTCAACACAGATAATACCCACCCATCAAGCAAAATATTATATAACTCAGGATATTTATAGATAAGATACTGTAACAACCCAGTACACATTGAGTACATGAACCCATTAATATTGTCTTATACAACTGTTGAGGTTGACATAATTATTTTTCTCAGGTCAATACAAGAGATATTAAGTTGTTACAGGGAATGTCACATACACAAAACAATGACTCCCCACACAGATCCCATGGAATACAACAGGCTACAAAACACTAGGCACTGAGGAGGTGCAAGGGTAAACATGCATTGGAACAGGAACGGTCTGGTTGACAAATAAATATTTTTAAGTGCAGTGCAAATCAGACCAAATATTTGTTCCAACTTTTCAAGTTTTAAACCTTTTACTACTTGTAGCAAGAACCACACCAAATGCTTCTTTCAGACTTTTTAACCTACACTTCCGATATACTTTAGCTGATCATATTGTGAGCATAGTGAATGTATTGAATGTGATATATTCAGCTGGGATAGCTGTTGGTACATGTTAACATTGAATGTGATATATTCAGCTGGGTTAGCTGTTGGTACATGTTAACATTGAATGTGATATATTCAGCTGGTTAAGCTGTTGGTACATGTTAACATTGAATGTGATATATTCAGCTGGGTTAGCTGTTGGTACATGATAACATTGAATGTGATATATTCAGCTGGGTAAGCTATCGGTGCATGTTGACAGATATTAATTACCATATAATACATGTGAGTAATGCTTCAACATTTTTCCCAGGTCATAGATATATGAGTAAAATTATTTTTTATCATTCTTTTATTACAACACTGTTAAAAGCTATTAAATAACTGTCAGAAATAATGCACCACTGTTTTATGTTCTGGATTTGCATTTAACTCCACCTACATTTAACTTCTACATTAAACTTGGGAATTAAACTATCTAGGCCAATAAGGGTCACCCTCATCAAGCAATAACTGAAGTTAACCTGTATTATCAATGGAGCATCTTCATGGAATGCACATACTGAATGTCATTTTCATGGTTCAAGTACAACTTCTGAGGTAAAATTCTAGTGTTTTTCAAGGTTTTATCAAGTACCTTTTCTCAGGCTTTCAATGACTGTCTTTATTGCTGATTCAGCAAAAAAGTTAACAACAATGCCACAAGGTCATGATAAATGAAAAACAGAAATTCACAATACCCTGATTATGCCAGAAATGTCACTTTGTGTAAATCACTATAAAATGGGCAACCCATACATACTCGGATGGACAAATCACGTTTATTCTTTCAACAATGCAAAGTTTCTGACAAAGTATTTTTTCAAGAAGTTTAAGGCAAATCTCAAGAAGTTTTTTGCTTTGCAGACATGTAAAGCATGTACATCAGATGAACAGAATTATATTACACTCACTTTGATGTAATTACATGGAAGCTTAATCTGAATTAATACCAGATGAAATTTATACTGACACTTTGGTTACAATAAAAGAAGGAACACATGTTATAACATTATTTGATCACTGGAAAAATCTGCATAGTGTAATGAAATTGCTCTCTGCTTCATTTGAATGTTATTAATATTTCTTAGTGAAACTTTCATATGGTTGCACATGATCACCTATTTAGAGTAGAAATAATTGAAATCAAGATATATACACACTGGTACTTAATAGATACTAAACAAATGTAAGAGTATTACTTGTTTAGATCAGTTTTCATCTCATTATATATGACCCTACATGGTTTGCTGGTGCCCTGAAATCTTTCGATCAGATCCTCACCAGCTCACATGTAGGGGCATATCAATAAGACAGTACGCCACCCTGCTCATTGATTCCTGAGGTACCCTGAATCAAATCCCCTATTGCATGGATGGACCAGCTCCTTACCCCAGGAATCATGAACAGGGTGGTGCACTGTGTGAAAACTGATCTAAGCAAGTAATATTCAACAACAGATGTGTTTTCTGCAAAATGTTATAATAAAGTTGATAACAAGACACTGGAAGATTAACAAAAACTTGATTTAGCAAACCTTAGCAATTATGTCATTAAGTTTAAGGCAAATCTCAAGAAGTTTTTTGCTTTACAAACATGTAAAGCATGTACATCAGATGAACAGAATTATATTACACCCACTTTGATGTAATTACATGGAAGCTTAATCCGAATTAATACCAGCTGAAATTTATACTGACACATTGGTTACAATAAAAGAAGGAACACATGTTATAACATTATTTTATCACTGGAAAAATCTACATAGTGTAATGAAATTGCTCTCTGATTCATTTGAATGTTATTAATATTTCTTAGTGAAACTTTCACACAGTTGCACATGATCACCTATTTAGAGTAGAAATAATTGAAATCAAGATATATACACACTGGTACTTAATAGATACTAAACAAATGTAAGAGTATTACTTGTTTAGATCAGTTTTCATCTCATTATATATGACCCTACATGGTTTGCTGGTGCCCTGAAATCTTTCGATCAGATCCTCACCAGCTCACATGTAGGGGCATATCAATAAGACAGTACGCCACCCTGCTCATTGATTCCTGAGGTACCCTGAATCAAATCCTCTATTGCATGGATGGACCAGCTCCTTACCCCAGGAATCATGAACAGGGTGGTGCACTGTGTGAAAACTGATCTAAGCAAGTAATATTCAACAACAGATGTGTTTTCTGCGAAATTTTATAATAAGGTTGATAACAAGACACTGGAAGATTAATAAAAACTTGATTTAGCAAACCTTAGCAATTATGTCATTAAGTTTAAGGCAAATCTCAAGAAGTTTTTTGCTTTGCAGACATGTAAAGCATGTACATCAGATGAACAGAATTATATTACACCCACTTTGATGTAATTACATGGAAGCTTAATCCGAATTAATACCAGCTGAAATTTATACTGACACATTGGTAACAATAAAAGAAGGAACACATGTTATAACATTATTTGATCACTGGAAAAATCTGCATAGTGTAATGAAATTGCTCTCTGCTTCATTTGAATGTTATTAATATTTCTTAGTGAAACTTTCACAAGGTTGCACATGATCACCTATTTAGAGTAGAAATAATTGAAATCAAGGTATATACACACTACTTAATAGATACTAAACAAATGTAAGAGTATTACTTGTTTAGATCAGTTTTCATCTCATTATATATGACCCTACATGGTTTGCTGGTGCCCTGAAATCTTTCGATCAGATCCTCACCAGCTCACATGTAGGGGCATATCAATAAGACAGTACGCCACCCTGCTCATTGATTCCTGAGGTACCCTGAATCAAATCCCCTATTGCATGGATGGACCAGCTCCTTACCCCAGGAATCATGAACAGGGTGGTGCACTGTGTGAAAACTGATCTAAGCAAGTAATATTCAACAACAGATGTGTTTTCTGCAAAATGTTATAATAAAGTTGATAACAAGACACTGGAAGATTAATAAAAACTTGATTTAGCAAACCTTAGCAATTATGTCATTAAGTTTAAGGCAAATCTCAAGAAGTTTTTTGCTTTACAAACATGTAAAGCATGTACATCAGATAAACAGAATTATATTACACCCACTTTGATGTAATTACATGGAAGCTTAATCCGAATTAATACCAGCTGAAATTTATACTGACACATTGGTTACAATAAAAGAAGGAACACATGTTATAACATTATTTGATCACTGGAAAAATCTGCATAGTGTAATGAAATTGCTCTCTGCTTCATTTGAATGTTATTAATATTTCTTAGTGAAACTTTCACACGGTTGCACATGATCACCTATTTAGAGTAGAAATAATTGAAATCAAGATATATACACACTGGTACTTAAAAGATACTAAACAAATGTAAGAGTATTACTTGTTTAGATCAGTTTTCATCTCATTATATATGACCCTACATGGTTTGCTGGTGCCCTGAAATCTTTCGATCAGATCCTCACCAGCTCACATGTAGGGGCATATCAATAAGACAGTACGCCACCCTGCTCATTGATTCCTGAGGTACCCTGAATCAAATCCCCTATTGCATGGATGGACCAGCTCCTTACCCCAGGAATCATGAACAGGGTGGTGCACTGTGTGAAAACTGATCTAAGCAAGTAATATTCAACAACAGATGTGTTATCTGCGAAATTTTATAATAAGGTTGATAACAAGACACTGGAAGATTAATAAAAACTTGATTTAGCAAACCTTAGCAATTATGTCATTAAGTTTAAGGCAAATCTCAAGAAGTTTTTTGCTTTGCAAACATGTAAAGCATGTACCGGTACATCAGATGAACAGAATTATATTACACTCACTTTGATGTAATTACATGGAAGCTTAATCCGAATTAATACCAGCTGAAATTTATACTGACACATTGGTTACAATAAAAGAAGGAACACATGTTATAACATTATTAGATCACTGGAAAAATCTGCATAGTGTAATGAAATTGCTCTCTGCTTCATTTGAATGTTATTAATATTTCTTAGTGAAACTTTCACAAGGTTGCACATGATCACCTATTTAGAGTAGAAATAATTGAAATCAAGGTATATACACACTACTTAATAGATACTAAACAAATGTAAGAGTATTACTTGTTTAGATCAGTTTTCATCTCATTATATATGACCCTACATGGTTTGCTGGTGCCCTGAAATCTTTCGATCAGATCCTCACCAGCTCACATGTAGGGGCATATCAATAAGACAGTACGCCACCCTGCTCATTGATTCCTGAGGTACCCTGAATCAAATCCCCTATTGCATGGATGGACCAGCTCCTTATCCCAGGAATCATGAACAGGGTGGTGCACTGTGTGAAAACTGATGTAAGCAAGTAATATTCAACAACAGATGTGTTTTCTGCGAAATTTTATAATAAGGTTGATAACAAGACACTGGAAGACTAATAAAAACTTGATTTAGCAAACCTTAGCAATTACGTCATTAAGTTTAAGGCAAATCTCAAGAAGTTTTTTGCTTTGCAGACATGTAAAGCATGTACATCAGATGAACAGAATTATATTACACTCACTTTGATGTAATTACATGGAAGCTTAATCCGAATTAATACCAGCTGAAATTTATACTGACACATTGGTTACAATAAAAGAAGGAACACATGTTATAACATTATTTGATCACTGGAAAAATCTGCATAGTGTAATGAAATTGCTCTCTGCTTCATTTGAATGTTATTAATATTTCTTAGTGAAACTTTCACACGGTTGCACATGATCACCTATTTAGAGTAGAAATAATTGAAATCAAGATATATACACACTGGTACTTAAAAGATACTAAACAAATGTAAGAGTATTACTTGTTTAGATCAGTTTTCATCTCATTATATATGACCCTACATGGTTTGCTGGTGCCCTGAAATCTTTCGATCAGATCCTCACCAGCTCACATGTAGGGGCATATCAATAAGACAGTACGCCACCCTGCTCATTGATTCCTGAGGTACCCTGAATCAAATCCCCTATTGCATGGATGGACCAGCTCCTTACCCCAGGAATCATGAACAGGGTGGTGCACTGTGTGAAAACTGATCTAAGCAAGTAATATTCAACAACAGATGTGTTTTCTGCAAAATTATATAATAAGGTTGATAACAAGACACTGGAAGATTAATAAAAACTTGATTTAGCAAACCTTAGCAATTATGTCATTAAGTTTAAGGCAAATCTCAAGAAGTTTTTTGCTTTGCAGACATGTAAAGCATGTACATCAGATGAACAGAATTATATTACACCCACTTTGATGTAATTACATGGAAGCTTAATCCGAATTAATACCAGCTGAAATTTATACTGACACATTGGTTACAATAAAAGAAGGAACACATGTTATAACATTATTTGATCACTGGAAAAATCTGCATAGTGTAATGAAATTGCTCTCTGCTTCATTTGAATGTTATTAATATTTCTTAGTGAAACTTTCACAAGGTTGCACATGATCACCTATTTAGAGTAGAAATAATTGAAATCAAGATATATACACACTGGTACTTAATAGATACTAAACAAATGTAAGAGTATTACTTGTTTAGATCAGTTTTCATCTCATTATATATGACCCTACATGGTTTGCTGGTGCCCTGAAATCTTTCGATCAGATCCTCACCAGCTCACATGTAGGGGCATATCAATAAGACAGTACGCCACCCTGCTCATTGATTCCTGAGGTACCCTGAATCAAATCCCCTATTGCATGGATGGACCAGCTCCTTACCCCAGGAATCATGAACAGGGTGGTGCACTGTGTGAAAACTGATCTAAGCAAGTAATATTCAACAACAGATGTGTTTTCTGCAAAATTATATAATAAGGTTGATAACAAGACACTGGAAGATTAATAAAAACTTGATTTAGCAAACCTTAGCAATTATGTCATTAAGTTTAAGGCAAATCTCAAGAAGTTTTTTGCTTTGCAGACATGTAAAGCATGTACATCAGATGAACAGAATTATATTACACCCACTTTGATGTAATTACATGGAAGCTTAATCCGAATTAATACCAGCTGAAATTTATACTGACACATTGGTTACAATAAAAGAAGGAACACATGTTATAACATTATTTGATCACTGGAAAAATCTGCATAGTGTAATGAAATTGCTCTCTGCTTCATTTGAATGTTATTAATATTTCTTAGTGAAACTTTCACAAGGTTGCACATGATCACCTATTTAGAGTAGAAATAATTGAAATCAAGATATATACACACTGGTACTTAATAGATACTAAACAAATGTAAGAGTATTACTTGTTTAGATCAGTTTTCATCTCATTATATATGACCCTACATGGTTTGCTGGTGCCCTGAAATCTTTCGATCAGATCCTCACCAGCTCACATGTAGGGGCATATCAATAAGACAGTACGCCACCCTGCTCATTGATTCCTGAGGTACCCTGAATCAAATCCCCTATTGCATGGATGGACCAGCTCCTTACCCCAGGAATCATGAACAGGGTGGTGCACTGTGTGAAAACTGATCTAAGCAAGTAATATTCAACAACAGATGTGTTTTCTGCGAAATTTTATAATAAGGTTGATAACAAGACACTGGAAGATTAATAAAAACTTGATTTAGCAAACCTTAGCATTTATGTCATTAAGTTTAAGGCAAATCTCAAGAAGTTTTTTGCTTTGCAGACATGTAAAGCATGTACATCAGATGAACAGAATTATATTACACTCACTTTGATGTAATTACATGGAAGCTTAATCCGAATTAATACCAGCTGAAATTTATACTGACACATTGGTTACAATAAAAGAAGGAACACATGTTATAACATTATTTGATCACTGGAAAAATCTACATAGTGTAATGAAATTGCTCTCTGCTTCATTTGAATGTTATTTATATTTCTTAGTGAAACTTTCACAAGGTTGCACATGATCACCTATTTAGAGTAGAAATAATTGAAATCAAGATATATACACACTGGTACTTAATAGATACTAAACAAATGTAAGAGTATTACTTGTTTAGATCAGTTTTCATCTCATTATATATGACCCTACATGGTTTGCTGGTGCCCTGAAATCTTTCGATCAGATCCTCACCAGCTCACATGTAGGGGCATATCAATAAGACAGTACGCCACCCTGCTCATTGATTCCTGAGGTACCCTGAATCAAATCCCCTATTGCATGGATGGACCAGCTCCTTACCCCAGGAATCATGAACAGGGTGGTGCACTGTGTGAAAACTGATCTAAGCAAGTAATATTCAACAACAGATGTGTTTTCTGCAAAATGTTATAATAGAGTTGATAACAAGACACTGGAAGATTAATAAAAACTTGATTTAGCAAACCTTAGCAATTATGTCATTAAGTTTAAGGCAAATCTCAAGAAGTTTTTTGCTTTGCAAACATGTAAAGCATGTACATCAGATGAACAGAATTATATTACACCCACTTTGATGTAATTACATGGAAGCTTAATCCGAATTAATACCAGCTGAAATTTATACTGACACATTGGTTACAATAAAAGAAGGAACACATGTTATAACATTATTTGATCACTGGAAAAATCTACATAGTGTAATGAAATTGCTCTCTGCTTCATTTGAATGTTATTTATATTTCTTAGTGAAACTTTCACAAGGTTGCACATGATCACCTATTTAGAGTAGAAATAATTGAAATCAAGATATATACACACTGGTACTTAATAGATACTAAACAAATGTAAGAGTATTACTTGTTGAGTTCAGTTTTCATCTCATTATATATGACCCTACATGGTTTGCTGGTGCCCTGAAATCTTTCGATCAGATCCTCACCAGCTCACATGTAGGGGCATATCAATAAGACAGTACGCCACCCTGCTCATTGATTCCTGAGGTACCCTGAATCAAATCCCCTATTGCATGGATGGACCAGCTCCTTACCCCAGGAATCATGAACAGGGTGGTGCACTGTGTGAAAACTGATCTAAGCAAGTAATATTCAACAACAGATGTGTTTTCTGCAAAATGTAATAAGGAAATTGATATCAAGACACTGGAAGATTAATAAAAACTTGATTTAGCAAACCTCTTAGCAATTATGTCATTAAATGGCACAAGACATGATGTGAAACATACCTATTTTAGTTCTTAACACTGAACAAGTCATATGAGACTGCCACTTGCCTATGAATACACTAGTCAGTGACTAAACTGGATTCCATGGTGACCAGACTGCCCCATTATAGCCTCGGCATTTATCCATACTTTGATGCACTGTTATATACAGCATTTATCCATACTTTGATGCACTGTTATATACAGCATTTATCCATACTTTGATGCACTGTTATATACAGCATTTATCCATACTTTGATGCACTGTTATATACAGCATTTTTATATATTATACTGCATTCAATTAAAGATCGGAACATGCTGGAAGCAACAGACATTATACTGGGGGTATAAACACTAGATAGAGATGGTATGAACATCATACAACATTCAGATGTACTACTTGACACATTGGTTCAAGAGATATCTTCCTGGAGACACCCAGTAGTTTCTATATTGTATTAATACTCAAGTTCCCCACTAAATTACCCATATCAGTACATGAAAGGTCTTCCTAGGGAGAGAGACACTGTACATATTGGTACCACAGACATATTTCTAGAGAGACACAGTACATATTGGTACCACATACATATTTCTAGGGAGACACTGTACATATTGGTACCACAGACATATTTCTAGAGAGACATATTTATGGAATCATATATAACCTTACTAATGGGATGAAGGACATGCAGGAGTTACACAGCTTTATAGAATTGTAAAAAGACTTGCCAAGGTCACAGCATTATAGACTTGTAAAATGACTTGCTGGAGTCGCACAGCATTATAGACTTGTAAAAAGACTTGACCGAGTCACACAGCATTATAGACTCATAAAGACCTGATGGAGTCACACAGCTTTATAGACTTGTAAAAAGACTTGCCTGAGTCACACAGCATTACAGACTCATAAAAAGACTTGCCAAAGGCACACACCATTACAGACTCATAAAAAGACTTGCCAAAGTCACACATCATTATAACTTGTGATGACCGTATTGACTCATAAAAATACTTGCATGAATTGCACAAACTTGTAGACTTGTTGAAAAACAGAATGGAGTCACACAGTCTTGTAGACTTGTTGAAGTACACAAGGGAGTCACCAAGCCTTGCAGACCTTTGGAAAACCATAACGGAACCACACAGCCTTGTAGACATGTGGAAAGACATGAGGGAGTAACACAGCCTTGTAGACTCCTGGAACTGCATACGGGAGCCAACTGCCTTGCTGACTTGTGGAAAGGCATTAGGGAGTCACAAAGCCTTGTAGACTTGTTGTAAAGACATAAGGGAGCCAACCAGCCTTGTTGACTTGTGGAAAGGCATAAGGGAGTCATGAGGCATTATAGACTTATGGAAAACATGGGGGATCCAACCAGCCTTATTGACTTGTTGCAGGGCATAAGGGAGTCACAAAGCGTTATAGACTTGTGAAAAATTAATAGGGAGTCGTACAGCCTTGTAGACTCTTGGAAAGACATAAGGGAGTCACACAGCCTTGTAGACTCACAAAAATACATTAGGGAGTCACCCAGTCTTGTTGCCTGCTGAAGACTTGCAGGAGTCACACATACACTTACACTAGTAGAAAGACATAAGGGTGTCACACAGCCTTGTTGTCTGGTTAAGACTTGCAGGAGTCACACATACATTTACACTAGCAAAAGACATAAGGGTGTCACACAGCCTTGTTGTCTGGTTAAGACTTGCAGGAGTCACACATACATTTACACTAGCAAAAAGACATAAGGGAGTCACACAGCCTTGTTGCCTGGTTAAGACTTGCAGGAGTCACACATACATTTACACTAGCAAAAAGACATAAGGGTGTCACACAGCCTTGTTGCCTGGTTAAGACTTGCAGGAGTCACACATACACTTACACTAGCAAAAAGACATAAGGGAGTCACACAGCCTTGTTGCCTGGTTAAGACTTGCAGTAGTCACACATACACTTACACTAGCAAAAGGACATAAGGGGGTCACACAGCCTTGTTGCCTGGTTAAGACTTGCAGGAGTCACACATACACTTACACTAGCAAAATGACATAAGGGTGTCACACAGCCTTGTTGCCTGGTTAAGACTTGCAGGAGTCACACATACACTTACACTAGCAAAAAGACATAAGGGAGTCACACAGCCTTGTTGCCTGGTTAAGACTTGCAGTAGTCACACATACACTTACACTAGCAAAATGACATAAGGGTGTCACACAGCCTTGTTGCCAGGTTAAGACTTGCAGGAGTCACACATACACTTATACTAGCAAAAATACATAAGGGAGTCACAAAGCCTAAAAATTATATCAGTTTCACTTTAATAACATAGAATTTAATTTTTTATTCCAGCTGAAATTTGAGCACTGAAAGAATCTACATGGTGTTATAAATTGTTCTCTAATTTATATGAATGTTATTAATATTTCAATGTGAAATTTTCACTGGATGGTACACAATCTCAAAGTTTAAGCAGAAATAAAGATATCAAGATATATAGGTGCTACTCAATAGATACTAAACAAATGTAGGAGTAGTACTTGTTTAGATCAGTTTTCATCTCAATATATCTTGACAGTACTCCACCCTGTTAATTGATTCCTGAGGTACCCTGAATCAAATCACCTATTCCATGGATGGACCAGCTCCTTACCCCAGGAATCATCAACAGGACAGTCCAGTGTGAAAACCGATCGAAGCAAGTAATATTCAACAACAGATGTGTTTTCTGCAAAACGTTATAATGAAGTCAATCATCTCCATACAGCGGTTAAACACAAGATAGTGGTGCTATGAACATCATACAACAGTCACATGTACTACTTGGTACATTGATCCAAGGGATGTTGGCCTCCAGTCACCCAGTAGTTTCCAAATTGTATTTTTACTCCAGTCCCACACTAAATTGCCAATATTAGTCAAAGGAATGTCTTCTTAGAGGTTTTTACATATTTCTTAAGACATGCATGACTCTATATATTGGTACCACAGGCATATATTAATGGCAACACAGGCAATCATATAGAAGCGTCTAGACCGGTGCAGACTAAAGGACATCACACATCTGTACAGACTGGTGCAATGACTTAAGAGTGTGATCTCTTATACTACAGACTGTTTAATCTGCTAATGGGCTCTCCTAAAATCTCCTTAACCAGCCATTGTTTTCTGACATTATTACCAACCATTACATACCAACATTATGTATGCATTTTGGAGTGTGCCTTAAATAGAGTATCGACTACTTATTTCATCAAACTTAAGATGCAAACTGAATACACCTACAGATTTATGTGTTCATACAGACTTAAAATTTTATTTTTGATTGTGGTTTATTTTTTACCTAAGAGGCAGCATTGCTACTCAGTAGGAGACAGTATTGTTACCCAGTCAGTAGGAGACAACATTGTTACCCAGTCAGTAGAAGGCAGCACTATAACACATTCAATAGGAGGCAGCATTGTTACCCAGACAGTGTTATAAGTTATTGGGTTAACTTTGAGCTTGTTACAATGTTCAACTCTTCTATTTTGTTATTACATGTACTATGACAGAGCACATTTATAATGTAACACAACAACATGTCCAATACTTTACATGTTTAAAATTATTTTAATATCAGAATAATGCCACAGTCAGGATGAACCTATTCACACCTAGTTGCTCCACTTCAAGCAGGGTTGTGATAGTGTTCTACATAGGTCTCCCTTATCATTCTTGAGTTTCGGTATAATGCATTATACAAGATGATGAACCTAAAAATACCTTAGAACAAGTACATGTAAACTAAAATAATGATTTTAATAACTCAATGTTACAAACTTTTACTGTTCCAAATTAATTCAATTTATAAATATAATATGGTACTTGTATTACTAGAAAACCCCTTTTTAGTCTGTAAGGGAAAATAAATTGAATAACAGCATGATGAGGGGCTCACTTAAGCTAAAATGATGTAAAACACTCGATCAGTACATAATTGTACAGTTAACAACTTTAGCATCAACTTATGTCATCTATGAAATGAAAATAATTCAGTATCTTACCACACTACTTTTGACTAAAATAGGGCTTTAAATGCAAGTCAGCCAATGCATGTGAAGCACAAAAAGATGGAGAAACTGCCAAAAATATTACCAATTAATGATGGTCTGCTGGAAAGGGAATAAAATATATGACAACAATGAGAGAAAGTTTGGAGAAATGTTGAAGGTATTAATGGAAGGACCACTTGTCCTAATCAAGCTGAAGAGTACGAAATGGTGAAGGCAGCGGAGTTAGAGCAGCGAAAGTGTGAGTAGGGGCATAACACAGCATAATGTTGTGCAAGCCCGATCCCCGGGGCTCTTGGTCATGCTTGGGGAATTAAGTGATGAGGTCTGCTCACTTAACCCTAAGGGTGTAGCTTTCGTGTTAGCTGGAAAGTCAAATGAGCGACGGTGTTCGAGTTAAATAGTGTAGAATTTCTCCGAGGTGTAAGTGCCCAGTGTAATGCTAGCAAAGCAAGAGGACGAGGAAGATGACGCAACAGGCATAGCAATTCATAACAGGTATTTTAATGTGCTACAGTTAAATAACTATCACATTTACCTTCCAGGACACCACATGAACAAATTTACCAAGCAAGATGTAATTATCATATGCGTAGAAATTACATCCTATCAGCGCCCGGGGAATTTGTTAACATTGTGTCGTGAAAGATAAAACCTACTGTGTGAAAAACATTATGCCTCCCCCTAAAGCTGCATTGTCAGTGAGAGAATTTTAATTAATATAATGACATAGAAATGTGTACAGATGAAATACACGGGTTTGAATATGTTAGTCTAAAAAGCTTAACAATTATTAAGTTATTGGGTGGACAAGATTTTCAAGTCAGTTTGACCTTGGCCTTTTCCCCAGTGGCTCATCAACAATCCACAGGCAACTATCCTTCTAATTTAGGACTGGGAGGCCATAGGATAATTCAGATATTGTGCATACAAGGATTTACATCTTATAGTCAGTTTGTCCTCAACCCATTGATCCCAAAATCAACAGGGACCCTCTACTACCAGCTTATAATGTGAGGACCAAGTTTGAGAGTAGAAAAAGGGAATTCTGGAGTTATTGGCCCAAAATGTGTCATGTATAATTGACACCTGTGACCTTGACCTTTGACCCAGTGACCCAAAATCGAAACAATTTCATAAGAGAGTCAGCTGTTAAGACTTGTGTTAAGACATAAGAGAGTCACCAAGCATTGTAGACTCGTGGAAAGATATAAGGGAGTCACACAGCCTTGTAGACTTGTGGAGAGACATACAGGAGTCATACAGCCTTGTAGAATCATGGAAAGACATAAGGGAGCCACACAGCCTTATAGACTGCTGGAAAGACATAAGGGAGCCACATAGCCTAATAGACTCGTGGAAAGTGATAAGGGAGCCACACAGCCTTATAGACGCGTTGAAAGTTATAAGGGAGCCACACAGCCTAAAAGACTCGTGGAAGGACATAAGGAAGCCACACAGTCTTATAGACTCAGTTACGCCAAAATCACTAAGGTGCATTCTACAACACATAGGCAACTAGATTGAGGAGGGTATGTCAAGGCGTTCTTGAGTTATTGGCTAGGGAACGTTTCATGTACAACAAACCCCTGTGACTTGAATTTTGAGCAATGACCCCACTATCGATAAGGCTCCTCTACTACCCATGATCATTGTTGACCAAGTTTGAGGATGGTATGTCAAGGCCTTCTTGAGTTATTGACCTGAAATATGTCATGTACAATTGACCCCAGTGACCCCAAAATCGATAGGATTCCTCTACTACTAATAATGTCAAGGCTTCTTCAAAGGGGAGGCATAATAAATTATTCAACTGAAATTTGCATTTGTATTGGATTCATCCTTTACTGATTGGTACAATATAATATGAAAAACAAATACTACATAAATAAGATGATTCACTTATGAAAGACCACCTAATCTCATTCAAATTACCACATTACCTAAAAAATTACATGCAAATAAATTCACAAAGTAAGATGCAATTGTATCTAACAAGTGCCTAGAATTTAACATTTAGTTACCTAGCATACCGAGTTAAAAAATTGCATGTATTATGAAGTAAAAAAAATGGTGTTTTTGTTTGTTGGATGTCCATGGTGTTTGGAACTGTAAACCAATCCCTGGATGATGCTGGTGTCTTATATTTACCACCGCTGTTGTTAACGTTAATTAAACACAAAGTTCTATATCTTTTAAGGTGTTATTTTAGTCAAATAATTATATACACTTTTTCACAAAGTTGATTAATATATTGTTCACAAAGTTTAGTACAAATCTATTATTTTTGAAGTAAATATATACCTAGTCTCGATATGTTGAGATATTGAAGTCTTATTAGAGAAAGTGACTGTAACATCAACAATTATTGTCACTAATTAATTTTGACCAATACATATTCTACACCAATACTATTAGAAATTTGTCACATGCCATGAAAAGTATGGCTTGATATGAAATTAATAAAATTTAACATATAACAATTTTTTTTTCACCACTTATGTACTTATATGTTTATTTGTTTGTTTTGCTATATTTATGGAAATATTTTATGCAAATAAACTATATATTATGTTATGATATATGGGAATAAGCATTAAACTAAAAGCTCATTAAGTAAATTGACTTTATGTCAGCTTTTGGATTAATATGAAAAGTCAAATTTTAAGCAATAACAAAAACATCTGGTTGTGTAAGAATTATAATGATGAAATATGCATCATAATGCATGCAAATTTGCATTTCATCAGATAATTTCATAGTAAATATCCCACTGCTTGGTTGCTACTAAACTTAAAATTGATAAAACAAGACTAAATGCTGGACTTCATTCCTTAACAGAATCCTTAGATCGTGTTATTGCCTAGGAATGTTTTGGCACTTGTCAACCAAATGTACTTGAATAGAATTTTCAAGTTTTGATACATATATCTGACATTAAAGTATATAATCAATTTGATTATATGGTATAATTTAACAAAACACCAAGCAGTGGAAACAAATTTCAATATCAATCTCCATGACAACATGCGAACAGATTCATCAATAAGATGCAAGTATCGATCACCTGGTAACAGGGGTTATAACTGTATCTTATTGGTGCCCGGTATGAACCTGTTAACATTGTGTCTAGAAGCCCAAAGCTTAAGAATTAATACCCAAAGACACATCCCAGTTTTTTGCTATTTTCACATATTATGAATATGTTAAAAAGTTATGTGTTACTAAGTATATTTTGGTAAATTTTTCAACTTTCACTTTCCATGTATATTACTTTATACTTTAAGGTGTTATTTTAGTCAAATAATTATGTACACTTTTTTACAAAGTTGATTAATATATTGTTCACAAAGTTTAGTACAAATCTATTATTTTTGAAGTAAATATATACCTAGTCTCGATATGTTGAGATACTGAAGTCTTATTAGAGAAAGTGACTGTAACATCAACAATTAGTGTCACTAATTAATTTTGCCTTATACATATTCTACACCAATATTATTAAAAATTTGTCACATGCCATGAAAAGTATGGCTTGATATGAAATTAATAAAATTTAACATATAACAATTTTTTTTTCACCACTTATGTACTTATATGTTTATTTGTTAGTTTTGCTATATTTATGGAAATATTTTATGCAAATAAACTATATATTATGTTATGATATATGGGAATAAGCATTAAACTAAAAGCTCATTAAGTAAATTGACTTTATGTCTGCTTTTGGATTAATATGAAAAGTCAAATTTTAAGCAATAACAAAAACATCTGGTTGTGTAAGAATTATAATGATGAAATATGCATCATAATGCATGCAAATTTGCATTTCATCAGATGATTTCATAGTAAATATCCCACTGCTTGGTTGCTACTAAACTTAAAATTGATAAAACAAGACTAAATGCTGGACTTCATTCCTTAACAGAATCCTTAGATCGTGTTATTGCCTAGGAATGTTTTGGCACTTGTCGACCAAATGTACTTGAATAGAATTTTCAAGTTTTGATACATATATCTGACATTAAATTATATAATCAATTTGATTATATGGTATAATTTAACATAACACCAAGCAGTGGAAACAAATTTCAATATCAATCTCCATGACAACATGCGAACAGATTCATTAATAAGATGCAAGTATCGATCACCTGGTAACAGATGTTATAACTGTATCTTACTGGTGCCTGGTATGAACCTGTTAACATTGTGTCTAGAAGCCCAAAGCTTAAGAATTAATACCCTAAAGACGCATCCCAGTTTTTTGCTATTTTCACATATTATGAATATGTTAAAAAGTTATGTGTTACTAAGTGTATTTTGGTAAATTTTTCAACTTTCACTTTCCATGTATATTACTTTATACTTTAAGGTGTTATTTTAGTCAAATAATTATGTACACTTTTTTACAAAGTTGATTAATATATTATTCACAAAGTTTAGTACAATCTATTATTTTTGAAGTAAATATATACCTAGTCTCGATATGTTGAGATATTGAAGTCTTATTAGAGAAAGTGACTGTAACATCAACAATTAATGTCACTAATTAATTTTGCCTTATACATATTCTACACCAATATTATTAGAAATTTGTCACATGCCATGAAAAGTATGGCTTGATATGAAATTAATAAAATTTAACATATAACAATTTTTTTTTACCACTTATGTACTTATGTTTATTTGTTAGTTTTGCTATATTTATGGAAATATTTTATGCAAATAAACTATATATTATGTTATGATATATGGGAATAAGCATTTTGGATTAATATGAAAAGTCAAATTTTAAGCAATAACAAAAACATCTGGTTGTGTAAGAATTATAATGATGAAATATGCATCATAATGCATGCAAATTTGCATTTCATCAGATGATTTCATAGTAAATATCCCACTGCTTGGTTGCTACTAAACTTAAAATTGATAAAACAAGACTAAATGCTGGACTTCATTCCTTAACAGAATCCTTAGATCGTGTTATTGCCTAGGAATGTTTTGGCACTTGTCAACCAAATGTACTTGAATAGAATTTTCAAGTTTTGATACATATATCTGACATTAAATTATATAATCAATTTGATTATATGGTATAATTTAACATAACACCAAGCAGTGGAAACAAATTTCAATATCAATCTCCATGACAACATGCGAACAGATTCATCAATAAGATGCAAGTATCGATCACCTGGTAACAGATGTTATAACTGTATCTTACTGGTGCCTGGTATGAACCTGTTAACAGTGTGTCTAGAAGCACAAAGCTTAAGAATTAATACCCTTAAGACACATCCCAGTTTTTTGCTATTTTCACATTTTTGCCTTGAACCCTCGATATATTGCGAGGCCATAAAAATATTTTTCATAAATGATTGAACTAGTTCAGTAAAAATTGATTCCTACAAATCTAAAAATTGATAAGAACGATATTATGAAATGAATTGCCTCGGACTTTGTATCACACTAAATCACCTTGTTCCTTATTACACGGTCCTGGGGCAATATTACAGAAACATCTTAAGTAAAATCTTATCCTTATCCTTAAAATTACATTTTCCTTTACTGGTTTATTAACATACAGACTATATATGCTCAAATCAAGAGTGATAAATGAATACTATTAATATGTTGTTGCCGTTATCATTAAAAAGCCGAGCAGTTTTAAAGTGGTTTTGGAATTACATTCATTTGAAGTTTTGAACTTAAGTGAAAATATTTAAGATTCACTTATGATGCTTCTGTAATACGGACCCTGTTGTTCATCCTCCTTTTCCCGAAGCTCTACTCTCATTACACTGGACACTTTCAGTCTCTTTGAAAGTCGTACCATTCTTCCCGAACTGTGTCACGCATTTAACTCGCCAACAAAACATTCTACTTCATCCCGAGAATTGCACTTGCATAGTCACCACCGCCTCCCCCGCCCACAGCCGCCAGCCCAAGAAACAGGGAATGCACACCATCCTACCACCCTATGACCCCACACACCCAATCGTCAACTCCCTCAACTACCAGCACCAGATCGACCCACCAACTTGACAGGACAGCACCAACCATCAACACCCCATTTATACCCCCAAACTCCCAGTGTCATCAAGTGAACCCTAACCAACAGAGCTTCATTAATTGGTAATAGGGGCAGGCAGATAAGATAAAAAAAAACATAGTATACCCCCCCATATAAACATTGTTTATATCGTAAATATTGTTTATATGGGGGTATACAGTACAACTGTGGCAATGGCTTAGCTGACTTGCATCCTTATCTTAAATCTAAATAAAAAATGCTACCTCCAAATTATTTATTAAACCTTCCAAGTTTCATTGTAATAATATTGGGGATTTTTAATCTATTTATAATAATATTCAACAAAGAAACTCCATTTGCTCAAAAATGGCACATTTCATACATAACATTATAGTTGATAGCTCTCAAAATGATTCCCGAAGTTCTCTCATATTCATTTAGTATATAAAATTAACACACACAGTTCCTTTCTTAAACTGAGATGTATATATGTCTGCATGTACAATAAAGAATCAAATGCTTGCAACAGCTTCAAGCAGACAACTCCCCATACTGGCTTATTCAATGGATGATTGCAATCCAACCAGCAATTTTGGTTAGAGTAGTCTGTTGAGACTTAATTCATTTTTGTCTAGACTTGATAGTACCATTATTCACCAAGTTCGATAAAAATCCGTCTAGAAGTATGCGTGAAGTAGTGTCACAAACTGATAGACCAACAGCAAAAAATCCATGATTATGTACCACTAAAAACAATCATATTTAACTCAACATAAGTCTTTATGAAATATTGCATAATCTTCATAGTTAATAAATCTATATACATGTGCCTTGTCTAAATGCACATAATTTTGCTAAGATAATAAAAACAGTTCAATATTTGACCAGCAGAATATTATTTCGTCAATCTGAAACAATTATCTGGCATCCAATTACATATAGATATTTCTGTATTCCCTAACAATCATCCAACATTCAGTACTCGTTGTCTGACAATGACTTTCCATGTAACGCAATCTTTTCACTTTAAATACCAGCACATTAGTTTCCATACATCTCACAATGAAATTATGAAATATGTGATACATTTCATATTTAAAGGCACACTCCCATCTCAGCTGGTTAATAAAAGGACATATCGTTTATATCGTTAATATTGTTTATATGGGGGTATCTGTGATACATTTCATATTTAAAGGCACACTCCCATCTCAGCTGGTTAATAAAAAGACATAACACCACTCTGGGATATATTTCATATTTAAAGGCACACTCCCATCTCAACAGGTTAATAAAAGGACATAGCACCACTCTGGGATATATTTCATATTTAAAGGCACACTCCCATCTCAACAGGTTAATCAAAGGACATAGCACCACTCTGGGATATATTTCATATTTAAAGGCACACTCCCATCTCAACAGGTTAATAAAAGGACATAGCACCACTCTGGGATATATTTCATATTTAAAGGCACACTCCCATCTCAACAGGTTAATAAAAGGACATAGCACCACTCTGGGATATATTTCATATTTAAAGGCATACTCCCATCTCAGCTGGTTAATAAAAAGACATAGCACCACTCTGGGATATATTTTATATTTAAAGGCACACTCCCATCTCAACAGGTTAATAAAAGGACATAGCACCACTCTGGGATATATTTCATATTAGAAGGCATACTCCCATCTCAGCAGGTTAATAAAAGGACATAGCACCACTCTGTGATACATTTCATATTTAAAGGCACACTCCCATCTCAACAGGTTAATAAAAGGACATAGCACCACTCTGGGATATATTTCATATTAGAAGGCACACTCCCATCTCAACAGGTTAATAAAAGGACATAGCACCACTCTGTGATACATTTCATATTTAAAGGCACACTCCCATCTCAACAGGTTAATAAAAGGACATAGCACCACTCTGGGATATATTTCATATTAGAAGGCATACTCCCATCTCAACAGGTTAATAAAAGGACATAGCACCACTCTGTGATACATTTCATATTTAAAGGCACACTCCCATCTCAACAGGTTAATAAAAGGACATAGCACCACTCTGGGATATATTTCATATTAGAAGGCACACTCCCATCTCAACAGGTTAATAAAAGGACATAGCACCACTCTGTGATACATTTCATATTTAAAGGCACACTCCCATCTCAACAGGTTAATAAAAGGACATAGCACCACTCTGGGATATATTTCATATTAGAAGGCATACTCCCATCTCAACAGGTTAATAAAAGGACATAGCACCACTCTGTGATACATTTCATATTTAAAGGCACACTCCCATCTCAACAGGTTAATAAAAGGACATAGCACCACTCTGTGATACATTTCATATTTAAAGGCACACTCCCATCTCAACAGGTTAATAAAAGGACACAGCACCACTCTGGGATATATTTCATATTTAAAGGCATACTCCCATCTCAGCTGGTTAATAAAAGGACATAGCACCACTCTGTGATACATTTCATATTTAAAGGCACACTCCCATCTCAACAGGCTAATAAAAGGACATAGCACCACTCTGGGATATATTTCATATTTGAAGACATACTCCCATCTCAACAGGTTAATAAAAGGACATAGCACCACTCTGTGATACATTTCATATTTAAAGGCACACTCCCATCTCAACAGGTTAATAAAAGGACATAGCACCACTCCGGGATATATTTCATATTTAAATGCACACTCCCATCTCAGATGGTTAATAAAAGGGCAAAGCACCACTCATCTAAGCAACTTTTACTTTACTTCCAATAATTTACTTCACTGTGTGATTCAATGAGTAATATTCTAAGTTGTAACATTTTTTACTCCCATTTAGTTAACTCAGGGGTAAGATTAAAACAAAAATAAAAGATTTAGAAGAGATATACATGTCTGCATATATATTGATAAATTTGTCTTGTTTTTCAAATTAACTCCCTTTATCATTCACAGTAATCTTATTTTTTCTCTCTTTTTACTGTATAATTAATGTTCAAGCAAGCCTGGGTCAATTCATACTGTTTCACTCTTTGGATGTGTAGCCTCCTGAAGACACCACAGAGACAACTGAGGGACTGGGACATTAAGGCTGGTTTTCAAACTTTGCCAAGATATCATGCCACTAAACATCCACAGCAAGTTTGGCAAAGATTCAGTAAAAACTGTCTAGTAAGAGAGTTGACTAATTTGGTCAAATTTTGGCAAATCAAAGGGCCATTACTCAAGAGTGACTAAGGCGATCTGGCTGGGAAACTAACTAGGCCAAGATATGCCAATAAACATTTACATCAAGTTTGGTCAAGATTGGATAAAAACTGAGACAATGAAAGGTGTGCAACATTAAATCGATCCATCGATGCATTGCCATGGAAGCACTCTTGACAAAAGTATTGATACTTTTCGAGAAAAATCAAATTATTGATCAGCCGTTTTTATTCATTGAATATAACAAAAAAAGGTTACACTCATCCATACAGGCAAATGTTTTTCTCCAGTTTTAAATCGTTAATCCAATAACGGAACTAAATTATTTTTCCTGAATCTTTTCTAAGCCTGTCAGAAGGAGAACAGCTAGATTCTGTCTTTGCAAAAGAATGTAGCATACACAGCATTTTTGTAATTCTTTATGATATATAGTGATACATATTGTATCATGAGGTGTATTGTGATATGCATCCTAGTGCATAACACCCATATCGTCTCACCCCTAGACAATGAGAGTGGACAGCTTAGTGGACACAGCCGCCCACTCACCTGCATGCCCATCCACCTGTCACAGGTAAAACTAAAATACCTCTGTCTTCGATTGCCATATAAAATGATGTGAAAAACTATTTATTTTCGACATAAATCAGGACATAGATGTGACTGGAGACTTTATATTTATAGTAGCAACATTTTTACTACAAGTTAACCCCACAGCAAGACTTAGACAAGATATAAAACAAAATTTGTAGTACTCATGTATTTAATACTCTGTATCAGACAGGAACCTAATGATGAAAGACCAGTCAAATGCTGTATATAAGAAATTGTTGTTCAAACCAGTGCATCTTGTCGATTCAGCCTTACTCAAGTTATAATGATGTACATGAGCAATATTCAGCCTAACCTCAGTTATAAAGATGTACATGTGCAATATTCAGTCTTACATCAGTTATAAAGACGTACATGAGCAATATTCAGCCTTACTTTAGTTATAAAGATGTACATGTGCAGAATTCAGCCTTACTCCAGTTATAAAGACGTACATGAGCAATATTCAGCCTTACATCAGTTATAAAGACATACATGAGCAATATTCAGCCTTACATCAGTTATAAGGACGTACATGTGCAATATTCAACCTTACATCAGTTATAAAGACGTACATGAGCAATATTCAGTCTTACATCAGTTATAATAATGTACACGTGGAATATTCAGTCTTACTCCAGTTATAAAGACGTACATGAGCAATATTCAGTCTTACATCAGTTATAATAATGTACACGTGCAATATTCAGTCTTACTCCAGTTATAAAGACGTACATGAGCAATATTCAGTCTTACATCAGTTATAAAGACGAACATGAGCAATATTCAGTCTTACTCCAGTTATAAAGACGTACATGAGCAATATTCAGTCTTACATCAGTTATAAAGGACGTACATGAGCAATATTCAGTCTTACATCAGTTATAAGGACGTACATGAGCAATATTCAACCTTACATCAGTTATAAAGACGTACATGAGCAATATTCAGTCTTACATCAGTTATAATGACGTACATGAGCAATATTCAGCCTAACATTAGTTATAAAGACATACATGTGCAATATTTAGCCTGACATCAGTTATACAGACGTACATGAGCAATATTCAGTCTTACTCCAGTTATAAAGACGTACATGAGCAAAATTCAGCCTTACATCAGTTATACAGACGTACATGAGCAATATTCAGTTTTACTCCAGTTATAAAAATGTACATGAGCAATATTCAGCCTTACTTTAGTTATAAAGATGTACATGTGCAGAATTCAGCCTTACTCCAGTTATAAAGACGTACATGAGCAATATTCAGCCTTACATCAGTTATAAAGACGTACATGAGCAATATTCAGCCTTACATCAGTTATAAGGACGTACATGTGCAATATTCAACCTTACATCAGTTATAAAGACGTACATGAGCAATATTCAGTCTAACATCAGTTATAATAATGTACACGTGCAATATTCAGTCTTACTCCAGTTATAAAGACGTACATGAGCAATATTCAGTCTTACATCAGTTATAATAATGTACACGTGCAATATTCAGTCTTACTCCAGTTATAAAGACGTACATGAGCAATATTCAGTCTTACATCAGTTATAAAGACGAACATGAGCAATATTCAGTCTTACTCCAGTTATAAAGACGTACATGAGCAATATTCAGTCTTACATCAGTTATAAAGGACGTACATGAGCAATATTCAGTCTTACATCAGTTATAAAGACGTACATGTGCAATATTTAGCCTGACATCAGTTATACAGACGTACATGAGCAATATTCAGTCTTACATCAGTTATAAAGACGAACATGAGCAATATTCAGTCTTACATCAGTTATAAGGACGTACATGAGCATTATTCAACCTTACATCAGTTATAAAGGACGTACATGAGCAATATTCAGTCTTACATCAGTTATAAAGACGTACATGTGCAATATTTAGCCTGACATCAGTTATACAGACGTACATGAGCAATATTCAGTCTTACTCCAGTTATAAAGACGTACATGAGCAAAATTCAGCCTTATATCAGTTATACAGACGTACATGAGCAATATACAGCCTTACATCAGTTATACAGACGTACATGAGCAATATTCAGTCTTACTCCAGTTATAAAAACGTACATGAGCAATATTCAGTCTTACATCAGTTATAAAGATGTACATGAGCAATATTCAGTCTTACATCAGTTATAATAATGTACACGTGCAATATTCAGTCTTACTCCAGTTATAAAGATGTACATGAGCAATATTCTGTCTGAATCCAGTTATAAAGATGTGCAATATTCAGTCTGACTCCAGTTATAAAGATGTGCAATATTCAGTCTGACTCCAGTTATAAAGATGTACATGTGCAATATTCAGTCTAACACAGTTATAAGGATGTACATGAGCAATATTCAGCCTTACATTAGTTATAAAGACGTACATGAGCAATATTCAGTCTTACATCAGTTATAAAGATGTACATGTGCAATATTCAGTCTCACTCCAGTTAAAAAGATGTACATGAGCAATATTCAGTCTAACACAGTTATAAGGATGTACATGAGCAATATTCAGCCTTACATCAGTTATAAAGATGTACATGTGCAATATTCAGTCTTACATCAGTTATAATAATGTACATGTGCAATATTCAGTCTTACTCCAGTTATAAAGACGTACATGAGCAATATTCCAGTCTGAATCGAGTTATAAAGATGTGCAATATTCAGTCTGACTCCAGTTATAAAGATGTACATGAGCAATATTCAGTCTTACTCGAGTTATAAGGACGTACATGAGCAATATTCAGTCTTACTCCAGTTATAAGGACGTACATGAGCAATATTCAGCCTTACATTAGTTATAAGGACGTACATGAGCAATATTCAGTCTTACTCCAGTTATAAGGACGTACATGAGCAATATTCAGTCTTACTCCAGTTATAAGGACGTACATGAGCAATATTCAGTCTTACTCCAGTTATAAAGATGTACATGTGCAATATTCAGCCTTACTCCAGTTATAAGGACGTACATGAGCAATATTCAGTCTTACTCCAGTTATAAGGACGTACATGAGCAATATATAGCATTACTCCAGTTATAAAGATGTACATGTGCAATATTCAGCCTTACTTCAGTTATAAAGAGGTTCATGAGCAATATTCAGCCTTACTCCAGTTATAAAGATGTACATGTGCAATATTCAGCCTTACTTCAGTTATAAAGATGTACATGAGCAATATTCAGCCTTACTCCAGTTATAAAGAGGTTCATGAGCAATATTCAGCCTTACATCAGTTATAAAGATGTACATGTGCAATATTCAGTCTCACTCCAGTTATAAAGACGTACATGAGCAATATTCAGCCTTACATCAGTTATAAAGACGTACATGAGCAATATTCAGTCTTACTCCAGTTATAAGGACGTACATGAGCAATATTCAGCCTTACATTAATTATAAGGACGTACATGAGCAATATTCAGTCTTACTCCAGTTATAAGGACGTACATGAGCAATATTCAGTCTTACTCCAGTTATAAGGACGTACATGAGCAATATTCAGTCTTACTCCAGTTATAAGGACGTACATGAGCAATATTCAGTCTTACTCCAGTTATAAAGATATACATGTGCAATATTCAGTCTTACATCAGTTATAATAATATACACATGCAATATTCAGTCATACTCCAGTTATAAAGACGTACATGAGCAATATTCAGTCTGAATCGAGTTATAAAGATGTGCAATATTCAGTCTGACTCCAGTTATAAAGACGTACATGAGCAATATTCAGTCTTACTCCAGTTATAAGGACGTACATGAGCAATATTCAGTCTTACTCCAGTTATTCACTCAACTTTTAACTGGCAACAGACTAGTCAGGTATATTTTGCAAAGTGAGTGACAATGAGGAGGAGTTTACCCAACTCAAAATAAAGCCATATAATAAAAGCTTTCTGTCATAAAATTCAGTGCATTATTTCTGTCAGATTCTATGCAGCATTCAGACATGATGGAAACATTCCATAATTAAACACTAGTCCTATTTATGGTCACAATGCAAGTTTGCAATGTGTGTACCATTAGACAGGCTAACTTACAACTAAACTTTAACTTGAAACAAATGACATGTTGAATTCAATACTGTATGAACTCTTCCTACATAGTCTGATTCCTTAAAACACATGTATATATGTAATAATGTATTGTGGACAAGTAAGGGTGCTTAATCATTATATGTAGGGTTTGTTTGTTATGAATGTTGTATTACAAATGATGTACATGTATGCTAATTTGTTGTATCTATGATGTGTGGTAGTTGTGGAGTGGTCTTAGGACTTCAAAATGTATACACTCAACCTTATTAGTCTCAACATGACCTACACAAACTTCCACAATATTTCCTATCCTTGTTTTCTAATCAACACAAACACAGACAGTCGAAATATAAACATCTAAATCTCTAAAATTTACTGGAACAAGAGTAATAATTATGTCAACCAACTTTTGCCTTAAGTATCATATTAAGATATAATATTTAACTTCCTTTAAGCCAAGTTACCCAAAATCTGTGTGTCGAACTTCCAACTTTGGTACGAACAGACAATACAGTTGACCAAATTTAAGAGATCAAAATAAAGTCGTTGGTCAACTCAAGAACTTGACCTTTAATTTTATATAGATATGAAGTCTTGAAGAGGATGGCCTGTCAATGTCAATGTAATTCACTTAGTACACATTTCGTACAAGGAAAATTTAGATGCAATAATACTAACCATAGATATTTATATCTTTATGTGGTGAGACAAAATACATAGAGACTACATCACAACATGGCCATAGCTCCCTTTAACTAGTTAATTTAATCATAGCCCTCTCATTCAAAGAGAAAGTACTTCATAACCCTAAGTGGTACTGTATATAATCACTTTCTTATCATTTAAATTTCACTACAGTAATAAATACAGATGTTGTCATAGTGTCAATCATCCACATCTTGATCAATATAAAATACACCTTTCTACCAGCTCCCAGGAGCTACATTGATCATACACAAGTTGTGAACCAGATACAATATTAAATCTTAAGCAAGTATTGCTCTAGACAAGAAAGAGAAAAAATGAACAATTTACTCAATCTAAAGTATATATGCAAAAAATAAAAATACTCAAAAAGTTCTACTTGAAAAATGAAATTCCGAAGTATTTATATAATAAAATCAAATATATACTGAATTAAGACATTAACTTAAATTTTGAAATTAAATTTTTTATAATATTGCAGTTCTTACAATGTTTTTTTTTGTATACAGCTTCTCTTGAATAAAATGATCTAAATAGTTTGTACAATATTGCAAGAAGACAACTTCCTACTGGGGTAAGATAAAAAAAACGTAAAGGACAATGGTAAAATATCTGGGTTATAGAACACACGTTTTAGGCCTGACTACACAACATACTACATGTATAAACTTTACCTCCTTTGAACTTTGTTTCAGGTAGGTAATGGATGACTGCCTTGGATGACTGTGTAATTAGTTACAATTGATACAAGTATTAGAATGATGAGTTCTTCGCATCTGACTTCAATAAGATGTTTTCAGAGTCTGAAAATACACAAAATAAAGTATATACAATTGGGAAATGAAATATATATTGGTGTACCAAACATCTTCCCCATATTTTGCATTAAATTTGCATAAAGAGGATGATGAATACTCCCAGATATCACCTTGACACAGTAACTGCAAACATGTCGATGATAGTCTTGACACAGTTGAAGCACAGAAAATAGCAAAGGGCCATAACTCATGAAGTTTATCCAAGCATGATGTGCCCATGATATTCCCAAGTATGCTCGGTACTACTAATTATTGTGAAGTTTCACTGAAATCCCACCAAGGGCTGAGAAATAGCCTAGACAAAAAATATTAAAGAAAAAAACCAAGGGCCATAACCCAGTGAACATATATCCAAGCATCACGTGCCTATGATATGCACAACTAGGCTTGGTACTATTAAGTCTTGTGAAGTTTCACTGAAATCCGACAAAGGGTAGCCGAGAAATAACCCAGACAAAAAATATTCATGAGAAATAACAAAGGGCCATAACCCAGTGAAAATTGTTCCAAGCCTGACGTGCCGACGACATGCAAAACTAGGCTTAGTACTATTAAGTCTTGTGAAGTTTCACTGAAAAGCGACCAAGCGTAGCCGAGAAATAGCCAAGATAAAAAATCACAAAAAATAAAGGCCATAATTGAGTGAAAATTTGTCAGAGTATTAATAATGCAGTGAAAATTAGACTTTTCTCCTACCATAAATTTTAATTATTTTGTATAGTTTGACATCTGTTGCTGTCTGCCAACATTGACTGCGAAGCTATTGTTCTGTTATTAACACCTCATTTCTAAAATCTTTGATAACATATTTCCTCTGATTAATTGTCATCACACATCTATTATTATATCTGAACTGTTAAGTTATTATCAAAGCCCTAAAGGTCACACATCTATTGTTATATCTGAAATGTTTATTTATCACCAAAGCCCTTAAGGTCTGGCTTCCAAATTATCTTCGTTTTAGGTGTGTATAAAAACATGTAACTGTATATGCCAGACAGAAATAAGAATTCATTCAAAGGAGTACCTTTACTTTACATTTAACTGGAGTACCAGAATTTGCATTTAGGTTATTTTATTTTAATATTTACCGGAGTACCAGCTTGATATACATATTGGAGAACCATAACTTTAGATTTATAATTAGAACTTTATATGACTGGACTTCCAGACATTGTTTAAGTGTGCGAATAAAAATAAATACAAACAGAAGGACTTTGTGAATCTTTTCTAACGTTCACTACAATCTACACGTTCACTACAATCTACGCGTACACAGAAAAATTCGACAGAAACTACTTCATAAAAAAAGCATGATGTGCCGAGGATATGCACAACTAGGCTTGATACTAGTAAGTCTTGTTAAGTTTCACTGAAATCCGACTAAGGCTTGCCGAGAAAGTGGACAAATTTTGTTAACGAACGACCAGGAGTTCTATATAGCCCCCATATACAAACATTGCATGTCAGTGAGCCAAATTTGTCATTTCATTTGTTAAGACATACTAAATAGGCATAAAATATAAATATGATAATAAGGATTTGTTTGACAATTGGTTATCATACAAATATTATCAAATAGGAAGACTCCATTTTATTTCAATTCCCCTTACAATGAGATAGTATAATACACAAGACAACCCATGCAAGTAATAATTTTCCTAAACTTCTTCGCATACAATCACAATTTTCAAGTCCATTTTCACTGTTTTGTTCTTTATTCAACCTCAATATGAAGCCCACCTCAATATATCAACCAGTTTTCAAGGGTCCCAAGGGTGGTCTTATTATCGAGGTTTTACTGTACTTTGTTTTGTGAATAATATATCAAATGAAATGGCCACTTTTTCTTTTCCCATAAATACAATGTTTTTATAAAGTTCTGTAACAAACACAGCTTGTATCCTCAGACTTAATATTCACCATAAATTTGTATTCACATTAAAACGAATATGCGCAATTCAGTACATATGATGGGAAACATCAATATGACCCGAACTACCGTCATTACTCACCCACCTATTTTTCATGTCCCCAAACATTATTTATTCTCCAAGTATCAAAGAGGACCTCCTAAGGTCTAGACACAATGTCAGGAAATGGATGTCAGGAAATGGACAAAGAGAACATACCTTTTTTTCACTTTCCATGGATTCATCATATTGTCCTCATTGGAATGAAGAACTTATTTTGTTGACGCTGGAAAACTACCCAGAATCCTCACCCCCCGACACAGTCGTGAGATGCGTAGCTGTTCCTCCTTTATTTCACAGGAGGCAATGGGATGTTTTCTGTGTCCTCTTGAGCTAAAACATAAAGCACTAAATGTTTAGCATAAACTTATTTATTTTACATGATCACATTAATTGTGAGGCCAACCTTAAAAAATTGTTTGTGCGGCATAACCCTGACTACTCTTGCTTTACTGAAGCAAGTTTGTATCCCATGCCATAAAAGAAACGATCCATTAGTACATCAGTGATTTGTCTGCCATTTGTTGATAATAATAATAATAACTTTATTCAAGAAGGCAACATTAAGACAATATTCCCTAATAAACACCCCTCTCCTAATTACAGCTCCCCACTTTAGATAAGCAAGTGCAAGTTTTACCACTTAACTTATATCAAAGTTTAGAGAATGATTAGTTGGTACCATTACTTGTTGTAATAGATGCATATGAGACTTAAAAATTAGTGACTTTTACCTTTATTTAACACCCTGCCCAACCCTTTTCAAAATGTGAATACCAGGGGCATTTATTATAGAAAAGTAATTCCCAATGTAATGAACAAATTCAAGGGTGATAGCAAAATCTTTATTCATATGCAGACAGACTCATTATGCTTTTAATCCTTGTCAATCAAATCTAGACAAAATACCTTGTTTCTCATTCTCAGCTTCCACCAAAATGTTCTGAGTCCATTCATTACACGCAAGACCTTCCTCCTCCAGGTATTATTGCATCCCAACCTGTATCAGGCCCCAAATGTAGATGAGAAGGCACCGAAGGGATCCAAAATAGGTTCACTAATTTTGTTGCTGTTTTATTCCTATAACAAACAAAATTCCACAGTTTGGTAATGTATAGCACATTCAAGAGAGTACCTCTATAATAAATATAATACATAAATTTGGTGAATATGAAAAAAAATACACCTTTGACTAGACAGTACTTTGTGATTTTTTTCAAATTCTGAAAATTCTAATGAAATCACAGTATTAAGGCCATTCTTGAAAATTACCACCTTTTAGCGCTCTGACCAACCAAATATACGTTTTTGTTGCACTGACTAATCAACTATTGGGTTTTCGGAGCCCTGACCAAAGAACAGATATTACAGTGATGGAAGGAGTATGCACAACTTGAAAATATTTATATTTGAGTAGCAATCGAGACACTCCCATTTAATTTAATTTAATTAAGTCATATAAAGATGTATCTGGCTCATCTGAACCTGTAATTTTTAATGCAATTCATCCAGTATTGTTGTTAAATAGGCTAAAACATTCAGAATAAGAACCATTGCAATGTATAAACATTTGAAACAATTTTGTGTTAGCATATTAATCACAGACAAAGCTTGTTAAAAGAAATGGAAGTTTTTTCTTTTATTTTATAATAATACAAACTTCTTTTTTTTACAAATACAGAGGAATAAATTATAAGTGTATTCTTTGACAATGCAGATTTATTCATGTTTTAACTATATAAAGTGTATTTTCATGTTTGTATAGATAAACAAATAAACAAATGATTTCATTAAAACAATATCAGTGTTTACCTCAGTTTGAGCAATATTTGCAGTAGAGTCCTCTGCCTGTACTGTCTCTTCTGTAGCAGGCTATGTCTGTACTGTCTCTTCTGTAGCAGACTATGTCTGTACTGTCTCTTCTGTAGCAGGCTATGCCTGTACTGTCTCTTCTGTAGCAGGCTATGTCTGTACTGCCTCTTCTGTAGCAGACTATGTCTGTACTGTCTCTTCTGTAGCAGGCTATGTCTGTACTGCCTCTTCTGTAGCAGGCTATGTCTGTACTGTCTCTTCTGCAGCAGGCTATGCCTGTACTGTCTCTTCTGTAGCAGGCTATGCCTGTACTGTCTCTTCTGTAGCAGGCTCTGTGATATTATTGGCGGTTGAGGCTCAACAACACTAAAATAGAAAACGATATAAATTCTAAAAGATTGTTAAGCCAAAACAAGTCTGACCAACAAACCCTACCATTTTCCCTAAACCAAATTTTTATGTTAAAAATTAAAGATGTCAATATTGGGTTATGTGGCTAACCGCTTAACCGTAAAATCTTCCGAATGGTTAACCAGTTAACTAAACATGAAATTTGTTATGTGCTTCGTATTAAGATATGCCTAAATTCTCAAACACCCGAAGAGTTTTCCGACAGTCATTTGAATACATATCTGTCCCCATACTAATGTATGAGAATAAAAAAAGTAAAATTATATCATTCCATCATACCAATATATACAAACTTTTTTGGCTTGTCGCAGGAAACAAACTTTGATTTTAGGTTATAATAAAAGATCTAAGACAACTTTAGAGATGATGAACACATTCATAGGCTTTTTATGTAATATTCATCCATGAATATTTTAAAAGCTATTAAAAGAAAAAAACCTTTATTTTAGGACATCAATTGACTATGGTCAAAGGTGAGGTTTAAGGGCAATGCAACTACCAACTTCAAAGGCGGCACAAATCAGCCTTCAAACTATCCATAAGTTTGATTTCCTGCATTGAGCTCTCCTCAATGAAGGTAAATACAGAATCTTGGTTTGATTTCAAGCACCGAGCTCTCCTCAATGAAGCTAAATACACTTAGCTCTCCTTAATGGAGGTAAATACAAATTTGGGTTTGAAATTACACGGCAAAATCCCACGTTTTCCTGTAGGCTTGAGCGTGGCACTGTTACAAAGACACAAGTAAAAGTCAGAATACAGAGACACGTATGCGGGGCTAGGAAAAGAAGTAGGTAGTAAAATGATATGGTACCTATTTTGTTCATTCCGACCATCGATAGAACTAGTTGCTGTGACTTTGGTGACTACGGTGGCTGTAGCCGGAGTCAAGGAGTTGCTAACACCACTGAAATAGAACATAATTTACAATAAATATCATACCATGAAATGAACAATTTTCTGCATGTTCACTCTGGGCTTCTGAGTGTTAATATATTTCTATTATCCTCAAAAGTCTTTAAACATGAATTGTTTTGTTCATGAAAATTTTAAGTTCAAACAGTGATAGGAGAGTTCAAGTATGAAGAAAAACATTCTTTTTTATCATGTACTTCACATGTTATGGCAACAGAAAATAAAGGAGTTGTCCAAAATTGCGAGGGCCTAAGACTCGAATAGACCAGAAATATACTTTATGTAGATCTATTTTTTTACCGCACTATCTGAATTAATTTTAACCAGACAAGACAGCAGTGGTTCAAACTGTCAAAACTAAAAAATCTAATCTACCAAGGTGAACACAAATATGTGCATTCAATACAATAAAACTTCATTATATGTAAGTATATAACTTATATAACTATTGTCAATGTAAACACAGTATGTACAAAGTTTAATGAAAATCACTCTATTACAGCTGAATATATTTTGGGACAACTGTCTGGAAAAATACAAGCTGTTGTGATAGCATAATAACTCACCTTTCTTCATCAAATTTATCCACTGATGTTTTAACATGTAGACACTGTCTCTTTGATGTGGACGTGTCATCTTTGGTGTGGCATATATCTTCAGACTGACTGTATGCTAAAATACAATTACATCTCTCAGTTGTTTTGCCCAAATAAAATCTTGATGATGCATATAAAATTAGCATTCATAATTAAAACATGACAAGCACAATTTGCTTGAAATAAATGTGCAGACTTTTAGGTGACAACTTTACATTTGTATATTTAGCTGGTCAATGACATGTTTTCCAAAACTAATGTATGTATTAAACTTATAATTATTTTCTAGAGACAAAAATGAAGAAGATTTAAACATTCACACTGTCAAAACTAAAAAATCTAATCTACCAAGGTGAACACAAATATGTGCATTCAATACAATAAAACTTCATTATATGCAAGTATATAACTTATATAACTATTGTCAATGTAAACACAGTATGTACAAAGTTTAATGAAAATCACTCTATTACAGCTGAATATATTTTGGGACAACTGTCTGGAAAAATACAAGCTGTTGTGATAGCATAATAACTCACCTTTCTTCATCAAATTTATCCACTGATGTTTTAACATGTAGACACTGTCTCTTTGATGTGGACGTGTCATCTTTGGTGTGGCATATATCTTCAGACTGACTGTATGCTAAAATACAATTACATCTCTCAGTTGTTTTGCCCAAATAAAATCTTGATGATGCATATAAAATTAGCATTCATAATTAAAACATGACAAGCACAAATTGCTTGAAATGTGCAGACTTTTAGGTGACAACTTTACATTTGTATATTTAGCTGGTCAATGACATGTTTTCCAAAACTAATGTATGTATTAAACTTATAATTATTTTCTAGAGACAAAAATGAAGAAGATTTAAACATTCATTTTAGGCTGTTTTATCAATTGCCTGTCATGTTTACATACCTTGCAGACATATATTTTGGACTTGCACAGAATGTGCAATGCAGACGAGTTCACAGTAACTTATACTTGTTAGACAAAGCACATTATGAATACAAATCAAAGTTGACAATACTGCTGATATGAATTGTACAGATGTTCCGAAGCTGTGACTATAAATAACGGATGGACTAGCTAGCTGTCATTGAATAAAGATTATATACATTTTTAAAATCAACAAAAATATATCTCTCTGAACCTACCAGTGGATCGACAGTAGTGTAGGGGCTCTTGTCTTCATTTACTGAAGTTGACAGAGCCTGTACAACAGGCATGGTAGGATCAAGTTCTACTACATCCACTTCTTCAACTGTTGACTCAAACAATTCCTGCAAATAACAAAATAATCTTCATCAGTAACATTATTTCTCATAATGCACTAGTGGAGTATTCATGCAAATAATGGCCACATCACATATTCATACATATGTTCCCTAAACAATTTCCCTGAAGCATTGGCTCAGTGACATCTCAGCCTTGATGTCTTCACGAAAATATGATAATATTGATATGTTTGAGTTTTTTTTAGCAATTTCAGCATAATTATGCTGACATTAAATTGGAATAAATCATCAGAATTCATTGTGGTTGAACCACCCAACATCCATATATAATTATGTTTGTAAATAAATTTTAACAATTCATGGTTGGGGTACTACAATGTATGATGTTTGTTTAGTCCAAACACATGCAGACAATCTACCAGTATTTATTACTCTATCGACATAAGACACATCACTTAAAACTGCCTAATGAGAATAAACAGAATACTATTTACCTGCTGGTTTCCGAACCATTTCTTTGCAGCACTGAAAAATTAAATAACCATGTATGAACATCTGAGAACAAGAGCTGCCTAAAGACAATACACTTGAATACTTCCAATACTTGGTAAGAATTGAATATCACAAACTTACAACTCCTGAAGCAAGATGCAGTACTTGCAGAGATACACAAAAAAATTTGCTAAGGTCCACATTTTCGTATGAGTGGTATTTTATATTCTATTTATGTAAATGAAAATTAGTTGAAATTATCACAGACATATAAAATGGTTTATATATCCATGAAATTCTTTATCAATATATTATTTGAAATTACATAAATAGTTTTACACAATTCATTCAAGCATGACAAGATCATAAGTGTGAAATTTAACTGAAAATTAAATTATGTTTAAACTAGGGGCAGAATTAATTTGTAACAAGAGGATTTTTGAGCAATTTTTCAAACTGTATATCAATAAAGTTTGAGATCATGATGGTCACTGAAACGGAACATTGCAGCTTCTTTAACATTATACGGTAATTCAAAAATTCAAAATGAATTTTGTAACACTAATATTGGAATTACACAAAGACCATTTGAAAGAAATTTGTGATCAGTTATCATCTGTTACGCATGTAAAAGTCGGAGTACACAGACATGTATGCTGGACTAGTTTATGCCAAACAAATAATTTATTAAGGACAGCCATGGAACATACATGCAGACAAAACACCTGTCTAGTCATTAAGTATTTAAAACAACTTACCTAGTAGCCAAATACAGAATGGAGATCATGCTGATAACTTGTCTTATAAGCTTGTGTTTGTATATGTTTATATTTCAATCTGAAAGATACAAACAATACATGTAACATGGTACTTTAAGGGTAAAATAAACATTCAAGTTTCTCTATAATATAATTACTAATTGAACATTTAACTTCATAGGACCCTTGTATCTAGTTAATATTGTGTATGGGCTTTCAATATATTGTCATGTAAAATTATTTCATCCAGCCGACTTCAGATAAATAATTCAATATACAGTAAAACCTCGCTTCAAGGTAAAGAATATGCATTATGCACCAAAACAGATTTTCTCCTGTTTTGCAGTCACAATATTGCACCAGTTATTAAATATTCTGGCCTTAATTTGCAATGGAAGGTGGACAATTGCCTACAAACATAGAACTTGCAAAAACCTCAATTGCAAACTTAAAACTGGACATCAGGCAACCACATTAAGCACCTTGTGCGTATGAGAGCTACCCACTTTGACTTTAATGTTACCATGAGATGCACAACTAGTTTCTGTTAATGGGTCATAAATTCTCCTTAAAAATGCCTTGGTGGATCTAAACTTCTGATTGCTATGTTTGCCAAGTTACATTTCCTTGAAAACTGATTAAGTATTTCTTGCCTTAAACTCAATATATAATATCTGGACACACCGACTGACAGACAGGGCGATTCTTAATCTAGCTTTATTCTATCCGAATGCGTTTACATTTTCTATTGTCATCTGTTTTCGCGACTGCATGAATTTTCCAGTATTCGTATGATTTTCCAAGCTTGTCACAAGTATTTCATGATGCACAAGTATCCCAAACCTTTAAATGTCTGTTTAGCGATTTTATCAACGTTTATTTATCCCAAGTTTTGATGCATTTATTGTAAATTTCCTGCACATCTTCTACTCCCATGATTATAATGCATTGTGGGAGTGTTTAAACTACGTTTGCTAGGCATATATTTAATATCGCTGTCGTCTTTAAGGATGTACAAATGTGATTTTAATGTTAGATTATATCAACGATGTTAAGTGTGGGCCAGTTTAGAGGCGCTAACTGTCCGTAATATTTTCATGACACCGTGTGTGAAATGCATAGCGAATGGTTTATTGAAGTTTTAAGCCAATGAAAAGATGTTACGAACGACATTCAAGAACGACTACTCTTGATAGCTTTGAAGCAATCTGTTAGATTTACCCGAACTGTCAATCCTCCATCTACAGCCAATACGCCATGAACACCCAGAAATCACAGATAACTTTCAATCAGCTCCTACACTCAAGATGGCTTCTACAACTTCGCGCCAATCTACGTCATCTCGCTCTGTTCTCGCATAGATAACACCCATGCGGACCGTTCCGTGACTGAGACCGGATTCCAAAGTCACTACAGCTTTAAATATGGACAGACGATTTTCGGAAAATGTGGAAAAACGATTTTCGGAAAGCGTGGGATCTCCCGAACGCTTGAGCTTATGGTAGCATTTGTACCGAAATGTAATCAAATGAATGAGAGTACCTTTAAATGCGAAAAATAGCCTTTATTAGCGCAGAAATTTCGCGCACAGCAAATAATAAAATTAGATTTTTGACGGAGGTGCCAGCGGGTAAATTTTTATTTTCTACTCTTGCATTTTAAAGGAGCGGTAAATCCGACGAACTACAAATCAATTTGGTGTGGCCTAAGAGAGGCATGCGTGAATTGATATTCGACTAGGATTTAAAAAGGCTGTATTGACGTATAATTCCATATCATTGCCACCAAAACGAAAAGATGGACGCACACAGAAAGTCACGTGACAACAGCTATATAGTCATATCAGGTTTCAAAGTATCAATTAACATCAATATCTTCACGCTTTGAAATATGTGCACAAAACATAGCATAAATTGCAAAAATAAACATCATACAAAATGATCATCATCTAGCATTGTTGTTTGACCACCATGTAGGCTCATAAATGGATGAGAGCAATTTTAATTTATCGTAATTTTCAACTCAAATAAACGCTTTTATGCCAGTATTTTAACATGCAAACATTGCCCATACATATGTTTGAGTCGAATGCAAAAGAACTATAAACTAGAAACTGAAAAAAATGCATTTTTGTCGAAATAATTTTAAATCATGTCTTACCTGTTAGATAGATCTATAGTCTTTTGAATTTGATTTTACACAATGACGACATGAGAGGTGCCCTCATGTAAGCCAATCAAAACGTTGCTGACAAAACACATAGCGGTAACCAGTGGAGATATTATAACGGTAACGCCTTGTGTAGACACTTCGTGTAATATTGCATTGAGAGATTGGGGGCCCGGATACAATAAATTTACATTGTGAATAAAGTACATTGTTGAGAATATTATACTAGTTGTGTATACATGTGTGTATATGTTGTTACGCTTGTGACATGTTAGTTATACGAGTAGTTATTGAAGCACAACTTTCGTTCTCGCTGTTCTGTATTTTGATTTTAAGGGCTTTACAAAGTTGTAGTTCGTTATGTTGTGTGTAAAGTACACTTTTAATTTGTGCGACGTAGAAAGATGTTGTGTGGCTCCTGTTACAAAACGTGCTGAGAACATGTTACACAATTAAGGTCAAATGAATGAGTTTCAACTAAACGACGTAAATTTGGAATCGAATACACCACTTGAGGGGCCTCATACCTTACGCACCATGTATAAACTATTAGCAATTGGGCATACCTGTACATTTAATAATGAAATAATCCAAATATTGTTTTAACTGCCTCCGTAGCGCAGTTGGCTAAGCTTCATATTGTACACTTCGTGGCACTTTTTATGGGCGTGGGGTCGAGTCCCTGCATTTTGTAACTCATTATTTTGTAGATTTTGCTTAGCAAGCTTTTTGCGCGAATATATAAATACACAAAACAGTATATAAATGACTTTATTACAGTCAGATAAAATATAATAAAATAAATATTAACGAAAAAAATGCAAACAAAATTTGGAATAAAAATAAAACACATCAATCTATAATCGAACAATTATATCACTTCATTTAACGCTTGGTCTACGCGGATTTTGAAACTGCCTGTAATGAAATACAGAAAATATTTAAGAACATTCATATCATTTATAAGTAACCATTTCGATCGACGGTGGTATGATATAAATGTACGCCTGGATGTACACGCACGCTTTCCATGCACCATAAACTGTCAGTCGTCTTCCAGTGATATAACCAATTAAATACAAATATTATGTTATTCAACGGTTTTCTCGTGATTTCATTTACACATTCTCTATCTCCCAAATAACAAAATAAGTCAGCGAAAACCAATCATTGAAATTGCTGTCCCCACACCTACATAAACACTGGATGGTAAAAACTCATTTTGTGTCTTGCTTGTTCCTATATTGGTGAATCCATGACTTATATCAACTGTTTGTTACTCACATGTGTATAACAAGTCCTTGACATTTTTAACACTTTCTTTGCTGTCATTTTTAATCAAAAATGAAATTTGACTTACTTAAATAAACAAAAAATGAGAATGTCGATTTAAAGTGATGTAAGAATTCTTATAACTTTAAAACCGAGAAGCCAGATTTCTATGACGAGTGCGCAAGCTACTGTCGTTAATCAGCCGAACATACCTATGATTAGAAATATAGCTTAAACTCGTTTGATAAAACATAAGAACTGCTTAAGTGTGCTTTTTCCAAGCGAGCAACACTGATTAACTGACCACCATATTTATCTGAAACACGGTGAAAGGGACAGCGACATTCGCCGCCGTGTATGACTGAACAATTTTTGAAACACGGCGCTAAACCCGATGTAAGAGAAGAAATAAGCTGCTACAGGGAACGCCACATACATTCGACAGTGCCTTCCCACACAGACCTCCAAGAAAACAACACTCCATAAAACATAAAGCACTTGATGAGGTTAAAGGGTACATACGTTAGGAGACAGAGGCACAAAAATGGCCAAGCATGCCATAAGGAATTACTAGGAAAATAAAAGAGGACAAACAAACAAATAAAAACGACATTTGACCGAATGTCGCAACATCAGCGATCATGGTCATGAAAAACCGAGCCTTATTGTTTAAATTGTGTAACATATAGATAATCAAGTAGACGACAACTCAAAGAGCCTTCGATAGGTATTACTATCATAACCCAAAAACAACCATCATGTAATGGATATATGTAACATGAAAGACGCAAACACAAAACAATAAACAAATACGGACAGTGTCGAAACATTAATAAAGTAAAGTTTGTTCTGCAATGGATAAACATGGTTTCAAATTATCAATGTTTTCCAACGGAGGAAATCATTTCAGCATTTAATTCCCAACATGCGAAGTTGTTCACCGAATCGCGCAGAATGTTTTTGAAAACATTAGCCCAAGTCTCATCAATAAGAATCGTTTAAACTTTCTCGAGGTCGTTTCAAGGCCAATTATATTCCGCATAACCTTGCAAAGGCTTTCATTTCCCAAAAAAAAAACATTTGTAATGTCGCGAAAATATGTGATAATAAAGGTTAATCAAAGGTTCTAATAAATGCCTTCTATTCATGATCGAATAAACATGCACTTAGACCTTCGTTCCTAGACTGAGCGTTAAGGGATATCACTTTCAATGTCGTAAACACGTTGGTTGCCTCGATGCGTTCAAAGGAACTAACAGCTGCCTTCGGAAAACTTCGTCTGCAAAAGTTATTTCAGTGCTTTGATTTACTTTATGTTAAGTAAAATAAAAATGTGCAAACGATAATTTCGTTTAGTGCACCGAACACCATTGGACATTTTGTCACTGCAATATAGATTCCTGTTTTCATTTCTGCCCATCTCGTACATTCGTTGTCTTTCATTAAATGTAGATTCATGAGATTGAAAATAAATTATTTCAGAATGATAAAGCATGGACTTATAAATCTAACTAAATCTCTATACTACAAGAGCTAATTGTATACACAGTTCGGAAACCCATTGATACAATGCCAAAATAACGTAAACGTTTTGTGTAAAACTGTAGTTTATACGGATCCCGAATACAAAGCTCCTGGCATGGAAAGTTCGCGTCAAGTGTTCACGACAGTGGTATAAACGCAACTATGACTCATAGTAATTGGAAATATTCCAACGGGTATCTCTTGACGTTGATTGGTCAATCCAATCCGTTGTCAACAGAACGATGATACTTGAATATGCCCTCACGAGTGGTCTCCCTTCTGTCTAAATACAGTGAAACCTCGATCATAGGACTACCATTTGTTCTGAGTACGGCGAACTGAGCCGTGGAGGAGGTGTGATTATTTAGAGTCTTATTAAGGAGGTGGTCCTTATTTCGAGATGGTCTTCATGGGAGATTATACTGTAATTTAGATGTTAGCGGGGTATTCGACGCCAAGATTCCTTAGATCTTTACCCAACTTGTTCATCATGCAATGGATAAACATGGTTCCAAATTATTAATGTTTTCCAATGTTTCAGTCAATATTTTGAGACCTTGATAATTTGTTCCTTCCGTATGGTCCCCATTGGAAATAAGTGGACAAACAAAATGCATTATCATGTTTAGTACATAGAATATTTGAGCTGTACCACGACAAAGCCATATTAGTGACCAAAAAGTCCATTTTCAGGTTTATACAATTTCTAACAGAACTATTTTTTCAACTTTCATTTAATACCAAAAGTATTGAAACAAAAGATTTATCGCAATTCCAATATTAAGACAAATATGCACAAGTAAGCTACAAAATGATGACGTCGCGTCAGAATGTACATAGTTCTTAAAATAGAGGGAATGTTGCTACAGGAAACGGCTCATTATAAGACGGTGCCTCTCCACACAGATCTCCGGGAAAACAACACTCCATAAAACACAAGACATTTGAGGAAAATGGGTACACATGTAAACTTCTGGCATTCGATTGGAAAAAAACAAATTATGCAGATCAACTTGAGAGGATATTGAATACGCCCTAAATTCCGTCTAAGGGCAAATATAAACTGGTCAAAATGTACTACCTCACACCTCTCAAAATGCAATAAAGAAATCGGAAGCCAGGTCACACGAAAGTTAAATACCCATGATATCGACAGCCTGAGTATAGACTGTTGATTATCAACTCCGCCATTTCCAACTGTATCCGTATAGCTAAAATGAATCTGATGAAAGCTGATGAACGCTGAATTCAGGCCACCAAACCGTACTAGGGAAGGATGTGCATGGCAAGCTAGGTTTTTCCATACAATTGTGTTACATTTAGGACAACCCAGGTGCCTTTCGCGTGAGTCTTTTTCTAATTATATGTATACGTCAGAAAACAGACACTCAGACGTCCCCAGAGGCGTTTTGACAAATAATATAGAGTTTTAGATTTTTCAGCCCAGTTAGTCATAAGGCTCTGATGACAAACACAATATGTACATATATACAAACATCTATGAGATGGAGAAGGAACACGTACTATAACAAATTCAAATATACATATTAGGTTACAGTTGATGAACAAACTGAACTGACTATGTAATAAAACATAAATGCGTATACAATAATAACCTAAATACACGTACACTGTATATACGAGGGGTTATCCAGAAGTTCTTGGACACATTTAATTATTTTTTATTTATAAACGCATATAAACAAAAACTTTACATCTTAAGCATTGACATATTGCGCACCCATAGTAAATAATTCAAAACAATTCGAACATCCATAATAAAGTTACAGTCACCATAGCAACGTACATACACGGTTAGTGCCGCACCACACAATTTGAAACAATTTCATTGTAAAACATCTAAATCAATGCAAACAATTTTCTCTAAAATCCGCGGGAAAACATATATTATTGACGCAACGTCACACTCGGAACACCTCGGAGATATAAATAACGTATGTATTCCGAGCTCTGCCGGATACCGCCGAGTAGTTACGATTGGCAACGTCATTAACGGCGGAAAACGTCATTTTAGTTGTTGTTTTACGCGCATCCATTCTAATTACGCACAGTTTTGCATTGAAGCGGTAACGTAAAAATGGCGTCTGAAGAAAAGCTCAAACAACGGGCAGCTATTTAATTCTGTGTAGGTCTTGGGCATACGCCGGTTCAAACAATTGAAATGTTAAACAGAGTATCGAAGAAAACACCTGTTGCGCGTTCGTTAGTTTACAAATGGCATAAGCGGTACAGCGACGGAAGAGAAACCATTATGGACGATGATAGGTGCGGCCGCCCAGCGTCAAAGTCTATTATCATTATTATTCTCTCCTTTAATAACTAATATTTGTAATATTTCAGGTTCTTCGCCGTGATCTCAGGAAAGCATTAGCCAGGAAGCGACCAGCACCCAATTCAATTGTATAAACGCTTAACCAAGTGAAAACCTGGTTAAACTAACCCACCTCTAGTAGCTGGGTTAACAACTAGTTAACCAGCACGGTAACCAATATTTACGATTGTGAAGGTTTATTTTAACGAATTTGATGTTCAATCAAATCGATTATTTTGCCGACATGTATAATATCTTTTGAAATACACACTTGTTGGTAACACAGTTTAAAATTAACGCCAATTATCGTTTAATTATAAAGGCCATTGTATTAAAGTAATGTAATAAACTGAAATTTGCAAACAACGAACCTAGAAATTTTATTTTAATATCATTCATTCGAATTGCTTCATATAAGTGTCTTGTATTTTCCTTTGCAAAGGATCATCCATTCTGTTTATTCTCAATATTGTGTTCTGCTGTTTATTAATTTCATCATGTCTTTGATAGTCGGACATAGTCAGGCAAAATACCTTAGGTATTATATTACGGATAGTGATATTTCAGTACGTTCGTACTCTGGATATAGGATTAATGAAATATGGGATAATGTTTGTGGACACACAGCTGATCTGCAGGTATGTCAATGTACAAACTTATATGTAACGTACGTTTTATTTTCAATATATCTGTAGGCCGTTATGACAATAATTACATAATCTATCTTGAACTTCAATTCTTGCTCTTTGCCATCTGCCTGTTTCTATGAACAGATTATGAGAAGAGACGATTATACGTGTCATAGCTATTCTAAATTTTGGGATATTTAAACATCTAAGGAAATACTGAAAGTCAAAACTAATAACTTATTGTTTCCAACACCTAGCCAAACATCTTGAAAACCTTAATTTGACAGGAGTGTTTTATATTATATCAATTAAGGCAATGCCACCCTAATGAGAATGTAAACTTCGAATCATTTGGAATACCTTGGTCAATATCTATTGTTAAGACTCTTGCCGTACATGCAAAGGGTACTGGGTTCAAATCCCCACCAGGCCCATTTTTTATCTTTGTTTGTTCATGACATTTCTTGTTTTACATACTTATAAACTGATTTAAAATTATAAAATATGACTTATATCAATTGGTTTCTACTTTTCTCCAAAGTTTGATAATTCCGCATGGTAAAATTGGTATTTCTTATTGTGACTTAACAAATTACGTAATTTACAGGAGTGTGTATGCGTATGATATACCACCTATATTTTCCGTGTATACCAACTTCATCTTTCCTTTAATGAACTCCGCTTTCCTGTTAACTGCTTGTTCTGTTTCACTGAGCAATTTCTGTTTTCATTGCCCCCTTGTTTGTTTCCTCTCCTACATACTGCATAATGTGAACAAGTTGCAAACTGCATAACATGAACAGGTTAAAATATGTATAACGTGAATGAGTCTGATGCTGCATAATGAGTCTTTTACTGTATAACGTGACATGTCACAATGTGCATAACGTGTCCGAGTCACATAGTCAAAGTGAACGAGTCACAAATGCATAACGTGGAAGAGTCACATGCATAATGAGCCACTTAGTGTAGAATGTGAGCTAGTTTCCATTGTTACTGCATACGTGTCCGAGTCACAATATTGTAATAAGTTGACATGCCTAATAGTTCATCCCACGCTTGCATCATATAGAACGAGTCATAATTGCGTAAGGAACTGGAATCATTCTACATAAAGTGAACATAATGCATTCTGTATAACTTGAATGAACCGCTTACTGTATAACAAGACATCTTTATTATATTTTTTTTAAAATGTATATACTGTTCTGCTCTCCAACTTGGAGGAAATAAACGAAATAATAATAACCTATATTTTTACAAAGCATATTAGTTTCGATTTCATTTCCTTATGATATCACTAGCACTCTCTTTTTAAGAAAAACACAAACAAATGATAAAATAGGGTCATTTTGAAATAAACACAATTTTTTAAGACTGAAAAATCTTTAATATTTTGCATTATTATACCTCACGTGACTGTTTTCCCTATACATTGCATATAAACCTCAGCGGGCGACATTTTTAACTGTCACCCTGCAATGTCGCCCGCTGTTGACATCGTTTAAAAAACTGAAATTAAAAATACTAAATTTCAGTTATTAGCTTTATTTTTATTTTGTTCGGTATAATAAAATAAATATTGACTGCCTTGAGGGTGACAGTGCATCTCGTCAACCCTCGACAAACACTGTCGACCTCGGCTAAAGCCTCGGTCGACAGTGTTGCCTCGGGTTGACAAGATGCACTGTCACCCTCAAGGCAGTCAATATTTATATATTATTGCGCTCGTGAAAACACGGGAAACCACGACCTGACATGAAAAACAGTATTTTGCATAGTAATAATAATCAACTAGCTTGAATTAAATTTTGCAGTTATTTCAATTTTTACAAACATCTCAGTCGACAGCTATATCCTCGCGTACGTTTCTTTAATAGTTTGTAAGAATCACGTGCAAAATGAAATATTTAACTAAAACACTGTATGTATTGACACAGTTAAAAAGAAACAGTCGACCGCGTGTTGCCAAAAAAACCGGTCAAAAGCGTCCAAAGAAAACCGATTTTGAGGTTAATCCCGCACCTGACTCTATTATTTGTTCTACACCTGCTAAAGAAATTCCTAGTATTTTACAGACCCCAAATTCTGGTAAAAAACTTTCAAATACTCACCTGAGTTCTGTTAAAAAATCATCAACAGCAAAAAAGCGGAAACATGAATGTGCAAGTAATTCCACAAGCAGGAAAAAAATACGTTTTGACTGTGAGGAAAAACTTTCAATTATTAACGAAGAAAGTGTAAAAAGTTTCAATTCTGTAAATTCTAACAATGATGCTCTAAATGCAGAATATTCATTTGATAATTTAGATAAAGGGGAATTTATTGAAAACAATGTTTCGCTAGCAAGAGATATTTTAGACGAGGAACTATCTATGAATTCGGACGTTTCTTGTCATTGGCTACCCGATCAAAATTTAAAAATGACAGACAAACAAATTATCACTGATGAAAATGGTTGGTTAAATGACCGGATAATAAACAGTGTGCATTCTATTTTAAAACGGGATTACGACTGTTCCGGTTTGCAAGACACGCTGTTTATTCCACACTATGTCGAATCATCCGGTAAATGGAATTTAAATAAACATTTAATAACACAAAACGCTCCTTCGGCTCAAATACATCACAACGCGAAAAATCATTGGGTTATGTCGTTTCAAAAAAATAATAATGAGTCTATATTCGTTATCGATACATTGAGAGGCAACAAAACACTAAATACAATCATTACTATTCAGTTGTCGCAAATATATGATACAAAATCATCTTCATTGTCAGTTATATTACCCGACACTCAAAAACAAGACAATTCATCTGATTGATTGCGGGGTATTCGCGATTGCCTTCCTAACAGAGTTTATTATCAACAAATTCAATGTTAATTTGTCAGCCGTTAGATTCGATATTTCGAAAATGAGGGCACATCTTTTACAATGTTTAATTGATAATAAAATTATTGCTTTTCCTAAAGTCGGAAAAATGCCGAAAATGCCATGCAAAGAAGATAAAACTAATATTATTAAGTTATACTGTATATGCAAAATGCCCGATATTGTTGAAAATATGGTTAAATGTGGAAACAAATTTTGCAAAATAAAATGGTATCACCAAAGTTGTTCAGGATGCTCTGACAATAATGACAAATGGCTATGTAATAAATGTTCCTGGTAAAAGAGTAATTTAATCATTAAAAACTGTTCAGTTGCGTTTTCGTGTTATAAAAACCTATCGGCTGTCACCGTAAGTTCAAATATGTGAACTTTAATTTCATTCTTCATTTCATTTAATAATAATCGATACAAAAACAAGTGAACTGACATATATAACAATGTGTGATAAAATTGTGTTTTGCTGTGTTATAAATTGTTAATTGATTTTATGATTGTTTATTGGTGTTATAGTTGTGTTATATTTGTATTTGTTACATAGTGTTATATTTGAATTTGTTACATATCCTTTTTGACAGTTGTATTTTAATGTTCTGAGATTTGCAAATTATTGGTGTTATAGTTGTGTTATATTTGTATTTGTTAAATATCCTTTTTGACAGTTGTATTTTAATGTTCTGAGATTTGCAAATTATTGGTGTTATATTTGTATTTGTTGAATAGCCTTTATGACAGTTGTATTCCAATGTTCTGAGATTTGCAGTGTTCTGAGATTTGCAAATTATTGCAAATATGTGCCTTTGGTTATATAACACAAAACAGCACAAAGACATACAATCATACACAAAAAAAATACATTCATACAAACAAAGTTATTAAACGCGTTACGTAGATAAATATCATTTACTTATATATTACTATTCAGTCTAAGAAAAAAACATTAAATAAACATGCTTTGCTTATATTAGCCTAGGTGTGACAATTAAATCAATTAATGTTGTTAACGCACTTCGAATGGTGCGATAATTAAATTAGTCGATAGATATGCACATTTGATTTAATCAACACCTATTATATTTAATTGGGTATACTGATCAATTGACATTTATTGCTATTTATTTTTTTCCTGTTTTGTTTCATGCAAAGTCGTAGTGTAAATTATGATAATTTTATAAATCGAGTTATAACAATAATAACTATATATATTTGCATATATTTGATAAAAACGAACTTAATAGATAGTGCCGTATTTTCTGTTCTGTTTTGTACTTACATTTGATCTGAAAACGGGCTAACATTTGGACAAATATTGAAAACCTTTAATTGATACCCTTTCAGTATAAAATGTTCGTACTATAGCTAGGAGGTTGTCCACTAAGATAGAAAAATATTTGTTTTGATGTCTTAAAAAATAAAGAAGTTAAGGGGGTGGCCGTGTTTTCCATTCCGGCCGTAATTTTGATAAAAAATGGTCCGACTTTAAGACCGAATTAAATATACTTCTAATTCAAATTATTTCAATATAAAATGTTTTTAGGATAGCCACGAGAGTGCCCTCTATGATGCAAAAAGAATTGTTAAGATATCTTAAAAAAATAAGAAGTTAAGTGGGGTGGCCGTGTTTTCCATTTTGGCCGTAATTTTGATCAAAAAACGGTCATATTTTAGACAAAATTTTATAAACTTCTAATTCAAAAAATTTCAATTTAAAACTGGTTTAGGAAAGCCACGAGGGTGCCCTCTAACATACAAAAAGAATTTTTAGGATATCTTAAAAAATAAAGAAGTTAATAGGGGTGGCCGTGTTTTCCATTTTGGCCGTAATTTTGATCAAAAAACGGTCCGACTTTTATTCCAAAATTTTATAAATTTCTAATTTAAATTATTTTAATTTAAAACTTGTTTATGAAAGCTACGAGGGTGCCCTTTAATATGTAAACATAATTTTTAATATATCTTAAAGAATAAAGAAGTTAAGGGGGTGGCCGTGTTTTCGTTTCCATTTTGGCCGTAATTTACAGTCTGGCCGTGTTTTAAACCTGTCCTATTTCACCTACGTCATGGGCCTCGTCTATTACCTGTAAATGGTTGTCGAAGGAGAACTACGACGTTGCAATTCTATGTGTTCATTAACCAACCTTTTGAAAATCGTGACGTAAGAAACCTTATTGTTATCCTATAATTAGATATGTCATATTAATGAAAATTAGTACATTGAATGAAGAAAGAAGAAACATATTATAGAAAAGTCCATCACCGTTCTCGTAATGGACTTGATTCACAAACAATCGATGTGAAGACAGTTTAATGACTGTTTAATAATTGTGTTGAGTCGTGACTTCAACCCCATCGTATTCTGCTAATCGTTATAATTTTATAATTCATAACATTCTTACATTCAATGTAGATACCGGATTATCTTCGTTGAAATGGTAATACATCTGCATAAATGTTCAATATTTCGACTATGCTCACTTTCGGACAACAAGCGTTTTTATAAGTTTACATGTAATTGCAAGTTCGTTCATGTATTGATGAGCGTTTTCGTCATGTTTTTAAACAAAACAAATGCAACTAACACGTCTTTGTGGATTTATATTTTTCCACACGAAATAAGACAGGTGACATGTGTCAATCATTCTTGAAGTAAACAAACGTATGCACCTAGGTCTGTGTGGTACTCCATTTAAATATGATCATTCATACAAGCTGTGTTATGATGCTTAAGTTACATGGTTTACATTTTACTGCATCCTGGCTATTATTGACATCACATGATCAGTCATGGCGAATGACTTCCAAGACTTGTCAGTCATTTGGTCTGACAACCTTGGAAAACTTGTCGGACCGAATGCAAACTTGTCGGTCCGAAAACATGTATTTCGTTAAATAACAGTTAAAAATTATTATTTACTTTCACATTCACTCCTGAAATGCCTTTTTGACGACACAATCAAAGTTCAAATGTCCGAAAGACAAGCGAAAGTACAGACAATTGGTGCGCGTAAGAAGACCGCATTGTGTAAACAGCAATGGATGTTATAAAACCCGTACGACCCGTCGGTTTTTATCGGTCAGGTCCAACTGACCGATGGGTATTCGCCATGACTGCATGATAAAATAACTGCATTTCTGTTTAGCTGACCTTTGTTAAATGATCATAAAATGTAGTCCAGACAAATACCTTTATATGTATAATAAGAGTGACTTCTATAAAAGTTGTAATTATAATTATGAGTTACATTTGTCTTTCATTGTATGGTCATTTTTATTTAAAATCTATGCTTAAAAATGCTTTGAAGAGTTTGCGAAATGTAATGTATACAAGTTATTGCGGTCTTGAAATAGGAAATATATAATTTATACATTAATCATCAGAGGCCGTTTGGTCCTTGGTGGCCCAACACCATATAAGGTAATAAATTGGGCGGAAGTAGCTTGAGTAGTTGCACGTTTATCTCCCCTTCTGAATTGAATTTCAGAGCCTATGCAACTTTTTCTGAGCTGTTGAGAGATTATCTGGTGATTTACTTAGTGGTATCATTGAAAGCGAGTTCTCTTTTGTGTTTTGAAGTATTGTAGGCGCGTGGAATATTCGTGTCGCCTATTGTTAAGCGTTTTATCGTTGTAGGCAATACACGTGCGTTTTCACACTTTTCATTAGTTTTCGCGAGCAGCATTGTTATTTTTCGACTTTTACTGTTTCACTTTACTGTTATTACTGAATAATTGGAGATTCCTCTGCATCAAACGCGTGAGGATTTCAATCTTCTATTGTTGTACTGTTTTATTCAGGTATATTTATCTGTGCGTGATACTTAAGGCATTATGGCCATTTCCGGGGATCATTTCTCTTTTTCTAAATTTTCAGGTGATGCCTTAGCATTGGTTGCAGGAGACTCAAATGTGAGAAGAATGAGTTTTATTCCTGATGATGATTGTCTGGTGAAGTGTTTGCCTGTTTCAGGTTTGTACACTTGCAATTATGATGCATTTTTATTTCGACATGAGCCTCGTAATGAATCCTCAAACAACCAGATTTCGACCACAGCCTAATTTCGACCGGTACCGGAAAATACTGAAGTAAATCAACGGGGAAAAGTGCACTCAATGTGGGGCTCGATACCACAACCCCCTAAACACTAGTATGGCGCTCTACCAACTGAGCTAACGGGGCGGCCGTCTAACCCCACATCACTACACTCCTCCCCCTTCAAGCATTTGAGGCTCAACCACCGTGGGCTGTCAAACACCGCTCCAACATTAAAGTAAATCAAAGGGGAAAAGTGCGCCCGATGTGGGGCTCGATACCATGACCCCTTAACACTATAGTATGGCGCTTTACCGACTGAGCTAACCGGACGGCTGTCTAACCCCACATCACTACAATACCAAAAACTTGGTCACTAGACCAAAATATCTGCTATGTGCGCGCACATTTGTATACATTAGATGGAGAATTGTCAAATGATGTAAGCTAGTGAAAAATGGAGATTAGAAATTTAAAACACAAACCTTTCCGTAAAAATATTGAGTATTTAACTACTTCAAAATATTTCCTTCATATATATAATTATTAGATTTTCTCTTAGACCCTATTTTGTACAATTTCTGGGTTTTACCTATTTGAATTAAGCTGCTAAAAAATGTTGAATGTATTGTAAATTTGATGACATTTAAAAAAAAGATGTGACAAATAATTTGTTTTTATTCACCTTGGGCTACATGATAAATTATAACTATCTTAGGTGCAAAGTATGTGAGAGATGCCAAGAATGTTCGCCAATGTTTGAAGATGGAGATGAAGAAGAAGAGTTACGAGCTCCTGTATTTACACCTGGGATCCAATGACGTCCTTAATGTGCTGCGGAGATTTTCTACAGGTAAAAAACTGTTTTACAAACAACTTCCCAAAGGAGGAAGAATGTTCTAAATTGTTGGATTATATTTGGATTTGAAAATAAATTTAATATATTTAGTATTGTGTATACCGTATGTAGTAGTATATTTTCTGAATTGTTTTCACTGAGTAATGTTTAATAGAGTTGTTTGCAAAATTTCATTTAGAAATGTAGCTGAGATGTGTGACATGATTCATGAGATTAGCCCGACGACCGAAATTGTGCTGTGTGAAATTCTGCCTAGAGACCGTGATGTTAGACGTGGTAGGGTTCAACCCCAGCAGCTTAGAGAGTTCCAGCGATGGATTGTGATGGCCAACAGATTGCTTTGGGAATTCTCTCTATGTATACCATATGTGAGGTTTTTTAGCTATGGGAGGCATTCACTGGTATAAGTTGTATTTATATTCTTTTGATGACCATGCTAAATATTTTATACGGTTCAGCTTATTTAATGATCATGTAATCTTTCTAAATGTAAACAGTTACATGATATAGGATTAAAAAAAGTTTTTTGGCATTCACACATGTGTAAACCCTGATCAGGACTGATCAGGATTAACACATGTATGAATGCCAAAAAATGGTCTTATAATTCCAAATGGACTTTTGAAACAACCCCCAATGGAGGGAGATTGTGTGGTCAATACCACACGTCATGACATAACACTGCGTCGACTGAAAGTGAGAATGAATACTCACAAGAAATAGTACCGAATTGAACAGCAAAGAACAAATGGAATATATTCTTCAGACCATTCAAGGCGCCATTTTGGACATTGACTTAAAATGTTATTAAATTTCTTCGTGACAGTTATTATTCCACGTCAATCATTGGTTCCGTGTAAACAGTAGGCTGTTGCAGTTCAATGTCGCCTTAGAAGATAAACATGTCGGGTGAACGCACATGGGATGAAATTCTAACTTTAAAACATCGATGAATTCATCATAAACTAGGATAGATAAAATGGTTAACATACCGGATTTCGTATAAACATGGAATACGTGCTTCTAAGGGAATAGTATATACTGTTGATAACACGTTTTGTGAAACCCCAAAAAACTGTTTTGACATCATATGACTAAGATTAGATTAAATGCTAGCTTAATTACATTATGTTTGTTTGTTGTCTTGTAATATAAACCATGCCAACAGCAAACTTCATGTGCTGCTGCTAGCAATAGCTTCGATATTGAACCGATGGATTCTGAATCAACGTAGGACTAGGTAAGAATGAAATGGAATTCCAGAATCATTGGACCACTATTTCTGGAACACTCGTTATAACCTTGACTGTCACGTGAGTCATTTTTTTCATAAATTATGATGTAACAAATAATACCTCAGTCTAAACTTATTTCTGTGGGGTGAGTTCGCAAATAAAAACACATTATAATTGTTTCTTGAACAAATATTGTACCTAACTTGTTCATCATATTGTTTACCTTAGATTTAGGTCGAAAATAGTCTGCGATCATTTAATGAAATTTGGGCGTTCATGCATGTATGAACACCTCGGATTAGCCAATCAGAATGCAGGGATTTGCTGAATTTGGAATTATTATCTTTTATGTGGTTCATCGTGATGCATATTGAGTTGAAAATGTGAGTCCCTATGTCCCAAAATTGGGTCAGTGATGCACAAAACCTGTTTCCAGGAAATCACTTGGTAATTAACTAAACTTAGTATCCAATTCACTTTCAGCTTTTGCATTGTTTGTCGAAAGATGGATTGCATCTTCATGTGGATGGTGCAGAGCAGTGTTTCCATGCAATATGTGAAGATTTTGGAGTGAATTTTTTGGAAGACTCGACCGTTATTGAAGATGCTATATATGATGATTGGCCAGCCCTTGTTGAAGATCCATCACCTGTACAGACGGGGGAGGTGAAACCAGATCCTGTACAGATTCATTCATATGTGTCTGTTTTAAAAAAGGTACTACATATGTATAGTGATTGGACTTTGTTTGCTGTTTTAAAATAATTCTATATGTAGTTCTTAACATTTATGAGCTTTAACTTGTTTAGGAAATTGACTCGGTAAAACAAATAACCTGAAGCTTTTTTACAAGCCCAAACTTTCATACCGCTATTTTTTGTATGAATCGTAATGGCAACAATTATGTGTAGATATATTCGGTAAACATGTATAAATTTGTTTTTCTCCACTAGCAAGAAGGAATTTTCTACTAGACAATTATTATGGTAATCGGCCCTTGGCATTTGGCTTGTGGGTAATATAACTGTTTATATACTGTATATTGATTGACAAATTCGGATAGAATTACACTGTATATGGATGTTTTTATGTAATTTTAAACTTGTTTGCTTTCATGCATTAAAGATATATGCAGCCTTAATATTGCTTGGTAACTATCCAGATATACTGTATTAACTTTGTTTATAAGTGATGTCAGTTAAATAAACACAAAGCATTCTTGTTTACCAGTGCCCTCCTGCCAGTATGAACACCACAACCCAGAAAAAGTCTGCACATAGGAAGTTTAATATGATTCACTGACTAAAACTAAATGTGCTTTATATAAAAAGGTTGTATGCTCTACTGAGATAATGTATTTACTATAGCAATTAAAAAAACTATAAAATTTGTTATCCACAGCTGTTCTTACCTGGCTTGAATGCTTATTGTGTTTCTTTTTAGACAACATTGAAGAAATCTCAACCGAAGGTACTCTTAAAGAAGCAGACTGGCAGGAAATGTTTGCACAAGAGGCCAAAGACGGTAATTTGATTTTATTGTAATGAACTTAAACTAAAATTATGACTTATTATAGTTTTTTTAGTTCTAATTTGTTTTGTAAAACAACCACATTTTTCATCATTTTATTTAAAGTAGTTTCATGTTAATGATTACTTACGTAATACAACATTAAAAGTCACATAGTCCCGATATTTGCATTTGTTGGCTTGTACATTATTGATAAGCTGTGCTTATCATTGTGAGTGTATGTTGATCTTGATGTTTGACATACCCGTTTCAGAGTATGTATATAATTTTTAATATTGCACATTTGTTCGTAATGCTATTTCAGTTCTCAAAGAAAGCTCCACTTCGGTATAAAAATAAGAGCTTGATTATTACATGTTAACTTTGTTTAAATTTGAGCTCACCTTGCGCTGTTTGTTTTGGGGAGCTATTGTGATCAATCACTGTCTGCAATCCCATCAAAGTTTCTTCAAACAACGTCTTTTGTAAAACCGTTATAAAAAAAAGATAAAACATGTCATGGATGCACCTAAGACATTCATGTGTCAAAGCTTCTTAAATGGTTCTGGTATGCATCACATATGGTTGCTAGAGCCACTGTTCCTAAATGGAAAATATATTCCACGAATGTACATTGGGTGACCCTACTTAGATCATGTTCAAATCAATCGAATGCATCATCATGAGGCTTTCAAGGGGTGAGGCTTATTCCATCTATATTATTCTATGCAGACCTGATAAAACTTTGAATCTATTGGGTTGCCTTTCAAGCATATATAGCCTTTATAAATTGATTGTTATATGTGGGAATGCTAAGTTTTATTTTCTGAAAGTTAGTATCTTTGTGTTCAAACTCCTGCTTACAATGCATGAAATGGGGATAGCAATACTCCAGCAAATGATTTTTTGTGGTATATAAAATCAAAGGGAGGCATGTCTTTGACGTTGTTCAATTTTTGTTATTGAGTGCAATCTTGATTATACAGTAATATTTGAAGATACTGTGTTTGTTTCACCTACATTTGACTGACTTACTGTCTTTTATCTGTAGTTTTTACTGTTTGAGTTCTCGTTACTGTTGTAATCCATATATTCAAGTTGCTGTATGATATTTAAAAAGAACATCCTAATATAAGTTTACATGTCTAAAGCATTTTGGTGTTAAATACATACAGCACTATACCCAGATGCTAGTATATACTTATAGACACATTATTTCTAAATGTTTATGACTAACACATTTCAAGTTTATTCTCCAATTATTCTTAAATTGATTTACAATACTCGGTTAATGTGAATAACACATGAGATTTTGCGGTAGTTGCAATAATGTATATAGTATCAAAGTCCAAAACCATTCAAATAATTTGTGTAACATATTTTAGGATGACCAATGACTGTGAGAAGATGATACGGATAGACCTGTCTAAAGAAGTGGCCGTTGTAGTGAAACCTTCATTACTGCAAGCAAGGATGTTTGTAAGGCTTTATCTTTGCTAATTATACAAATTTATTCTCATACCTATAAATCCTAAAGAAAAGACAAAAGATGCAGAAAAATGTTGCATACTTATTCTAATTTAATGCTTATTCCTGTAGTATGCATTATGTATTCTTCCTTATATTTCCATGTTCTCTGAATGCTGTTTCCAAGTTTTTAGTATAAAATACATTATCTCTTGATTATTTTTCTTTATGGTTTACAGAAGCTGATGCCTGTGCATGTTGCCGATAGTCACAGAGCTGGTCACAAAGTTGTGAAAAAATCAAAGCTGTATCAGAAGTTTCAAACATGTTGATCAGGTAATGTTAATCTCTCGTTAAATTACTTCCTTGATTCCAGACAAATTAATTATTAAAAATCCTGTTCAAAACTTTTCTTTTCATATTGTGATAATTCAAACTTCTTTTTTCCACAAATACAGAGGAATATATTATTAGCATATTCTTTGATAATGCATATACAGTAGACATTGCTTGAGCGACCACCTGTAATAAGCGACTTTTTTATTAAACGACCACTTAAATTCCCGCCCGGGCGTTTTTACTATATAAATTGTATCTATTAAACGACTTTTCTCTAACGCGACCAGCGACCGCATTAAACCAGTCCCGGCAGGTAAAAAAGATAGTTAAATAATCCATTAAACGATCGCATGCACTTAATCCCATTGTGCATTTCACACCTTATTCACAACTACATTCGCGCATTGTCCTTTAAACAATTGAATAAACAATTTGGTGTGATAAATGCGACCAGGTTATTACTCGGCGACAAAGTTATAAAACGTCATTTAAAAATCGTTGCATATATATATGTGTCCGTTTGAGCGCGAGTCTCAAATGTAAATGGATTACACAGCATAACGATCATAATTTCTACAAGAAGCAAGTTCATGTAACGTCGTTGCTAAGCAACTTACGTTGCTTGATGTCACCGAGTTTTTACATTACGATGTCCCGAGAACAAATATGCGAGATGTAATTTGTGTGCCGACTCGTCCGCTTTTATCTTTACTTGAAAGATCGTCGTACTGACAAACTTCTTTATACTCACTGAGAGAATGAAAACACATCGCATAATTTAACTCTGGGTTCAAATGTGTAAACACTCACTTTGTTTAGTATGTAATCCATTTTTAAAGACCCCGTAAAATCGTGGCCTTATGGAAAAAACGTTTATTACTATCACCCCGTTTTAATACGCACGTGGAATAAAGTTTTAGAATTATTCCAGTTAATAGCTGTCAAAACTTCGTCACTAAATTCATGACGTGATGCGCACCATGCGCAGATTCATGTTACTGTGATGAGTACACTGTACAGTTATTTATTAATGGACTAAAAATTATTATGTACCCGTGTAAATGTGTGTGTCTGTGTTTCGCCTTTTACTTTTGCGTCAGAAAATTTCACGCGTGTGATTAGAAAATTCTTGAATTTTAAGCACGAGGCAACTACTCTATTCAAAGTACACGAACCTTGTCACATTGGATAACTTATGTGGAATTTAAGAATTAGGCACTTGTACAGTGTTCTATTGCCTAGTGAGCTGATAGAGTGGTTTAAATTTACGAGCTTTGATTCACACCATAGATACATACAAATGGAAAGAGGATGGTAATTATATGTTTTGATTGTTCAGTACGACATTCATTTGTACTTTACTTTCGTTAAATTTGTTGATATCTATTAAGAGACCACTTTATTAAGCGACCACTTTTTGGCCGTCCCTTGGGTGGTCTCTTAATACAATGTCTACTGTATATTGATGATTTTTCCTTGTTTGTTCTAGAACTACCTTCAGTGTCCCGAGTGCAGTGTTACATGTTCCAGGGATGACTTTCTTTTGGATCATGTATATCGTAGACATGTTAGGTGTACAAATACTACAACTCTGAAGTCTGATTTGAATACTCATGTGGTTAGTATATTTAAATCATGAATTGTTTTTTTGAAATAAGAATCTGCCTAACTCTTATTAACTTAATACAAAAATTGTTCTAAATTAATAGTAATTATATACCTTTTTAGGAGACAAAGATGGAGATAAACAACCCTATGGCAGCAAGCCAACATTACCAATCAGATGAAAAATCACCTGCGCACTTATGTGAAGGCAAGTACTAATTTGTATTCATTAAATATAAATATTTAGAACTTCACGAAGATTTGCTGCTTTAACAAGATTGATAGTACTACATATTTATTATATAATTTATAATATATCTTTCAAATGTACTCATAATTGCTATTTCTTTCTTAGGTCTTTATTTTATTTATCCACCATCACATTGGAGAAGCTTGTATCACCTTATGATGATTGGACATTTGTGTGGAAGGGAAGGACTACACTATATTATGATGAGATTGTTCATACAACAGAATGTCAACACAACAAGACTAAGATTTCTTCTGTCAAATGATGTTGAACAAAATCCAGGACCGGTATAATATATCTATAAATACAAATCTTGATCAAGTGTTTCCATAATAATCATTTCCATATACAAACGGACCTCATTCATTTGAAATGATCGGGTCAGAAATTTTATTTCGAACAATACATGGTTTTGAATAGCCATGTTAATTCCACTTGTGTAAGAAGATACATGTATTGGAACCTAATATTAAATTCAGATGATATCAAGTATTCAGATAAAGTTTGTCGAGTAAACGAGGTTGGACTATAGTTTAGAAGATTGTCAATTACATGATTAATATCAGTCTTCTTACAATGTAATACCTTGGCATAATAGCCATTTTTCTTAGTACTGTACACATTGTGTTGCATTGTCTGTTTCTCATCTCAGGTGTTCAACTGCCTTTGGGACACATGTACATGTGTGCTTGATGGATTTACAGCCCTTCAGGAACATCTATGTCAACATGGAGAATCAAGCACACAGTGTAAATGGACTGGGTGTGATGGAATGGAGCCAGGCGGTGTTACAACACTAAGACATCATACTTTACAACATGTGTGTGATGTAAGTGTAGAATTTGTCTAATAATGTTGGATGACTTTTATGTACTTATTTTTTTTCTGCTCAAGACATTATTATGTTTGAAAGATGAGTGTAAATACATCTGTCATTAAATATCATAGAGGTATACAGTAATATTGATTGGGTGAAGTTTGAAAACAGTCTAAATTGTCTGGAATCACCTGTTGTTATTGTTTACCAATATTCTTTTGATACCTATTAGAATGAAGACATTGCAACTATTGATGACTGGATTGCTGCTTTGCCTGGCGGCTTTGATAAAAAGAAGACAAATTTACATTTGTGTCCCAAGAGACTGGTAAGAATCTTTTCCCTACATCTAAATTGTTACATTAATGCTTGATTGATATATATTGTTACATTTGATTCAGATACTAATAGATCTTTTTTATGGAAATGATGAGTTTGTTTGACTTGGCTAGAAATGTATGCACTTATCAGAAACATAACATTTTAGTTCTCTGTGTCTTTGGAAGTCACATCAATAAGTTTTGTTAATTTTTCAACTGATTATGTCTAATAATCATTTCCTTAACAGTATATGAAGTATTTAATTTATTTCAGAGATCAGAGCTGTTGTTTAATTTGTTTGATGAGGACTTCATTATCCAATTTGTAAACTACACAGCTCATGACCATCAACTTTATATAAATTGGATAAGTATAACAGAACCTTCTAAATTTAAGCTCATGGAAAGCACTTTCATCTACAAGAGGGCTCAGTATGGAGAAACCTGGCCAGTTTTTGAGACACACAATGTAAAAGCCAATAGTGTGTTTAGTAACAATTTGTCTAATTTTGCCTCACCAAAATTAATTTACAATGTACAATCTAAATGTAAATATGATTTTGTTTCAACCACTAGGTCCGAACTGTCATCTAATTATTTTCGGGCACTAAACTTACTAAATCCTTGAAACGTAAACAAGAAATTACTGATCTGAACATGAATTCTTTTTATTCATCTAACTCTTGGTCACAAAATTTGTTTAAGAATTTGTCTCTTTGTACAACTGCTATAAGATTTCAAAATGATATATTGTGTGGCATGTTAGAAAGTAATATTGTATCTTCACAGAAGCAAAGTTTTCTTAAAATAGAGCAGGAATTAGCTAGACTGTCATCCATTCAAAAATCTTGTTCAGATGCCTTTACATACTGTGCCTTTAGATGCTCCATTGCTGACAGTGAAGTATTTTATATTAGATATGTAGAATCTGGGGTATACACAGGCCTTATGAGACAGCAATATTTGAACTTGCTCAAAGAACAGTTAGGAGCTGCAGATGGTAATATTGTTTTACATAATACAATTACAGAAGAAGATGTAACAGTTAAAGAAGGCTATTCTTCACCAGGTAATGCTAAACGCTCCCGTCCAGATAGGGTTCTTAAACTTGCTTCAGAATCAACCTTGCCGAATCTTCTGAGAGAAATGGAAGAAATACAATATTGTGCAAGTATAGCACTACATTCCTTTGTTGTTCATATATTGCCATACAAATCATAAACATCTATAGATAATCCTGGCAAACTTTTTCTTTATGTTAAATCAACAATGACCATTCATGACACTAATAAGATGTTAATAGACTTTAGACTTAATAAATTAGAACCAGAGCAAGTGAGTAGTAAGGATATATTAGATGCTTCAGACTGCAATGATTTGAATTTACTACAGCAATCTATCTTGTTAAACTGTTTGTCTGGAGATATTGGTAAAAAAAACAAAGCACATTTATTTAAAAAAAATGCCCGTTTTGAATCTAATTTTATTAATAATGGTAATGCTACATCTCTCAGAAACCGTGTTCTCACTCTGTATCTTAGAAATAGTTCTGATGATGTTGTGTCATTTTTTCTGATATATTTTCCTGAACTAATCATATCTACAGAAGACAAGGATATAAATGTATCTACTAATAATGAACAGGATCCATTACCAAAGAAAAGGAAGGTGGAAAAATGTATTCAGCCAATTAAAATTAGTGCACAGGTTTTAAGAGATCAGTTAAATGGCAACTGTCACATTCAGGACATTTCTGCTAACCTGTTTGAAAATTATGTATGCAATTTACTAGAATATGGTCAGTTCTATATACAGTGTTTTGAGGAAATGGTTTGTATATTAAATGATTACAGTGAGACAGATGGATCTTTCAAGTGGAATGACTTCGTCGTTCATAGGGTAAGATACAAACAAGAAGATGGTGATTACTTTCAATGTTCTTGTAGAGTTTTTAGCACATTATTGCAAGGCAGAAATAGCTCCAGTGATCAATACGTTATAGATTCTTCAGGTAACAATTCAGTCACATGCATCCACTGTAGATTCCTGCAGCAAAAAGTTTTGACTTCCATGAATGCAGATGAAAAGGCATCCACATTGTCTCAATTGGATGTTCATGTTAAGAATGCACTACAAAATAACGGTAAAAGAATCATTCAATTGGAAGGTAGAATTGAAACGCGTAAGTATTCCATTCTTGGTGCTGGTGATGATGTGCCCTCTTTTGTTCACCTAACATTCAATAAAAGATTAAATAAATTTATTGTGTCATGTTTGAATGGTAAATGTAAGGTTATGAGAGGCCATAAGAAAACTTTGTGTAACTTTCAGTCCTCATCTCTGTGTAAACATCTCACTGAGTTAAAAAATGATACAACTTATTGGCTTCATTTGACTGAATTTGATACAAATGTTCAATTTGTACTGGATGATAATACTTTAGATATGGATAATTTAGACACTGATTCAACAATATTTGATGAAGAATCCGGAATATGGAATTTCAAATCACTAAGTCAACATTCTCCTAACAAATCAGATAGTTCTCTTCTATTAAACAGTGTACGTATGAGGGACACATGGAATGACCAAAACTTAACTAGACTTGCAGATGGCTGTTTAAAGGGTCCTGTTTTATTTCCAGATATTCCCGGTAACACATGTGAATGCGGTGCTGGGTGGTTAAAGAGAGAAGATGATGACAACTACCTTGAAAATGGACTGACGAGTCATGACAAGAAAAAAAAGTCTCACCATCTACACTCAGTTTGCTCCTGTCAAGTGTGACATACATTCAAGGAGTTGTTATGGCACAACAAATCAATGTAAAATTGTATGGGATTAGGGTTTATTAGAGTCATTGTATGTTTTAAGTCGTGACACTACTGCTGGGGATGAAATTGGGTGGGAGTTTGTGTCGATGGTTTTTAATTCTGACTGTACATTTTCTTCCTTTTGTAATATTAAAACACAGTTGTACCAAAGTAGAGACTTAAATGCAAGTTTTATGGATCAGTCAGTTTTGTTGTGATGGAACGAAAGTTGGAGTTGGGTTTAGAAATGCTAATTTTGAGGAAATTAACAAAACTAATCCAAATGTTACAATTAATGATACTTTGCACCGCAGAATGGACTGTTGCTTTCTGAAAAATATGACTAATTTGGATAAAAAAGTTATGGTTCAAAACAGGTTAACTTTAAATTATTTAGCTAGATTGGAATGGGGGAACTTAAAACTGAGGAAATTTGGACTGCTGAAGAATTGTTACAGAGGGTAAATTAAGTGAAACAAGTCTTACCAGAAGAGTTTCTGCCATCTTTTGAAAGATTTTTTAATATGACTGAAAATGAAAAATTGGCATATGCATCGGTTTTAAAAATGTTAGCTACAACAGCATGTATTACCAGTTTCTTGCCTCCAACATTTTGTTCCAAACTTCAGGTTTTAGTCACCAATTCGGACAACATCAATGGTGATAGTTTCAATAAGATCATGAGGGACATGCGTTCATATTGTCCGGAACTTAGGGATTTAATTAGTGAATCTATGTTGAACAACAATGATGTTTTACCAGGGGATATCAGACTACTGTTACAGAGTTCCTTATTAATGAGTCATTGAGTATTTCATTTCATAATCCGGAGCCTGCTACTTTTCAACCTGGCACTTATAACCCTGCTAAATTCGGAAGGGCATATTATTTCAATCAATATGGGCTAAAATTAAGGGATGTTAGAAAGTTTACTATCGACAATGATAAGAGAAACAAGAAGAAATATTGATCATGATGATGCTGCCTTAGAATTTGAAAGATGTCAGAAATTGTATTCAAAAGTTCAAACTTCAGCTCCTGGTACAACTAATTTATTTTTGTGGTTTTGTGCTGATCATGGTCATTGTTACAGCTTCCACATGACTGGTGCAGAGGGCAGAAAAGATCCATCTGCATCTTTGTATTCTTATCTAGAAATACCACATGAAACTGTTTTTTATGATTTTGCATGTAATCTACAAGAATATTGTTTAAATCGGGAAAGTGGTTTTTACAAAAATGTTCGATTTTTTCATGACATATTTCATGGTTATTCTCATAAATGTTCCACTGCATTTAGGTCGACTCGATTACAAGGTTTTGAGTCTGTCAATACTGAGATATGTGTACAATTCAATAGTTTCATACAGCATATTAAAAAGTCTGCTAGGCAAATGTCTCAAGCTCATTTCTGTTTCTATTTACATTTTTTTCTGCACCAGTGGAATGAAAGAAAAAGATCACTTCAAAAGAAAAAGCTTCAGGTGGCTTTATCTGGACTTGAATAACTATTTGTGCTTTTTTCATTTTTGATAGGTAATAATAATTATGTAATAATTTCAATGTTGTTCAATATAGAAACTTAAATGAGCTATTTGTTTTTCGTGATGTTGAATTATGTCTTAGTTGTTCATATTGCATGTCAAACTAGCTACCATATTTTCATTGTTCATGGGTTTATGTCTATATTTAACAGGGCTTGAATGTATGTAACTTGACAGTGAGCACATGTCTTTGAATTTGCTTTTTGATACTTATACATGCATGTATCTCTTTTTTCAGGTGCATCGATATGCAACCAATAGTTCAATTTATATGTATATTGTTACCTAGTGTATGACATGCAATCAATTCAACTAAATTTTACATCACCTGAGCTATTTTGAGCAGCATAATTATGTCTATCTTATCAACAGTTGACTTTGCACCGTCGATGTCACAATTTCAGCCTAGTCCATCAAAGCTGGTCATAATGTTTGCCTCAATGAAACTCTGATGAGTAAGATACTGGTTCGGCTTTGGTAAAAAATATGTCTGTTGGTCAAGTAATAGATACATACTGTTAGCACTTAAGAGCATCAATTTCGACTGATTTACATGAAACTAGGTCAAACGGTTTGTCTTAATAAAATATAAGTGTTCTTAGAATTTACTTTTTCAGAGATGATAGGTGCCTGGGTCATATAATCTAACCTTGTCAACATTTCTACTGGTGACTTACTGAACAAGATTAACTCTCATCCATAATGTTTCTCTATAGCAAGTTTTAAACTAGGTCATCTTTGATGTTGAATTTTCAATATGTCTTAATGTCTGATTGTATTCTATACTCTTCATGAATGTATGGAACAAAAATTCACTTTTTCAGTTATTTATTTTCTGTGTGATATATATTCTGCATATGTATGGAAGCATAGTGGTGTAGGGGTAAACATCTAGCTCCTGATCTAAAGATCATGAGTTGGAGCCCTCATAGGTGGAGTTTTCATACAAACTTTGCAATATCTATTTTATGAACGATTGTTGGTTAGTTACCCAGGAAGCAGTCATCGAGTGTTTTAAAAGTTGTAACAAATTGTTTCACAGCAGATGTGAAATAGGTAAGTTTAAACTGGACTTAAAACTGTGGCTTCCTTATTCTTATTGTTTGTTTAATGTATGTTTGCATTGGTCTGTAGATATTATTGTTTTCTTTTAGGTACCATATTATTCTTTCGATGGGATTTTTGATAGTGGGATTTAAGTAATGAACAAAATTTACGTGAATTATGGTGGTGATAATTGAAGAAAATTCAGAATAGATGGTCCGACATATAAGTACATATACAGTCAAACCTGTGTTAAAGACCACCTGCGAACAAAGACCACTATTGCAAAACCTGTCTGCAAAGACCACCAATTTTATCTCCCATCAGACCGTTTTCAATGATATTTAATTTGTTAATAGAGACCACCTGTAAACAAAGACCACATTTTGCTGTTCCCATGGGTGGTCTTTACAGACAGGTTTGACTGTACATGTCTTTGTGTATTTTATTTATTTATTAAAAGTTTCTTGTATTAATACTCAAAAGTCAGGGGACGGAGAGAGCCTTTTCGCTGGTCAGAGCATGGATTCTCCCTACCTCCCGCACTCGGAAACAAATATCGTTTCCATGCAAAAGAAAAAAAAGAGAAAGGTTGTGGCAGCCGGCTCGCAGCACATGATTAACCTGTCTTCTGAGTACTAGAGAACTAGGGAAACAATATTTATTGATTGTACTACAAGAATAATCAAATACAAGCTTGGTTTATATTAAAATATTGAAGATGGTCCCATTGATATATTGCTTATGTATAGTGTGTGTAAAATGTTTTGAAAAGTACATTTTGTTGTAAACCAAAATGTAGTAAAAAATAAAAAATAACATTTAAATTTACCTACGTGTTTGTTGTGTGTTTGTTGTTTTTAATAAAATATCATGTACCAATAATCATTACATAACATGAACAATTTATTTGAGATCTTGATACTTGCTTCCAAAACAAATTGAACACTAAACACATTGTGTTAAATATGTGCTGCTGCAAACCTCACACAGTATGTATATGATAAAAGAAAATGATAATGCTGGCAATGTAGCAAATATCCCTTGGAGTATCCCACAATAAGCTTTCAAAGATTCAACACGTATCGTACTTAAGTTCTCGATAAATATTAAACTATCGAGTAAAATTTAATAGGCATAATGCTGAAAAATTAGACATGACCTCTGTTACATGTCAAAATACACCACAATTGTATTCTCGTTTATGTGTCAAACAAGCATCAGTGTTTAGATTCAAGCTGAGATACATATTGGTCCCAGCATTAAAGCGTGCACTTGAGCATAATTGCTGTAGCACGTCTCGATACATTTAATGCTACAATTCCCATACACTGACTCGCCATAAGGCTTATATGAGGCTGCTTCAGCATTCATATACATTTATCTATGACCCATTATGTTGTCGAAACAACCTCCTTACCACGGGAGGGCTTGTCGCTCAAGGCGCTTTCGTCGTATGGGTCGTGTGCTGAACACCGATATAAGGATCAGTTTTAATATCTAACATAAGTACTACATAACGACCACTCCGCAAAACATTTCTTCCATCAACATAATTTAGATAGGATGCACTTTGACGTAGTTCGAATTGAAAACTGCATATGTGGATAAAATGAAGACATAACATTTATTGCGCCACATAATAACTTTCGGTTAAATATTTAGCAACACTCCTCATTAATCAAGTTGTGCCAAATACGTATTGCTCTTTCCTCAAGCGCAACGGTGATTGCGGCGATCACTGTGATGTGATTTGGCAGTGTTACATACGCGTACTAGACATTTATACGGCACGATAGACCAAAAAAATGCAAATTACTGTGTTTATGAGGTCACCGTCGCCGCGCACATTTTTATACAATGTATTTTGGTCGACCCGGTAGGTCCCCCGCACACCATAAACAGACTTTTTGAAACCGAAGAGGGAAATTTACCTGCCAGTAGAGCAATATAGGTCAAACAGACAATTTTTGAAGCCAAAGACACTGCACAGTGCCAATGAGACCGATCGTACTGTTACCAATTTCCTGGCATCTTACCAGTACTTTCCTGGAATCTACCCAGTACTTTCCTGGTTACATGCCAGTACTATGTTAGGTGGGAAACACTGAAAAGCATTTCTGTTTTACCCGGCTAGACGAGGGATCGAACCCAGGACCTTCGGATTCGTAATCAGCAGCGTTAACCACTGAGCCACAGGGCCACCTTTGGCACGATAGATTTTCATGAAACTTCGTATATAGGTAGATCTTGATAAGACTTGCACTAAAATGTCATCAATTCCCGGGAGGGTTAATGACGTAATCAGCTATGGGGGTCAAATTCGGAGGGACATTTGGACCACTAAAACCTAACCCTCCCGGGGTTTGATGGGGGGATTCATGAGGTGTCAGGATCAAAAATCGTTGACATTGACCTGACACATAACCCTATACCAATTAAAAAGTTAGCGACCCCCCTTGAAAATTTCACATATTGGGTACCCACCTAGGGTACATATTTGCCCATACATAAATGAAGCTAATTTCAGTGACCTTCATAGCGATTCTAAATATCGGTCAATTTTGGATATCTTGGTCTCAAAAGATGCCCACCCACGGGAGGTAGACACATGGATTTACTCATGGGCACCAACTTCCATATAAGGAAGTTATGCCAATTTTCCAGGACAAATTGTTATATATTTTTCGGTCCAAATCGAGTTTATACGGAAATTCTTGAATACTTTCACAGTCAATATCTCTACAAATTACCGTATCTCACGAATATAATTAACATGCTTATAAAGTTTGATTCAATATCTATCGATTCCATATAGTACACAAGTACTGGGTTCGAACTCTACGGTGGTCCGAGCTCGAACTTTGGTACCACCTCGGGGACCGAAAATATACATTTTTCAGTGTATTCGGGTGTCGCTAGGACCTTATTTCCGGTTTAGGGTCAGGAATTGTGCATGCAATTGTTGTCACAAATTCGTTTTACACATTCATGGCAATTTTAGAAAAATCAGACAGTTTGTCCGTCTGAACGAGCTAATATATATTTCTGCGTCTGGAAAAGTCGGAGCTTTTTTCACCAGATTTAGGGAGTGGTTGGGTTATAACCGTATATCTTTCTTGTTAATTATGACTAAGAACTTATATTCACATATATGTTAGAGGTAAGTATGGGCCTCAATTACATATGGGCAATAACTCTATATAATATTCCGTTTTTGAGTTACGTCCCTTGAACATATTTATTTATTGAAAATCAAATTTTTCACCAAAGTTTGTTTATCATATCTCCTTTAATTATTAACTTATCTTTATGAAATAAACTGATAAATAAAGTTTGTCATCATGGAATTAAGGAAATATAAACATCTATTGAGTGACTACATGTTTCCAGGGGGTCAAACTTGATACTTGTGATTTCACCAAATATGGACATTCAGCCGGTCATAAAACATTTAGATATATAATTAAGTATACACATATAGAACAATTTCTATTGTATTCATCTAGACGAACAAAATGATGTATCACTTGCCATGTTTACGCGAAAAAAATATTTTCGCCAAAAATCACGTAGGGGTATTACATAGGCCTACCCTTGCGAACATTTTTTGGAAAAAAATAAGTTCTCTCCGATTTTGCTAGTTTCTTCTGGAATAATAGTTCAATCTAATACAACGTGCGGAATGTCTTCAGACATACCAATATAAACATGTAAAAATTACTTATTAATTTTTTACGGAGGTAGGGGTACATGTTTTTATGAAAATGTTGAAAAATCACTGAAAATTACCATCCTGTATTTATGACCTTAATGTAGCCTTGTATACTATTATATAGCAATATTAAGCATATACTTTAACAGAAGACATGTTTAACTTTAGAGAAACGGCTAAACTAATATTTATTTTCAGCTTAAATGTTGTTTTATTGTATATTATTAAGTATATGAAAATTGACTAAAATGTGTAAAAAAGTATGTGTTATTACCCGCTATTTAGTTTACGTAGCTCTAAAACATAAGTTAATGTCATTATATTTCTTATACTTTCAGATATATGTATTACCTACAGAAATATACCTCATCGGAGATCATATGTCATCTGTAGGGCTCAGGAGAGGTGAAAGACGGAGTTCCGGTAGCTGGAAATGAAGCGATTCAGCTATATATCACACTGTTAGTCAATAATAAGTCAGATCCCTTACCTCCAGGGACTTCCGAGGATAATGTGTCATACATGTTTGTGTAGATATATGTACAAGGTATACACTAGGACAATTAGATTGTTTATATATGGTGATTAGGAGTCATGGTAACAGTTACACGGGATAATATAAAGAAAAAAATGAATAAAATGCAATTTTTGGTCATTTTAGACTAATCCAGACCTCATAGCAATCCAGTGGGTCCTATGATATATACGTGGTTGTATAGATATTATAAAAAGTTACCCATACATACCATATTTATGACTATATGATATGTGTAGGAGTCATGGTGCATATTACAAGACAGTTTGCCGGGGTAATTTCGGACCCCCTTCAATAAATCCGGACACCGCAGTGATCCTAAAATCATTATTTATTGTCCAATCTTGATCAAACATGCATATAATTAAAGGAATTTCATAGTACAATGCACATAGATACCTAACTTAGTTGTTCTGAGTCTCTCAGAATGAATATGGGCATTTTTGAATGACAGATGTCAATAAAAACAAAAGAAATTCAGTTTATCCGGTTATTTCGACAGACATTTTAACCTCTAAAATCATTATTTATTGTCCAATATTGATCAAACATGCATATAATTAAAGGATTGTCATAGTACAATGCACATAGATACCTAACTTAGTTGTTCTGAGTCTCTCAGAATGAATATGGGCATTTTTGTATGACAGATGTCAATAAAAACCAAAGAAATTCAGTTTATCCTGTTATTTCGACAGACATATTAACCTCTAAAATCATTATTTATTGTCCAATATTGATCAAACATGCATATAATTAAAGGATTTTCATAGTACAATGCACATAGATACCTAACAAAGTTGTTCTGAGTCTCTCAGAATGAATATGGGCATTTTTGTATGACAGATGTCAATAAAAACCAAAGAAATTCAGTTTATCCAGTTATTTCGACAGACATATTAACCCCTAAAATCATTATTTATTTTCCAATATTGATCAAACATGCATATAATTAAAGGATTGTCATAGTACAATGCACATAGATACCTAACATAGTTGTTCTGAGTCTCTCAGAATGAATATGGCCATTTTTGTATGACAGATGTTAATAAAAACCAAAGAAATTCAGTTTATCCAGTTATTTCGACAGACATATTAACCCCTAAAATCATTATTTATTGTCCAATATTGATCAAACATGCATATAATTAAAGGATTTTCATAGTACAATGCACATAGATACCTAACTTAGTTGTTCTGAGTCTCTCAGAATGAATATGGGCATTTTTGTATGACAGATGTCAATAAAAACCAAAGAAATTCAGTTTATCCGGTTATTTCGATAGACATATTAACCCCTAAAATCATTATTTATTGTCCAATATTGATCAAACATGCATATAATTAAAGGATTGTCATAGTACAATGCACATAGATACCTAAGATAGTTGTTCTGAGTCTCTCAGAATGAATATAGGCATTTTTTTATGACAGATGTCAATAAAAACCAAAGAAATTCAGTTTATCCAGTTATTTCAACAGACATATTAACCCCTAAAATCATTATTTATTGTCCAATATTGATCAAACATGCATATAATTAAAGGATTGTCATAGTACAATGCACATAGATACCTAACATAGTTGTTCTGAGTCTCTCTGAATGAATATGGGCATTCTTGTATGACAGATGTCAATAAAACCCAAAGAAATTCAGTTTATCTGGTTATTTTTGACAGACATATTAACCCCTAAAATCATTATTTATTGTCCAATATTGATCAAACATGCAAATAATTAAAGGATTTTCATAGTACAATGCACATAGATACATAACTTAGTTGTTCTGAGTCTCTCAGAATGAATATGGGCATTTTTGTATGACAGATGTCAATAAAACCCAAAGAAATTCAGTTTATCCAGTTATTTCGATAGACATATTAACCCCTAAAATCATTATTTATTGTCCAATATTGATCAAACATGCATATAATTAAAGGATTGTCATAGTACAATGCACATAGATACCTAACATAGTTGTTCTGAGTCTCTCAGAATGAATATGGGCATTTTTGTATGACAGATGTCAATAAAAACCAAAGAAATTCAGTTTATCCAGTTATTTCAACAGACATATTAACCCCTAAAATCATTATTTATTGTCCAATATTGATCAAACATGCATATAATTAAAGGATTGTCATAGTACAATGCACATAGATACCTAACTTAGTTGTCATGAGTCTCTCAGAATGAATATGGGCATTTTTGTATGACAGATGTCAATAAAAACCAAAGAAATTCAGTTTATCCAGTTATTTCGACAGATATATTAACCCCTAAAATCATTATTTATTGTCCAATATTGATCAAACATGCATATAATTAAAGGATTTTCATAGTAAAATGCACATAGATACCTAACATAGTTGTCATGAGTCTCGCAGAATGAATATGGGCATTTTTGTATGACAGATGTTAATAAAAACCAAAGAAATTCAGTTTATCCAGTTATTTCGACAGACATATTAACCCCTAAAATCATTATTTATTGTCCAATATTGATCAAACATGCATATAATTAAAGGATTTTCATAGTACAATGCACATAGATACCTAACAAAGTTGTTCTGAGTCTCTCAGAATGAATATGGGCATTTTTGTATGACAGATGTCAATAAAAACCAAAGAAATTCAGTTTATCCAGTTATTTCGACAGACATATTAACCCCTAAAATCATTATTTATTTTCCAATATTGATCAAACATGCATATAATTAAAGGATTGTCATAGTACAATGCACATAGATACCTAACATAGTTGTTCTGAGTCTCTCAGAATGAATATGGCCATTTTTGTATGACAGATGTTAATAAAAACCAAAGAAATTCAGTTTATCCAGTTATTTCGACAGACATATTAACCCCTAAAATCATTATTTATTGTCCAATATTGATCAAACATGCATATAATTAAAGGATTTTCATAGTACAATGCACATAGTTACCTAACTTAGTTGTTCTGAGTCTCTCAGAATGAATATGGGCATTTTTGTATGACAGATGTCAATAAAACCAAAGAAATTCAGTTTATCCGGTTATTTCGATAGACATATTAACCCCTAAAATCATTATTTATTGTCCAATATTGATCAAACATGCATATAATTAAAGGATTGTCATAGTACAATGCACATAGATACCTAAGATAGTTGTTCTGAGTCTCTCAGAATGAATATAGGCATTTTTGTATGACAGATGTCAATAAAAACCAAAGAAATTTAGTTTATCCAGTTATTTCAACAGACATATTAACCCCTAAAATCATTATTTATTGTCCAATATTGATCAAACATGCATATAATTAAAGGATTGTCATAGTACAATGCACATAGATACCTAACATAGTTGTTCTGAGTCTCTCTGAATGAATATGGGCATTTTTGTATGACAGATGTCAATAAAACCCAAAGAAATTCAGTTTATCTGGTTATTTTTGACAGACGTATTAACCCCTAAAATCATTATTTATTGTCCAATATTGATCAAACATGCAAATAATTAAAGGATTTTCATAGTACAATGCACATAGATACCTAACTTAGTTGTTCTGAGTCTCTCAGAATGAATATGGGCATTTTTGTATGACAGATGTCAATAAAACCCAAAGAAATTCAGTTTATCCAGTTATTTCGATAGACATATTAACCCCTAAAATCATTATTTATTGTCCAATATTGATCAAACATGCATATAATTAAAGGATTGTCATAGTACAATGCACATAGATACCTAACATAGTTGTTCTGAGTCTCTCAGAATGAATATGGGCATTTTTGTATGACAGATGTCAATAAAAACCAAAGAAATTCAGTTTATCCAGTTATTTCAACAGACATATTAACTCCTAAAATCATTATTTATTGTCCAATATTGATCAAACATGCATATAATTAAAGGATTGTCATAGTACAATGCACATAGATACCTAACTTAGTTGTCATGAGTCTCTCAGAATGAATATGGGCATTTTTGTATGACAGATGTCAATAAAAACCAAAGAAATTCAGTTTATCCAGTTATTTCGACAGATATATTAACCCCTAAAATCATTATTTATTGTCCAATATTGATCAAACATGCATATAATTAAAGGATTGTCATAGTACAATGCACATAGATACCTAACTTAGTTGTCATGAGTCTCTCAGAATGAATATGGGCATTTTTGTATGACAGATGTCAATAAAACCCAAAGAAATTCAGTTTATCCAGTTATTTCGATAGACATATTAACCCCTAAAATCATTATTTATTGTCCAATATTGATCAAACATGCATATAATTAAAGGATTTTCATAGTAAAATGCACATAGATACCTAACATAGTTGTCATGAGTCTCGCAGAATGAATATGGGCATTTTTGTATGACAGATGTTAATAAAAACCAAAGAAATTCAGTTTATCCAGTTATTTCGACAGACATATTAACCCCTAAAATCATTATTTATTGTCCAATATTGATCAAACATGCATATAATTAAAGGATTTTCATAGTACAATGCACATAGATACCTAACAAAGTTGTTCTGAGTCTCTCAGAATGAATATGGGCATTTTTGTATGACAGATGTCAATAAAAACCAAAGAAATTCAGTTTATCCAGTTATTTCGACAGACATATTAACCCCTAAAATCATTATTTATTTTCCAATATTGATCAAACATGCATATAATTAAAGGATTGTCATAGTACAATGCACATAGATACCTAACATAGTTGTTCTGAGTCTCTCAGAATGAATATGGCCATTTTTGTATGACAGATGTTAATAAAAACCAAAGAAATTCAGTTTATCCAGTTATTTCGACAGACATATTAACCCCTAAAATCATTATTTATTGTCCAATATTGATCAAACATGCATATAATTAAAGGATTTTCATAGTACAATGCACATAGTTACCTAACTTAGTTGTTCTGAGTCTCTCAGAATGAATATGGGCATTTTTGTATGACAGATGTCAATAAAACCAAAGAAATTCAGTTTATCCGGTTATTTCGATAGACATATTAACCCCTAAAATCATTATTTATTGTCCAATATTGATCAAACATGCATATAATTAAAGGATTGTCATAGTACAATGCACATAGATACCTAAGATAGTTGTTCTGAGTCTCTCAGAATGAATATAGGCATTTTTGTATGACAGATGTCAATAAAAACCAAAGAAATTTAGTTTATCCAGTTATTTCAACAGACATATTAACCCCTAAAATCATTATTTATTGTCCAATATTGATCAAACATGCATATAATTAAAGGATTGTCATAGTACAATGCACATAGATACCTAACATAGTTGTTCTGAGTCTCTCTGAATGAATATGGGCATTTTTGTATGACAGATGTCAATAAAACCCAAAGAAATTCAGTTTATCTGGTTATTTTTGACAGACGTATTAACCCTAAAATCATTATTTATTGTCCAATATTGATCAAACATGCAAATAATTAAAGGATTTTCATAGTACAATGCACATAGATACCTAACTTAGTTGTTCTGAGTCTCTCAGAATGAATATGGCATTTTTGTATGACAGATGTCAATAAAACCCAAAGAAATTCAGTTTATCCAGTTATTTCGATAGACATATTAACCCCTAAAATCATTATTTATTGTCCAATATTGATCAAACATGCATATAATTAAAGGATTGTCATAGTACAATGCACATAGATACCTAACATAGTTGTTCTGAGTCTCTCAGAATGAATATGGGCATTTTTGTATGACAGATGTCAATAAAACCAAAGAAATTCAGTTTATCCAGTTATTTCAACAGACATATTAACTCCTTAAATCATTATTTATTGTCCAATATTGATCAAACATGCATATAATTAAAGGATTGTCATAGTACAATGCACATAGATACCTAACTTAGTTGTCATGAGTCTCTCAGAATGAATATGGCATTTTTGTATGACAGATGTCAATAAAAACCAAAGAAATTCAGTTTATCCAGTTATTTCGACAGATATATTAACCCTAAAATCATTATTTATTGTCCAATATTGATCAAACATGCATATAATTAAAGGATTTTCATAGTACAATGCACATAGATATACCTAACTTAGTTGTCATGAGTCTCGCAGAATGAATATGGGCATTTTTGTATGACAGATGTTAATAAAAACCAAAGAATTCAGTTTATCCAGTTATTTCGACAGACATATTAACCCCTAAAATCATTATTTATTGTCCAATATTGATCAAAACATGCATATAATTAAAGGATTGTCATAGTACAATGCACATAGATACCTAACATAGTTGTTCTGAGTCTCTCTGAATGAATATGGGCATTTTTGTATGACAGATGTCAATAAAAACCAAAGAAATTCAGTTTATCCAGTTATTTCGACAGACATATTAACCCCTAAAATCATTATTTATTGTCCAATATTGATCAAACATGCATATAATTAAAGGATTGTCATAGTACAATGCACATAGATACCTAACATAGTTGTTCTGAGTCTCTCAGAATGAATATGGGCATTTTTGTATGACAGATGTCAATAAAAACCAAAGAAATTCAGTGTATCCAGTTATTTCGACAGACATATTAACCCCTAAAATCATTATTTATTGTCCAATATTGATCAAACATGCATATAATTAAAGGATTTTCATAGTACAATGCACATAGATACCTAACTTAGTTGTTCTGAGTCTCTCAGAATGAATATGGGCATTTTTGTATGACAGATGTCAATAAAACCCAAAGAAATTCAGTTTATCCGGTTATTTCGATAGACATATTAACCCCTAAAATCATTATTTATTGTCCAATATTGATCAAACATGCATATAATTAAAGGATTTTCATAGTACAATGCACATAGATACCTAACTTAGTTGTCATGAGTCTCTGAGAATGAATGAATATGGGCATTTTTGTATGACAGATGTCAATAAAAACCAAAGAAATTCAGTTTATCCAGTTATTTCAACAGACATATTAACCCCTAAAATCATTATTTATTGTCCAATATTGATCAAACATGCATATAATTAAAGGATTGTCATAGTACAATGCACATAGATACCTAACATAGTTGTTCTGAGTCTCTCAGAATGAATATGGGCATTTTTGTATGACAGATGTCAATAAAAACCAAAGAAATTCAGTTTATCCAGTTATTTCAACAGACATATTAACTCCTAATATCATTATTTATTGTCCAATATTGATCAAACATGCATATAATTAAAGGATTGTCATAGTACAATGCACATAGATACCTAACTTAGTTGTTCTGAGTCTCTCAGAATGAATATGGGCATTTTTGTATGACAGATGTCAATAAAAACCAAAGAAATTCAGTTTATCCTGTTATTTCGACAGACATATTAACCTCTAAAATCATTATTTATTGTCCAATATTGATCAAACATGCATATAATTAAAGGATTGTCATAGTACAATGCACATAGATACCTAACTTAGTTGTCATGAGTCTCTCAGAATGAATATGGGCATTTTTGTATGACAGATGTCAATAAAAACTAAAGAAATTCAGTTTATCCAGTTATTTCAACAGACATATTAACCCCTAAAATCATTATTTATTGTCCAATATTGATCAAACATGCATATAATTAAAGGATTGTCATAGTACAATGCACATAGATACCTAACTTAGTTGTTCTGAGTCTCTCAGAATGAATATGGGCATTTTTGTATGACAGATGTCAATAAAAACCAAAGAAATTCAGTTTATCTGGTTATTTTTGACAGACATATTAACCCCTAAAATCATTATTTATTGTCCAATATTGATCAAACATGCATATAATTAAAGGATTGTCATAGTACAATGCACATAGATACCTAACATAGTTGTTCTGAGTCTCTCAGAATGAATATGGCCATTTTTGTATGACAGATGTTAATAAAAACCAAAGAAATTCAGTTTATCCAGTTATTTCGACAGACATATTAACCCCTAAAATCATTATTTATTGTCCAATATTGATCAAACATGCATATAATTAAAGGATTTTCATAGTACAATGCACATAGTTACCTAACTTAGTTGTTCTGAGTCTCTCAGAATGAATATGGGCATTTTTGTATGACAGATGTCAATAAAACCAAAGAAATTCAGTTTATCCGGTTATTTCGATAGACATATTAACCCCTAAAATCATTATTTATTGTCCAATATTGATCAAACATGCATATAATTAAAGGATTGTCATAGTACAATGCACATAGATACCTAAGATAGTTGTTCTGAGTCTCTCAGAATGAATATAGGCATTTTTGTATGACAGATGTCAATAAAAACCAAAGAAATTTAGTTTATCCAGTTATTTCAACAGACATATTAACCCCTAAAATCATTATTTATTGTCCAATATTGATCAAACATGCATATAATTAAAGGATTGTCATAGTACAATGCACATAGATACCTAACATAGTTGTTCTGAGTCTCTCTGAATGAATATGGGCATTTTTGTATGACAGATGTCAATAAAACCCAAAGAAATTCAGTTTATCTGGTTATTTTTGACAGACGTATTAACCCCTAAAATCATTATTTATTGTCCAATATTGATCAAACATGCAAATAATTAAAGGATTTTCATAGTACAATGCACATAGATACCTAACTTAGTTGTTCTGAGTCTCTCAGAATGAATATGGGCATTTCTGTATGACAGATGTCAATAAAACCCAAAGAAATTCAGTTTATCCAGTTATTTCGATAGACATATTAACCCCTAAAATCATTATTTATTGTCCAATATTGATCAAACATGCATATAATTAAAGGATTGTCATAGTACAATGCACATAGATACCTAACATAGTTGTTCTGAGTCTCTCAGAATGAATATGGGCATTTTTGTATGACAGATGTCAATAAAAACCAAAGAAATTCAGTTTATCCAGTTATTTCAACAGACATATTAACTCCTAAAATCATTATTTATTGTCCAATATTGATCAAACATGCATATAATTAAAGGATTGTCATAGTACAATGCACATAGATACCTAACTTAGTTGTCATGAGTCTCTCAGAATGAATATGGGCATTTTTGTATGACAGATGTCAATAAAAACCAAAGAAATTCAGTTTATCCAGTTATTTCGACAGATATATTAACCCCTAAAATCATTATTTATTGTCCAATATTGATCAAACATGCATATAATTAAAGGATTTTCATAGTACAATGCACATAGATACCTAACATAGTTGTCATGAGTCTCGCAGAATGAATATGGGCATTTTTGTATGACAGATGTTAATAAAAACCAAAGAAATTCAGTTTATCCAGTTATTTCGACAGACATATTAACCCCTAAAATCATTATTTATTGTCCAATATTGATCAAACATGCATATAATTAAAGGATTGTCATAGTACAATGCACATAGATACCTAACATAGTTGTTCTGAGTCTCTCTGAATGAATATGGGCATTTTTGTATGACAGATGTCAATAAAAACCAAAGAAATTCAGTTTATCCAGTTATTTCGACAGACATATTAACCCCTAAAATCATTATTTATTGTCCAATATTGATCAAACATGCATATAATTAAAGGATTGTCATAGTACAATGCACATAGATACCTAACATAGTTGTTCTGAGTCTCTCAGAATGAATATGGGCATTTTTGTATGACAGATGTCAATAAAAACCAAAGAAATTCAGTGTATCCAGTTATTTCGACAGACATATTAACCCCTAAAATCATTATTTATTGTCCAATATTGATCAAACATGCATATAATTAAAGGATTTTCATAGTACAATGCACATAGATACCTAACTTAGTTGTTCTGAGTCTCTCAGAATGAATATGGGCATTTTTGTATGACAGATGTCAATAAAACCCAAAGAAATTCAGTTTATCCGGTTATTTCGATAGACATATTAACCCCTAAAATCATTATTTATTGTCCAATATTGATCAAACATGCATATAATTAAAGGATTTTCATAGTACAATGCACATAGATACCTAACTTAGTTGTCATGAGTCTCTGAGAATGAATGAATATGGGCATTTTTGTATGACAGATGTCAATAAAAACCAAAGAAATTCAGTTTATCCAGTTATTTCAACAGACATATTAACCCCTAAAATCATTATTTATTGTCCAATATTGATCAAACATGCATATAATTAAAGGATTGTCATAGTACAATGCACATAGATACCTAACATAGTTGTTCTGAGTCTCTCAGAATGAATATGGGCATTTTTGTATGACAGATGTCAATAAAAACCAAAGAAATTCAGTTTATCCAGTTATTTCAACAGACATATTAACTCCTAAAATCATTATTTATTGTCCAATATTGATCAAACATGCATATAATTAAAGGATTGTCATAGTACAATGCACATAGATACCTAACTTAGTTGTTCTGAGTCTCTCAGAATGAATATGGGCATTTTTGTATGACAGATGTCAATAAAAACCAAAGAAATTCAGTTTATCCTGTTATTTCGACAGACATATTAACCTCTAAAATCATTATTTATTGTCCAATATTGATCAAACATGCATATAATTAAAGGATTGTCATAGTACAATGCACATAGATACCTAACTTAGTTGTCATGAGTCTCTCAGAATGAATATGGGCATTTTTGTATGACAGATGTCAATAAAAACTAAAGAAATTCAGTTTATCCAGTTATTTCAACAGACATATTAACCCCTAAAATCATTATTTATTGTCCAATATTGATCAAACATGCATATAATTAAAGGATTGTCATAGTACAATGCACATAGATACCTAACTTAGTTGTTCTGAGTCTCTCAGAATGAATATGGGCATTTTTGTATGACAGATGTCAATAAAAACCAAAGAAATTCAGTTTATCTGGTTATTTTTGACAGACATATTAACCCCTAAAATCATTATTTATTGTCCAATATTGATCAAACATGCAAATAATTAAAGGATTTTCATGATACAATGCACATAGATACCTAACTTAGTTGTTCTGAGTCTCTCAGAATGAATATGGGCATTTTTGTATGACAGATGTCAATAAAACCCAAAGAAATTCAGTTTATCCGGTTATTTCGACAGACATATTAACCCCTTAAATCATTATTTATTGTCCAATATTGATCAAACATGCATATAATTAAAGGATTTTCATAGTACAATGCACATAGATACCTAACTTAGTTGTCATGAGTCTCTCAGAATGAATATGGGCATTTTTGTATGACAGATGTCAATAAAAACCAAAGAAATTCAGTTTATCCAGTTATTTCGACAGTCATATTAACCCCTAAAACCATTATTTATTGTCCAATATTGATCAAACATGCATATAATTATTAAAGGATTGTCATAGTAAAATGCACATAGATACCTAACATAGTTGTTCTGAGTCTCTCAGAATGAATATGGGCATTTTTGTATGACAGATGTCAATAAAAACCAAAGAAATTCAGTTTATCCAGTTATTTCGACAGACATATTAACCCCTAAAATCATTATTTATTGTCCAATATTGATCAAACATGCATATAATTAAAGGAATTTCATAGTACAATGCACATAGATACCTAACTTAGTTGTTTTGAGTCTCTCAGAATGAATATGGCATTTTTGTATTACAGATGTCAATAAAACCCAAAGAAATTCAGTTTATCCGGTTATTTCGATAGACATATTAACCCCTAAAACCATTATTTATTGTCCAATATTGATCAAACATGCATATAATTAAAGGATTGTCATAGTACAATGTACATAGATACCTAACATTGTTGTCATGAGTCTCTCAGAATGAATATGGGCATTTTTGTATGACAGATGTTAATAAAAACCAAAGAAATTCAGTTTATCCAGTTATTTTGACAGACATATTAACCCCTAAAATCATTATTTATTGTCCAATATTGATCAAACATGCTTATAATTGAAGGAATTTCATAGTACAATGCACATAGCTACCTAACTTAGTTGTTCTGAGTCTCTCAGAATTAATATGGGCATTTTTGTATGACAGATGTCAATAAAACCCAAAGAAATTCAGTTTATCCAGTTATTTCGACAGACATATTAACCCCTAAAATCATTATTTATTGTCCAATATTGATCAAACATGCATATAATTAAAGGATTGTCATAGTACAATGCACATAGATACCTAACATAGTTGTTCTGAGTCTCTCAGAATGAATATGGGCATTTTTGTATGACAGATGTCAATAGAAACCAAAGAAATTCAGTTTATCCAGTTATTTCGACAGACATATTAACCCCTGAAATCATTATTTATTGTCCAATATTGATCAAACATGCATATAATTAAAGGATTTTCATAGTACAATGCACATAGATACCTAACTTAGTTGTTCTGAGTCTCTCAGAATGAATATGGGCATTTTTGTATGACAGAAGTCAATAAAACCCAAAGAAATTCAGTTTATCCGGTTATTTCGATAGACATATTATCCCCAAAAATCATTATTTATTGTCCAATATTGATCAAACATGCATATAATTAAAGGATTTTCATAGTACAATGCACATAGATACCTAACTTAGTTGTCATGAGTCTCTCAGAATGAATATGGGCATTTTTGTATGACAGATGTCAATAAAAACCAAAGAAATTCAGTTTATCCAGTTATTTCGACAGACATATTAACCCCTAAAATCATTATTTATTGTCCAATATTGATCAAACATGCATATAATTATAGGATTGTCATAGTACAATGCACATAGATACCTAACATAGTTGTTCTGAGTCTCTCAGAATGAATATGGGCATTTTTGTATGACAGATGTCAATAAAAACCAAAGAAATTCAGTTTATCCAGTTATTTCAACAGACATATTAACCCCTAAAATCATTATTTATTGTCCAATATTGATCAAACATGCATATAATTAAAGGATTGTCATAGTACAATGCACATAGATACCTAACATAGTTGTTCTGAGTCTCTCAGAATGAATATGGGCATTTTTGTATGACAGATGTCAATAAAAACCAAAGAAATTCAGTTTATCCAGTTATTTCAACAGACATATTAACCCCTAAAATCATTATTTATTGTCCAATATTGATCAAACATGCATATAATTAAAGGATTGTCATAGTACAATGCACATAGATACCTAACTTAGTTGTCATGAGTCTCTCAGAATGAATATGGGCATTTTTGTATGACAGATGTCAATAAAAACCAAAGAAATTCAGTTTATCCAGTTATTTCGACAGATATATTAACCCCTAAAATCATTATTTATTGTCCAATATTGATCAAACATGCATATAATTAAAGGATTTTCATAGTACAATGCACATAGATACCTAACTTAGTTGTCATGAGTCTCGCAGAATGAATATGGGCATTTTTGTATGACAGATGTTAATAAAAACCAAAGAAATTCAGTTTATCCAGTTATTTCGACAGACATATTAACCCCTAAAATCATTATTTATTGTCCAATATTGATCAAACATGCATATAATTAAAGGATTTTCATAGTACAATGCACATAGATACCTAACAAAGTTGTTCTGAGTCTCTCAGAATGAATATGGGCATTTTTGTATGACAGATGTCAATAAAAACCAAAGAAATTCAGTTTATCCAGTTATTTCGACAGACATATTAACCCCTAAAATCATTATTTATTTCCAATATTGATCAAACATGCATATAATTAAAGGATTGTCATAGTACAATGCACATAGATACCTAACATAGTTGTTCTGAGTCTCTCAGAATGAATATGGGCATTTTTGTATGACAGATGTTAATAAAAACCAAAGAAATTCAGTTTATCCAGTTATTTCGACAGACATATTAACCCCTAAAATCATTATTTATTGTCCAATATTGATCAAACATGCATATAATTAAAGGATTTTCATAGTACAATGCACATAGATACCTAACTTAGTTGTTCTGAGTCTCTCAGAATGAATATGGGCATTTTTGTATGACAGATGTCAATAAAACCAAAGAAATTCAGTTTATCCGGTTATTTCGATAGACATATTAACCCTAAAATCATTATTTATTGTCCAATATTGATCAAACATGCATATAATTAAAGGATTGTCATAGTACAATGCACATAGATACCTAAGATAGTTGTTCTGAGTCTCTCAGAATGAATATAGGCATTTTTGTATGACAGATGTCAATAAAAACCAAAGAATTTAGTTTATCCAGTTATTTCAACAGACATATTAACCCCTAAAATCATTATTTATTGTCCAATATTGATCAAACATGCATATAATTAAAGATTGTCATAGTACAATGCACATAGATACCTAACATAGTTGTTCTGAGTCTCTCTGAATGAATATGGGCATTTTGTATGACAGATGTCAATAAAACCCAAAGAAATTCAGTTTATCTGGTTAATTTTTGACAGACGTATTAACCCCTAAAATCATTATTTATTGTCCAATATTGATCAAACATGCAAATAATTAAAGGATTTTCATAGTACAATGCACATAGATACCTAACTTAGTTGTTCTGAGTCTCTCAGAATGAATATGGGCATTTTTGTATGACAGATGTCAATAAAACCCAAAGAAATTCAGTTATCCAGTTATTTCGATAGACATATTAACCCCTAAAATCATTATTTATTGTCCAATATTGATCAAACATGCATATAATTAAAGGATTGTCATAGTACAATGCACATAGATACCTAACATAGTTGTTCTGAGTCTCTCAGAATGAATATGGGCATTTTTGTATGACAGATGTCAATAAAAACCAAAGAAATCAGTTATCCAGTTATTTCAACAGACATATTAACTCCTAAAATCATTATTTATTGTCCAATATTGATCAAACATGCATATAATTAAAGGATTGTCATAGTACAATGCACATAGATACCTAACTTAGTTGTCATGAGTCTCTCAGAATGAATATGGGCATTTTTGTATGACAGATGTCAATAAAAACCAAAGAAATTCAGTTTATCCAGTTATTTCGACAGATATATTAACCCCTAAAATCATTATTTATTGTCCAATATTGATCAAACATGCATATAATTAAAGGATTTTCATAGTACAATGCACATAGATACCTAACTTAGTTGTCATGAGTCTCGCAGAATGAATATGGCATTTTTGTATGACAGATGTTAATAAAAACCAAAGAAATTCAGTTTATCCAGTTATTTCGACAGACATATTAACCCCTAAAATCATTATTTATTGTCCAATATTGATCAAACATGCATATAATTAAAGGATTGTCATAGTACAATGCACATAGATACCTAACATAGTTGTTCTGAGTCTCTCTGAATGAATATGGGCATTTTTGTATGACAGATGTCAATAAAAACCAAAGAAATTCAGTTTATCCAGTTATTTCGACAGACATATTAACCCCTAAAATCATTATTTATTGTCCAATATTGATCAAACATGCATATAATTAAAGGATTGTCATAGTACAATGCACATAGATACCTAACATAGTTGTTCTGAGTCTCTCAGAATGAATATGGGCATTTTTGTATGACAGATGTCAATAAAAACCAAAGAAATTCAGTGTATCCAGTTATTTCGACAGACATATTAACCCCTAAAATCATTATTTATTGTCCAATATTGATCAAACATGCATATAATTAAAGGATTTTCATAGTACAATGCACATAGATACCTAACTTAGTTGTTCTGAGTCTCTCAGAATGAATATGGGCATTTTTGTATGACAGATGTCAATAAAACCCAAAGAAATTCAGTTTATCCGGTTATTTCGATAGACATATTAACCCTAAAATCATTATTTATTGTCCAATATTGATCAAACATGCATATAATTAAAGGATTTTCATAGTACAATGCACATAGATACCTAACTTAGTTGTCATGAGTCTCTGAGAATGAATGAATATGGGCATTTTTGTATGACAGATGTCAATAAAAACCAAAGAAATTCAGTTTATCCAGTTATTTCAACAGACATATTAACCCCTAAAATCATTATTTATTGTCCAATATTGATCAAACATGCATATAATTAAAGGATTGTCATAGTACAATGCACATAGATACCTAACATAGTTGTTCTGAGTCTCTTAGAATGAATATGGGCATTTTTGTATGACAGATGTCAATAAAAACCAAAGAAATTCAGTTTATCCAGTTATTTCGACAGACATATTAACCCCTAAAATCATTATTTATTGTCCAA